>CM033476.1:263019820-263757320 GCA_019447015.1 Hymenochirus boettgeri | reverse complement strand
AGATAGTATAGATAGATAGATAGATAGATAGCAGAGTTAGTATAGATAGATAGACAGATAGATCGAGTAGTTAGTAAGATAGATAGACAGATAGATAGCAGAGTTGATAGATAAAGAGTTAGATAGATAGAGTTAGATAGATAGCAGTTAGATAGATAGATGATGATAGATAGATAGATAGATAGCAGAGTTAGATAGATAGATAGTAGCAGAGTGAGATAGATAGATAGATAGATAGATAGATAGCGAGTTATATGATAGATAGCAGAGTTAGATAGATAGATAGCAGATTGATAGATAGATAGATAGATAGCAGGTGATAGATAGATAGTTAGATAGATAGATAGCAGAGTTAGATAGATAGATAGATAGATAGCAGAGTTGATAGATAGCAGAGTTAGATAGATAGATAGCAGAGTTAGATAGATAGATAGCAAGATAGATAGATAGATAGATAGATAGATAGATCATAATGATAGATAGATAGCAGAGTTAGATAGATAGTAGTATAGATAGATAGATAGATAGATAGTATAGATAGATAGATTAGATAGATAGATAGCAGATTAGATAGATAGATAGATAGATAGATAGATAGATAGATAGATAGATAGATAGATGATAGATAGATAGATAGCAGAGTAATAGATAGATAGATAGATAGATAGATAGATAGATAGATAGAATAGATGATAGATAGATTAGATAGATAGATAGCAGAGTTAGATAGATAGAGGAGTAGATAGATAGATAGATAGATAGATAGATATAGATAGCAGAGTTAGATAGATAGTAGATAGATAGATAGATAGATAGATAGCAGAGTAGATAGATAGATAGATAGATAGATAGATCAGATAGATAGTAGATAGATGATATAGAGAGTTAGATAGATAAGATAGCAGAGTAGATAGATAGATGAGTAGATAGATAGCAGAGTTAGATAGATAGCAGTTAGATAGATAGATAGATAGATAGATAGATAGATAGATAGATAGATAGATAGATAGAGACATAGAGAGATAGACAAGAAGCAGATAGACAGAGTAAAATAGATAAACAAGGCAGATATATAGATAGAGATAGATATACAGAGAGAGAGAGGGACAGATAGAGATAGATATACAGAGAGAGAGAGGGAGAGATAGATATACAGAGAGAGAGAGAGGGACAGATAGAGATAGATAGAGGCAGAGATCCATGTAGAAGGTACAAGAAGGTCTGCCTGGCCAAAGGTGTGGGCAAGCATCTGACTACAACTGAACACAACAGTAAGTTTAAAATGACCAAATTGCTACCAGTACATAATGAAATTGCCAGTTTGCTGTGCCTTTGTGTCATTAATTTGTGCCAACTCTCTGATCTCTATCTCTGTCTGTCTATTTCACTGTCTTTCTGTCTGTTTATCACTATCGGGCTGTGTGTCTATGTTTGTGGTTGTCTATCTGTCTGTATCTTTTTGGTAATCTCTATAGGTACATAGTGGGTGTGGCCTAATTGGGCGGAGAAAGGGCGTGGCCTAAAAAATTTGCGGCGCGCTACACGCGGCACATGGAGTGCCCTAGAGTGCCCCTGATCTTCTTAGACCCTAGATACGCCCCTGAGGCCAGTAGTGGGTTAAATGATAGTTTTGGGGGTGGACATGCCCTTTTAGGTGGTCATAATCATGGCTGATATTAAGCAAATCCCATTAGATCTCATAGATAGGATAAGTTGAAAAGCAGACAAACAAATGCCATCAGGATTCACGGCCTGTCAGTCCGAAAAGAAAATTTCCATCACATTGTTAATGGCTCCCTTTACTACAGTAAACAGAGCTGATAACATTGTGTGAATATATGGGCGTAAAAAAAAAAATATACACAGAACAATCATTACTTTGTCTTTGTAAATCGGGCAAATTTACAATCAGATTCCAAAAGAATCTGAATTTGTGATCAAAGTCGGGTATTTATGGGCACATTTTTCTGTGCCACTATGTATCTGGATCCATGAGCCACTGTGTGAAAGACAGAAACCTAAAGAATTATTCTGATATTAAAATGCTCCTGATTACTGAGAGATCATCTGTTATCAATTATAGAAGTAAAGGAGAGTATAATTCTCATTTAATTTAGGGCCAGGTAGTAGACTTTAGTTCTCCTTTAAATGCAAGGTCATTAGAAGAAACACTTAAAACAGGGAAGGTCAACTAGCAATGGTAGAAATACATTGTAAAGAAACTTGTCTGTTTTGTTCTTGTTTAAGATTGGAGCACAGTGTTACTTGGAGTGTTCTGCTCTGACACAAAAAGGCCTTAAAAATGTATTCGATGAAGCAATCCTCACAGTTTTCCACCCAAAGAAAAAGAAAAGGCGATGTGGAAAATGCCGCAACTCTTGTACCATAGTATGATCTCACACCACTTGCATGAACGGTGCTACTGTACAGCAATGGGAGCAAAGACTCAGGAAATCCAACATCACAAGCTGCAAACAGAAGTTTGGATTTGTCTGAGGGATGATCAAGTCAAAATGGAGCATATGACCAGCAAACATTCCATAGTCATGAGAAAAGACTTTGACCTAAAACACCTCCAAGATTTGATTTGTGTTGCTGGATCTCACTCTTCCTTTCACATACTGTGATAGACTTTATTCAGCTGAGATTAAATACAATACATGACTTTTGCCTTTGGAGATGTAATAAGAATCTGTAGTAAAGAGGTTTGCTTAACTGTTGATGGAGAGAGACCTGTCCCGGCATGCGTTAGACTGAATGTAATTCACCGCACTGGGATTGAAGTACTTTCCAGCAGTATCAGCCACAACCAGGGATTTCTTCTCCAGTAAAATAATAGAGGTCTAGACTGTCTTCAGCTCATATTCTATTATGTCTTCCATAATATATGTATGTGTATAAGGGCAGTTATCATCAAAACCCATACAATATGCATATGTATATTTCCATTCTGTATCTGCAAATACAATCTTTCTTGCTAACATTTCTATTATATATAATGTGATTCTTCCATATATCTGTATAGAGAGCCATATGTTACATTTGATTACTACTTAACACTAAAAATCCCTAAAATCGTTCTAATTCAAATAGCTTATTAGTTCTTGTGTTCTAGACGAAGTAGGTCTTGCTGCCTCACTAGACCTTATATCATTGCAGCTACATGGTGAGTTAACTTCTGTAATGTTGGTAGGATAAAGGTATAAACAAGACGCTTTACTGCCACTACACAGCCCTCTACAGGCTATGGACAGCATTGCACACAGGGATGGAATGCTACAGACAGTAGTCTTGGGAAATTATGTTGCAAGGGCCCTCTTCCCCCTGCGCCCATCCCAACACTACATTATATTAATTAGACTAATAACCGCTTCACTGTTTCTGAAGATCATTAAAACAGGAAATTCCAAGATTTAATAAAATTATTCTATAAAATATTTCTGTAACGAACAGTAACAAAAAATTCACAAAAACATTTTAACCTAAATCTTCTAAGATCTTTAAAAGTGTCTTGCTTGAGCTTGGGGGTATGGGTGGGGGAAGGGTTAAAACAAAAAGTAAAAAATAAATAGGTTAAAGGACAATTATACTCACCTTTTCCCTGATCCACTGCAGCATAGTACCCAGGGTGAGGACCTAAAATCGCTAAGTCCTAACCCTGGGTACTTTCCCTAACTCCTGCACTACTTACCGCAAATCTGCTTCGCCGATCCACACTGTTCCACCTCTCTTCTACTGTCAGTGACAGTCGCGAGGCAGTCAATCAATTTAAAATCAGTTTTTACAGAGATCTTGATCTTAACCTATTTATTTTTTACTTTTTGTGGTAGACATTCCCTACCACACCATAGCGTGGAAGTAAGCCAATCTAATGTTATTTTTAACTAAATCTTCTGCGACCCTCATTTCCTGCAAAGCTGATCACATGGTTTGTTGTTTGTGTTTAAAAAGTAAACAAAAGAAAACTTTTACCTGAAAAGGGGCTTTAAAATCTAAGACATCTGCTCATATTTTCTGGAACACCTCCTGCTGCACAATTAAATTGTTACAATTATTTGGTGACTTTTATATTCAATAAATTAACTGTCTACTTGAACTACACTGTAATTTTTTTGGTAAAACCCTAAACTACCAAACTTATGCTGGCCATACACTACAGTCTTACCGATCTTAGGGTTCTCACAACTCCTGGCCTAATCATTTTGCATTGTAATATCACAAACATGACCCAGGCAGGAAACCTTGCGGGAACGTCAGCAGGTAAAACTGCTGCTCCACTCAATATTACAATTAATAAAACATCTCAGTTTGAATGTCTTATTGGTAGTACATGGCCAGCTTTGGGAAATAGGGGCATGTTTTATATAAAAAGGGTATACTGCATGTAGGCATTTTCTGCTTATTGTTTCCAAGAAAATGACCAGTAAAAAAATCATCATCAGAATTCCACCCCATATGATACATCAGAGTGGAGACATGTTTCATCTCTTCATAAAATGCTGGAAATTTAGGTTGAAGTTACATTTGATTTTAATCAATTTTAGCCATGTATTTATTCACCTATTAACAACACAATGTAATTACAAGTATTTACATTTAAAATGTACATTTTCATGAACACAAGGGGAAAGGGGAAAATTGTCATTTTAAAGGACACTTATACCGATGTAACAAAAACACTTGATAAAGGGTCTTGAACCTGAAACATGTTGTGTGTCGAATAAAACTAGCCAAGTTTGCAGCAATTCCTGCTTTTGCCTGGTTCCTTTCTCCTGCTCACTTTACTTGGATATTGATTGAATCTACCTTCATTGGGGATGGATGCATGAAGGAGCAAGGAACACATTGACACAGTGTGTGGAAGGTACTGTTTTATTGTTGTGATTTAACAAAAACAATTACTTTGTACTGTTCTCTAAACCTAACCTTTCTTCTCTTCTCCTTTTCGTTGATAGTCTTAGATACAGCTCCTCACAGTCTAGCACCACCCCTCCTGCTCTGTCCCTGACAAAAATCGTAATATCACTCCTAACTGGGATTGAGGCATGCATTATTATGGACCAGACTTGGTCAGGGGAAGGAGTACAGACTATTGGCATGTCAAGATATGGCTCCCTTCCCCTCAGAATAACAACAACTTTTCAGGCCAGTTTTCTCAAGTGTAGAAGGTGCAGAGCATAAAACAAAAGGCACAAGGATCAATGACTATAATTGGCTTTTAATTAGTAATATTGTAACCCGGGCGAGGATTGAAAACAGTCATTTGGAAACTGTATAGCCAAGGCCGCTATTCAAATTAATAAATATGGCTTTACATATCTGTCAGTAATTATTAATGATTTGTTTTAGGAAGGAAATACAAACCAGTATATATATAGGAAATCTGTGTGATTAGGATCACTAGAATTGTTTTCCCATTTACTCATTGCATGAAGATATTGTTTCCTAGGTTTCTGTATGAACCTACAAAATATTCTTAATATAGATGGGAGTTTGAAGATATGAAGTGATGGTTATTGATGTATAAAGCGAGGAAGGGAGTTCCAGAGCAGAGGGGCAGCACGAGATTCTGTGTCGTCCAAGAATAACTTTGGGTGTGGTGTCTGATGATGAAAATAGGCTGAGAGAAATGTTCTATTTCACATTATAGTAATATTATTGGCTCCTGATTGACCAATAAAACCTTAAGCATTACTGTGTGGATTTTAAATTATAGCCACCAAAAAAGAATTGTCAGAAACCCTACACATGGTCTATTGTATTATTAGGACTTAGCACTGCTGGAACACACATTTCCACATAGTATATTACCAACAAGCTTAATATAGTTTATGTTACAATAAACATATTCCAGGTCATGAATAGAATAAAGGAGTAACTTTGGTTAGAAAAAAGGAGGGGGCGTACACCAAAAAGGGTGGGTGCCAGATAGGGATATAGGTTTTATTATGTCTTAGTACTGTTTTGTATATAGTGTGTTCTTTATTATGTAATAAAATTAGTGTATTACTGGACTATACATTTATTACCTGGCAGCCAAGGGATTCTTACCCCTGCCAGACGAATTATATTTATATTGGGTGAGTGGAGGCTGAGTGTCAAGGGGACTTTATTTCCCAGTTTATAGGTAGGGATCTTCTCCATGACTCCTTGCTTGGTTTATAATATATATATAAATATTACACATACATTACAAATACAGACTGTCAATGCTGCACTCAGAAACCACCATAGACTGCATGTTTAAAGCACTTTCTTTATTAATCTACTATTGAAATCATATTAGAGTATTCCTAGTTCCACTGAGGCCATGTATTTCTAATTATATTTATGTACAAACAGAAAATGAGCAGGTAAAGGATTTTGGCACATTGACATCTGATCTGAATTCCCTATGTATTGTATACATTCCATAGAATATCACTATGCCTAGCAGTATGTTTGAATATGGGTTACAGCGTTTACACTAATAAAGTTTCTGTAGCTCAGTAGCCCCCAGCCATTATGCTAAATAACAAGACCAAATTGAGACATTAAAAAATAATGTTTGGGATATTTTTTTAAAAAGGAATTAATACGTAGGGTTGCCACTATAGACTATATTCATTTCTCAAATAGTTACACAAATCTGATGAAATTGTCAGTACAACATGTACTCTGCCAAAATCTAATATTTTGCAAATGTGCTAGTGAAACTAAAGGTGCCCGTACATTAGTACTTAGCCGCTGACCGATCCACGACACTAATCAATATTACGGAACTGCCTTTCCTGTTCTATTTTACGATTGGCATAGGGTCACAAGGTCCCATCTGGCTCCATTAATTTTGAGATCGTATGTCGGAAAGGAAACGCGGTTCCGGAAATATCGATTGAATGTCACGGATCAGTACTCATGTATGGGCACTTTAACCTATTGGGTTCTACCATCTCTAGTTGCCGTGTCTTCCCTTCCCATTTTGATTCAGAGTAGCCATACAGCATGTATTTAG
The DNA here is from genome assembly GCA_019447015.1 of Hymenochirus boettgeri. Taxonomy (NCBI): domain Eukaryota; kingdom Metazoa; phylum Chordata; class Amphibia; order Anura; family Pipidae; genus Hymenochirus; species Hymenochirus boettgeri. The sequence goes on along the minus strand of CM033476.1, from coordinate 263,750,329 downwards.
TGAAATGCTACTGAGCCATGTAGCATGTAGACTTTGTGTTTGGTTTTAAAGAGAAGAGGTATCAACCCTAGCTATAATCTATAGTTAGCCAGTAAAAGCATGAAATACCTCTTTAAGGGCAGCTCTAGGATTAGGTTATACAACCGTATCACAGGGATGTCCAATTAGCTGCTCTCTAGATGTTTACATATTACAACTCCCAGCATTCTCTGTTTGCAGTAATTCTGAAGTTATAGTATGCAAACATCTGAAGCGCCATTGGTTTGTAATAAAACCCCTTTGTTTATAAACCTATAGACTAACCTAGGGCTGTAAATATGCACAAACACATTTGCTTAAGCGCCGTTTCATTCAACTGTCTCTCAAAATGTTATTGGGGGGGGGGGGGGATTGGAAGAGGTGCGCGCAGGGGGTGGCGTGTGGTGGGTGCGTGCGTGGCAGGGTTTGCTAGTGTAAACTAAAGCCTTTTTTATAATGTAAGCAAGTTTGCAGATAATTTGATATTGTATGATATAATTTGATATTGTTTGGGGCCTAGGAATGTGCATTGATTAGCTTTTCTTTGTATAAATTACTAACCAGATCAGTAGCACTTATCGCAAAATGTAATTGTACTTTAGCCTAAAGGTTCGTACACACGCTCAATATGCACCCAAGCCAGGCTGATCAACAAACAACCCCCAACCGAACGCATACACACAGACAATTCTCGGTCGAAACGGCCGTTCATTGCGTGTAGGCGTCGGTGTCTGGGGTCGTGGCTCGAGACGCACATTGTGCGTGTGTACGAGCCTTAAGGAGTGCTTCCACAGTCCTTCTATTGTATGTATTTATTAGGAAGCATGGTCAAACTTCCATGTGGTAATAGCACCCCCAACACACCCCTTTTATGGGAGGTCCTATGCCTTTAATATAAAGCACTGGATGGATGGCCTCATATTAAAAAGCCAAAGGGCTGGGGAAAATGAAAAAGCTATAGTGATCCAGTGCACAAGTATGAGAAATGCAAAAGTTTGATAATCATAATTAAAGTTAAAAAGGTTAGAAGTTAGGAACTTACAGACTGGGGTTACCTTGACATGGTTGGAAGGCTTTTCATTCATGTGATCACAGTAATGTATACTAAAACCCCTTTGTTTATAAAGTATGCCAGTGTGCAGATAATGTGCATTATATTATATTTTCTATGTTTGGACATTCCTAGTAAAACACATACTTAAAATATATGTAGCAATATATAGCAAGTTTAACAGCTCACTCTGTTAGAATGTTTCACATTCTGTGGTTGAAGTTGAACAAATACCACAGTCACATCTAATTGCCACAGGGTAGGTAAAGAAAGGATCGATATCCGGAGCACAATTTGGAAGCTTTACAGTAACCAGTTTAGTTTCATTGTAAGTGCAGACTCTGTGGTGGGCTTCTATGTAAGGAGGATCTAGAACTGGTTTCTGTGGAAAAACAGAAAATTTCATTGTCAATAACTTCTATGTGTGTAACAAAATGTATAACAATGTTATATCTTGGATGTTTTTAGGTCCAATATGGAAAAATATTCTACCAAAGGAATTGTATAGAAAATCTATACCTCTGCTCTTCTATTGGGTTGTAACTGCTACTTTATGTATAACATTTACAGGGCACTCAATTCAGTGTAATAAGGTATACAGTAAATTCATGGAACTATGGTTCAGGAAACTAGTAATTATTATTATTATTGTGGATTTATATAGCGCCAACATCTTCTGTGGTGCTTTACAATTATGTATACAATAATACAATAATGTATACATTCACATCAGGCCCTGCCCCGAAGAGCTTACAATCTAAGCACATTTGACACATACAACCTATCATTATGTCTGTATGATTGTGGGGGAGACCGGAGTGCCCGGAGGAAACACACGCAAGCACAGGGAGAACATACAAACTCCTTGCAGATGTGTCCAAGGGTGGAATCGAACTCAGGACTTCAGTGCTGCAAGGTATCAGTGTTAACCACTGAGCCACCGTTTTATGGTTTACAATCACTAAATACTTTTGAAAGTGCATAACATTTAAGAAATTAAAGGGTTAGTCTGTGGTCTCTAAAGAAGTGCCCTGAATACTATTGGGTGGCTCTATCATACCTTTCAAACAAGCCTAGGATGATGACACTAGCTGCTGAGAATAAAAAAGTTATAGGCATTTGATGATATTATAGACTTAAAATATACACCCTTAATAGGCCATATTTATAAAACATTGTTATCGTTATCCTAAAAATAACGATCGTTGTTCTACGATATGGACCGTTATTTTACTATATATCGACCATAATCCTACAATATCGCTACGGTAAATCTACGGTACCGATATCGTAAAATACCGATTGTTATCGTAGAATACCGATTATTATTTTACAATTCAACGGTAACGACCGTTATTTTACAATAACGACTTTTATTCTATGATAACGAATGGTAATTTACAATATCGGTACCGTATATTTATGAAAGTGATATCGTAGAATTTTGAACAATATCGTAAAATAGCGGTCGATATCGTAGAACACCGATCGTTATTTTTACGATAACATTGTTTTATAAATATGGCCCTATGAGACCCAACTGTAACAAAATATCGTTATAATCTGCGCTATGTAGTAGAACGCAGATTACCGTATACCATTCCGGAAGTGTTACCTTTTCTGCATTTCGCTCTTAACTCTCCCCCCAGCCCTCCCCTCCCGGCACTGCACAATGTTACTCATCTTCTCTGCAACCATCTCCCCTGTTCGCTCGTATCTCTCCCCCCAACTCTTCCCTTCCTGTTTGCATACTCTATATGGAAGTTCAACTTTTTTTTTTTATTACACATAAATTACAGTAGTGGGTACATTATCTGCTATATAATGCGGCTGATAATGCTCTGTCCCAGCAGTGCAAGCCATTCTGGTGCCACAAGAAGTCTCCCCTGGTGCCCCCTTTCTAATACAAACCTCCCCCCAACCTCCTCTTGCATTAGTCTTTGCACAGATAAGGAAACCTGAAGCAATTGACAGACATATAATCCTGCATTCAGTTGTGTTGAGTGCAGAGCTCTGTATTGAGCAGAATTAACGGCATCCTACAACTACTTGTTCTATAATAACCGTAAAGTGTCAGAAAAGGCTGAACTTACATATACAGTATGCAAACAGAGAGTCTACAAGGAACTAGATCGGTAAAATGGAAATTGCGGGATCGTGAAAATTCCCGCGATTTCCGATGCGCATGCGATTGCACGTCCGTCCGCGTTTTGGTAATGCATGCGTTCACCATTATTGGTGCGTTAACACGTTTCCATAACGCGAAATGGCGGAAACGCATGCGCAAAACACGAACGCAAATGCGAACGCACAAGAAAAACGCACACAATCGCATGCAACAATGCTTGAAATTTTGTGCACGATTCCTGTTGCAGTGTGGCCTCAGCCTGAGTTAGGATAGATTGCAGAACCATGATCCCGGTTTTATTTTAAAGGTGTGTGCTTATTTTAACAGAGGACACAGTTCCCCTTTGAAAGAGCAAACAGATTGCATTGAAAGAAAAGTAAAGTTGGCCACAATCCTGTGCCAAACAGGTGCAATAAAGGCAAAACGAACAGTTAGGTAGCAAAGTTTATTTAATGATCTGACACCAAATGCTGTCTGCCACAATTAGCTACTGAAATAAACCATAGCTGTGCATCTACCCTGTTAAATGTATGTTTTACAATGTACAGCCTTTTAATGTTAGTGGTAAATCTCACCTCCCATGTCTCACAGCGACCCCAGCAGGCATCAGTTGTGACACGCAGTCCTTTACATCCAGGTTTCTTAGCCAAGAATGTGAATTCCCTCACCGCACAGCCAATGAAGGTGCGCAAGCTGATGTTTGATGCCGCAATTGTGCTAAGGCACATGGTTAGAACCAATAACTGCAGGGAGCCAGGCATCATGCTTTTCAAGTGCTTTATGTGGAGGCAATGAACTGGCGGAAACTCCTTCTGATTCCTATAAAATATGAAATACGTAAATTAGGAATAATCATGCTCAGTGCAGCCTCCCTCCCCCCCTTCCCTCTCCCTACCATTTTGGTCTCCCTCCTCCTAGCGTAAAACCCTTAGTACATATTGTAGGGCTTGCTCCCCCAGCCCCAACCACATTAATCTTATTTGCAGAAACTCCCCCGATCTTTACTTACCTTCCCTCTATCCTCTGCCGTTCGGAACTGCCGGAAGCCGCGTCCGTGATTGGATGCCTCTCAGCCAATCACAGACGCGGCTGCCGGTCTGGCCCCTGCTTGCAGTTCCATGCAAGCAGAAGGCCGGGCAGTGCGGTGGAGGATAGAGGGAAGGTAAGTTAAGATCGGGGGAGTTTCTACAAATAAGATTAATGCAATTGGGGCTGGGGGAGCAAGCCCTACAACATATAAAACGTTTTTTTAAAGGGTGGACATGCCCTTTAAGTTCCATGTACTTTTCTCAAATCTTAAAGGTTACATGTAATATTCTCAAATATTAAATAATTGTATAGAGGATATTAGATCTTATCACAGATGAGCTGAAATGGTTTCAAACCCAATAAATCCTCCAAAATTCCAGGTATTTTACAGTCTACATACAGTATATGTTTTCATAGCTACTCTCAAACCATGAACAGAAAGAAGGAAACATTTCCAAAACTGCAATAAGTTTGCACCATCAGATGTTTATATACTATTCCATTCTGTCATGGGTTACTTTATGTTAAAACAAATTACCATGTATGTTGGAATTAGCTGTTGTTCATTACCTTTTATCCTTACCGAAACTGCTTAATGGTTTACAATTTCCTAATGCAAGTGGGCTAGATTGTAGGTGCCTATATTTTATTATTCAACATGGTTTTGTATTTAAATAATTCAGATCAGGTCAGATCAAACTGAATTATTTAGTTAATATTCTCTGGGGGTTTTAAATTCCAAAAGAAAGAAAAATGCAAAACCTCTTTCTCAAGACAAAATATCCACTCGAAATTCCGCTGGTCAAATTCCATTGGTTGTTTTGATCCTAAGGACAGTTATAGTTCTACAGCTATTTATTTTGGATGGAGTCCCGCTCCATATATGCAGATGTTGGCAGAAAGATTCCAGCATTATAATTAATATAGGATGATATACTAACATGGATGATTCTTATACTTTTTAGTTTTATTAAAAGATTTACATTTATAGTGTTCAATTAGGTCATTTTGTTATATATACAGTATAGGGTAATAGAGTACAGACCTTTTTATTGCATTCTTATCTATACACTTTCCAGAGGTACCTTTACTCTGTTGTTTGGGCAGTTTGTTTTATAATTAAGTACTATATTTAATAATTACAATATAATTTAATGGGATGGAAGCACATCACTATTATAGCGCAGTAGTGTTTTTACATTTTGCACTACCAAAATTTTGACCATGAAAACCTGGTTTTGACGTCAAAATATAGTTTCAGCACAGAACTTTTATTTCAATGGCTGAAGTTCTGAACCAAAACTTCAGTAGTTCTTGATATGCTCACCAGTAAAATTAACCCTGGCGTGTTCACTCATCTCTATCCACAAACACAGAACTGTTGTTTTACATATTCACAACAGTAGACAAATGAATCAACTCATGATTGTATATATTGACAAATGTAACCTGATAACAGACGCAATTATCCTCATAAGCAGCTCAGTTCTGGACCTACAGTGTCAATATATAATTACATCTGTCACTACTTGGTCACAAGCACATTCACCTCTAGATCACTAGATTAATAGCATAATGAGTGTGAAAAATAATATTGAAATAAAACTGGGAATACTGGTATATCGATAACAGATCCCAAACAAGACCTTCATATTCAGTCTTATAGATGATGTCTTTGTTAAAACAATATATTTTGTGCGTGCAAATTTAAGGTACCTTAAATTAAGTTATTGTTATTTTTTTTTTTTTTCTGAAATATACTGTATGCAGAAGTTAAAATATACTGTACTAGATCATAATGTTTTATTTTATGTTAATTTAATATAAATATAAGGTCTGTGAAGTTGAGTTTCAATATGTATTGAATATTACTTTTACAGAAAAAAAATCTTCAATAAAAATTAATGATAATAAAAAAAAATAAAAAAAAAAATATTGAAATAAAATGATTGGTTATCTGTACAGCTTTGAAATGTATTGTATAAAAAGCTAGCAAAGAAGATAATTGCTATGCTGCTCCATATTAAAGAGATTTTTCCATTACCGTTTTGTCTATTACAGTTATTTCATTTTTATTCTAACTTAGAGAACTGTTTCTACGCAGCCTTTAAACTAAACATTCAAAGCCATTATAAATGCTGTGGGTATCAGAGAGCATGAGGCATGAACATCTTGAAAGTGTCACTTGCAGATTCCTGTGTAAAGTAATTTATTTTCATCATTAAGACCCTGGAAGAAAGAGTTTATTTACTGATCCATTTCTTTAATGCCAATATATTTACAAAAAAACAAATTCCTTACTATAAAATTGTTATCAATCATTTCATTAAAAACCCATTGCTTTTATAGGAATGTAATGTGAACAGGCAGGCGAATAAATAACAAAGCTTATCCTCAAGTTACATCTTACTTGTGCCAGAAACCCTAAATCTTATTTATAGCACAAATTGACAAATTTCAGTGAAATAAAAAGGAGACAAATATAAAAAACTTATCAATTACAAATAAGAAGAAAAGGAGCAGACCTGGAAATCAGATTTTGGGTCCTTGTCTCGAGTCAGACTCTACAAAAACTCTTCAATTGCAAGTCTATATATAGCCAAGGGTCCTGCCAATCAAGTAAAATAAAGACAGATCCTTACATGAACTATTGAGAACATCAAAGATTAAACAAACAGGAGAAGTCTCCTGTCTAAACCTATAAATATTTTTAGGGCATCATTTCTTAACTTCCCCAAAGAAAACAAAGCATTCATAACAGTACTGCTAACATAATTGCAGGGAAACATTGATGGCAAGGGATTAAACTTATCCCCATATGAACAAATGAATAGGATCAAAAATGATATTAATTTTACAAATGTATCTTTCCAGTAAAGAGTAACTATTTAAGTCCTAAAGGGAAGTTAGGTATGCTGGTCTATTATGACAATCACAGAAACTATACAATCCTACCCCCCTGCCCCAGGTACTTTTCATTTTCATGCACTATAGTGCCACTGGGCAAGATTATTTTAAACGTTGCTGACAATCCCACTTACATTTCAGCAACTAATATGTGCTAGGGTGTAAAAAGGTGGCCATACGCTACTAAAAGGCTTTTGTGATCGTAACACTGACCGATACTTTGATAGACAGATGTACAATGTTAATTGCACGTCGATGTATCATACATATTGTTCAACATTCAATTCATTTGGTGATTAATTTAACTGGTCATCTTAAAAAATGACTTTCCAGATCATATTACGATCCAATATTGGCATAAGGTCAGGAAAACTTAACATTTTTGGGCCAATCAATGGGAAGGTCTACTTGCATGTTAGATTGATCGTAATATCGGCCCAGTGAACGTGCACCTTAAGTGTATTAGTTCTTTTTTCCAAGAGGGAAGCTATTATAATTACTGCTATCAGACTGCAAGCTTGGAATCTTTGTTTATGGATTTTATCACCTAATCTCAGTTTTATTAATGTGTCTTTTCCAATAATATTTATTGCAATATTTGAAGAAAAACTGCAAACTGGGCTGATACTCAAGAAGCTATAAATGTCATTGTCTGCGGATAGCGGCTACTCTGTCTGTTATGTTCCTGTGATTTAATAATTTAAAGTCACCTTGTTGTCATCCCATTTACTAAGAGTGGCCAAGTATCCCTCACTTCAGCAATTAGAAATAATGTAGATTTCCACCCCTCCGATTTCTTCTGAACAGAATAACAGGGTGTTAGGAGAACGTTTCTAATATCCTATGGGATTAAACCATTGATCTTCTCATTATCAACATAGAATACCCTGTTCGTTCGAAAATTGGCGTGGTATTAAGATAATTACAGTGGCATTTCTTATTAAATCAATTGTAAAATGAACTTCGACATTCACTGGGAATGTCAATTCTACTAGTTTCACAATAACCTATCAGAGTGGAAATGCCTTTAAATGATATGGCTGACTGTAATGGATTTTGAAGAAAAGCTCTATTAAAAGCCTAATAAGCAATGAGTGAATTAGAGTAATCCCATCCTTCAGGCACAATGCTTACAGTAGAATGTTAAAATCAACACTTTCTATGATTTTATTGTTTACTGCTGCTTAATTTCTAAAGACCCTTTTGTTTCTACCCAGGCCATTGGAAAAACCTTACATACCTGTGTAATGTGCTAGAATGTTTACCAACCAGTAAAGTCTACATTGCCTTGGTAATTGAAGACTTGCATCACGAAGAGAAACAGAGATTCATTTGGGAAACTAATCCAGAAAATCTCCCTTTTTTGTTGTTGTTAAACTTAAAAATGAATCAACATATCTCCAGAGTGGGAGCCAGACAGAGAAAAATGACTAACTTATGATTAAAATCTTTGAATATTTCCCCCCTTCATCCATTCCCCCCACCTTTAAATACAATAATATTATCCCTTAATACAAAAATTAGCTCACAAAGTTTAAATATGTAGACAGACCCTTCCAAGCATCCACCATTAGGGTGGCATTATGAGAGACAGCGCCTAGTCTAACAAACAAACTGGACTATGGTAAAAACGTGTTTGATTATATGTTAAGGTAAAAACAATGGATTAATTTACACATCGGTATATACAGTATCTTATAAAAGTTAGGACACCCCCCACATTTGTGTAAATACGTTATATCTTTTCATATGACAATACTGAAAGGATGAGACTTTGATACAATGTAAAGTAGTCAGTGTACAGCTTATATAACAGGGTAAATTTGCTGTCTCCTCATAATAACTCAGCCATAAATGTCTAAACCGCTGGTAACAAAAGTGAGTACCTATATACTCGAGTATAAGCCGACCCAAGTATAAGCCGAGGTACCTATTTTTACCTCAAAAATTAGGAAAAACATATTGACTCGAGTTTAAGCCGAGGGTTGAAATTAACCACTACTGCCTTCTGTAGCCATGTGCATTTTATTGCATACTGGTAGCCATGGGAATTGCCTCACATACTGTTAGCCATGAGAATTACTGGTAGCCATGGGAATTACTGCTAGCCATTGGGATTACTGGTAGCCATGTGGATTACTGGTAGCCATGTGGATTACTGGTGGCCATGGGGATTACTGGTAGCCTTGGGAATAACTGGTAACCATGGGGATAACTGGTAGCCATTAGAATTACTGGTAGCCATGGGGGTTACTGGTAGCCTTGGGAATAACTGGTAGCCATGGGGATTACTGGTAGCCTTGGGAATAACTGGTAGCATAGGAATTACTGGTAGCCATGGGAATGGTACTTACAGTTTGGTGTGCAGAGTCTTCCGGACACCTTCCAAGAGCCTTCCGGATGCCTTCGCAAAGACTTGACACAGCCGCAAGTCAGGATGGAAAGCTGGCAGTTCCCAGTAGTGTACTAGTGGGAACTGCCCATTTTCTTACCTGACTCGCGGCTGAGTCCGGAATTTAGGTAAGTCCCAGCTTGACCCGAGTATAAGCCGAGGTTCATTTTTCAGGTCATTTTTAAGACCTGAAAACCTCGGCTTATACTCGAGTATATACGGTACACCCCTAAGTGAAACATTTTCAAATTGTGCCCTATTAGCCATTTTTCCTACCTGGTGTCATGTGACTCGGTAGAAGGTCTCAGTTGTGAATGGGGAGCAGGTGTATTAAATCTGGTGTTATCACTCTCACACTCTCTCAAACTGGTCACTGGATGTTGAACATGGCACCTCATGCTAAAGAAAGCTCCGAGGATCTGAAAAAAGAATTGTTGGTCTACATAAACATGGCCTAGGCTATAAGAAGATTGGCAACACCCTGAAACTGAGCTGGCCAAACTCAGTGGCCAAGACCTTACAGCAGTTTAACAGGACAGGTTCCACTCAGAATATCCATTAGTTGTCTTTTGAAAATAAACATTATCAGGGTTATTCAATAAAAGTTCTTATTTTAAATGGTGCTAATTTTACCACAACCAATCACATGTTAGCTTTCAAATATCAAATAAGATCTGATTGATTGGGGCAAAAGTAGCAACATTTTAAATGATAAGAACTTTTATTGAATCTCCCTGAAGGTCTTTAACATGCACCAGCTCCATGATGTCATCAAGGAGGAGTGGAAGAGGATTCCAGTGGTAACCTGTAAAGCTCTAGAGAACTCCACGTCCAAGAGAGTTAAGGCAGGGCTTGAAAACAATGGTGGTCATACAAAATATTGACACTTTGAGCAGAAATCTTGCAGGGGGTCCTTGCAGTTATGCACCTGTTTACCTGTCCTTGTTTTTTGACTCATACGGTTTATTCAATTTTTATTTCTAAAGTTGCCCATACACATAGGCGATACCTGTCAAATCCCATCAGGATTGAATGAAAAGGAAATTACAGGACGTTTCATTTGTTCTCAGTTTAAATGTAATTTTATGGATTATCCCACAATTCCTGCAGTCCTGGAGAGCACTTTCCCTCCCTGTCTATAATCCAAAAGCAACACCAGCCATACAATTCAAATTTTACCTCCTGACATTCCCGTGACAATGGGACAATCACCTTGACTGATCATTTTGCAGCCGACAATCAATGGCAAAATTAATGGGCCGGGAAGATGGCATCACAGGAGGTAAGACACTTTTTAGACATTCGATAGAATGAACTTCAAACTTTAAAATAAACTATAATACATATGTAATTTTTATAAAAACAGTTACATTTTTTTTTAAACTATAACATAGTTCCCAACCCCACAACCCTTTCCCTATTTTTTGTTTAAAAAAAAAAAAAAACTTTCCTAGAGCAGGCTCTGAAATGTTCACTCATTCCTGGGAAAGTGTCATGTGCTGTTCTATCTGCGGACACGTTCCAGTTCCTATGGGAATGTAACTCTTGCGTTCCGATTACCTGTACTGTGCTGGAGCAGGGTCAGACTTACCTGAAACGCGGACCTTATGTGCATGCACAGGGCCATCTCCCTAATGATGCAGGTTGCAGCAAATTACAGAGTGGCACCCTGTAGGGAGGAGACCGTTTTAAAACAAAAAAAGTTCACCAAGCTCCAATACCAACTTTGACCAAATGACGGCAATCATCTGCTAGAAAGTAACAGGAAATGTGGGCATGAATTTTACCAGCCTGGACTGTGGAACGTAGTACAAACTTCCTGCCTATTAAAACTTGACTGTAAGTACAGAGCAGCAAATTGACGGAAAAAAAAAAATTGGAAAACTTACATTAAGTTTTTGGAAAACTTACATTAACGTTCTGATAATTCCTACCTCTCAATATTGTTTCTGTGAGGAGCATGAAGCCAGCATAAAGACAACTGTTTCTACCATACCTCAGTGCTTCAGCCCTATCCTTAATAGAACCAGGATACTTACCTGGCAGATGAAATCTGTATGTGCTTGTGCTCCTCAAGAAAATTATATTGGGGATAGGAATAATCAATTCTACCTCCTTGCCCCAGTTAAATTTTACATTATTGAATGGACAGCATAACTTATCCTTATTGCTGTAATTCAGCAGCCCTATAAAGGGAAAATTGATTGAGCAACGCCGCCATTTAATCTACTAGATCCAAACATATCTAATAGATACAAACAGTTTGTCAATGCATTACTGTACATTATAAGTTCAGGACAATAGTTCATTTCATTTAATATTATATGTAGAGGAAGAAGCAATATTTAAATGTCTATATTCCAGGATTATTTTTTTTCTAAATATCAGTTGATTTACAGATTCCCTGAGTTGGATCTGATTATTCTGCTTGATCCATTAATCCCCTATTACTTTTCCAGTGAAATATTCTTTTGTGTGACTAATTGTTTTGTTTGATAGCTTGCAACCACTTCTCTTTACTCATTCCAAGTTTTAATAGCAGCACTCCTTATTTTATCCAGCACTTTAATCCAAGGAATTAGTTTAACAAGGATTTCCGAAAGTGGCTAATTGAAATCAGTTCAAAAGAAAAATTTGAGGGAGGATTTATGGTATTTATCTATACATTATGTTTTCCCTAGTAATTAATCCAAGCAAAAACACTCTTCAAAAATTGTTACAATGACTGGTGCTGTGTTACATTTTTTTAAAATCCCCTCCAAGTGGAGGAATATTATTTATAAAGTAGAGCATATATGGTTATCATTTATATATATGGTTATAACTTATACAGTATTATTAAAGAAATTTACAATTACTTTTTAGTATTTGCTCCTTATTCCTATGCACTTATGCAGGTTCTTGTTCCACCAATCAAAACTGTTTAAAACATCTATTATTTTTTAACATTTCCCCGGACCGTGTTTTCAATACTTTACCCATTTTAAGCAACATTACTTCCCATACATTATGTCAGAATTATTGATTTACGCAATGTCTACAATCTGAAGTTCTAGTATTGTTTTAATTGTTGATCACTTCATTGCGAAGGCATTTCATAAAGATGGCCAAACTTCATAAATTTCCCGCCCCTCGTCCGGGTCCATTTTCAATTTTCGAACCCAATAAAGGGTATGTCCACCCTTGAATTTTTTTTTTTATATAACATAGGAAAGAGGGAAGGTAAGTAATGTTTGGGGCACTTTCTAATAATAAAAATAGAGCGGTTGGGGCTGGGGGGACAGGGGGAATGTTATATGTAAAGGGTTTTATGCTAGGGGCAGGAAATCCTAATCGGGAGGGAGAGGGAGGGGGAGAAGGGCTGCAGTACGCATGCCAAACTTCTCCCGGAGGCCAGATAGGAGGCAGAGTCCTATATGGACTCTGCTATCCTCCTGGTGGGCAGTTTTTGTGACTTTGGGGGGGGACTACAGGAGAACCATATGGAGCTGGGATGTAAGGATTGGGGGGGGAGGTAAGGATTTTATTACACTACATGATGGGGCCATTACTGGGGGGGGATTATAGTTTTGGGGGTGGACATGCCCTTTAAAGTCAATGGGGGAGTGATAGTTCAAAAAGTCCTGGTGATTTACAGCTAAACTAACAATGGTAACTTACTGTAAATGGCTGTGGCATCTGGGAAATGGTCTGGGGAACATGTCACTGTCACCAAAACTTGTTAAAACACTTCTAAAACAGAACCATAAATTTGAGGAGTTACTGAAAACGAACAATACATTCAAGGGTTAGTGAACGGCCCGTAAAATCTAAAATTATCGAAAATACAGCCGCGAGTCCAGAAAGTCCAAGAAATCCGGGTCACCCTCTGTGTCTATATAGCATTTGTTTGTAAGGTAGTACCTTATTGACTACAAATTTCTAGTCCTCTAAAAGTGGAGGAAGGGTCTGAATCCAGGTTTTTGCAATATGTAATCTTGCCAGAAACAGTACCTCTCTAAGGAAACTTTTTTAAAAATTGTCAATTTGTATTTCTTCCATAATACCCAGTAAACATATCTTGGGATCCCATCCCACTTTATCATGCAGGAAAGTAAGTATCTGTCACCAGATCCATATTAGATGGTAAAAGGTGCCTGGTGTCATTTGATATTTTGAGCATAGTGGGTTATGGTTTGGCTGGTCTCTGGATATGCGAATTGGGGTAAGATATTTATATGTAGCATATAAGTTTATGATAATTGGCCTGACGCTTTGGTAGAAACTTGTTTGCAAGCCTCAAGTGCTTCCTCCTACTCCTCCTTCTCCATGGGGCCTACATCCTTTTCCCAAGATCTCTTTTTCTCCTCTGAAGCAGCATATCCTGGGATATTTGAAACACTTTATATATGTCAGAAATTAGTTTAGCAGATGTTTTATGACTCAAGACCCCACCAAGGGGGCAATTGGGCAACCGTGGGGATAGAATCTGGAACTGGGATACAAAAGTCGGTCTCACTTGGAGGTAGCGAAATAGCATTTTATTTGGTAAGTGGTATTCTTGTTGGAGCTGTTGTTTTAGCGGTATCGTTTTGTTGCAAGTGGGAGATCTGGAATATCCCATATCCAAGCCACAAGGTTGTCTCTGGGACAGTGGCTGTTCCATTTTAAAGGGAATGTTCACCCCCCACACACACCCAATCTCAAGTTTACACATAGCAAATCATCCAACCAAACCCCAATAATTAACAAAATTGAAAGATGAACTGGAAGGAAGATCTTCAGCCCCATGTTCGATGCCCCTTCATTTACATGTTTCTGCTGCATGGTCAAAAAAGACGACTACTACCAAGAAGAAACGGGATGAAGGGTTGGTAAACAGAGCTGAAGATATTTCTTCAGGTACATTGTTTAACTTTGTAAGAATTGCGGTCTTGGAAAGGAATAGGGGGGTGACTAAGATACCTTTAAAATAATTTCAATCTCAATTTTGTCCATGAGAAGGTTAAAATGCACCCAAGGCCTGCCGTACACTTAACAGGATATAAACAACTTTAATTCGCTGTTCTCAGAAATGGAACCACTAAACAAACTGACACAAACGTTTGTGGAAATTCACACAGCAATGGCTTCCATTATGCAGAACACTTTAGCAAGTTCCCATTATCCACAGACCCAAAGATCAGTTATACCTATTGTAGATTTTAACAGAAAACGGTTTGTTATCCATATAGCACACGTAAGGTATCTTAAGGCAGGCTAGTGCAATCCAGTGATTGGGCCTCACCACGGCCCTCAGTCCATGAAGCAAAATACAAAAACTGGAGAGAGCAAAGTTTGTTATTAATCAAACAGTGTCAAAGAAATTTATTGGAGAAATCACACACACAACATGTTTCGGGCCTACAGTACCATCGATGCACCTGAGGAAGGATCGATTGTAGGCCCGACACAGATTGTGCATTTGATTTCTCCAGTAAATTGCTTTGACACTGTTGGATTAATAACAAACTTTGGCTCTCTCCAGTCTTTTTTTATTTTGTTATTGTAGATTTTGGTTATTTGCCTTGTCATGGGCAATTTTCATCATTGGAGCTAAAACAGTTAATAAAATAAAATTATTACCACATATGCAAGCCCAGCATGTGTTTTCACAGTTTGCTTAACCCGCAATGGCGCTTCATATTTTTGTCTGAAGTTTCATTTGTAAGTTTTTGTTTATTAAGTGTTCAGTCTTTCAGGTTACATGAGGTTATAATATTATAAAAGCAGCACAGTGGCTCAGTGGTTAGCACTGATGCCTTGCAGCGCTGAGGTCCTGAGTTTGATCATAAAGACATACTGATAGGTTGTATGTGTACATAAAGTGGATTAGAGTGTAAGCTCTTCGGGGCAGGGCCTGATGTGAATTGAGTAAATAATTTTAAAGCGTTGCGGAATATGTCGCGCTATATAAGAAATTTTTAAAAAATGGATACATACAAAAATATAGAACAGGAACAGCTGATTATAATGACTGGAACAAAAAATTTGTCCACAGTGACTGGTGTAGAAGTTTGCCCAAAGTATAGGTTTGTCCACAGTGACTGGTAGATTGCAAGCTCTACAGGGCAGGGACCTCTTTCCTTATGTTATATGTTTCAAGCACTTGTATATTTCATGATGCACATACTTAATTATATATTCATGTATTTAATTATTGTCCCCCTTGTAAAGCTTTTTGTATTCTATATTATGCAGCGCTGCGTCCCCAAGTTGCGCTATATAAATAAACATATACATACAAGTTTGCCCACAGTGACTGGTACACGTTTGCCCAATGACTAGCCAGGTGCATATGTTTGCCCACAGTGACTGGTCTGGTACATGTTTTCCCAGAGTTACTAATCTGCTAAACATGTTTGGCCACAGCGACTGGTCTGCTACACATTTTTGCCCACAGTGACTGGTACATGTTTGCTCCCAGGTCAATCAATGGAAGGAGATACTGCCTTCCCCCACATTGCATAAAGTAGGATAGTAAGGAAAGACAGCACTAGCCACCAATAGTAAATAGCCTGGTGACGCGCAGCGGACAGCCTTCGGGAGTGACGTTGCAATGCGTCAAAGTCATATAAGTCTACTTCTGTGTTCGTTAGGTCAACTTAAAATAAAATTACATTGCGGGCCCCACTTTTTAGTAGCCTGGGGTCTCCCCTAATGGTGGGCCCTGGAGACACCTAAAGACACCCCTGCAAAATGGCAGGTTTTTGTTAATAAACAGATAAAACCGGTCTAAATCTATAAAAGGTCAGAAATAAATCAGAAACAGTTTAGTGAAAAAACTAATTATGGTTGAAATCTGGTTGAATTTGTGTGCACACCATCTAATAATCAAGGATGGGGCTGCTTTTAGAATCAATCACATTCAGACTTGTCTAAATAGTTGTTAGTATACATCTGAGATCGGTTAATGTGGCTCTGACTGAGCTCAGATAAAGTTTGGCTGTTACTTTAAGGGCTTGCTTACACTTTTATCAGTTTGTATCCATTTGTCAAGCACAGGTGCGTTTAAAAAATGGACTGACCGTAAAACCCCATAGATATAACACACACAATATTGTTCACACTTGCTGCATTTTATTCTGTTCCAGTCTGTTTAAAAAAACGCACTGCTGCACGCATTTCTGTCCGTCTAAAATGCATGAAAATGTGGTACAACGGATAACAAAGCATGCGTTTGCGTTTCTGTCCATTTTTCGCAAAGTATGCCTGGGAGTTCCCGAGATGTTATTCCTGGTCCGCAGGAAATAGCAATAGGAAACACGTGGAGAGGAGTCAACCTTTTGCCCTGCGTTGTCTTTCAAACAAATCTGCCCATTTTGTGCCCCAAAGCTCTTTTTATTAAACCTTATTATTTTAGTAGTAATAAATACATTATTATTTTAGTAGTAAAAAGGCAGCTAGAAAGCTTAGGGAGAATGGGGCCAAAAGGAGCAAAAAGCTCTTCACTGAGCATAAAAATTGAGAAACACCTTCTTATAACAGAAGGCATCTTGCAGTATCATGCTTTATGAATAGCATTGCCCACAAAATCTAAGAAACAAGAAATTATTTCTTACTCCCAGGTTTCCCAGAGTAAGGGGCGGAGATATGCAAAAATGTCCCTTGGCTTCTGCATGTGTCCAGAACCGCTGGCTAATAACATGCAATATAGAATAATATATAGAGCCAATCATCTGACCTGCAGACACAACGTGTTTCGATCTTGTTAGATCTCGTCAGTGCAAGGTACAGATTCATGGCTCTGAAATTGCCAGTGTGCTACCAGTATGTAATGAAATTGCCAGTGTGCTACCAGTATGTAATGAAAATACCAGTTTGCTACCTGTATATAATGAAATTGCCAGTTTGCTACCAGTATGTAATCAAAAAATTGCCAGTTTGCTACCAGTATGTAATGAAATTGACAGTTTGCTACCAGTAATGGAAATACCAGTTTGTTACCTGAAATTGCTAAGGTGCTACCAGTATGTAATGACAATGCCAGTTTGCTACCAGTATAAATTGAAATTGCCAGTTTACTACCAGTATTATTATTATTGTGGATTTATATAGTGCTAACATCTTCCATAGCGCTTTACAATTACAAGTATACATTCACCTCAGGCCCTGCCCCGAAGAGCTTACAATCTAAGCACATTTATTTGACACATACAACCTATCAGTATGTTTTTTATGATTGTGGGGCAAACAGGAGTGCCCGGAGGAAACCCATGCAAGCACAGGGAGAACACAAAAACTCCTTGCAGATGTGTCCAAGGGTGGAATCGAACTCAGGACCTCATCGCTGCAAGGCACCAGTGATAACCACTAAGCAATCGTGCTAGTACCAGTATATACTGAAATTGCCATTTTGCTACCAGTATATACTGAAATTTCCAGTTTGCTACCAGTAATGCCAGTGTGCTACCAGTATGTAATAAAAAATACCAGTTTGCTACCAGTATATACTGAAATTGCCACTTTGCTACCAGTATATAATGAAAATGACAGTTTGCTACCAGTATATGCTGAAATTTCCAGTTTCCTACCAGTATATAATGAAATTGCCAGTTTGCTACCAGTATGTAATGAAATTGCCAGTTTGCTACCAGTATGTAATGAAACTGCCAGTGTGATACCAGTATATAATGAAATTGCCAGTTTGCTACCTGTGTATAATGAAATTGCCAGTGTGCTGCCAGTTTGTAATAGAAATACCAGTTTGCTACCAGTATATATTGAAATTGCCAGTTTACTACCAGGATATACTGAAATTGCCATTTTGCTACCAGTATAATGGAATACTGTGCCTCTGTGTGTAATTTGTGTACCTCTGTCTATTTATCTGTCTTTCTATTTATAACTTCCTGGCTGTGCATCTATCTCTCGGTTTGTCTGTGTTTCTCTGTCTATCTCTCGGTTTGTCTCTTTATCTCTATTAAGTACCTAGTGGGTGTGTCTTTATTGGGACAGGGAAGGGGTATGACCAGGGGTTCCCCCGATCTTCTCAGACCCTAGAGACGCCCCTGGGAGGAGGACTGGCAATGTGCAGTAGTCTCCATGTGCTGTGGTCTCCATCTTGAATATTTAGTAAAATGCATTTTAGTAATTGGAAATCACATTGGGACAGGGCTAAGTGTAATATGTTGCAATGAAATAAAACATCTGTGGGTAAAAAAAAAAATAATTTCACAACAACAATAAACAGTAATAAAAAAAAATGTATTTTCAAAAAAATATTAATTTTATGTACATTTCAAATACAATTTCCCTGCCATGAAGCTGCCCCAGCAGGGTTAACAAAATACTGTGAGACTTTGTCTCTCAGACTTATGGCACGTAATGTGCCCCTTGGCACTGGACCATGCATGCTCTTGGGGATAATACAGTCTGTGTTCTCCACACGTTGCCCCCTCCTTCTCACAGACATAGTTATGCAGGGGACATGTAGCTTTAATTACCGTTAGAGCTTGATCTGACTTACTTACTGGCCAGAATTCCAAAATGTGCATTCCACCACTCTCCTTGCCCTGCTTAAAGCCAAATTAAAATTTTAGGTTGCAGGAAATGGATATAAACCTCGACAGGTTGTGGACAACTCAAATCTGTCCACAAATGTACTTATCAGCCTTTGTTCCCTTGCTGCATTCTGCCTGTCTTCGGCGCATAGAAGACAAGCAGAAGGGGCTAGATAGGTATCCGCTCCTAATTGGCTAAGGCGCGATAGGCGCTAAGGAGCAGATGCCAGTTTAGCCCCTTCTGCTTGTAACTGTGCACTGAAGCAAGCACGGAAGACCAGCAGAGTAATGGATAAATATTTTTAAATAAAATACTGGCTTCCACTGCATGGTGGCATCACAATCTGAATATGCTTGCCACCAATGGCCCCAAGCAGTTTGGAAAGTTATGCCTCAACCAGAACATATTGCTTATATCCTGCCATTTCTCCTTGGTAGGGAAAAGTAGATATGTCGGCTGGAGCGCCTTCCACATCAGTTTGCACATTTGTATGGTAGATTTCCCCATTTGAAACTCCTCACACATGCAGGCATAGCTGTGTCTAGTTGATAGAAACCTGTTTGAGAAAAGAAAAAAACGTATTAATAAACAGTAATAATTGTTTTATTTCATTACAGTGCAAAAACTAAAAACACATTGGCGATCTGTGCGCAACAACTTCCAGAAAGAAATACGTGATAAGAGAGACAGTATGTCCAAAAGCAGAACAAGGGAGACCTTACAAATTCACTAATCTATTGTTGTTTCTGCAACCATCTCTACACTCAAGACTGTATCTTGTGTCAACATGTTGTGCATCCTAACCTTTAATTATACACATGTGTGCTCACAAGTTGATTTGTATTTCAGAACGGAGGATAATTTATGCTCCATCCCCATTTGATGAGTCTAATTCTAAGAAAGTTGACCTGTTCAGTAGCATTCCAGAGGTGGAGGACATACACTCCACTGATCATTCCAGGCCTGCACACTTGGCAACAGAAAGCTCCTCACCACAAGCAACTGCACACTCATCATTATATGAACATCTCCAATTTCCAGGCATCCACAGTCCCCATGCAACACCAAAAATGAGGATTTTTTTTACTTACCTTAAAATCACTTTCTCTGAGGCCCAAGGAGGACCCAGGCACAGCAGGTGTTAATGGATACAGGTAGTATCCTGCTAGTGGCACAAAGAATAAAAACTGATATCTCTAAAATGTAAATTTAATACACAATATCTTAAAATACAAAAATATATAAATCTCTTATAGAGAATAATATGGCTGGCCAGCCACAATAAATATACATAAATAGTAAACCCCTGAATGGAATAATATGCAGGTACCCCACCTACAGGTACAATGAATAAAATACAATATCCACCATAACCGTATGTGGGAATATCAAGTATGGGCTGTGTAACCAATAATAAAAGCCAGAGAAAGTGTAGCCCTAAACCACGAGTGTAGGAGCCACAAAACGTAAAATGATGTTCAACAGAAAGTCTCGTAAGTGTGCGCACACTAGATCAACAGATGTTCAGGACGGGTGGAGCTGGTAATACAAACAATCAGTTATACTGCACCGTCATTCTGGTTGTAATCGGAGAGTGAGTCAATCCTATTCCACTGGTCCCCCGGACGTAGCAGGTCCGTGGCTCGCTGAGCAACTTGGAATCCAGTGGTAAGTAGTTCAGTACGGCAGCGTCCCCTCACTTCCGTGATCAATTACTGGTGCTAGAAGAGCCCTTATCGATTTTGGGATAATCCTTCGGACAAGCAAGTCCTTTTCTTATCCAGCTCACACCGGGTCCTAGAACAGACACGTCACTTCCGCTACGCGTTTCGCTGTCACAAGCTTCGTCAGGCGTGGATAAGAAAAGGACTTGCTTGTCCGAAGGATTATCCCGAAATCAATAAGGGCTCTTCTAGCACCAGTAATTGATCACGGAAGTGAGGGGACGCTGCCGTACTGAACTACTTACCACTGGATTCCAAGTTGCTCAGCGAGCCACGGGCCTGCTACGTCCGGGGAACCAGTGGAATAGGATTGACTCACTCTCCGATTACAACCAGAATGACGGTGCAGTATAACTGATTGTTTGTATTACCAGCTCCACCCGTCCTGAACATCTGTTGATCTAGTGTGCGCACACTTACGAGACTTTCTGTTGAACATCATTTTACGTTTTGTGGCTCCTACACTCGTGGTTTAGGGCTACACTTTCTCTGGCTTTTATTATTGGTTACACAGCCCATACTTGATATTCCCACATACGGTTATGGTGGATATTGTATTTTATTCATTGTACCTGTAGGTGGGGTACCTGCATATTATTCCATTCAGGGGTTTACTATTTATGTATATTTATTGTGGCTGGCCAGCCATATTATTCTCTATAAGAGATTTATATATTTTTGTATTTTAAGATATTGTGTATTAAATTTACATTTTAGAGATATCAGTTTTTATTCTTTGTGCCACTAGCAGGATACTACCTGTATCCATTATCTATGAGGTCGTACCCCTAGGGGATTCTTCCTTTTTTCTGAGTAGGGGAACTCAGAAGTACCTGTATGATAAGCGTTTACCTTTGTACTAAACTTGTTTTGATGTACAGCAGGTGTTAAGCAGTCTACCTCCAGGAGCAGACACTTGAAGAAATTTGAGACAGACAGAGATTCAGGTGCTCCTCCCCTTACTATATCATCTGCAGCACTGGAAGCCTGCCTCAGTTTTGTCCCAAAGAAATAGAGCGAAAGGAATAATAATAGAAAACACAATCACACTGGGCAGCAGCCCCACTAAATTATCTTTGAAATAGAAATGTAGTACTCCGGCAACAGGCCCAACTATCTGACTCATGTAACTCTAATAGGGAGGGTAGTGCCTGGGACCCAGGCACAGCAGGGGACATTCCAAAGTCCCGAACAGTAAAGGGGGGCAGAAGATTTAATCCTCTGCTTTTTGCAGCACCAGGCGACCAAGGCTCGCCTCTGCCAAAGCAAACCTGCCCAACCTATAAAATCTAATGAACGTGTGAATGGATGACCAGGTAGCTGCCTTGCAGATTTGGTCCACCGTGGCCCCGCGCCAAGCTGCCCATGAAGCGCCTAGCGTTCATGTAGAATGGGCTGCAACTCGCAAGGGAGGAGCAGCCCCAGTCTCTGTATAACATCTCAGAATGGCATTACGAATCCATCTAGCCAGTGTCTGAAGCAATGCCCTAGAGCTTCTATGAGGGCCTGCCAAGAGAATGAACAGGGCTTTAGAGGAACAAAAACATTCCTTTCCTGGCTAAAAGGAAAAGAAGTGGATGAAAGGCCCACTTCTGCATGTCTTCTGTGGTGGAAGAGCTGGAGGAGAGGTAACCCCAGCTGTTCCTTTTCCATATTCCTTTACAGGAAAGAGCAGCGAGAAAGTATTCCAACTCCTGAGCGCACAGTTGAAAACTGAGGCAGGCCTCCGGTGCTGCAGAGGATATGGTAAGGGGAGGAGCACCTGAGCCTGTGTCTATCTCAAATTTCTTCAAGTGTCCTCTCCTGGAGGTAGACTGCTTAACCCCTGCTGTGCCCTTTGAACACTATACAGTCATTTATAACCTCATCAGGCACACAAACACTCCAGCACAACCACTACCAATTGACCAATCCAGAAGTCCACTATATAACATGCACCACAAACCTTCTGGACCTTATCATGCCCCATACTCAAGTCATACCCAGTCAGACAATATTCTTTATATACATTCCATACGTTCAACAACACCAACCATGACAGACTGTTTGATAATAAGACGTTCAGGTGGTGGTACGTGCTTTCTGAAGCGAGTGTCCTCATAGGTCAGGGCAGTCTCCAACACCTGCAGTAGTTGTTCAAAGCTGCAGAAAAATATATACTTGTTGTTGCTGCCTATTTTAGTTATGTTTTGTTAAATATTTTGTATTTTACGATATGTACACAATGGATATAGGACTTAATATATCTATTGTCTGTACTATAAGGTCAAGACTTGCATCTTTGTGGCCTAACTACCACGACGGGCCCGGACGGTAGTAGGGCCTGCCACAAGCCCAAATCCCTGCAGTATCGAGTCTTTTTAAAGAGCTGATCGCGCGTATGAAGAAAACATACGTGAGATCAGCTCTTTAAAACCGGACACAAACTTCTGGAACTGAACCGGAAGTTCGGGTCCGGTTTTAAACAGTTGATCAGGCGTATGTTTTCTTCATTCTTCATGTTTTCTTCATCCTCTTTAAAAAGGCTCGATACTGCAGGGATCTTGGAAGTCTGCGGAGGAGGGAGTCAGGGGCCCAGCCCCCAAACTCGCGGGGGGGCCGGGCCCCTTCAAGTATGCCCCTGTTTGTGTATTTAACCAGGACCCCCCAAAACCCAAACCTCCTTGCTTAAGGACACCTTCTCTGTGTCCAAAACTGCAGACACATACAGTGGGATGCGAAAGTTTGGGCAACCTTGTTAATCATCATGATTTTCCTGTATAAATTGTTGGTTGTTACGATATAAAATGTCAGTTAAATATATCAGATAGGAGACAGTGATATTTGAGATGTGAAAAAGTTTATTGGATTTATAGAATAATTGCAATAATTGTTTAAACAAAATAAGGCAGGTGCATATATTTAGGCACTGTTGTCATTTTATTGATTCCAAAACCTTTAGAACTAATTATTGGAACTCAAATTGGCTTGGTAAGCTCAGTGACCCCTGACCTACGTACACAGGTGAATCAAATTGTGAGAGAGTATTTAAGGGGGTCAATTGTAAGTTTCTCTCCTGATTTAATTTTCTCTGAAGAGTAGCAACATGGGGGTCTCAAAACAACTCTCAAATGATCTGAAGACAAAGATTGTTCTCCATCATGGTTTAGGGGAAGGATACAGAAAGCGGTCTCAGAGATTTCATCTGTCTGTTTCCAGTTACGAACATGTTGAGGAAATGGAAGACCACAGGCTCAGTTCAAGTTTAAGGTTTGAAGTGGCAGACCAAGAAAAATCTTGGATAGACAGAATCGACGAATGGTGAGAATAGTCAGAGACAACCCACAGACCAACACCAAAGACCTACATCATCTTGCTGCAGATGGAATCACTGTGCATCGTTCAAGCATTCTGCCTTTTTCTCCACCCACAACACAAACAGAGCCGCTTGAGGTATGCTAACGCACATTTGGACAAGACCACTTCATTTTGGAATAAGGTGCTGTGGACTGATGAAACTAAAATGGAGTTATTTGGGCATAAAAAGGGGCGTTATGCATGGAGGAAAAAGAACAAAGCATTACAAGAACACCTGCTACCTACAGTAAAATATAGTGGTGGTTCCATCATGCTGCTGGGCTGTGCAGCCAGTGCAGGGACAGGGAATATTGTCAAAGTTGAGGGACACATGGATTCCACTCAGTATCAGCAGATTCTGAAGACCAGTGTCCTGGAATAAGTGACAAAGCTGAAGCTGCGCCGGGGCTGGATCTTATAACAAGAAAACAACCCTAAACTGCTCAAAATCCACTAAGGCATTCATGCAGAGGAACAAGTACAACGTTCTGGAATGGCCATCTCAGTCGACAGACTTGAATATAATTGAAAATCTGTGGTGTGAGTTAAAGAGCTGTCCATGCTCGGAAGCCATCAAACCTGAATGAACTAGAGATGTTTTGTAAAGAGCAATGCTCAAAAATACCATCAACCAGAATCCAGACTCTCATTGGAATCTACAGGAAGCGTTTAGAGGCTGTAATTTCTGCAAAAGGAGGATCTACTCAATATCGATTTTTGTTGTGGTGCCCAAATTTATGCACCTAATTTTGTTTAAACAAATTTTGCACACTTTCTGTAATTCCAATAAACTTCATTTCACTTTTCAAATATCGCTGTGTTTCTCCTATATGATATATTTAACTGACATTTTTTATCATAACAACCAACGATTTATACAGGAAAATCATGACGATTAACAAGGATGCCCAAACTTTTGCATCCCACTGTAGGTATGTCCTGGAATAGCTTTCAGCCACGGCTAGCATCACCGCCATAACCGACAGCTGCTCTCAGAAGGACCAAAGATGTGTATTTTGAGGGATGCTGCTTATATGCCAAGATCTAAGGACGCCCTTAGTTTTATACAACAGTCAATATTACTTCCTGCTGGGGACGGTACTTTTGTTTTAATAACGTACAAGCACTCAAATTTGAATCATACATTGCACAGATGTTTGCACTTTTATTTTTGTACTTTTGCACTTTGCTATATGTGGTATTATATCGGTTTGCACAGCTCTCCCCAGTTTGTACTAATTAAAACGTTTTATTTGATAATAGGGTGTATTTTTCTCTGGAGGACATATTGCTATAGAACATTAATTCAATTACACTGGACAGGGACCTCCAACCTGTGTCCTCTATGTATGACAACTGGCAGCATATTGTTGCTTGCTGTCTGCTTTTGTAGAGAGTTGTTTCCAAACATGTTGGACACCATTTGAACACTGAAAGCTGCATCAGTACAGTATAGTGTGTGCATAACACATACATGAAACATGTATTAAAAAAATAGTCTTACCTTTCAAGACATCCAAGTGTAGTTAAATAACTTCTCTATATGATACCTAAGGTCCTCATACAGCACCCAAAACAAACAGTTTCTCCTGGTGCTCCTCCAGAAGCGAATGCACCCAGTACCTCCGGTTGTTATGCCGGTAGCGCATCACCGCTGCTATCAGTATCAGCAAGTCAACACTGCATACATTGCTGAAAGAATAGCCACAAAGATTGCAACTACAAAATCACCAGAAAACCGCAAGATCTCTCTCCACATGATCTGCTACCTTTCTCCAAAAGCTCCTGAAACTCCCACATCCCCAGGAATTGACATCAGAATTTTAGCGTTCTTTGGTCCTGCCTGCTTAAATTCGAAAAATGGTCATAAATGTTAAAACGTAACTGACACAAACGGATTATAACGCACACGGATACAAAACAGTGTTAAAAGGTCACTAAAAGCACTGCCTTTTTTTCTGTTCCTAAGACTTGTAGGCTTTTTATAGCCACTGTAAATGGGCATAGACTTCACAAGAAAGTTACTTTAAAAATTCTAAAATACAGAGACAACAAAAGTGCTTTAGGATTCAATACAGGTTAGCATAGCATCTAAAGGAAAAACAAAACAGGTCTATCTTACTACTTTCGGATTCTATACAGGTTAGCACAGTATCTAAAGTAAAACAAAACAGGTTTATTATTTTAACCCTGGTCATGAAAGAGACTGTGCCCCTTTATCCACCATCTGTTTATCCAAAATAATCAACTCAAAATAAAAATGTCTGTAGCAGAATTCTAAACTGTATGATTGTTGAAAACCACACATCCACCTGTCAGTCTGGGCAAATTTAGCAATCAATTTACATGGGTCTATAAAGGCAAGTAACACACTATAGATAATATTCAGTTGAAGCAGGCAGAAAAATGACTGCTACAGGCCACAATCTAGAATTTTACCAACATCTTTTAGTAATTAGTCCTGGCGAATCATTTAAAGGGTAACTGTGGTCCAAAAATGACTTTAGGTAAATTGACAGGAATTGCTCTCCTGAGGATTTTTGCAATTTACTTTCATTATTTATTTTACATAGTTTTGAAGATATTTACATTTATGTGTGATATGGTTGCAGCATCACCAGATCCCCTGCACTTCCTGCTTCCTGCACTGAAACCATGTGACAGTCCCTCTTCCGTGTTTCCTCCTCCTCGTGTGCCCCCATGGCCCCTCCCCTTTCAGCCCCTTGGGCCTTTCCCTTGCAGCCTCCCGTGGCTCCTCCCACTCATGGCTCTGGGGCCCCTCCCACTCTGGGGCAAGTGGGGGAGGGGCAAAAGGACCTGCAAGTGTGCAGAGCCACAGAGTCCGTGAGTGGGAGGGGCCACAGAGGGCTGCAAGGGGAGGGGACACATGACCCACGATTGGAAAGGGCCAGCAAGTGGAGGCATTTAAAAAGCAGTGCTCTGGGCTGTGCTGTTCTCCCCACCCCCCTCCTACCCTTCAGTCATGCACTGAGCATGTGCCAACCGCAGATTAGAGGAGGAAATAGTATTTCTGACCACAGATTCAGAACCTCCCACCCCTTTAACTTTCTGATCAGTGATTTCTTCATATTTTGGTCTGAGCAGCACGTAGAGAGGTGGTTGATGGCTCGTTTTAAAAGGTATGAACCTGGCCTTTCATTTAAAATAAACTTGTTTGGAGACCACAGTTCCCCTTTAAATGATGGAGATGTTTCCCAGTTGTCCTCCCCTCTACATTTAAACAGATCAGGCATCCTTTGTGAGATGAATTGTTCCAAAAGTCAGTTCTCTTACATGTGTGCTTAGCTTTAAGGTTCATACACACGTGTACGCACAATGTGTACGAACGGTCGTTTTGGACGATAATTGGCCCGTGTTTAGGGCCTTTATCTGCCAAAATGGACATTCAAAAATGACATTCGAAACGACCATCAGTTTCGCACGTGTGAACGAACCTTTTGAAGAGGGACAAAACAGAACAAAAAGTCACTAGCCAAGCTCCAAAAAAACTGTAAAGAAAAACTAGGAGAGGACAAATCTGAGATATATGGTTGATGCTACTCTTCATCACTTTATAATAAATTTGAGATCACAGCAACTGGTGGTTATTGACTCATTGAGCTTGCAAAACAGTACATAAAAGATCTCAAGTGTTAAAACTGCAACAGCTTTACAACAGGGAGCGGGCACAGTTAGGCAGTAAGTAGCTATTTAACGCACAATTCACCTTAATATAAAGTGCCTCAAACTTGGCAAAAATGACTGCCACCAGGCATTGGGTCACAATACCATTGCTCAGTCTAGAGCAAAATCAGCACCACTCTGTACCTGTGAAATACCATTAGAACATAAAAGAATGAATGTTTCAGAACCAGCAGGAGCTCCAATTATTCATTAAACAATAAATACTACACGATACTGAACATTTATGCAACCTTACAAGTGTGGTATCCTTTAAAATGAGCCACACCTCGGGCTGCAGCCTGTGAGAAATTAAATGGCGGAAATTTTCAAACTTCCTGCTTCCAGCAGCTTGGAGTGACTGGACTCCTTACCCTCTGCCCCTCGTTTCAGGGCTAGGCCACACAAGATCCAGAGCCATTTCTACAGGCAAAGGTCTAGCATGCTTTGCATCCATGTGAACACAATCCAAAAAAATGCCATACATCCAACACATGTAAGTAGTGACGCCCTGTAAAGCCTTTATTATTGAATCTGTACTTGACAGTTTTCTAACTTTAAGCAGATAGGCCAAAACACAAATTAGCCTCAAAGCAGTTTTTTCTACTGGCAGCTCAGTTTTGATAGTTACACACCTGTTTCAGGAGACAGCCTAGGTGATTGTATGGCTGGCGTTAAGTCAAAACTAAATTTTCAAGCTTTGTATTTTATCAACAAAATAACTTACCGTATGTGCTTATTTTAGTATAGACTGGTTGCAGGTCACCATTAACACAAATATTCACCAATGCTGATTAGATGTGTGCATGGCAGGAAAAATGTTTTAGGGAGTGAAAGGTTATAGTCGTTACATTTAAGCTGGGTACACACAATCTTTAAAATAAAACTGTGGTATCCATACAAGTGGTCTGTATTGAAAAGAGCACACCCCTACCTTTAAAATCACTCCAGGATCATGCTTCTAGCTGTGGTCTATCCAAAGTTACAGCAGTATAAGGGTGTTTTACCTAGCACTGTGCGCAATGACCAGGGGCGTAACTAGAGAGGAGCAACCGCAAGGGGGCCCATCTTCTTATTTTTCCTATGACAGATATAGCCTCCTCCCCATCTTAGTTTTGCTGGGGGGGGCTGTGATTCGTAGTAACGCCACTGGCAATGACATCACCAGCACCACTGGTCTGTCACCAAGTTTAAGGTTGGCACATGCCCGCTGCTGGGACACACTGAACTCTTAATTTTTAAAGCCACAAGCCTGAAAAGGAAAAATGCTCTCCCTAAGGTGTCCAATGTAGAGGAGAAGAATAGTTGCAGGTCTGTAACTAGCTTCAGAAAAGATAGATTTGTTTTGGGGGGGTGGGGCTTTCTACACACCTCCTCATGTGCCTGTCAGACTCCGACAAAGAAGTGTAACATTACAAGCCTATAACTTAAGATCGAAATAAGCTATATAATAAGAGATATCAGAGGTCACTTGTACTGATAAAAGTTATCCTTTAACAGATGACATACAGTATCTGAAAGATTTAGTCTGTCGTGTGTTACACTACATTAAGTATTGGGAAGATTGTTTGGGACTGCCACACACCCTAGCGATCGCAGGACTACCTTTACTACAGTAAAGGAATCAAACAGCAAGCTAGTGAAATTTTAGGTCATTAATCATCCAGTGACAGCCAGTAAAAAAGGAAAGTGCATTACTGAGCAATTAAGTACGCAATACAGAATGCCAATATCTATTATACTCAATGTTGTAAATTTTAAAAACAAAAAAGCATAAATATTTGTATTTTATGCAACACACAATTTGTTTGAAATGTACATTTTTTATTAAAATATCACGCAGCTAATTTTGCGATGGGACAATATCGGACATTAAAGGGGCGATATTTTTTGCAATATCTTTTCTTTTTATAGTGACCTTGCATCCGTTGAACTTGCAATGTAAAAGGCATGACAGTTTTTTTCTTGACAGTATAATCATATTTAAACAATATATCCATGACAAAGGCTCAGTTTAACTGTGATAAAGTACTGTTTTTTTTTTTTTCTTTTTAAGAAATCGTTTTTATTAAGAGCATCTGGAGTTTTTCAAAAGATTACCTGTTAGAAATTCTGAAAATCTATTTTTCTTGCAATAACAGTTTAGGAAAGAGGAGCATACTTAAGCCAGAAACAGGCAAGTTTCATAGTTTCAGCTGCTGGGTAACTAGCAATCCCAAAAACTTCAACCAACCTAGCTAGTTCGGGGAAGCCTGAAAGTGTAGTTATGAAACAAGTACCAAAATGTATCCTTCCTTGACAAAAATCATATTAAGACATTTTCTGCACAGCAAACTTCCCAGAACTGCCTGCTTTTAAGAATATTTGATTTGACCCTAAATTCTATTTGGATTTTAATTAGATGTTTTATACCTTTAATGGCTATGTCTACCATTCTTTAAACTTTGTGTTATTCAGTTTAACTGAAGAACGGATGGTAAATGAGCTGTCTTACCTCCCTTTCTACAGTAAAACTGGTAGAAGAGAAGGTAGAACTTCTGCGCGAAGAGTCTAGCACTGGCTTCTCACTGAGTCTCTGACGCATCCACAGTCCCCTGTACTGTGTGCACATGCGTGCACAATGCAAGAGACTGGCTATGCGTCAGAGTCTGTCAGCAGCGCTGGACTGTTCGCAGGTAAGTTCTGCCTTCTCTCCTGCAAGTTTTACTGAAGAACGGGAGGTAAGTTATAGCTCATTTACCTCCTGTTCTTCAGTTAAACTGAATAAGACAAAGTTTAAAAAATGGTGGACATACCTTTAAACTTGAAGTTTCATGAAGCTCAAAGCTCTGCAAGATAGAAGGTAAATTTTGCAAAAGCTGCGGGGACTGCTGTATTACAGGGGAATTATCCTCATGCAGTAGCAGACTGCTTTCTAGCAGGTAGGGCTAGGCCACACTAGCGTGTTTCTCACATGCTTACAATCGTGTTTTGCAATCCATTACAGAGTAAGAAACATGGCAGTGTGAGTGGCCACATTACATGCGATTCATTCCGTTTTCAGGGCGTAAGTGATAACTTTTTTTTGCGAATCACATGCGCTCTGATAATGATGAATTCAAGCAAATCGATAATGTGCATGAACATGTGAAAAGCACATGCGTCACCATCTAGCCTAGGCATGGCTTCAGCCTGACAGTTTTAAAGCTCCTCACACTCCTTCATTAACATATGTTCTCCTTAGCCCCCGAAGTCAGAGATGGGAAAAATGTCAGTGACAACGACTGTGGGAGGAGCCAAGAAGTCAATTACTGCATGAATAAATTCTCCTTATAGCTGATCTATATACACTTCCATAACCGTCAATTATAATAGAGAACAACTGTACTAAGTTCACTTTTTTCCAAGGCCAATATGGCTGCAAAAATCTATACTTTTTTTTTTTAAAGACATATTTATATTTTGCCATACATCGGGTGTATGTTCTACCTTTTGTTTCTAGCTGTTTTTAGAATAAACAGCATTATTTACAAAGTGAAATAGCTTACAATATCCATGTTTAAAAGAAAATTGTACAGTGGGTGAGCTGATAATCCTGAAACACTACACAAAAGACAGGAGGATCTTCGGTATTCCTGTTCCAGAAAATGGAAAAAGGAATCGGTCTACCACTTTGCACAAACATATAAAGGAAAAGCTATTCAAAACTAACAACTAGAAAAACTAGAGGATTGATAAAGGTCTAAGGTTGCTCATTAAACTTATGTAAAATGGTAGAATGTTTCTCTTAAGGATTATCAATTCACTGATATGGCTGTGTGCAGCTATCTGTATTTCGTATATACATGTATATGTACATCTATATGCACACTCTTGTTTATGTGTGTGTGTGTGTATATATACATACACACACACACAGCCAAAGACAAATATGTTTAACAGCATCCTGAAATTACAAAAGTCTCTAAATACATACCTTAAGGTATATAACATGACAACAGCATCAGCAAAATATATATATTTATATATTCTGTACACAAATCTTGATAGCACTTTCCCTACCCAAAGAGGTCACATTTTTTTTCTTTCTTTCTTGTACAATGCAGTACATTGGGTACTAACAACACAGCCCTCTCATGTTCTAAACAATTTGGTCACAATGCATCTTTGATATAAAAGCAATTTTAAACTTTATTAATACTCAGGACAAAAGGAATTTTCAGGATTTCCTTCAGTAGCATTTGTAGAACCATGTTTGGCAAGAATACAGTAGTTGAAACTGTGCACCCAGTTCAGAATGCAGTAAGATGTGATCGAAGATCCCTTCCCAGCATAAAACAAGATATCTGGCCCTGTGATGTAGGACACACTTAAGTGTCCACGAAAACTCTGTTACAGGGAGGTTAAACCCCAATTTTGCTGGAAAACACAGTAAAATAAGGCATAACCCCCAAACAGTGCAAAAGGTTTCTTCCTGCCTTCTCTGAAATCAATCCTATTAATAACTCATCCTGCTCGTACTGTTTAGTGTTTTTTTTTTCTTTATTTCAAATTGCTCCAATAAAATTTTGTAGAATAAGGCTAAAATATAGGAATTTCTAAAACAGCCCTGTGTTTTCAAGATGGCAAAAATACATCTAATACTGTTTAGGTACTGTGGTTTGCACGATGACAGCTTTGTACACAGGATGCAATCAAATTCAACACAGGTTGCTGATTAAACATCACTTCTCCTTATAGTTCTCTTATATATACCCAAAATTAAAAATGGACAAAAAAACCCACCAAATGGACAAAAAAAGCACCAGAGCTACACTGGTATTGCAGAGAAACACACCAGTATACAAAACTGTTTCCAGAAACAGTTCTGCAAAGACATTCAGCTCTTGAAGATGTGCAAAGACAGATATCGAGAACGAATCCGGAAAAGGAGGATGTTCCACAAACTCCGCTATTATGCTCTATCTATATAAATAGGTTTTACCTGCTCAGCAGAAAGAGAAGCTAAATTATAAGGTCGTCTGATCTGAACTCTCTGCTATAGATACATACCCAAGTGCCTTAAAATGGGGATTCGAATTTCATCAAGAGATCCAAAGGTTTAAAGAAAGTTTAAAACAATGATTATGTTTGCAAAGTTCTGAAAAGTTCATCTACTGTCCAAACTTTGGATTGAAGTCCATATATTTTGTTTTTACTTAGACAGTTATATACAGTGCTGCTGTAATAATGAAACAAATGTGATCTACTGTAAAGTTGCACAATACAGAAACTGTTGCTCCATCTTCTACTACATATATGTGACTCCACAGGAAAAGGATGAAGATGATCCCACTGTTAAGTTGGAATGATACCGTCACTTCTAAGACCTCTTTTTAATTCCAAGTCTTCTAGTTTTTTCCATAATTCTTCTCTCTCCTTTTCCTTTTTCTCACAATAAACAGAAGGAAATACATTAAGAGGATGAAAATTGTCAAACAATTAGTAACAAGTTTACATGTTAGAATATTAACAAACACTTTAAAAACAATACAACTGTATATTGTTACGTCTTAAAAAACTAAAATGTGTAGTAGACAGACTACTATACAGTATATATAATACATAAGTGGCACTTTTTAGAATGGGAACTGCAGTGAAATAAACCCTTAGCGGAGTGATTAGAAGAAAATATTTCTCAGAAACCTCCAGTACTAAAGCCTTAAACAACTTTTTTTATCTTCCCAATACCAAATAATGAACATACACTGTCTATGTAAAAATAATTTTAACTGTTATTTAGAACTATGGGGAGGCTAGAGTTGATTCCAAAAGCTTTAGGTACTGGACTCTTACCAACAGCATATATATTTAAGTACAACTTATGGTGTCCATAGACAGTACAATCCATAAGTCCGGTCGGATTGGTGGTCTGCCAAAAAAAAAAATTTCAACTGGTCCGATGGGGAAATTATTGGAAGATCATTAAAAGATCTTTCAAGGATCTTCCATACATTATCCAACGATCGTATGATATCCCGATATCGTACAACCGGATCTAAGTGTCTATGGCCACCATAAAGCTTTAGAATGACACAATCAAAGCATTGCACCTAAACATAAAATCAGTATTCTGTGTCTCACCCATGATTTTGATGTGGGTGCTGGGAAATTTCCCAGCATTCCAGTATTACACTGTTTGGTCAGCGACCGTTATGTTGTTTGAACATGACCAGCCCCAAGCTACTGCAGGAACTTGTTACAGCTGGTCACAGCTACTAGTAGCCTCTAGCCAAACCTGTGCACCATATAGTGCACATACACACTTGTCTGATACAGCACTTACTGACATTTACAGGAGTGGTACTTCAGTTTTTTGGAGGGATGTTTTAAGGTAAAAAGGTATTGTATATAGAGGGGAATAGATTCAAGATAGAAAATATTATTCTTCCTCTTTACAAGGAATTGGTAAGACCTCATTTGGAAATGTGGTGCAGTTTTGTAATCCTATTTACAAAAGGGACATCCTGGAAAGCAGTTTAGGGAAGGGCAACTAAAATAATACGAGGAATGTAGGGGCTTGACTATGCAGGCAGATTAGACAAGTTGGGGTTACACTGGAGAAGCGGATTCATGTCCCCCAATCCAGGTGGGGATATGATCAGTTTATACAAATATTTAATGGGCTATAATAAAACTCTGGTGCATTGTTCACCAATATGTTATATCAGAGGACTCGTGGGCATCCTTTACGATGGGAAGAAAAGAAGTTTTATCTTCAGGTTAGGAAAGGTTTCTTTACAGTGAGAACTGTGGATCTGTCTTCCAGCATATGTGGTAATGGCAAGTTCATTGAACAGCTTTAAAGTGGGCTAGATACATTTTAAAACTAAAAATATTTGAGAAATACTGGTATAATTACATATACTGTAGTTCTGGTTGATCGAGGGTAAATTCCAATTGCTTTTGGGGTCAGGAAAATTTTCTCCTCTTTTTTTTTTGCCTTCCTCTGGATCAACTGTTAGGTAGGGTTAAAAAGGTGGGTGGAAAAGGTTGGACTTGATGGATGTATCTCTTTATTCAAACTAAATTACTATGTTATGGAGCATGAAAATACTCATGATTTGAAACAATCTCTGCTTACTCTCTCTTCCCGCTTCCCTAACCCCAACACAAAATCGATACAGTCCATCTAGTCAGACCTACTCAGTTGATCCAGAGGAAGGCAAAAAAAAGCCCAATACAGAGAGTAAAAAAAAATCCTTCCCGACTAGCAATTTGAAATATCCCTGGATCAACTCCAACTTTACGTATAATTACAATGATTACAGTATTGTATTTCATATCACTTTGAAGTTCCAGGCCCGAATATAAAAGCATTGTATTTGTGCAATGTTCTTTATACTTGTCTTTGTATTACTGAACTGGTATCCAAACATAATTATTTAAGCCCTCTGTAATATTCGGGACATTATATGACACTATTATCAAAAATATTTGGAGATTTACTCACGAGTTTCACCTGCAGCTGTGGGGCTTTGGGTTATTTTAAAGGAATAGTTCACTCAACAAGTGAACTATTCCTTTAAAGGGGAACTGTGGTCTCCAAACAATTTGAGTTTAAATGAAAGGCCAGTTTCCTACCTTTAAAACGAGCCATCAACCACTTCTCTACGTGCTCCACAGCCCAAGATATACAGAAATGACTGACCAGAAAGTTAATGGGTGGGAGGCTGACACGTGACATTCCTAAGGATTCTCCTGCACAGTGCCGCCAGCGAGCACAGCCTCAGACTCCCGCAGTGTGTGAGGGAGACAGGAAGTCCCTCCTCCTCTCTGCTGTATGAACGGGCCTGCATCTGCAGAGTAGGTAAGGGAATCTCCAGCCATTCTCTCTCTCTATGTGAAAACAGCCTTTTCAGGCAGAGTTCTCACTCTGCCTGAAAAGGCTGTTTCCACAGAGTTTTTGGGGGGGTGGGGTGGTGTCAGAGTGGCCCACAGCACCCGTGAGCGGGTGGGGCTTGGGCACCCGCGAGCGGGCGGGGTCACGGCACCCGCAAATGGGCGGGGCCACATGGGGCTGTAAGGGAATGGACCAAGGGGGGCCTGCAACTGGAGGGACCATGGGGTCCATGAGTGGGAGGGACCAGGGGGACTGCAAAGGGGAGGAGACACAGGGCAGATTGACTGACAGATTTCAGAGCAGGAAGCAGGAAGTGCAGGAGACCTGGTGATGCTGCTGCCATATCACACACAAAAATGTAAATATCTTTAAAACTATGTAAAATAAACTGCAAAAATTCTCAGGAGAGCAATTCCTATCAATTTACCTAAAGTAATTTTTGGACCACAGTTCCTCTTTAATGTATTGATTGAAGACCGGGTGGTTAAGGAGCTATGCCTCACCTCCCATTCTTCAATCAATTCACCAGGACTGATAGACAAATAAAGAGGAAGCTTACCTTACAATCTATCCACCGCAGCAGCGACAGGTCCCGACCGCTTCCTGGTTCAGAGTAACTATAGCTCGCATGCACGATAATGCGTGCTATAGTTACTCTGAATAGAAGCGGTCAGGAATTGATGAAGAACAGGAAGTAAGGCATAGCTCCTTAACCTCCGGGTCTTCAATCAATACATTAAAGGAATAGTTCACTTTTTAAAATAAACTATTCCTTTAATTTTAGCTGGCTCGTAGCCAAGTAGCTTGCAGCCACTGCATGAGTGTTTTTTGTTAACCGCAAAATCCAATTATTAATAATTTAGTGTGACTTTAAATTTGGGTACTTGCTGTGTCGCAGTCGGTGAATTACTTTTTTTTTTAGAATGTATTCTGTCTGTTCCTGTCTGGGTGCTAACCCAAGTTAGTGACTGTGTGTTAATTTGATAGGATTTTTATTTAATTTTTGGTTTGATTCTTTATTTGCGGATTTAATTACATTTGCACTTGATCTAATACGTGGAAGTAAGTAGTTGTGCTATTTAAACTTGTGTATTTCTGAACTGGTATCATGTTCTAGTAGTACAACATCAAACATTTTTATTTCAAATATATTTGTAATATATAGGACACTATATGACCCCAGTACCAAAGATTGTAATATATGGGAATACATTTGCACTTGTGGGGGTTATTTATGTGGATATGTGTAAAGTCTTTATAAATATTATTACTGGAGGTAATCATTTGGCTTGTGTTTGTTTTACTGAACAGGACATTATACGACACAATTACCAGAGATACATACTTATAGGTAAGGTAATGAAATTACATTTGTGTGTGTTCGAAGGGGTGGGGGTATAATACGAACGCAGGAGGAATTTTTAAGAGCAATTAAAGAGTTAAAGGACATGCCCACCCTTAAAGGGCATGTCCACCCCTTTTTGGGGTATAGTAGGTCTCCCTCCCCCAGCCCCAAACGCTATAATAGTTTTTTCACAAACTCCCACGATCATTACTTACTTTATCTCTTTCCTCTGTCGTACTGTCCCGTTCCTCTGCTTGCATGAAACTGCAGTGGAGAACGCCGGGGGAGAGGTAAGGTAAGTAGAGTTCGGGGGAGTTTCTGAAAAAACTATTATAGGGGTTGGGGCTGGGGGAGGAAGCCCTACTATACCCCAAAAGGGATTTACACTAGGGGGAGGGAGAGCAAAATAGGTGGGAGAGGGATGGCTGCAGTGCGCATGGCAAAATTCTCCCGGGCTCCTGGTGGGCAGTTTACTGAACTTTGGAGGGGCATAGCAGGGCAGCCATTTGGAGCAGGGATGTAAGGTAAGGATTTTATTACACTACATAGTGGGGCCAGTAGTGAGTTAAATTATAATTTTGGGGGTGGACATGCCCTTTAAAAAAAAAAAAAAAAAAAAGTCAATCTGTCGGTTATCTGCCTGCA
This sequence comes from Hymenochirus boettgeri, assembly GCA_019447015.1. Lineage (NCBI taxonomy): Eukaryota > Metazoa > Chordata > Amphibia > Anura > Pipidae > Hymenochirus > Hymenochirus boettgeri. The sequence goes on along the minus strand of CM033476.1, from coordinate 263,712,690 downwards.
ATTCCAAATGCTATTTTTACCAGTTCATTATATGAATTTGTAACCAGATATTTAATGATAAGTTTTCTTCCGTTCTGAAAAATGTGCTGAATATTTCATTTAGGGTTAGGAGCAGATAACGGACAAGTGAACAGTATTTTTGTTTTTAGGGTAGAGATGTCCTTTTTTGCAATTTTGCATGGGGGAAGCTTCATTAGAAAGTTATTGTTTAAAGCAGAACAGTTCCTCAGTCACAAATCAAACTCTCACATAGTAAGGGTTTTAATTATTTCCTTACACTGTTCGTAGCCCCATCCAGTACAGATCTGAGAGATCTCGGTTCATAACTGGCATTATTTCTCTGCCTAGCATATAGAATTTTTTGTGATTGGCTAAAACCGCTATGTGTTTTAAAGAAATGACAATTGGGTTTAATTGGTTTAACGGACAACTCCACTTTCATAAGAACATCTTTTAGGAAGAATGGCCTCTCTAAAATATGTTGAGATATCATAGTTTGTCCTATGAATTCATTACTGGATGCCTGCTATGCTTCTGGATGCCTCGTGGAAACTGAGAAATGTAGAAACCTGTACTGAGCCTGCACTGAGCCTGGGCATGCTCAGAAGAGGCAGCTAGGGGATTAGCATTCAGTCATTGGCTGTGATGTCAACTGTCAAATCCATAACTGACAGTTGCTGGAAGAACCAGGAAGCAGAAACAGGACATCAGGTTAGACTTATATATTTCAGATTTCAAACTATTACCGTTAAGGGTTGGGGGTGTGTGTGATTTACCTGTATGTAAGTTTTCATTTTGGGGTTGGACTTGCCCTTTAAAGGGCATGTCCACCCCCAAAACTAAAATTTAACCCACTGCTGTCCCCACTGTGTAATGTAAAAAAAAAATTCCTTACCTTTTCTCTTAGAGCCTTAGGGGGACCCAGGAACGCAGTAGACGTCCCAAAGTCCCGATATTGTCAGGGTGGGCACACAAAAACAAAACGTTAGGCCTCCGCAGTTCTAAGAATAGAGCCGCCCAAGGCTGTATCCTTCTCTGCAAAAACTTGGGAGGCGATAAAATTTGACAAAGGTGTGAATGGAAGACCAAGTTGCCACCCGACATATCTGGTCCACTGAGGCACCATGGCGAGCTGCCCAAGAGGCTCCAACAGCCCTAGTAGAGTGAGCCGTAACCCTCAAGGGAGGGCCGGCTCCAACTGCCAAGTAGCAGCGTACAATGGTAGATAGAATCCACCTTGCCAGGGTTTGTGGGGACGCCCTGGACCCCCGGCGGGGCCCCGCCAGAAGAATGAACAAAGCCTGAGTGGAACTGATGCCTTCCGTGTGAGCAATGTAGATCCTCAGAGCTCTCACTACGTCGAGTGCAAACCACGCTCCTTGAAAGAAGATGGATTCGGAAAGAAGGCTGGAACAATGATTTCCTGATTGATATGGAAAGACGAGACCACCTTTGGCAAAAAGGAGGCCGGAGAATGGCCTTGTCTGAAGAAATCATCAGGCATGAGGGATCCACTGATAGGGCGGCTAGTTCCGAAGCTCTCCTGATAGAAGATATGGCCAGAAGAAAGACAGTCTTCCAAGAGAGAAACAATAAAGGAACCGATCGTAACGGTTCAAAAGGCGGCTTCTTAAGAGCCCTGAGAACTAAAGACAGATCCCAGGGTTGGACTGGAATACGGATCCCCACAGGACGCAAATGAAGGTCTGGATATCCTCTCTGCTCGCAAGTTTCCGATGAAATAAAAAGAAGAGCGATACCTGACCTTTGAGAGCACTGAGAGAAGACCACCGTCAATCCTTTTAGAAGGAAAACTAAGGACTCTAGATAGAACGAATCTGGATGGAGGGAAACCCCGGATGAGCTCCACATTACATACTTTTGCCAGATCCTATAATAGACCTTAGATAAGATGGTTTTCTAGCCGCTAACATAGTAGGTATCGCTGATAACGGTACCCCTCATCTTCTCATATGGTGGACTCAACTGCCATGCTGTTAAATGGAGGCGCTGAAGATCTGGATGTCGGAAGGGTCTTTGTAAATGCAGGTCTGGTTGCAAAGGGAGTGACCATGGTTCCCCGACCGACATGGAGAGCAGATCTGAATACCACACTCTCCTTGCCCACCGAGGGGCGATGAGAAGTATGGAACGTGTTCCCGTTTTATCTTCTTCAGAATCCTGGGTATCATATGGTTGGCGGAAAGATGTAGACCAACGGAATTGCCAAGGTACCACCAGAGCATCTACGAAGACTGCCAGAGTCTCTTGTCTTGGCGCAAAAGTTCGGAACCTTTTGGTTGTCTCGAGAGGCCATCAAGCATGTCCGGTGTGCCCCATCTCTGTGTCAGTTCCTCAAACACCCCGATGGAGAGCCCATTCTCCTGGATCGAGGGTGACTCGACTGAGGAAATCGGCCTCCGTGTTGAGGACTCCAGTATGTATATTGCGACAGCGTTGTTGTAACATTCTGCCCAGGTTAGAATATGGTGTGCTTCTGGAAATGCCGGGCACCTATGAAATCTGAGAAAACAGTGATGAACGGTCCAGATGGGATGTGGAGATACGCATCCTGAATATCTAGGAAGCGAGGTAGTTGCCTGGTTCGATTGCCAGTATCACTGATCGACAGCGATTCCATCTTGAACCTGAATTTTTGCACATAGACATTAAGCGCTTTTAGTCCAAGACTGGACGAAAAGCTCCGTCCTTCTTCGGTACCAAAAGAGATTTGAGTAGAATCCCGAAATCTCTGATCTCTTGGAACCGGGGCTACGACCCAACCTGAAGAAGAGAGAATGCAATTGTTAAGAGCTTTTCAGCGGCTTGGACATCTTGGAGTGCGAGAAGGAAAGAAACGAGAGGAGGAGGGGAAGAGAATTCTATTTGGTAGCCGTTGGTCAAAACATCTATAGTCCAGGTGTCTGTGGATGGAAGTTGCCACTCCTTGCAGCAAAACCGAAGGCACCTCCGACGTAATGCCCGTTTGTTCCGGTCTCCACCTGTTTTAAAGGCTTCTCTTTTGGAAGGCCAGGAAATCAGATGGAGACAGAAGAGGCCAAGGAGAATTGAGAAGGAAGGCAGGCAAGCAGCAAGGAAGAGAAAAGGGAAGAAAAGGGCAGGCACTTAGCTGTCTTGCCAATAGCAGCTACTGAAAGCTGGAGGAACTCCCGATGCGTTCCCCACGCGGCTGGAGCAAGAAGGAAGAGGAGACTGAAGTCCCGCCCCCAGTGGCCCGGGAGAATAAAAGAGGATGTCCCGCCCCCCGCCACCAGCCCGGAGCCGCGATCCCCTCAGCCTGGTAAATGCAGGTGGAGCGGGAAGCAGCGGCAGTCCGCAGAGCATCCAGTAGCATCCAGCAGAGGATGACCTTGGCTGGATGCTACTCCCACATAGGGAGCCGGTGGGCATGAAAACCACCGGCTCCTTTGCAGTCATGGAATCCAGGAACAGCAGTGGAGAGGTCCTTACTCCTGAAACGGACACTTTAAAACTGGAGGAGGCTTCCGGTGCTCAAGTGTTATAGCTGAGTGGGAGCACGGAGCTCATCTTTCAATCAGCTCCTGGAGAAAGGTACTTAACCTCTGCGTTCCTTGGTACCCCTAAGGCTGTAAGAGAAACTAACAATTCTTATCAAACCAAATGTGTAGAACCACACTCTTGCTATAAAGTACAAAAAGCATGATTATCTTGTGCTTTATCGCGCTGATGGAACTTCTTAGATCTTTATATTGCACAACTTCTGCTGTAACCCAGATTTAAAAAGGTAGTCACAAGCCTGAAACATTTTTTCCCTCACCCAAAGTATTTACATTTTTATTTTATTTTTGGGGGGCTTGTCTTGTTTCAATGGTATGAAAGAGATATTTAAAATTGAGGGCACTTGTATGGAGACCACAGTTTGTATATACATATTGCTTCAACATTCAATTCATTGCTGATAATGTAACTGCGTAATCTTAAAAAAAATGACTTTCCAGCATCATATTACGATTCCAATATTTGGCAAGGTCAGGAAAAAAAAACTTAACATTTTGGGCCAATCCAGGAAAGGACTACTGCATGTTAGATTGATCGTTAATATCGGCCCAGTGCAGGGCCACCTTAATGTATTAGTTCGGTTTTCCAAGAGGGAAGCTATTATAAATTACTGCTATCAGACTGCAAGTTGGACTCTTTTGTTTATGGATTATCACCTAATCTCAGTTTTATTAATGGGTCTTTTCCAATAATATTATGCAATATTGATAAAACTGCCAATACTGGGCTGATACTCAAAGAGCTATAAAGGTCATGTCTGCGGATAGCGGCTACTCTGTCTGTTTATGTTCTGTGATTTAATAATATAAAGTCCCACCTTGTTGTCATACCATTATAAGAGTGGGCCAAAGATACCTACACTTCCCCGGCCCCCCCCCCCCCCCCATAAGAAGAATGTAGATTTCCACCCCTCCCGATTCTTCTCTGAACAGAATAACAGGTGTTAGGAGCACGTTTCTAATATCCTATGGGATTAAACCATTGATCTTCTCATTATCCACCATAGAATACCTGTTCGTTCGAAAATGGCGTGGTATAACTAATTACAGTGGCTTTCTTATTAAATCAATTGTAAAATGAACTTCGAACATTCACTGGGAATTGTAAATTCTAATAGTTCACAATTACTATCAGCGTGAAATGCCTTAAAGGATATGGATGACTGAAGGGATTTTGAAAGAAAGCTCTATTTAAAAGCCTAATAGCAATGAGTGAATAGAGAATCCCCATCCTTCAGGACACACAATGCGACAGTAGAATGTAAAATCAACAATTTCTAATGATTTTATTGTTTACTGCGCTTTAATTCTAAAGACCCTTTGTTTCTACCCACGGCCATTGGAAAAGCCTACATACCTGTGTAATGTGCTAGAAGTTTACCAACCAGTAAAGTCTAACATTGCCTTGGTATTGAAGACTTGCATCACGATAGAAAACGAGATCATTTGGGAACTTAATCCAGAAAAATCTCCCTTTTTTGTTGTTTGTTAAACTTAAAAATGAATCAACATATCTCCAGAGTGGGAGCCAGCAAGAGAAAAAGACTAACTTATGGATTAAAATCTTGAATATTGCCCCCCTTCATCCATCCCCCCACCTTTAAATTTACCCAAAAATATTATCCCGTAATACAAAAATTAGCTCACAAGTTTAAAGATGTAGACAGACCTTCCAAGCATCAATGTAGGGTGGCATTCTGAGAGACAGCGCCCTAGTCTAACAAAAACAAACTGGATCTATGGTAAAACCGTGTTTGATTATATGTTAAGGTTAAAAACAATGGATTAATTTACTCGGTATTATACAGTATCTATAAAAGTTTAGGACACCACCCACATTTTGTTGTGTAAATACGTGATATCTTTTCATATGACAATACTGAAAGGGAGCTGTGAGAACAATGTAAAAGTTAGCAGTGTACAGCTTATATAAACAGGGTAAATTTGAGGTCTCCTCATAATAACTCACAAAATGTCTAAACGCTGGTAACAAAAGTGAGTAGTACTATTACTCGAGTATAAGCCGACCAGTATAAGACGTGGTACTATTTTTACTCAAAAAATTAGGAAAAAAACATATGACTCGAGTTAAGCGAGGGTGAAATTAACCACTATGCCTTCTGTAGCCAGTGCATTTATTGCTCCTGGGTAGCCAGGGGCTGGAATGCCTCACATACGCTTTAGCCATGAGAATTACTGGTAGCCATGGGAATTACTGCTAGCCATGGGGATTACTGGTAGCCATGTGGATTACTGGTAGCCATGGGGATATGGTAGCCTGGAATAAACTGGTAAACCATGGGGATTAACTGGTAGCCATTAGGAGATACTGGGTAGCATGGGGGATACTGGTAGCCTTGGGAAAACTGGTAGACTGGGGATATTACTGGAGCATTGGGCTTGGGAAATAACTGGTAGTAGCATAGGATTACTGTAGACAGGGAATGGTACTTACAGGTTGGTTGTGCAGTGCAGCGTCTTCCGGACACCTTCCAAGAGGCCATTCCGGCGATGCCTTCGCAAAGACTTGGACGAAGCGCAAGTCAGGAGGGAAAGGCTGGAAGTTCCCAGGGTGTAAATAGTGGGAACTGCCGGTTTCTTACCTGACTCGCTGCTGAGGTCCGGAATTTAGGTATAGTACAGCTTGACCCGAGATACGCCGAGGTTCATTTTTTCAGGTCATTTTTATAAAGACCTGAAAACCTCGGCTTATACTCGAGTATATACGGTACACCCCCCTAGTGAAAAAATTTTCAAATTGTGCCCTATTAGCCATTGTTCCTAACTGGTGTCCTGTGACTAGGTAGAAGGTCTCAGTTGTGAATGGGAGCAGGTTTATGAAACTGGTGTTATCACTCTCACACCTCTCAACTGGTCAAAAAAAAAAAAAACTGGATGTGAACATGGCACCTTCATGCTAAAGAAAGCTCCGAGGATCTGAAAAAAAAGAATGTTGGTCTACAATACACATGGCCATGGCTATAAGAGTATGCAACACCTGAAACTGAGATGGCCAAACTCAAGTGGCGACCAAGACTACAGCAGTTAACAGACAGTTCCACTCAGATATCCATAGTTGTCTTTTGAAAGAAACATTACAGGGTATTCAAAAAGTTCTTATTTTAAATGGTGATAATTGACACAACCCATCACATGTTAGCTTTCAAATATCAAAATAAGATAGATATGATGATTGGGGCAAAAGTAGCAACATTTTAAATGATAAGAACTTTTATTGAATCTCCTGAAGTCTTTAAACATGCACCAGCTCATGATGTCATCAAGGAGGAGTGAGAGAGGATTCAGTTCGGTAACCTGTTAAGTCTAGAGAACTCACGTCCAAGGAGTTAAGGCGGCTTGAAAGACAATGGTGGTATACAAAATATGAACTTTTGAGCAGAAATCTTGCAGGGGTCCTTGCATTATGCAACTGTTTACTGTCCTTGTTTTTGACTCATACGGTTTATTCAAATTTTTATTCTAAGTTGCCCATACACATAGGGATACCTGTCAAATTCCATCAGGATTGAAATGAAAAGGAAATTACAGGAGCGTTTCATTGTTCTGCAGTTAAATGTAAATTTTATGGATTTATCCCACAATTCATGCAGTCCTGGAGGCACTTTCCCTCCCTGTCTATAATCCAAAAGTCCCAAACACCCAGCCATACAATTCAAATTTTACTACCTGACATTCCAGTGACAATGGGGACAAATCACCTTGACTGCATATTTGCAGCGACAATCAAGGGCAAATTAATGGGCGGGGAAGAGTGGCATCACAGGAGGTAAGACACTTTTTAGGACCATTCGATAGAAGAACTTCAACTTTAAAATAAACTATAAGATACTATGTAATTTTATCAAAAACAGTTACATTTTTTTTTTAAACTATAACATAGTTCCCAACCCCACACACCTTTCCCTATTTTTTGTTAAAAAAAAAAAAAAAAACTTTCCTAGAGCAGGCTCTGAAAGTTCAACCAATCCTGGGAAGTGTAATGTCGCTGTTCTTATCTCGACACCGTTCAGTTCCTAGGGAATGTAACTCTTGCGTCCGATTACCTGTACTGTGCCTGGAGCAGGGTGCGACTTACCTGAAACGCGGACCTTATGTGGCATGCCCAGGGCCCTCCATCTCCCTAATGATGCAGGTTGCAGCAAATTAAGAGTGGGCACCTGTAGGGAGCCCCAGAGGGACCGTTTTTAAACAAAAAAAGTTCACCAAGCTCTCACCATACCAACTTTGACCCAATGACGGCAATCATATGCCTAGAAAGAACAGGACAATGTGCATGCATTTTACAGCCTGGACGTTGGAACGAGTACAAAAATTTACTGCCTATGAAAACTTGACTGTAAGTAAGAGAAGCAAATTGAGACAGGGGAAGGAAAAAAAAAAAAAAAAAAAAAAAAAAAAAAAAAAAAAAAAAAAAAAAAAAAAAAAAAAAAAAAAAAAAAAAAATTGGAAAACTTAATAAGTTTTTGGAAAACTTAATTAACGTATGATAATTCCTACCTCTCAATATTGTTTGCGTGAGGCAGCATGAAGCCAGCATAAAGCCAACTGGTTTCTACCATACCTCAGTGCTCAGCCCTACCTTAATAGAACCAGGATATTACCTGGGCAGAGAATCTGTAATGTTGCTTGTGCTCCTCAAGAAAATTATATGGGGATAGGACATAATCAATATTACCTCCCTGCCCAGTTAAATTTACATATTGAATGGACCAAGATAAATATCTTAGTGCGTAATTTCCGCAGCCTTAAAGGGGAAAATGATTGTTGAGCAACGCCAGCCTTAAGTCTATAGATCCAAACAATTAATAGATAAAAACAGTTTGTCAATGCTCTGATGTACATATAAGGTGTCAGGCAATGTTCATTTCATTTAATATTATATGTAGAGGAAGAAGCATATTAAAATGTTATATTCCAGAGATTATTTTTTTTCAATATCAGTTGATTACAGATTCCTGAGTGGATCTGATTATTCTGCTTGAATCCATTAAGTCCCGAATATTAATTTTCAGTGAAATTTCTTTGTGTGTGACTAATTGTTTTGTTGATAGCTTGCACCACTTCTCTTACGCATTCCAAGTTTTAATAGCAGCACTCCCTATTTTCCAGCACTTTATCCAGGAATAGTTTTTACAAGGATTCCGAAAGTGCTTATTGAAATCAGTTCAAAAGAAAAATTTGAGGGCGGATTTATGGGATTATCATATACATGATGTTTTCCCTTAGTTAATTAATCCAGCAAAACCACTCTTCAAAATTGTTACAATGGACTGGTGACGGTGTGTTACTTATTTTTTAAAATCCCCTCCAAGTGGAGGTATTTTTATAAAGTAGAGCATATATGGTTGATCATTTAATATATGGATTATAACTTAAAGTATTATTAAAGAAATTTTACAATACTTTTAGTATTTGCCTCCTATTCCTATGCACTTATGCAGGTCTTGTTTCCACAATCAAAACTGTTTAAAACATCTCGATTTTGTAAAACATTTCCCGCGACAGTCGTGTTTTCAACTCTTCCCCTTTTAAGCAACATTACTTTCCATACATTGTCCAGATTGATTGAATTATACGAAGTCTACACATCTGAAGTATAGTATTTTTAATTGTGATCCTTCATTGCGAGGCATTTCAAAAAGGCCATGGCCAAACTTCATAAATTTCCCGCCCCTCGTCCGGGTCCATTTTCAACTTTCGAACCCAATTAAAGGGTATGTCCACCTTGAAATTTTTTTTTTATTATAACATAGGAAAGAGGGAGGTAAGTAGTTTGGGGCACTTCTATAATAAAAATAGAGGCGGTGGGGCTGGGGGGACAGCGGGGAATGTTATAGTAAAGGGTTGTGGTAGGGGCAGGAAACTCCTAATCGGGAGGGAGAGGGAGGGGGAGGGAGGGGGAGAAGGGCTGCAGTACGCATGCCAAATTTCCCGGGAGGACAGATAGAGGCAGTCGTACTGGACTCTTGCTATCCTCTGGCTGGGCTTTTTGTGACTTTGGGGGGGACTACAAGGAGAACCATTATGGAGCTGGGATGGGAAGGATTGGGTGGGGCGGGTAAGGATTTATATACACTACATGATGGGGATTACTGGGGGGGAGGGATTGATAGTTTGGGGGTGGACTATGCCTTTAAAGTACAATGGGGGAGTGATAGTTCAAAAATGTCCTGGTGATTTAAGCTAAACTAACAATGGTAACTTACTGTAAATGGCTGTGGCATTGGGAAATGGGTGGGGAACATGTCACGTCACAAAACTTTTAAAAAACACTTCTAAACAGAACCATAATTGTGAGAGAGTTACTGAACAACGAACAATACATTCAAGGGTTAGTGAACGGCCCGGAATCTAAAATTATCGAAAATACAGCCGCGAGTCCAGAACGTCAAGAAATCCGGGTCACCCTCTGGGTCTATATAGCATTGTTTGGTAAGGTAGTACCTATTGACTACAATTTCTAGTCCTCTAAACAGTGGGAGGGAAGGGTTGAAATCCAGAGTTTTGCAATATGTATCTTGCCGAAACAGTACCTCTCTAAGGAAACTTTTTAAAAATTGTCAATTTGTTTTCTTCACATAAACCCAGTAAACATTGGGATCCCATCCCACTTATCATGCAGGAAAGTAAGGATCGTACCAGACTCCATATTAGATGGTAAAAGGTGCCTGGTGTCATTTGATATTTGGAGCATAGTGGGTTATGGTTTGGCTGGTTCTGGATATAGCGAATTGGGTAAGATATTATATGTAGCATATAAGTTTATGATAATTGGCCTGAGCTTTGGTAGAAATGGTTGCAAGCCTTCAAGTCTTCCTCCTACTCTCCTTCCCAGGGGCTACATCTTTTCCCAAGATCTCTTTTTTTCCTCTGAAGCAGCATATCCTGGATATTTGAAACACTTATATAGTCAGAAATTAGTTAGCAGATGGTTTATGACTCAAGCCCCACCAAGGGGCCAATTGGGCAAACCGTGGGGATAGAATTGGAACTGGGATACAAAAGTCTCTTCACTTGGAGGTAGCGAAATAGCATTTTATTTGGTAAGTGGTATATTCTTGTTGGAGCTGTGTTTTTTAGGGTTATCGTTTTGTTGCAAGTGGAGATCTGGAATATCCCATATCCAAGCCAAGGTGCTCTGGGACAGTGGCTGTCCATTTTAAAGGGATGTTCACCCACCAACACACCCAATCTCAAGTTTAACAAGAAAATCATCAACCAAACCCCAATAATTAACAAAATTGAAAGATGAACTGGAAGGAAGATCTCAGCCCCATGTCGATGCCCCTTCATTTACATGTTTCTGTGCATGGTCAAAAAAGACGACTACTACAAGAAGAACGGGAAGGAAGTGGGTTGGTAAACAGAGCTGAAGATTTCTTCAGGTCCATGTTTAAACTTTGTAAGAATTGCGGTCTTGGAAAGGAATAGGGGGGGTGACTAAGATACCTTAAAATAATTTTCAATCTCAATTTTGTTCCATGAGAGGTTAAAATGCACCCAAGGCCTGCCGTACACTTAACAGGATATAAACAACTTTAATTCGCTGTTTCTCAGAAAGGAACCACTAAACAAAATGACACAAACGTTTGTGGAATTCACACAGCAATGGCTGCCATTATGCAGAAACACTTTAGCAAGTTCCAATTATCCACAAGACCCAAAGATCGTTATACCTATTGTAGATTTTAACAGAAAACGGTTTTGTTATCCAGTTATAGCACACGTAAGGTATCTTAAGGCAGGCTAGTGCAATCAGTGATTGGGCCTCACACGGCCTCAGTCCATGAAGCAAAATACAAAAACTGGAGAGAGCAAAGTTGTTATGTAATCAACACCGTGTCAAAGAAATTTATTGGAGAAACACACACACCAACATGTGTCGGGCCTACAGTACATCGATGCACCTGAGGAAGGATCGATTGTAGGCCCGACACAGATGTGCATTTGATTTCTCCAGTAATTGCTTTGACACGTTGGATTAATAATAAAACTTTGGTCTCCTCCAGTCTTTTTTTATTTTGTTATTGTAGATTTTGGTTATTTGCCGTGTCAGGGCAATTTTCATCATTGGAGCTAAAACAGTTAATTAAAATAAAATTATTACCACATAGCAAAGCCCAAGCATGTGTTTCACAGTTTGCTTAACCGCAATGGCGCTTCATATTTTGTTGAAGTTCATTTGTAAGTTTTTTTATAAGTGTTCAGTCTTCAGGTTACATGAGGTTAAAATTATAATAAAGCAGCACAGTGGCTCAGTGGTAGCACTGATGCCTTGCAGCGCTGAGGGTCTGAGTTGATCATAAAGACATACTGATAGGTTGTATGTGTACATAAAGTGGATTAGAGTTAGCTCTTCGGGGCAGGGCCCCTGATGTGAATTGAGTAAATAATTTTAAAGCGGTGCGGAATATGGTCGCGCTTAATAAGAAATTTTAAAAAATGGATACATACAAAAAATATAGAACAGGAACAGCTGATTATAATGACTGCGAACAAAAATTTGTCCACAGTGACTGTTGTAGAAAGTTTGCCCAAAGTATAGGTTTGTCCACAGTGACTGGTAGATTGCAAGCTCTACAGGGCAGGGACCTCTTTCCTTTGTTATATGTTTCAAGCACTTGTATATTTAATGATGCACATAAAACTTAATATATATTCATGTATTAATTATTGTCCCCCTTGTAAAGCCTTTTTGTATTCTATATTATGCAGGCGGTCCCAAGTGCGCTATATAAATAAACATATACATACAAGGTTGCCCACAGTGACTGGTACACGTCTGCCCAATGACTAGCCAGGTGCTATGTTTCGCCCACAGTGACTGGTATGGTACATGTTTTCCAGAGTTACTAATCTGCTAAACATGTTTGGGCCACAGCGACTGTCTGACTACACATTTTGCCCACAGTGACTGGTACATGTTGCTCACAGGTCAATCAATGGAAGGAGATAATGCCTTCCCCCAAATTGCATAAAGTAGGATAGTAAGGAAAGACAGCACTAGCCACCAAAGTAAATAGCCTGGTGACGCGCAGCGGACAGCCTTCGGGAGTGAGGTTGCAATGCGTCAAAGTCATATAAGTCTACTTCTGTGTTCGTAGGTCAACTTAAAATAAAATTACAGTGCGGGCCCACTTTTTAGTAGCCTGGGGTCTCCCCAATGGTGGGCCCTGGAGAAACCTAAAGACACCCTGCAAAATGGCAGGTTTTTGTTAATAAACAGATTGAATTTTAAAAAACCTGTCTAAATTATAAAGGTCAGAAATAATCAGAAACAGTTTAGTGAAAAAACTTAATATGGTTGAAAATCTGGTTGAATTTGTGTGCACACCATCTAATAATCAAGGATGGGGCTGCTTTTAGAATCAATCACATTCAGACTTGTCTAAATAGTGTTAGTAGACATCTGAGATCGGTTAAGGTGGCTCTGACTGAGCTCAGATAAGTTGGCTGCTTACTTAAGGCTTGCTTACACTTTATTCAGTTTGTATCCATTTGGCAAGCACAGGTGCGTTTAAAAAATGGAACTGACCGTAATAAAAACCCCATAGATATAACACACACAATATTGTTCACACTTGCTGCATTTTATTCTGTCCAGTCTGTTTAAAAAAACGCACTGCTGCACGCATTTCTGTCCGTCTAAAATGCATGAAAATGTGGTTACAACGGATAACAAAGCATGCGTTTGCGTTTTTGTCCATTTTTCGCAAAGTATGCCTGGAGTTCCCGAGATGTATTCCTGGTCCGCAGGGAAATAGCAATAGGAAACACGTGGAGAGGAGTCAACATTTTGCCCTGCGTTGTCTTTCAACAATTGCCCATTTGTGCCCCAAGCTCTTTGTATTAAACCTTATTATTTTAGTAGAATAAATACATTATTATTTAGTAGTAAAAAAGGCAGCTAGAACTTAGGAGAAGGGGGCCAAAAGGAGCAAAAAGCTCTTCCGAGCATAAAAATGAGAAAACACCTTCTTATAACAGAAGGCATCTTGCGTATCGATGCTTTAGAATAGCATTGCCCACAAATCTAAGAAACAAGAATTATTTCTTACTCCCAGGTTCCCCACCCAGAGTAAGGGCGGAGATATGCAAAAATGTCCCTGGCTTCTGCATGTGTCCAGAACCGCTTGGCTAAATAACATGCAATATAGCCAAATATATAGAGCCAATCATCTGACTGCAGACACAACGTGTTCGATCTTGTTAGACTCGTCCAGTGCAAGGTACAGATTCATGGCTCTGAAATTGCCAGTGTGCTACCAGTATGTAATGAAATTGCCAGTGTGCTACCAGTATGTAATGAAAATACCAGTTTGCTACGCATTATAAATGAAATTGCCAGTTTGCACCAGTATGTAATCAAAAAATTGCAGCTTGCTACCAGTATGTAATGAAATTGACAGTTGCTACCAGTAATGGAAATACCAGTTTGTTACCTGGAATTGCAAAGGTGCTACGCCGTAGTAATGAACAATGCCAGTTTGTACCAGTATAAATTGAAATTGCCAGTTACTACAGTATTATTATTAGTGGGATTTATATAGTGCTACATCTTCCATAGCGCTTTACAATTAAAGTATACATTCACCTCAGGCACCTGCCCGAAGAGCTTACAATCTAAGCACATTTATTGTGACACATTACAACCCTATCAGTATGTTTTTTATGATTGTGGGGCAAACAGGAGTGCCGGAGGAAAACCCATGCAAGCCACAGGGAGAACACAAAAACTCCTTGCAGATGTGTCCAAGGTGGAAATCGAACTCAGGACCTCATCGCTGCAAGGGCACCAGTGAAACCCACCTAAGCAATAGCTGCTAGTACCAAGTATATACTGAAATGCCATTTTGTACCAGTACATACTGAAATTTCCAGTTTGCTACCAGTAATGCCAGTGTGTACCAGTATGTAATAAAAAATACCAGTTTGCCTACAGTATATACTGAAATTGCCACTTTGCTACCAGTATATAATGAAAATGACAGTTTGCTACCAGTATATGCTGAAAATTTCCAGTTTCTACCAGTATATAATGCAATTGCCAGTTTGCTACCAGTATGTAATGAAATTGCCAGTTTGCTACCAGTATGTAATGAAACTGCCAGTGTGATACCAGTTATAATGAAAATGCCAGTTTGCTACCGTGATAATGAAATGCCAGTGTGCTGCCAGTTTGTAATAGAAATACAGTTTGCTACCAGTATTATATTGAAATTGCCAGTTTACTACCAGGATATACTGAAATTGCCATTTTGCTACCAGTATAATGGAATACTGTGCCTGTGGTGTTAATTTGTGTACACTCTGTCATTTATCTGTCTTTCTATTTATAACTTCCTGGCTGTGGCATCTATCTCTCGGTTTGTCTGTGTTCTCTGTCTATCTCTCGGTTGTCTCTTATCTCTATTAAGTACCTAGTGGGGCCTTATTGGGACAGGGAAGGGGTATGCCAGGGGTTCCCCGATCTTCTCAGACCCTAGAGACGCCCCTGGGAGGAGGATGGCAATGTGTGCAGTAGTCTCCATGTGCTGTGGTCTCCATCTTGAATATTTAGTTAAAATGCATTTTAGTAATTGGAAATCACATTGGGACAGGGCTAAGTGTAATATGTTGCAATGAAATAAAACATCTGTGGGTAAAAAAAAAAATAATTCACAACAACAATAAACAGTAATAAAAAAAAAATGTATTTCAAAAAAATTAATTTATACATTTCAAATACAATTTCCCTGCCATGAAGCTGCCCCAGCAGGGTTAACCAAAATGACTGGGACTTGTCTCTCAGACTTATGGCAGTAATGTGCCCTTGGGCCTGGACCATGCATGCTTGGGGATAATACAGTCTGTGTCTCCACACGTTGCCCCCTCCTCACAGACATAGTTATGCAGGGAATGTAGCTTTAATTACGTTAGAGTCTTGATCCGATCTTACTGGCCAGAATTCCAAAATGTGCATTCCACCACTCTCTTGCCCTGCTTAAAGCCAAATTAAAATTTAGGTTGCAGGAAATGGATATAAACCTCGACAGGTTGTGGACAACTCAAATCTGTCCACAAATGTACTTATCAGCCTTGTTCCCTGCTGCATTCTGCCTGTCTTCGGCGCATAGAAGACAAGCAGAAGGGGTAGATAGGTATCCGCTCCTAATGGCTAAGGCGCGATAGGCGCTAAGGAGCAGATGCCAGTTTAGCCCCTTCTGCTTGTAACTGTGCACTGAAGCAAGCACGGAAGACCAGCAGAGTAATGGATAAATATTTTTAAATAAAATACTGGCTCCACTGCATGGTGGCATCACATCTGAATATGCTTCCCCAATGGCCCCAAGAGCGTTTGGAAAGTTATGCCTCAACCAGAAACATATTGCTATATCCTGCCATTTCTCCTTGGTAGGGAAAAGTTAGAGATGTCGGCTGGCGCGCCTTCCACATCAGTTGCACGTTTGTATGGTAGATTTCCCCATTTGAAACTCCTCACACATGCAGGCCATAGTGTGTCTAGTTGATAGAAACCTTTTGAGAAAAGAAAAAAAATAGTATTAATAACAGTAATAATTGTTTTATTTCATTACAGTGCAAAAACTAAAAAAACACATTGGCGATCTGTGCGCAACAACTCCAGAAAGAAATACGTGAGAGAGAGACAGTATGTCCAAAGCAGAACAAGGGAGGACCTTACAAATCACTAATGTATTGTTGTTTCTGCAACCATCTCTACACTCAAGACTATCTTGTGTCAACATTGTGCATCCTAACCTTTTAATATCACATGTGTGCTACAAGTTGATTTGTATTTCAGAACGGAGGATAATTATGCTCCATCCCCATTTGATGAGTCTAATCTAAGAAAGTTGACCGTTCAGTAGCATTCCAGAGGTGGAGGACACACACACATGATCATTCCAGGCCTGCACACTTGGCAACAGAAAGCTCCTCACCACAAGCAAACTGCACACTCATCTATATGAACCATCTCCAATTTCCAGGCATCCACAGTCCCATGCAACACCAAAAATGAGGATTTTTTTACTTACCTAAAATCACTTTCTTGAGGCCCAAGGAGGACCCAGGCACAGCAGGTGTTAATGGATACAGGTAGTATCATGCTAGTGGCCACAAAGAATAAAAAACTGTATCTCTAAATGTAAATTTAATACAAATATCTTAAAATACAAAAATATATAATCTCTTATAGAGAATAATATGCTGGCCAGCCACAATTAATATACATAAATAGTAAACCCCGAATGGAATAATATGCAGGTACCCACCTACAGGTACAATGAATAAAATACAAATCCACCATAACCGTATGTGGGAATATCAAGTATGGGCTGTGTAACCAATAATAAAAGCCAGAGAAAGTGTAGCCCTAAACACGAGGTAGGAGCCACAAAACGTAAAATGAGTTCAACAGAAGTCTCGTAAGTGTGCGCACACTAGATCAACAGATGTTCAGGACGGGTGAGCTGGTAATACAAACAATCAGTTAACTGCACCGTCATTGGTTGTATCGGAGAGTGAGTCAATCCTATTCCACTGGTTCCCCGGACGTAGCAGGCCGTGGCTCGCTGAGCAACTTGGAATCCAGTGGTAAGTAGTTCAGTACGGCAGCGTCCCCTCACTTCCGTGTCTCAATTACTGGTGCTAGAAGAGCCCTTATTGATTTCGGGATAATCCTTCGGACAAGCAAGTCCTTTCTATCCAGCCCATGACGAAGCATTGTGACAGCGAAAACGCGTAGCGGAAGTGACGTGTCTGTTCTAGGACCCGCGGTGTGAGCTGGATAAAAAAAGGCTTGCTTGTCCGAAAGGATTATCCCAAAATCGAAAGGGCTCTTCTAGCACCAGTATTGATCACAGAAGTGAGGGGACGCTGCCGTACTGAACACTTACCAATGGATTCCAGTTGCTCAGGCGAGCCACGGACCTGCTACGTCCGGGGGACCAAGTGGAATAGGATGGACTCACTCTCCGATTACAACCAGAATGACGGTGCAGTATAAACTGAATTGTTTTATTACCAGCTCACAACCGTCCTGAAACACTGTGATCTAGTGTGTGCACACTTAAGACTTTCTGTTGAACATCATTTTACGTTTTGTGGCTCCTACACTCGTGGTTTAGGGCTACACTTCTCTGGTTTTATTATTGGTTACACAGCCCATCTTGATATTCCCACATACGGGTATGGTGGATATTGTATTTTATTCATGTGTACCTGTAGGTGGTGGTGGGACTGCATATGATTCATTAAGGGGTTTACTATTTATGTATATTATGGTGGCTGGCCCCCAGCCATATTATTCTCCTATAAGAGATTTATATATTTTTGTATTTTAAGATATTGTGTATTAAAGTTACTTTTAGAGATATCAGTTTTTATTCTTTGTGCCACTAGCAGGATACTACCTGTATCCATTATATGAGGTCGTACCCCTAGGGGATTCTTCCTTTTTTTGAGTAGGGGAAACTCAGAAGTACCTGTATGATAAGCGTTTACCTTTGTACTAAAACTTGTTTTGATGGTACAGCAGGTGTTAAGCAGTCTAACTCCAGGAGCAGACACTTGAAGAAATTTGAGACAGACAAGAGATTCAGGTGCTCCTTCCCCTACTAATCATCTGCCAGCAATGGAAGCCTGCCTCAGTTTTGTCCCAAGAATAGAGCGAAAAGGAAATAATAATAGAAAACACAATCACACTGGGCAGCAGCCCCACTAAATTATCTTGAAATAGAAAATGTAGTACCCGGCAACAGGCCCAACTATCTGACTCATGTAACCTTATAGGGAGGGTAGTGCCTGGGACCCAGGCACAGCAGGGGACATTCCAAAGTCCGGAACAGTAAAGGGGGGCAGAAGATTTAATCCTCTGCTTTTGCAGCACCAGGCGACCAAGGCTCGCCCTTGCCAAAGACAAACCTGCCCCAACCTATAAAATCTAATGAACGTGTGAATGGATGACCAGGTAGCTGCCTTGCAGATTTGGTCCACCGTGGGCCCGCGCCAAGCTGCCCATGAAGCGGCCTAGCGTTCATGTAGAATGGGTGCAACTCGCAAGGGAGGAGCAGACCCAGTCTCTGTATAACATCTCAGAAGGCATTACGAACCATCTAGCAGTGTGTGAAGCAATGCCTAGAGCTTCTATGAGGGCCTGCCAAGAGAATGAACAGGGTTTCTTTAGAGAACAAAAACATTTCCTTCCTGGCTAAAAGAAAAGAAGTGGAATGAAAGGCCCACTTCTGCATGTCTCTGTGGTGGAAAGAGCTGGAGGAGAGGTAACCCCAGCTGTTCCTTTCCATATTCCTTTACAGGAAAGAGCAGCGAGAAAGTATTCCAACTCCTGAGCGGCACTTGAAAAACTAGGCAGGCCTTCCGGTGCTGCAGAGGATAGGATATGGTAAGGGAGGGAGCACCTGAGCCTGTGTCTATCTCAAATTTTCAAGTGTCCTCTCCTGGAGGTAGATGTTAACCCCTGCTGTGCCTTGAACACTTATACAGTCATTTATAACCTCATCCGGCACACAAACACTCCAGCACAACACTACCAATTGACCAATCCAGAAGTCATATATAACATGCACCACAAACTTTGGACCTTATCATGCCCATACTCAAGCATTACCCAGTCAGACAATATTTCTTTATATACATTCCATAGTTCAAACAACACACCATGACAGGACTGTTTGATTAATAAGAGTTCCGGGTTGGTGGTTACGTGCCTTTCTGAAGCGAGTGTCCTCATAGGTCAGGGCAGTCTCCAACACCTGCAGTAGTTGTCAAGCTGCCAAGAAAAATATTATACTTGTGTGCTGCCTATTTTAGTTATGTTTTGTTAAATATTTGTATTTACGATATGTACACAATGGATATAGGACTTAATATATCTATTGTCTGTACTATAAGGTCAAGACTTGCATCTTTGTGGCCTAACTACCACGACGGGCCCGGACGGTTGTAGAGGGCCTGCCACAAGCCCAAATCCCTGCAGTATCGAGTGTTTTTAAAGAGCTGATCGCGAGTATGAAGAAACATACGGAGATCAGCTCTTAAAACGGACACAAACTTGGAACTGAACCGGAGTTCGGGTCCGCGTTTTAAACAGTTGATCAGGCGTTGTTTCTATTCTTTATGTTGTTCTTCATCCTCTTTAAAAAAGGCTCGATACTGCAGGGATCTGGAAGTATGCGGAGGAGGAGTCAGGGGCCCAGCGCCCCAAAACTCGCGGGGGGCCGGGCCCCCTTCAGTAGCCCCTGTTGTGGTATTTAAACCAGGACCCCCCAAAACCCAAACCTCCTTGCTTAAGGACACCTTCTCTGTGTCAAAACTGCAGACACAACGGTGGATGCGAAAGTTTGGGCAACCTTGTTAATCATCATGATTTTCCTGTATAAATGTTGGTTGTTCGATATAAAATGTACAGTTAAATATATCAGATAGGAGACAGTGATATTTGAGATGTGAAAAAGTTATTGGATTTATAGAATAATTTGCAATAATTGTTTAAACAAAATAAGCAGGTGCATATATTTAGGCACTGTTGTCATTTTATTGATTCCAAAACCTTTAGAACTAATTATTGGAACTCAAATTGCTTGGTAAGCTCAGTGACCCCTGACCTAATACACAGGTGAATCAAATTGTGAGAGAGTATTTAAGGGGGTCAATTGTAAGTTCTCTCCTGATTTTAATTTTCTCTGAAGAGTAGCAACATGGGGTCTCAAAACAACTCTCAAATGATCTGAAGACAAAGATTTCTCCACATGGTTAGGGGAAGGATTACAGAAAGGGTCTCAGAGATTTCATCTGTCTGTTCCAGTTACGAAACATGTTGAGGAAATGGAAAGACCACAGGCTCAGTTCAAGTTTAAGGTGTTGAAGTGGCAGACCAAGGAAAAATCTTGGATAGACAGAATCGACGAAAGGTGAGAATAGTCAGAGACCAACCCACAGACAACACCAAAGACCAATCATCATTGCTGCAGATGGAATCAGTGCATCGTTCAAGCAATTCTGCTTTTTCTCACCCACAACACAAAAACAGAGCCGCTTGAGGTATGCTAAAGCACATTTGGACAAGACACTTCATTTCTGGAATAAGTGCTGTGGACTGATGAAACTAAAATGGAGTTTATTGGGCATAAAAAGGGGCGTTAGCATGGAGGAAAAAGAACAAAGTACAAGAACACTGCTACCTACAGTAAAATAGTAGGTGGTCATCTGCTGCGGGCTGTTGCAGCCAGTGCAGAGGACAGGGAATATTGTCAAAGTTGAGGGACACATGGATTCCACTCAGGATCAGCAGATTCTGAAGACCAGTGTCCTGGAATAAGGACAAAGCTGAAGCGGCGCGGGCTGGATCTTATAACAAGAAAACAACCCTAAACTGTCTCAAATCCACTAAGGCATTCATGCAGAGGAAAAAGTACAACGTTCTGGAATGGCCATCTCAGTCGACAGACTTGAATATAATTGAAATCTGTGTGTGTGAGTTAAGAGAGCTGTCATGCTCGGAAGCCATAACCTGAATGAACTAGAGATGTTTTGTAAAAGGCAATGCTCAAAAAATACCATCAACCAGAATCAAGACTCTCATTGGAATCTACAGGAAGCGTTTAGAGGCTGTAATTTCTGAAAAGGAGGATCTACTCATATCATTTGTTTGTGGTGCCCAAATTTATGCACCTAATTTGTTTAAACAAATTTTGCACACTTTCTGTATTCCAATAACTTCATTTCACTTTTCAAATATCGCTGTGTTTCCCTATATGATATATTTAACTGACATTTTTTATCATAACAACCAACGATTTATACAGGAAAATCAGGACGATTAACAAGGATGCCCAAACTTTTGCATCCCACTGTAGGTATGTCCTGGAATAGCTTTCAGCCACGGCTAGCATCACCGCCATAACCGACAGCTGCTCTCAGAAGGACCAAAGATGTATTTGAGGGATGCTGCTTATATGCCAAGATCTAAGGACCCCTAGTTTTATCACAGTCAATATTACTTCCTGCTGGGGACGGTGACTTTTTGTTTTAATAACGTACAAGCACTCAAATTTGAATCATACATTGCACAGATGTTGCACTTTTATTTTGTACTTTGCACTTTGCTATATGTGGGTATATATCGGTTTGCACAGCTCTCCCCAGTTGTACTAATTAAAAGTTTTATTTGATAATAGGGTGTATTTTTCTCTGGAGGACATATTGCTATAGAACATTAATTCAATTACACTGGACAGGGACCTCCAACCTGGTCCTCTATGTATGACAACTGGCAGCATATTGTTGCTTGCTGTCTGCTTTTGTAGAGAGTTGTTTCCAAACATGTTGGACACATTTGAACACTGAAAGCTGCATCAGTACAGTATAGTGTGTGCATAACACATACATGAAACAGTATTAAAAAAATAGTCTTACCTTTCAAGACATCCAAGTGTAGTTAAATAACTTCTCTAATGATACCTAAGGTCCTCATACAGCACCAAAACAAACAGTTTCTCCTGGTGCTCTCCAGAAGCGAATGCACCCAGTACCTCCCGGTTTTATGCCTGGTAGCGCATCACGCTGCTATCAGTATCAGCAAGTCAACACTGCTACATTGCTGAAAGAATAGCCACAAAGATTGAACTACAAAATCACCAGAAACCGCAAGATCTCTCTCCACATGATCTGCTACCTTTCTCCAAAAGCTCCTGAAACTCCCACATCCCAGGAATTGACATCAGAATTTTAGCGTTCTTTGGTCCTGCCTGCTTAAATTCGAAAAATGGTCATAAATGTTAAAACGTAACTGACACAAACGGATTATAACGCACACGGATACAAAACAGTGTTAAAAGGTCATAAAAGCACTGCCTTTTTTTCTGTTCCTAAGACTTGTAGGCTTTTATAGCCACTGGAAATGGGCATAGACTTCACAGAAAGTTACTTTAAAATTCTAAAATACAGAGACAACAAAAGTGCTTTAGGATTCAATACAGGTTAGATAGCATCTAAAGGAAAACAAAACAGGTCTATCGTACTACTTTCGGATTCTATACAGGTTAGCACAGTATCTAAAGTAAAACAAAAACAGGTTTATTATTTTAACCCTGGTCATGAAAGAGGACTGTGCCCCTTTATCCACCATCTGTTTATCCAAAATAATCAACTCAAAATAAAAATGTCTGTAGAGCAGAATTCTAAACTGTATGATTGTTGAAAACCACACCAATCCACCTTCAGTCTGGGCAAATTTAGCAATCAATTTACATGGGTCTATAAAGGCAAGTACACACTATAGATAATATCAGTTGAAGCAGGCAGAAAAATGACTGCTACAGGCCACAATCTAGAATTTTACCAACATCTTTTAGTAATTAGTCTGGCGAATCATTTAAAGGGTAACTGTGTCCAAAAATGACTTTAGGTAAATGACAGGAATTGTCTCCTGAGGATTTTTGCAATTTACTTTCATTATTTATTTTAACATTAGTTTGAAGATATTTACATTTATGTGTGATATGGTGTGCAGCATCACCAGATCCCTGCACTTCTGCTTCCTGCACTGAAACCATGTGACAGTCCCTCTTCCGTGTTCCTCCTCCGTGTGCCCCCATGGCCCCTCCCCTTTCAGCCCTTGGGCCTCCCTTGCAGCCTCCCGTGGCTCCTCCCACTCATGGCCTGGGCCCCTCCCACTCTGGGCAAGTGGGGAGGGCAAAAAGGACCGCAAGTGTGCAGAGCCACGAGTCCGTGAGTGGGAGGGGCCACAGAGGGCTGCAAGGGGAGGGGACACATGACCCACGATTGGAAAAGGGCCAGCAAGTGGAGGCATTTAAAAAGCAGTGCTCTGGGCTGTGCTGTTCCCCACCCCCCTCCTACCCTTCAGTCATGCACTGAGCAGTGGCCAACCGCAGATTAGAGGAGGAAATAGTATTTCTGACCACAGATTCAGAAACCTCCCACCCCTTTAACTTTCTGATCAGTGATTTCTTCATATTTGGTCTGAGGCAGCACGTAGAGAGGTGGTTGATGGCTCGTTTTAAAGGTATGAACCTGGCCTTCATTTAAAATAAACTTGTTTGGAGACCACAGTTCCCTTTAAATGATGGAGATGTTTCCCAGTTGTCCTCCCCTCTACATTTAAACAGATCAGGCATCTTGTGAGATGAATTGTTCCAAAAGTCATTCTCTTACATGTGTGCTTAGCTTTAAGGTTCATACACCCGTGTACGACACAATGTGGTACGAACGGTGTTTGGAAGATAATTGGCCCGTGTTTAGGGCCTTTATCGCCAAAATGGACATTCAAAAATGACATTCGAAACGACCATCAGTTTCGCACGTGTGAACGAACCTTTGAAGAGGACAAAACAGAACAAAAAAGTCACTAGCCAAGCTCAAAAAAACTGTAAAGAAAACTAGGAGAGGACAAATCTGAGATATATGGTTGATGCTACTCTTCATCAATTTATAATAAATTTGAGATCACAGCAACTGGTGGTTATTGACTCATTAGCTTGCAAAACAGTACATAAAAGATCTCAAGTGTTAAAACGCAACGCTTACAACAGGGAGCGGGCACAGTTAGGCAGTAAGTAGCTATTAAGCACAATTCACCTTAATATAAAGTGCCTCAAACTTGGCAAAAATGACTGCCACCAGGCATTGGGTCACAATACCATTGCTCAGTCTAGAGCAAAATCAGCACCACTGTGTACCTGTGAAATACCATTAGAACATAAAAGAATGAATGTTTCAGAACAGCAGGAGCTCCAATTATTCATTAAACAATAATAAATACTACACGATACTGAACATTTATGCAACTACAAGTGTGGTATCCTTTTTTAAAATGAGCCACACCTCGGGCTGCAGCCTGTGAGAAATTAAATGGCGGGGAAATTTTCAAACTTCCTGTTTCCAGCAGCTTGGAGTGACTGGACTCCTTACCCTCTGCCCTCGTTTTAGGGCTAGGCCACACAAGATCCAGAGCCATTTCTACAGGCAAAGGTCTAGCATGCTTTGCATCCATGTGAACACAATCCAAAAAAATGCCATACATCCAACACATGTAAGTAGTGACGCCTCCTGTAAAGCCTTTATTTGAATCTGTACTTGACAGTTTTCTAACTTTAAGCAGATAGGCCAAAAACACAATTAGCCTCAAAGCAGTTTTTTTTACTGGCAGCTCAGTTTTGATAGTTACACACCTGTTCAGGAGACAGCCTAGGTGAATGTGATGTATGCTGGCGTAAGTCAAAACTAAATTTTCAAGCTTGGTATTTTATCAACAAAATAACTTACCGTATGTGCTTATTTTAGTATAGACTGGTTGCAGGTCACCATAACACAAATATTCACCATGATGATTAGATGTGTTGCATGGCAGGAAAAATGTTTTAGGGAGTGAAAGGTTATAGTCGTTACATTTAAGCTGGGGTACAACACAATCTTTAAAATAAAACTGTGGGTATCCATACAAGTGGTCTGTATTGAAAAGAGCACACCCCTACCTTTAAAATCACTCCAGGATCATGCTTCTAGCTGTGGTCTATCCAAAGTTACAGCAGATAGGGTGTTTTACCTAGCACTGTGCGCAATGACCAGGGGCGTCGTAACTAGAGAGGAGCAACCGCAAGGGGGCCCATTCTTATTTTTTCTTGACAGATATAGCCTCCTCCCCATCTTAGTTTTGCTGGGGGGGCTGTGATTCGTAGTAACGCCACTGGCAATGACATCACCAGCACCACTGGTCTGTCACCAAGTTTAGGTTGGCACATGCCCGTGCTGCTGGGACACACTGAACTCTTAATTTTAAAGCCACAAGCCTGAAAAGAGAAAATGCTCTCCCTAAGGTGCCAATGTAGAGGAGAAGAATAGTTGCAGGTCTGTAACTGCTTCAGAAAGATAGATTTGTTTTGGGGGGTGGGGCTTTCTACACACCTCCTCATGTGCCTGTCAGACTCGACCAAAGAAGTGTAACATTACAAGCCTATAACTTAAGATCGAAATAAGCTATATAATAAGAGTATCAGAGGTCACTTGTACTGATAAAAGTTATCCTTTAACAGATGACATACGTATCTGAAAGATTTAGTCTGTCGTGGTGTACACTACATAAGTATTGGGAAGATTGTTGGGACTGCCACACACCCTAGCGATCGCAGGACTACCTTTACTACAGTAAAGGAATCAAACAGCAAGCTAGTGAAATGTAGGTCATTAATCATCCAGTGACAGCCAGTAAAAAAGGAAAGTGCATTAATGAGCAATTAAGTACGCAATACAGAATGCCAATATATTTATACTCAATGTTGTAAATTTTAAAAACAAAAAAGAAAATATTTGTATTTTATGCAACACACAATGTTGTTTAATGTACATTTTTATTAAAATATCACGCAGCTAATTTTGCGATGGGACAATATCGGACATTAAAGGGGGCGATATTTTTTGCAATATCTTTTCTTTTTATAGTGACCTTGCATCCGTTGAACTTGCAATGTAAAAGGCATGACAGTTTTTTTCTTGACAGTATAATCATATTTAAACATATATCCATGACAAAGGCTCGTTTTAACTGTGATAAAGTACTGTTTTTTTTTTTTTTAAGAATCGTTTTTTATTAAGAGCATCTGGAGTTTTCAAAAGATTACCTGTTAGAAATTCTGAAAATCTATTTTTCTTGCAATACAGTTTAGGAAAGAGGAGCATACTTAAGCAGCAGAACAGGCAAGTTTCATTAGTTTCAGCTGCTGGGTAACTAGCAATCCCAAAAACTTCAACCACCTAGTAGTTCGGGGAAGCCTGAAAGTGTAGTTATGAAACAAGTACCAAATGTATCCTTCCTTGACAAAAATCATATTAAGACATTTTTGCACAGCAAACTTCCCAGAAATGCCGCTTTTTAAGAATATTTGATTTGACCCTAAATTCTATTGGATTTTAATTAGATGTTTATACCTTAATGGCTATGTCTACCATTCTTTAAACTTTGTGTTATTCAGTTAACTGAAGAACGGATGGTAAATGAGCTGTCTACCTCCCCCTTCTACAGTAAAATGGTAGAAGAGAAGGTAGAACTTCTGCGCGAAAGAGTCAGCACTGGCTTCTCACTGAGTCTCTGACGCATCCACAGTCCCCTGTTACTGTGTGCAATGGTGCACAATGCAAGAGACTGGCTATGGTCAGGTCTGTCAGCAGCGCTGGACTGTTGCAGGTAAGTTCTGCCTTCCTCCTGCAAGTTTACTGAAGAACGGGAGGTACAGTTATAGCTCATTTACCTCCTGTTCTTCAGTTAAACTGAATAAGACAAAGTTAAAAATGGTGGACATACCTTTAAACTGAAGTTTCATGAGCTCAAAGCTCTGCAAGATAGAAGGTAATTTTGCAAAAGCTGCGGGACTGCTGTATTACAGGGGAATTATCCTCATGCAGTAGCAGACTGCTTTCTAGCAGGTAGGGCTAGGCCACACTAGCGTGTTTCTCACATGCTACAATCGTGTTTGCAACCATTACAGAGAGTAAGAAAACATGGCAGTGGGAGTGGCCACATTACATGCGATTCATTCGTTTTCAGGGCGTAAGTGATCTTTTTTTGCGAATCACATGGCTCTGATAATGATGAATTCAAGCAAATCGATAATGTGCATGAACATGTGAAAAGCACCTGCGTCACCATCTAGCCTAGGCATGGCTTCAGCCTGACAGTTTTAAAGCTCTCACACCTTCATTAACAATGTTCTCCTTAGCCCCCGAAGTCAGAGATGGGAAAAATGTCAGTGACAACGACTGTGGGAGGAGCCAAGAAGTCAATTACTGCATGAAAAATTCTCCTTATAGCTGATCTATATACACTTCCATAACCGTCAATTATAATAGAGAACAACTGTACTAAGTTCACATTTTTCCAAGGCCAATAGGCTGCCAAAAATCTATACTTTTTTTTTAAAGACATATTTATATTTTGCCATACATCGGGTGTATGTTCTACTTTTGTTTTCTAGCTGTTTTTTGAATAAATAAACAGCATTATACAAAGTGAAATAGCTTACAATATCCATGTTTAAAAGAAAAATGTACAGTGGGTGAGCTGATAATCTGAAACACTACACAAAAGACAGGAGGATCTTCGGTATTCCTGTTCCAGAAAATGGAAAAAGGAATCGGTCTACCACTTTGCACAAACTATAAAGGAAAAGCTATTCAAAACTAACAACTAGAAAAACTAGAGGATTGATAAAGGTCTAAGGTTGCTCATTAAACTTATGTAAAATGGTAGAATGTTTCTCTTAAGGATTATCAATTCACTGATATGGCTGTGTGCAGCTATCTGTATTTCGTATATACATGTATATGTAATCTATATGCACACTCTTGTTTAGTGTGTGGTTGTATATATACACTACACACACACACAGCCAAAGACAAATATGTTTAACAGCATCCTGAAATTACAAAAGTCTCTAAATACATACCTTAAGGTATATAACATGACAACAGCATCAGCAAAATATATATATTTATATTCTGTACACAAATCTTGATAGCACTTTCCCTACAAAGAGGTCACATTTTTTTTCTTTCTTTCTGTACAATGCAGTACATTGGGTACTAACAACACAGCCCTCTCATGTCTAAACATTTGGTCACAATGCCTCTTTGATATAAAAGCATTTTAAACTTTATTATACTCAGGACAAAAGAATTTCGGATTTCCTTCAGTAGCATTTGTAGAACCATGTTTGGCAAGAATACAGTAGTTGAAACTGTGCACCCAGTTCAGAATGCAGTAAGATGTGATCGAAGATCCCTTCCCAGCATAAAACAAGATATCTGGCCCTGTGATGTAGGACACACTTAAGGGTCCACGAAAACTCTGTTACAGGGAGGTTAAACCCCAATTGCTGGAAAACACAGTAAAATAAGGCATAAACCCCCAAACAGTGCAAAAGGTTTCTTCCTGCCTTCTCTGAAATCATCCTATAATAACTCATCCCTGTCGTAGTGTTAGTGTTTTTTTTTCTTTATTTCAAATTGCTCCAATAAAATTTTGTAGATAAGGCTAAAATATAGGAATTTCTAAACAGCCCGTGTTTTCAAGATGGACAAAAATACATCTAATACTGTTTAGGTAATGTGGTTTGCACGATGACAGCTTTGTACACAGGATGCAATCAAATTCAACAACAGGTTGCTGATTAAACATCACTTCCTTATAGTTCTCTATATATACCCAAAATTAAAAATGGACAAAAAAAACCACCAAATGGACAAAAAAAGCACCAGAGCTACACTGGTATTGCAGAGAAACACACCAGTATACAAAACTGGTTCCAGAGAACAGTTCTGCAAAGACATTCAGCTCTTGAAGATGTGCAAAGACAGATATCGAGAACGAATCCGGAAAAGGAGGATGTTCCACAAACTCCGCTATTATGCTCTATCTATATAAATAGGTTTTACTGCTCAGCAGAAGAGAAGCTAAATTATAAGGTCGTCTGATCGAACTCTCTGCTATAGATACATACCCAAGTGCCTTAAAATGGGATTCGAATTTCATCAAGAGATCAAAGGTTTAAAGAAAGTTTAAAAACATGATTATGTTTGCAAAGTTCTGAAAAGTTCATCTACTGTCCAAACTTTGGATTGAAGTCATATATTTTGTTTTACTTAGACAGTTATATACAGTGCTGCTGTAATAAGAAACAAATGTGATCTACTGTAAAGTTGCACATACAGAAAATGTTGCCTATCTTCTACTACATATAGGGACTCCACAGGAAAAGGATGGAATGATCCCACTGTTAAGTTGGAATGATACCGTCACTTCTAAGACCTCTTTTTAATTCCAAGTCTTCAGTTTTTCCATAATTTTCTCTCTCCTTTTCCTTTTCTTCTCACTAATAAACAGAAGGAAATACATTAAGAGGATGAAAATTGTCAAACAATTAGTAACAAGTTTACATGTTAGAATATTAACAAACACTTTAAAACAATACCACTGTATATTGTTACGTCTTAAAAAACTAAAATGTGTAGTGACAGACTACTATACAGTATATAAATACATAAGTGGCACTTTTTAGAATGGAACTGCAGTGAAATAAACCCTTAGCGGAGTGATTAGAAGAAAATATTTCTCAGAAACCTCCAGTACTAAAGCCTTAAACAACTTTTTTATTCTTCCCAATACCAAATAATGAACATACACTGTCTATGTAAAAATAATTTTAACTGTTATTTAGAACTATGGGGAGGCTAGAGTTGATTCCAAAAGCTTTAGG
The DNA here is from genome assembly GCA_019447015.1 of Hymenochirus boettgeri. Lineage (NCBI taxonomy): Eukaryota > Metazoa > Chordata > Amphibia > Anura > Pipidae > Hymenochirus > Hymenochirus boettgeri. The sequence continues at coordinate 263,682,845 of CM033476.1, read as the reverse complement.
TACTGGACTCTTACCAACAGTATAATTTAAGTACAACTTATGGTGTCCATAGACAGTACAATCCATAAGAGTCGGTCGGATGGTGGTCTGCCAAAAAAAAAATTTCAACTGGTCCGATGGGGAAATTATTGGAAGATCATTAAAAGATCTTTCAAGGATCTTCCATACATATCCAACGATCGTATGATATCCCGATATCGTACAACCGGACTAAGTGTCTATGGCCACCATAAAGCTTTAGAATGACACAATCAAAGCATTGCACCTAAACATAAAATCAGTATTCTGTGTCTCACCCATGATTTTGATGTGGGTGCTGGGAAATTTCCAGCATTCCAGTATTACACTGTTTGGTCAGCGACCGTTATGTTGTTTGACATGACCAGCCCCAAGCTACTGCAGGAACTTGTTACAGCTGGTCACGCTACTAGTAGCCTCTAGCCAAACTGTGCACCATATAGTGCAATACACACTGTCTGATACAGCACTTACTGACATTACAGGAGTGGTACTTCAGTTTTTGGAGGGATGTTTTAAGGTAAAAGGAGTATTGTATATAGAGGGGAATAGATTCAAGATAGAAAATATTATTCTTCCTCTTACAAGGATGGTAAGACCTCATTTGGAAATGTGGTGCAGTTTGTAATCCTATTTACAAAAGGGAACATCCTGGAAAGCAGTTTAGGAAGGGCAACTATAAATAATACGAGGAATGTAGGGGCTGACTATGCAGGCAGATTAGACAAGTTGGGGTTACACTGGAGAAGCATCATGTCCCCCAATCCAGCGTGGGGATATGACAGTTTATACAAATATATTAATGGGCTATATAATAAACTCTGGTGCATTGTTCAACTATGTTATATCAGAGGACTCGTGGGCATCCTTTACGGGGAAGAAGAAGAGTTTTATCTTCAGGTTAGGAAAGGTTTCTTACAGTGAGAACTGTGGATCTGTCTTCCCGCATATGTGGGTAATGGCAAGTTCATTGAACAGCTTTAAAGTGGGCTAGATACATTTTTAAAACTAAAAACTATTTGAGAAATACTGGTATAATTACATATACTGTAGTTCTGGTTGATCGAGGGTAAATTTCCAATTGCCTTTTGGGGTCAGGAAAATTTTCCTCCTCTTTTTTTTGCCTTCCTCTGGATCAACTGTTAGGTAGGGTTAAAAAGGTGGGTGAAAAGGTTGGACTTGATGGATGTATCTCTTTATTCAAACTAAATTACTATGTTATGGAGCATGAAAATACTCCTTTAATGATTTGAAACAATCTCCTGCTTTACTCCTCTCTCCCGCTTCCCTAACCCCAACACAAAATCGATACAGTCCATCTAGTCAGACCTACTCAGTTGATCCAGAGGAAGGCAAAAAAAAGCCCAATACAGAGAGTAAAAAAAAATCCTTCCCGACTAGCAATTTGAAATATCCCTGGATAACTCCAACTTTACGTATAATTACAATGATTACAGTATTGTATTTCATATCACTTTGAAGTTCAGGCCCGAATAATAAAGCATTGGTTTGTGCATGTTCTTTATACTTGTCTTTGTATTACTGAACTGGTATCCAAACAAATTATTTAAGCCCTCTGTAATATTCGGGACATTATATGACACTATTATCAAAAATATTGGAGTTACTCACGAGTTTCACCTGCAGCTGTGGGCTTTGGTATTTTAAAGGAATAGTTCACTCAACAAGTGAACTATTCCTTTAAAGGGGAACTGTGGTCTCCAAACAATTTGAGTTTAAATGAAAGGCCAGTTTCCTACCTTTAAAACGAGCCATCAACCACTTCTATCGTGCTCCACAGCCCAAGATATACAGAAATGACTGACAGAAAGAATGGGTGGGAGGCTGACACGTGACATTCCTAAGGATTCTCCTGCACAGTGCCGCCAGCGAGCACAGCCTCAGACTCCAGCGTGTGTGAGGGAGACAGGAAGTCCCTCCTCCTTCTGCTGTATGAACGGGCCTGCACTGCAGAGTAGGTAAGGGAATCTCCAGCCATTCTCTCTCTCTAGTGAAAACACTTTTCAGGCAGAGTTCTCACTCTGCGAAAAGGCTGTTTCCACAGAGTTTTGGGGGGGTGGGGTGGTGTCAGAGTGGCCACAGAACACGTGAGCGGGCGGGGTCACGGCACCGCAAATGGGCGGGGGCCACATGGGCTGTAAGGAATGGACCAAGGGGGGCCTGCAACTGGAGGGACCATGGGGTCCATGAGTGTGGGAGGGACCAGGGGGACTGCAAAGGGGAGGAGACACAGGCAGATTGACTGACAGATTTCAGAGCAGGAAGGAGGAAGTGCAGGGACCTGGTGATGCTGCTGCCAATACACACAAAAAATGTAAATATCTTTAAAACTATGTAAAATAAACTGCAAAAATTCTGGAGGGAGCAATTCCTATCAATTTACCTAAAGTAATTTTTGGACCACAGTTCCTCTTTAATGTATGATTGAGACCGGGTGGTTAAGGAGCTATGCCTCACCTCCCATTCTTCAATCATACCAGGACTGATAGACAAATAAAGAGGAAGCTTACTTACAATCTATCCACCGCAGCAGCGACAGGTCCCGACCGCTTCCTGGTTCAGAGTAAATATAGCTCGCATGCACGATAATGCGTGCTATAGTTACTCTGAATAGAAGCGGTCAGGAATTGATGAAGAACAGGAAGTAAGGCATAGCCTCCTAACTCCGGGTCTTCAATCAATACATTAAAGGAATAGTTCACTTTTTAAATAAACTATTCCTTTAATTATTAGCTGGCTCGTAGCCAAGTAGCTTGCAGCCACTGCATGAGTGTTTTTTGTTAAATCCGCAAAATCCAATTATTAATAATTAGTGTGACTTTAAATTGGGTACTGCGTGTCGCAGTCGGTGAATTACTTTTTTTTTAGAATGTATTCTGTCTGTTCTGTCTGGGTGCTAACCCAAGTTAGTGACTGTGTGTTAATTTGATAGGATTTTTATTTAATTTTGGTTTGATTCTTATTTGCGGATTAATTACATTTGCACTTGATCTAATACGTGGAAGTAAGTAGTTGTGCTATTAAACTTGTGTATTTGAACTGGTATCATGTTCTAGTAGTACAACATCAAACATTTATTTCAAATATATATTGTAATATATAGGACACTAAATGACCCCGTACAAAGATTGTAATATATGGGAAACATTTGCACTTGTGGGGGTTATTTATGTGGATATGTGTAAAGTCTTTATAAAATTATACTGGAGGTAATCATTTGGCTTGTGTTTGTTTTACTGAACAGGACATTATACGACACAATTACCAGAGATACATACTTATAGGTAAGGTAATGAAATTACATTTGTGTGTGTTCGAAGGGGGGGGGTATAATACGAACGCAGGAGGAATTTTTAAGAGCAATTAAAGAGTTAAAGGACATGCCCACCTTAAAGGGCAGTCCACCCCTTTTTGGGGTATAGTAGGTCTCCTCCCCCAGCCCCAAACGCTATAATAGTTTTTTACAAAACTCCCACGATCATTACTTACTTTATTCTTTCCTCTGTCGTACTGTCCCGTTCTCTGCTTGCATGAAACTGCAGTGGAGAACGCCGGGGGAGAGGTAAGGTAAGTAGAGTTCGGGGGAGTTTCTGAAAAAAAACTATTATAGGGGTTGGGGCGGGGAGGAAGCCCTACTATACCCAAAAGGGATTTACACTAGGGGGAGGGAGAGCAAAATAGGTGGAGAGGGATGGCTGCAGTGCGCATGGCAAAATTCTCCGGGCTCCTGGTGGCAGTTTACTGAACTTTGGAGGGGCATAGCAGGGCAGCCATTTGGAGCAGGGATGTAAGGTAAGGATTTTATTACACTACATAGTGGGGCCAGTAGTGAGTAAATATAATTTTGGGGGTGGGACATGCCCTTTAAAAAAAAAAAAAAAAAAAGTCAATCTGTCGGTTATCTGCCTGCAATTCCAAATGCTATTTTTACCAGTTCATATATGAATTTGTAACCAGATATTTAATGATAAGTTTTCTTCCGTTCTGAAAATGTGCTGAATATTTCATTTAGGGTTAGGAGCAGATAAAGGACAAGTGAACAGTTATTGTTGTTTAGGGTAGAGATGTCCTTTTGCAATTTTGCATGGGGGAAGCTTCATTAGAAAGTTATTGTTTAAAGCAGAACAGTTCCTCAGTCACAAATCAAACTCTCACATAGTAAGGGTTTTAATTATTTCCTTACACTGTTCGTAGCCCCATCCAGTACAGATCTGAGAGATCTCGGTTCATAACTGGCATTATTTCTCTGCCTAGCATTAGAATTTTTTGTGATTGGCTAAAACCGCTATGTGTTTTAAAGAAATGACCATTGGGTTTAATTGGTTTAAACGGGACAACTCCACTTTCATGAAACATCTTTTAGGAAGAATGGCCTCTCAAAATGTTGAGATATCATAGTTTGTCCTATGAATTCATTACTGGATGCCTGCTATGCTTCTGGATGCCTCGTGGATGGAAACTGAGAAATGTAGAAACCTGTACTGAGCTGCACTGAGCCTGGGCATGCTCAGAAGAGGGAGCTAGGGGATTAGCATTCAGTCATTGGCGTGGGATGTCAACTGTCAAATCCATAACTGACAGTTGCTGGAAGAACCAGGAAGCAGAGAAACAGGACATCAGGTTAGACTTATATATTTAGATTTCAAACTATTACCGTTAAGGGTTGGGGTGTGTGTGATTTACCTGTATGTAAGTTTTCATTTTGGGGTTGGACTTGCCCTTTAAAGGGCATGTCCACCCCAAAACTAAAATTTAACCCACTGCTGTCCCCACTGTGTAATGTAAAAAAAAAAATTCCTTACCTTTTCTCTTAGGCCTAGGGGGACCCAGGAACGCAGTAGACGTCCAAAGTCCCGATATGTCAGGGTGGGCACACAAAAACAAAACGTTAGGCCTCCGCAGTTCTAAGAATAGAGCCGCCCAAGGGTGTTTCCTTCTCTGCAAAAACTTGGGAGGCGATAAAATTTGACAAAGGTGTGAATGGAAGACCAAGTTGCCACCCGACATATCTGGGCACTGAGGCACCATGGCGAGCTGCCCAAGAGGCTCCAACAGCCCTAGTAGAGTGAGCCGTAACCCTCAAGGGAGGGCCGGCTCCAACTGAAGTAGCAGCGTACAATGGTAGATAATCCACCTTGCCAGGGTTTGTGGGGACGCCCTGGACCCCCGGCGGGGCCCGCCAGAGAAGAATGAACAAAGCCTGAGTGGAACTGATGCCTTCCGTGTGAGCAATGTAGCCTCAGAGCTCTCACTACGTCGAGTGCAAACCACGCCTTGAAAAGAGATGGATTCGGAAAGAAGGCTGGAACAATGATTTCCTGATTGATATGGAAAAGACGAGACACCTTGGCAAAAAGGAGACGTGAGGCGGAGAATGGTCTTGTCTGAAGAAAATCATCAGGCACGAGGGATCCATGATAGGGTGGCTAGTTCCAAAGCTCTCCTGATAGAAGATATGGCCAGAAGAAAGACAGTCTTCCAAGAGAGAAACAATAAAGGAACCGATCGTAACGGTTCAAAAGGCGGCTTCTTAAGAGCCTGAGAACTAAAGACAGATCCCAGGGTTGGACTGGAATAGGACCAGAGGACGCAAATGAAGTCTGGATATCCTCTCTGCTCGCAAGTTCCGATGAAATAAAAGAAAGAGCGTACCTGACTTTGAGAGCACTGAGAGAAAGACCACCGTCCAAATCCTTTTAGAAGGAAAACTAAGGACTAGATAGAACGAATCTGGATGGAGGGAAACCCGGATGAGCTCCACCTTACAATACTTTGCCAGATCCTTAATAGACCTTAGATGAAGATGTTTCTAGCCGCTAACATAGTAGGTATCGCTGATAACGGTACCCTCATCTTTCAGTATGGTGGACTCAACTGCCATGCGTGTTAAATGGAGGCGGCAGATCTGGATGTGGAAGGGTCTTTGTAATGCAGGTCTGGTTGCAAAGGGAGTGACCATGGTTCCCCGACCGACATGGAGGAGAATCTGAATACCACACTCTCCGCCCACGAGGGGCGATGAGAAGTATTGGAACGTGTTCCCGTTTTATCTTCTTCAGAATCCTGGGTATCATAGTGTTGGGGAAAGATTGTAGACCAAGCGAATTGCCAAGGTACCACCAGAGCATCTAACGAAGACTGCCAGAGGGTCTTGTCTTGGCGCAAAAGGTCGGAACCTTTTGGTTGTCTCGAGAGGCCATCAAGTCGATGTCCGGTGTGCCCCATCTCTGTGTCAGTTCCTCAAACACCTCCGGATGGAGAGCCCATTCTCCTGGATCGAGGGTGACTCGACTGAGGAAATCGGCCTCCGTGTTGAGGACTCCAGGTATGTATTGCCGACAGCGTTGTATGTAACATTCTGCCCAGGTTAGAATATGGTGTGCTTCTGGAAATGCCGGGCACCTATGGGAAATCTGAGAAAACAGTGATGAACGGTCCAGATGGGGATGTGGGATACGCATGAATATCTAGGGAAGCGAGGTAGGTGCCTGGTTCGATGCCAGTCACTGATCGCAGCGATTCCATCTTGAACCTGAATTTTGCACATAGACATTAAGCGCTTTTAGGTCCAAGACTGGACGAAAAGCTCGTCCTTCTTCGGTACCAGAAAGAGATTTGAGTAGAATCCCCGAAATCTCTGATCTCTTGGAACGGGGCTACGACCCAAGCTGAAGAAGAGAGAATGCAATTGTTAAGAGCTTTTCAGCGGCTTGGACATCTTGGAGTGCGGAAGGAAAGAACGAGGAGGAGGAGGGGGAAGAGAATTCTATTTGGTAGCCGTTGGTCAAAACATCTATAGTCCAGGTGTCTGTGGATGGAAGTTGCACTCCTTGCAGCAAAACCGAAGGCGACCTCCGACGTAAACCGTTTTTTGTCCGTCCCACCTGTTTTAAAGGCTTCTCTTTTGGAAGGCCAGGAGGAATCAGATGGAGACAGAAGAGGCAGGCAAGGAGAATTGAGAAGGAAGGCAGGCAAGCAGCAAGAAGAGAAAAGGGAAGAAAAAGGAGCAGGCACTTAGCTGTCTTGCCAATAGCAGCTACTGGAAAGCTGGAGGAGACTCCCGATGCGTTCCCCACGCGGCTGGAGCAAGAAGGAAAGAGAGAGACTGAAGTCCCGCCCCGAGGTGTAGCCCGGGAGAATAAAAGAGGATGTCCCGCCCCCCGCCACCAGCCCGGAGCCGCGATCCCCTCAGCCGTAAATGCAGAGTGGGAGCGGGAAGCAGCGGCAGTCCGCAGAGCATCCAGTAGCATCCAGCAGAGGATGACCTTGGCTGGATGCTACTCCCACATAGGGAGCCGGTGGGGCATGAAAACCACGGCTCTTTGCAGTCATGGAATCCAGGAACAGCAGTGGGAGAGGTCCTTACATCCTGAAACGGACACTTTAAAACTGGAGGAGGCTTCCGGTGCTCAGAGTGTTATAGTGAGGGGAGGAGCACTGGAGCCTCAGTCTTTCAATCAGCTCCTGGAGAAGGTACTTAACCTCTGCGTTCTTGGTACCCCTAAGGCTGTAAGAGAAACTAACAATTCTTATCAAACCAAATGTGTAGAACCACACTCTTGCTATAAAGTACAAAAAGCATGATATCTTGTGCTTTATCGCGCTGATGGAACTTCTTAGATCTTTATATTGCAAACTTCTGCGTAACCCAGATTTAAAAGGTAGTCACAAGCCTGAAACATTTTTTCCCTCACCCAAAATATTACATTTTATTTTATTTTTGGGGGGCTTGTCTTGTTTCAATGGTATAGAAAGAGATATTTAAAATTGAGGGCACTTGTATGGAGACCACAGTTAAACTTTAAAAGGATTTCCCTGACTGATCTTGCAGTAAATTGCCATTACATCCATTTAGGTAATTTTTGCATTGACTGCATATACTGTTTGGTATAGGAGCAACTTTTCAAGAGAGAAAATCTTCTACTTTGACCACAAGTAAAGCTTGGCTGCAAATCTAAAAAACTGTGCAATAATGGTGCCAGTCGCTAAAATTGTACAGTTAAAGAAAAGGCAGCAGGTTATAAATACATGAAACTCAACAGTCACAGCAAAGAAAGCATAGCAGCTTTTTGCTGGGACACAAAACAAACTGTAAAAAGTTCCCGTGGCGATTGACATTGTAAGTGGCTGTCAGTCATCGAATAATGTGTGTTCATTTCCATAAAGCCTCAACACGTTGTAGACAAGAGCACAATAGCCCTGGAGGGGGGGGAGGAAAAAAAAAAGCAATTTTTAAATACTAAAAAATTTTTAAAAATACACCCTCGCCAATCCACAATTCATACTGCTCCATTATAAATATACCCCATTATCTCTAATCCACAATTCATACTGCTTGATTATAAAAGGGCCCTATTATCTCTAATCTCCAATTCATACTGCTTGATTATATGCCCCTTAATTCTAATCCCCAATTCATACTGCTTGATTATATATGAGCACCTTTATCTCTAATCCTAAATTCATACTGCTTGGTTATGAATGCGCCCCTTTATCTCAAATCCCCAATCCATACTGCATGATTATAAATGTGCCCCTTTATCTCTAATCCAATTCATGCTGCTTGATTATAAATATGCTCCATTATCTCTGATCCCCAATTCATACTGCTTGATTATAAAAAGGGCCCTATTATCTCTAATACACATTTTGTACTTCTTGATTATAAATGTGCCCCTTTATTTCTAATCCCCAATTCACACTGCTTGATTATAAAAATGCCCCATCATCTCTGCTCCCCAATTCCTACTACTTAATTATAAATACACTCCATTATCTCTGCTCCCCAATTCCTACTACTTGATTATAAATACACCACCGTCTCTAATCACAATTCATACTGCTCCATTATAATACAACCCGTCTCTAATCCAGACTCACATTCTACTGCTCCATTATAATACAACACCCTCTCTAATCCCAATTCTACTGCTCCATAAATACACCCCTATCTCCTAATCCACAATTCATACTGCTCCATTATAAATACACCACCCCTATCTCTAATCCACATTCATACTGCTCCATCTATCAATCACACCCTCTCTAATCCACATTCAACTGCTCCATTATATACAACCCTCTCTAATCCACAATTCATACTGCTCCATTATATAAATCACCCTCTCTAATCCACAAATTCCTAACTGCTCCTTCATAAATACCACCCCATTATCTCTTTCCACAATTCTACTGCTCCATCATAATACACCCCATTATCTCTCAATCCACAATTCATACTGCTCCTTACTAAATACAACCCCATTACTCTCAATCCACAATTCATACTGCTCCCATCATAAATACACCCCATTATCTCTAATCCACATTCATACTGCTCCATTATAAATACAAACACCCCCATTATCTCTAATCCACAATTCATACTGCTCCATCATAAATACAACCCCATTATCTCTAATCCACAATTCATACTGCTCCTTATAAATACAACCCCTTATCTCAATCCACACTTCATACTGCTCCATCATAAATACACCCCATTATCTCTAATCCACAATTCATACTGCTCCATTATAAATACACCACACATTATCTCTATATCCACAATTCATCCTGCTTCCATCATAAATACACCCCATTATCTCTAATCCACAATTCATACTGCTCCATTATAAATACACACCCCACTCTAATCCACACTTCATACTGCTCCATCATAAATACAACCCTCTCTAATCCACAATTCATACTGCTCCATTATAAATACAATCCTCTCTAATCCACAATTCCTACTGTCTCCATTATAAATACATCCTCTCTAATCCCCAATTAATACTGCTCCATTATAAATACACACAAAAAATACTCAAACAAACCCTCTCTATCCACAATTCATACGCTTCCATTTAAAATACAACCCCTCTCTAATCCACATTCATACTGCTCCATTATAATACAACACCCTCTCTAATCACAATTCATACTGCTTCCATTATAAATACACCCTCTCAATCCACATATATCTACTCTCCAATTCATACTGCTACATTATAAATACACACCCTCTCTAATCCACAATTCATACTGCTCCATTATTACAAAACACCTCCTATAATCCACAATTCAACTGCTCCATCATAATACACCCCATTATCTCTAATCCACAATCAATCTGCTCCATATAAAACACCCCTCTCTACACATCAACTGCTCCTCATAAATACACCCTCCTCTAATCCACAATTCATACTGCTCCATTATAATACATCCTCTCTAATCTTGTGAAGTTCTCATTCATCCAGTTCATGGTATATCTGTTGTATTCAATTAGATCAACTGGACTTGAATGTGTTCTTGAAGACGTTTCGCTAGTCATCCGACTGGCTTTCTCAATTCAAAAATGACTTGTACAGAATCTGTGGCAATTATGTACCCTGGAAATCCCAATTAGCTATCACAGCCAGGTGTAAGGGTGATTAGATAGTGGCTAAGAGGTGTTATAGGAACGCCCAGAGTAAGGTGTTAAACAGCTTGTACATGGCAGACAGTTGGTGTCGAACCCCCCCACCTCTATTTAGGCTTGGTTTCTTTTTTTTTCACATAAATGGCCTCCTTAACACCTCTCTTGAACCAGTCACGTTCCTTCGCCAGTATGTTAACATTACAATCTTCAAAGGTATGTCCTTTATCCTTAAGATGCAGATACACGGCTGAGCCTGACCCGAGGAATTGGCTCTTCTGTGCTGGGCCATACGTTGATGCAGTTGCTCTTTGGTCTCTCCCCACATACAAATCAGAGCATTCTTCACTGCACTGCACTGCAATATATGATGTCGCTTTTCTTGTGTTTTGGTATTGGGTCTTTCGGATGTACCATTGCTGCCTCAGTGTGTTGTTCGGTTTAAACAGACAGGGATACGATGTTTTTTGAAAATTCTTCTTAATTTCTCCGGAGACCCCTGCTACATATGGGATGACCATGTTCTTCCTCCTGTCTTGCTTTTCCCCTTCACTGTTGGTATTCGTGTTCTTTTCTTTCCTTCTACTTCTTTTGACAAAGGCCCAGTCTGGATATCCACAAGTTTTAAGGGCTCCTCTGGAGATGTTTCATTTCTTTAGCCTTTGCCTGTGCTAGTGGGGATGTTCTCGGCTCTGTGTTGCAGGGTTCTGATGACCCCCAGCTTCTGATCTAAAGGTGGTGGGAGTCAAACATCAAATACTGATCTGTGTGTGTTGGTTTTCTTTAAACCTCTACTTCCAGTTTAACCATTTTCCTTAACTTCTACCAAGCAGTCCAAGAGCCAGTTTTGTTGTTTTGTACCTCTTCCCTTGTGAATTTAATGTTTTGGTCCACCGCATTAATGTGTTCTGTGAAAGCTTGTACTTCCTTCTGGTGGATTTTAACCCAGGTGTCATCAACATTCTGAACCAGTGGCTGGGTGCTATGCCCTTAAAGTGTATTAAGCGCCTGTGTTTCTACCTCCTCCATGTAAGGTTGGCCACAATAGGTGAAACTGGAGATCCCATAGCACATCCATGTTTTTGCTTATAGAACTTATTCCTGTATTTGAAATAGGTGGTATTCAGGCACAAGTCCATAAGGCACACACCTGTTCTGGGTTGAGATCAGTTCTGCTGTAAGAGTGCGCTGTCTTGGCCCAGCCGTTTTCTCACCATGTCCACATGGAAAAGCAAGACAGAGGAAGAACATGGTCACCATATGTAGCAGGGGTCTCCGAGAAATTAAGAAGAATTTTCAAAAAACATCGTATCCCTGTCTGCTTTAAACCGAACAACACACTGAGGCAGCAATTGGTACATCCGAAAGACCCATACCAAAACACAAGAAAGCGACATCATATATGCAGTGCAGTGCAGTGCAGTGAAGAATGCTCTGATTTGTATGTGGGGGAGACCAAACAGCAACTGCATCAACGTATGGCCCAGCACAGAAGAGCCAATTCCTCGGGTCGGACTCAGCCGTGTATCTGCATCTTAAGGATAAAGGACATACCTTTGAAGATTGTAATGTTAACATACTGGCGAAGGAACGTGACTGTTTCAAGAAGGTGTTAAGGAGGCCATTTATGTGAAAATAAAGAAACCAAGCCTAAATAGAGGTGGGGGGTTCGACACCAACTGTCTGCCATGTACAATGCTGTTTAAACACCTTACTCTGGGCGTTCCTATAACACCTCTTAGCCACTATCTAATCACACACCCTTAACACCTGGCTGTGATATGCTAATTGGGATTTTCCAGGGTACATATTGCCACAGATTCTTGTACAAGTCATTTTGAATTGAGAAAGCCAGTCGATGACTAGCGAAACGTCTTCAAGAACTACATTTCAAGTCCAGTGATCTAATTGAATACAACAGATATATCCTCTCTAATCCACAATTCATACTGCTCCATTATAAATACACCCCCATTATCTCTAATCCACAATTCACACTGCTCCATCATAAATACAACCCCTCTAATCCACAATTCATACTGCTCCATTATAAATACATCCTCTCTAATCCACAATTCATACTGCTCCATTATAAATACAAACCTCTCTAATCCACAATTCATACTGCTCCATTATAAATACAATCCTCTCAATCCACAATTCAAACTGCTCCATTATAAATACACCCCATTATCTCTAATCCACAATTCATACTGCTAACTCTCCATCATAAACACCCTCTCTCATCCACAATTCATACTGCTCCATTATAATAAATCCTCTCTAATCCACAATTCAAACTGCTCCATTATAAATACACCCCATTATCTCTAATCCACAATTCATAATGCTCCATCATAAATACACACCCTCTCTAATCCACAATTCATACTGCTCCATTATAAATACATCCTCTCTAATCCACAATTCATACTGCTCCATTATAAATACACCCTCTCTTATCCACAATTCATACTGCTCCATTATAAATACACCCCATTATCTCTAATCCACAATTCATACTGCTCCATTATAAATACACCCCCATTATCTCTAATCCACATTCATACGCTGTCCATTATAATATACCACCTTATCTCAATCCACAATTCATACTGCTCCATTATAAATACACCCCATTATCTGTAATCCACAATTCATACTGCTCCATTATAAATACATCCTCTCTAATCCACAATTCACACTGCTCCATTATACATATCCCCCATTATCTCTAATACACAATTCATACTGCTTGATTATAAAAGGGTCCTTTATTTCCAATCTCCATTCATCATACAGCTTGATTATAAAATGTGCCCCTTTATTTATAATCCCCAATTCAACTACCTGATTATAAAAAGGGCCCTTTATTTCTAATCCACAATTCATACTGCTCCATTATAAATACCCCCCCTCGCCAATCCACAATTCATACTGCTCCATTAAAATATACCCCATTATCTCTAATCCACAATTCATACTGCTACTCTCCATTATAAATCACACCGTCTCTAATCCACAATTCATACTGCTCCATTATAAATACATCCTCTCTAATCCAAATTCATACTGCTCCATTAAATACACCCTCTCAATCCACATTCATACTGCTCCATTATAAATACACACACCCTCTCTAATCCACAATTCATACTGCTCCATTATAAATACAACCCGTCTCTAATCCACAATTCATACTGCTCCATTATAAATACAAACCCCTCGCCAATCCACAATTCTAACTGCTCCATTATAAATATACCCCATTATCTCTAATCCACAATTCATACTGCTTGATTATAAAGGCCCCTATTATCTCTAATCTCCAATTCATACTGCTTGATTATATGCCCCTTAATTCTAATCCCCAATTCATACTGCTTGATTTATATTGCACCTTTATCTCTAATCTAAATTCATACTGCTTGGTTATGAATGCGCCCTTATCTCAAATCCCCAATCCATACTGCATGATTATAATGTGCCCCTTTATCTCTAATCCAATTCATGCTGCTTGATTATAAATATGCTCCATTATCTCTGATCCCCAATTCATACTGCTTGATTATAAAAAGGGCCCTATTATCTCTATACACATTTTGTACTTCTTGATTATAAATGTGCCCCTTTATTTCTAATCCCCAATTCACACTGCTTGATTAAAAATGCCCCATCATCTCTGCTCCCCAATTCCTACTACTTAATTATAAATACACTCCATTATCTCTGCTCCCCAATTCCTACTACTTGATTATAAATACCACCTAACATTAAAAGGGATTGTCCCATGACCATGATCTGCAGTAAATTCCTTAATCAATTGAGGTATTTTTGCATTGACTGATATACTGCTTTGGCTATAGGAGCAACTTTTTCAGAGGAAATCTTCCTTACTTGACCACAAGTAAAGCTTGGCTGCAAACTAAAAAACGTGCATCTATAGTGCCAGTCGCTAAAATGTACAGTTTAAAGAAAAGGCAGCAGGTATAAATACATATAAACTCAACATGTCACAGCAAAGAAAGCATAGCAGCTTTTTTAGCTGTGGACACAAAAACAAAATGTAAAAAGTTACCGCTGGCGAATCTGACTTGTAAGTGGCTGTCAGCTCATCGAATAGTGGCTGTCATTTCCATAAAAGCCTTAAACAGTGTAGACAAGAGCTACAATAGCCCTGGAGGGGGGGGGAAAAAAAAAAAGCAATTTTTAAATTACTAAAAATTTTTTAAAAAACGGCCTTGTAGTAAACAAGACTAAAAACTGTTTTAATTGTACAAATGCTCCCATGTTTCTGTATCTAATAAAAACATGTCTTTTAACCAACGCAAAAACATATATGCCCAGTCAAAAGGGTTGCAATACAACTCTTTAGAACAATTTGGGTGCAAATGACACTGAGGGCTAGGCCACCCACAGCGCATTTTTAGCGCGTTTGGTGCTCGCGGTTGTGCCCGTGATTTTCGCTAAAATGGAAATCGCGGGAATGCGAAAATTCCAGCGATTCTGATGCACATTCAATTGCGCGTCCGTTGGGTTTAGGTAATGCATGCGTTCACAATTTGTGGTGCGTTAACGCTATGTGTTTCCATAACGCACGCGCAAATGCAAAACGCATAAGAATTGCGCACAAAATCGTGCGTTAATGGTGCGTTGGTTGTGTGTGGCCTGGCCTAAAACATCAAATAAATCTATTCAAATATTACATATTGTACATACATACAGAATAACTTTTGTAAGGCTTTTCTCTAAAGGACTCAAAGCACCATTCTCAGAGCAGCGAAATAAATTTAAATAAGGCTGCTTATCTAAGAAGAAGCCAAGGACCTCGTTGGTTTAAGCCCTAAACAAGGTTGGAGTGATAAGGAGGGAGAATAGTTCTCCTTTCAGCTAAAACACATTTTTCTGCGCACAGACCGGAAATTGATTTTTAAAATCTCATGTCCTTATTATAAGCAAATTAATTGTTTCCCCCTCCCTCCTTCCAATAAAAGTAAAAAAGCTCCTATTGAATTACTCGATCACCATGAATAATATGAACTATGATTTTCTTGGCCACCAACCCCCGCTTGTGTCCCTGGGCCTGACCAATCCAAGATTGCTCCACAAGAAGCAATTGTTCCCATTTGCCATGGTTCTGAGACTCAGTGTGAGGGTGTTAAGCGGGGACCAAGCTTAGACGACCACTCATCGTTCATAGTCGGCTCCCCAACTAAGCATAACCTCTCATCATAACAGAGGACTCTTATTGTAAATCGTTCACTCGTCCTTCTTACTCCTTGACACCACCCACTGGGAACTAACTACGACCTATAATCTTTTGTTAATTCTCCATAGTTTCCCTTTCATTAGCACGACACAGTACACACTTTTTCTCGCATGCATGTCTCCCTACATGATTTACCTATATGCCCACTGTGACAAAATCCTTACCTTACATTCCAGCCCTTCCCTTATGGTTTGCCAGTGCTGTGCCCCTCAAAGCTCCCAGGAGAGTGTAGTGTAGAGTCTGTCTGACCATCCTTGCGACTGTTTTCAGACCTCACCCTCATTACCCTTTCGCACTAAGGGTGTCTGAGGCATGCGCAGGACAGTCCTCCCCCTCCTCCCATTTTTTTCTCCCTCCCCCTACGTGTAAAACACCAAGTATATATTATATATACCGGTATTGATCCCAGCCCCAACGCCGTAAAGAATTCATAGAAAGTGGCCCAGAATAGTTAGTCTTACTTCCCTCTATCTTCCGGCGTTCTGAGCAGCCGGAAGTCGCGTCCCCTGACTGGCTGCTTTTGCATTGCTTGCATTTCCGTGCAAGCAGAGGGCACTGAGGAGGCCGCGAGGATAGAGGGTATGGAAGGTTTCTAGTATCGGGGCACTTTCAAATTTTTTACGGTGGCATGGGGCTGGGGGATCAATAATGTATGATATATAAAAAGTTCAAAAAAGGCTGGAACATGCCCTTATAAATATGCACTACGCCACTACCCAGTATGCTCAATATAAGTGTTTGTCTGTATCTATTTTTTATAGCCTGGTCTATATCTATTTTCTCTTTCCTTTTTGGTTCTCTGGTGCGTGTCTCTACCCATCTTGTTATCCTCTGCTATCTATATCTCTCTGTCTATCTATTCTCTCTGTCTATCTATTCTTCTTCATCTCTGTCTATTCTATCTCCTGTCTATCTATTCTCCTGTCTATCTATCTCTACTGTCTTCTATCTCTTCTCTATCCTCTGTCTATCGTATCTCTTGTTGTATCACCTACTTGTCTGATCTTATCTATTTATTCGTTTTCTGTCAATCTACCTACCTGTCTATCTTATATATTTCTGTCTGTCTGTCTACTGTCTGATCTATTTGGTCTGATATGCACTCTTTTATCTACCTGTATATTCATTTATCTCTTTCTGTTATGTCGTCTACCCTACTGTCTATCTACTATCTGTCTTTTCTATCAACCTTTTTATCCATCTATCTGCCTGCACTGTGTCAACCATTATCTCTATTTTGCCACATACAACGCTAACCACACATTGACACACAAACATGCACTGACATCCAGACACACAATACATGGACAACAAACTGACACAATACACTGACTGACATACTGAGACACACACACCAGTCAATACGACTTTGACCAACACTGCAATTTCATATTACTGAAACACCACATGCATGATATACGAGACCACAACACACACAGGATATACTGACACACTACATACATGACACACAACATACACTGATATAAACATACACACATCAACACACACAACACACACAGAAGCATATGTGAACACTACAAATGGATATCACTGATATTTGGGACATAACTACACCACATTGCCAGTATACACTGCCCAGACTACACAATGCACTGATATACTGATACCACAGATATGAGTGACACACTACACACATGCACGTAATAAATTTGATTACACACTACAACACACATACAGGATATACTACACAAATTTTGTTCCCCCCTGGCCCAGGACACACTAACTGACTAGATAGTGAACATTTCATATCTGTTTACCTTTTACTGTAATATAATCTAGTAAGTCGAGGTTTTCAGGTGTGAAAACAAGCCTGAAACTGAACTCGCTTATCTCGAGTCAGTCACTTACGTTGATGGAGGGAATTCGGCTGACCGGTCTCAATGATGGTGCATCCACCGCATTAGAATAGTAGTGTGGAGTGGGCAGGGTGAGGAAGACTGGGGTGCAGGGAGTAGTGTAGTGTATTGTAGTGAGGTGTAGTGTAGTGGCAGGTGAGAGATGGGTGCAGGGAGTAGTGTAGGGTGTACTGTAGTAGTGAGTGTAGTGGCTAGGGTGGAAGAGGGTGCAGGGAAATAGGTTTTATTCTGGGGCTGGACCTGGGCTGGAGGGGAGTAGTAAGTGAGTCAGGACAGGGGTGTAGTGTGTTTTGGGGTTTAGTGGTGATGGGACATGGGTAAGTGTTTTTGGGGTTAGAGTGTGTGCAGTTTCCCTACTTCCACTCCCTTCTACATACTCTACCCTCGACTTATTATCGAAGTCACCATTGGTTTATACTCATTTTTGAGTAAAATGGGGTACCTCGAACTGATAACTCGGAGTATATACGGTAGCTTTGCAGGCAAGTGCTCCGAACCCCTAACTAACTCTTAGTGCCTGTTTTATACTGTGTGCTGTCAGGGCCACCTTCTACCATTCAGGCATTTGACAAACTTTGTCTCAGGCGGGCACCCTCCTCCGCACCTGAAGCTAAACAGGCGGACAGACAGGCATGGTAGGGAAAAAAGTTTTTCCGTGCCAGTAATCCAAGAAAAAAACAAATCCCCCACTAATAAACAGGTATATTTTGTTTAAAATCATTTATATTGTTAGTTAGTTTAGTTTGTTGTCTAGTTGATTAGTTGAGTTACTTAGGGCCCTGAGGACTGTTGAAAAGGGGTCACCTTGACATGGTGGGGGGTCTTAAAAAATCCTTTTGGCGTAAAATATTTATGACTACAGAATGTATGGTCATTTCTAATCATACAAGGGCGGATTACAAAAGTTTGGCTCAGGACAGAAAAACCCTAGCAGTGCCCTGTGTGCGCTTGTACTATCTAACTCTGAGCAGATTAACTGCAGTGTAACAGTCCTCAGAAGCGACCTTTTCTTCTGCGGAGGTTTCCTCCCTCGTCCATGTGAATCCCACCAGCAGCTCCGTTTGTTAATAGCCCCACCCCCAGCAGGCAGGACGGGAGTCAGTAAGAGTGAAGAAATCAAAAAAAAAAGAGTCAAAGTAGAAAGACGAGGAAGTAAAAAAAAGAAAGAAAAAGGAAAAAAAAAAGTGAAGAGCGAAGTGAAAAAAAGAGAAACAAAAAAAGTCAAAAAAGAAGTAAGAACGTTATAAAAGATAAAAGAAGAGAAAAAAAAGAAAAATATAAGTATATATGTAAAAAAAAGAGAGTAAAAACAAAGGGAGAAAGTAAGAAAATAATAGATAGTAAGAAGAAAGAGATACGTAACTAGTTAAGGAAACAAAGAGAAAAAAGTCAAAGTCTCCAACCGAAAAAAGAGAGTAAGAAACGTAAAGTCTAAAAGCCAGTAAAAGAAAAAGACATACAAGTAAGGTAACGGTAAGTGAAGAAAAAGAGAAGAAGCAAAGAGAGAAGAAGGTAGGAGAAGCAAAGAGTAGAAGTAAGTAAACAAAAAGCACAAGAAAAAAAAAATAAAAGAAAACAGTCTTAAAAGAGAAAGTCAAAAAGTTACCAAAGAGGTCATAAAAAAGAAAGGGTCTAGACAAAAAGGTAAAGAAGTACAAAGTCACATAGCAGTAGCGACAAGACATCGTAAAAGTATAAAAAAAGTAAAATAAAGAAAAGAGGAAAAGAAGACCAGTAAGAGACAAAGAAGAGAAGAAAGAGAAGAAGAAAGTAACAAAAGCCGGACAAAGAGAAAGTCTATGGAAGAGTCAGAAGTCAAAGAAAGTAGAAGAAAAAAAAAGTAAAAAAGAAGAAATGAAAAAAAGAACGACGTAGGGATAAAAAGGAAAGCCAGAGATGCGTAAAGTAGAGAGAAAATAGAAAACAAGAAAAGTAAATAAAAAAGAAGAGTGAGAGTCAGAATACGAAAGCAAAGAGGGTGAAGGTGAAAGAGGAAAGTAAAAAAAAAAAGAGAGAAAAAAGAGTCTCCAACTGCAGGGTCCCTAAAGCTGCTAGTGTACTTCCGGTTTGCGGTTTTACCTTTAAAAATGTACCAGACGCACGGGAAAAAACGGGGGCAATGCGGGAGGGAACAGAGATGGGGTGCCAGGACAGCGGGAAAGGACCCAAAAAAATGGAAAAGTCCCTCCGAAAATGGGACGGTTGAGAGCTATCATAAACTTACTACAGATCGGAATCCCTATTTCAAAATGGAATAGTCAAATGGCAGCTTAAACCACACCCCTGTGTTTGCTCCATGTGAAAGGAAGTGTAATTCAGAAAAAGTTTGTCTGCTAAACAGGATGTGATGTGTATTGAAATGGACATTTATATACCATCTCCAGCCTGCAGGTGGTGTCAGTGGTAATAAAAAGACATCCTGCTCTCTATGGCTAGGGGGACAAAGTGAAGTAGATTGTGGTGTGTGCTATGGAGAGATATTGAATGCAACACAAGATCCTGTGTATAAAATCCTGTTACCACCTGTTGGGAGGACAGATTATTGGCCAGACAATTTACCTTATTGGATACAAACTATGAGGTAACAGATAAGTGTACACCAACTACAAGGACACACACAATATACAGACCTGGTCAATACTCAAAGTGGTGCACCATAGACTGTGACACCCCTGATTACTGCAAATGTTATGTGGGGAACCTGTTTATGTGCACTGTCTGCTTGTGCCAGACACACCAGAGTAACCCACTGTGTGCCATGCTACCATAATCCTTCATAAAGCAGTGATCTGTACAAATTGGTGGCAGCGTGCCGGTAATACCATTTATTCTCCCTGTTTTCTCGTATATTTGTTCTGTGTTAAAGGGCATCTATACCAAAAAATAGGTTATTTTAAATTGACCATAACGTGAAACTAATTCTTCCCAACCACCAATGTATAATTTTTTTTGTTGATCCGCCCCCTATTTTCTTGATTTCTGTCAATCAAGTTTCTTGTTGTCAAAAACTATTTTCTGTGAGTAGTTTTTACTGTAGCTGGAATGGTGACAGAGTTTGACCGTTGGAATGCTGTATGCTGTGTGCAGGCTTGACAGTTGGTTTGTGGGTAAAAAAGTCAGGTCGGATGGAAGTGGGAGTGGTTAAAAGAGAGAGGGGGATACGCTCCTAAACAAAATGTGTGCTGGATTGAAGGCATGCAGCAACACACACAAATCTGAGTAAGTGCTACTTACATGTATTCAAAATATAACTTAAGATGAGGCAAAGTCATTTTTTCAGTATAGGTCCCTTTAAGCTATGGAGGCTGCTACGGATAGTAATGATTTAAATCTTCCTGTCCTGCTACCTGCAGATGAAATTCTCCCAATTACACTACGTAGCTCTACAGGCCATTGCCAAACCTATTTTTAAACCCGATCCATTTGATAGGGTAACTAACGGTGCTGGACTGATGGCTAGAACAATTTTAATGGCAGCCACTATTAATGGTTGGGATAAAAGGTGCTCGCTGGCAAGTCCTTAGCCTTTTGCTTAGTGGTAAAGCCAGGCAGGTATACCAAGAATTTACTGTAACACTGAAATAAAAGTAGTAGTTATCAGCATTAAAAATTGCTCTGAATCATTTTTTTTTCAATAGATCTGTATTTAAAAAAAAAAGTATATAAACGTTAAATCCATTCTTTAGGTAAAATGGGAATGAGAAATGTTGTGTTTACATCAGATATTAGGGAAATGCTATTATAATAATGATGCTGTGAATTACTTCTGTTATAATATATGAGGTACCATCACCACTTGCTGTGGTGAATACTAATAAGTATAAACCTAGCATGTTTAGTTTCAACCACACAGTGTGGCAGGATTGCCGGGTCTACTCTCAGACCGCAGGATTATCCTATTGTTCCTCTGGAAGCTGGTGACTGTCTGAGTAACAGTTTAAAATATACCTGTTTAAAGATTCTATATCACTATATCCACACATGAAAAAAAACATACACACACATAATTTCCATTGTGCTCCAACGGGCAACACTTTGCTAGTGCATCTGTATATACATATCTCAAAGGTTGGTGTGGTCTTGATGTCTAGTTTCTGCCCATGTGCCTAGTCTGAAATGGTTTGACAGTTTTTTTTACCAGTATCCTAATGCCAACTATTTTACCAGTCCCTGTGTGCCAACCATTTTGCTAGTTCCAATTGACAGGAAATTTACCAGTGTCTATGTGGCAACCATTTACCAGTGCCAGTTTGGCGAGGATTTTACAGTGTCTGGTGCAAAGCATTTTAGGATTATAGTTGATTGTTGGAGGCAGAGCTGTACTATTGGTATATATGGTGCCGATTTGTGTTGGCAGTGGGGTGAGGGGGGGCCAGGTCCAAAGTCTGCATCAGGGCCCATAGGTCTGTAGCTACGCCACTGCCTAAAATGTATATTAACAAGGCTATACAGCAGTTCATTATGAAGTATGGCTACATTAAAATCAATGCAAGAGGCATCATACTTCTAGTGTAAATACACAACCATTTCTGCATGTAGATTTAGAGTATTTGAGTCTTAAAGGGCATGTCCACCCTTAAAAATTGTTTTAATATGATGTTCCCCCATGTCTGGCAGCCCCAACGCATATATTTATTTTCCAAAAGCCCCCAAACTCTTACTTACCTCCCCTCGTTCCTCCGCCGCACTGCCGGCCCTCGCTTGCGAGAATGCAAGCAGTGGGGCGGGACCGGAAGTGCGTCTGTGATTGGCTGAGCGGCAGCCAATCACGGACGCGGCTGCCGGTTATTCAGTGCAGTGGAAGAAAGAGAGAGGTAAGTAAGAGTTTGGGGAGCTTTTGGAAATTAAAAAATATGCGGTGTGGGGCTGCCAGACATGGGGGAACATCATTATAAGGGATTTTATGCTAGGGGGGGATAGTGGAAACGGGAGGGAAGAGGGAGAAGGGCCTGCAGTACGCATGGCAAATATCTACCGGAGGCAAGGTAGCAGGCAGCAGTCCTGCTAGCCTCCTGGTGGACAGTTTTTGGACTTTAGGGGGGTCTACAGGAGAACCCTATGGAGCTGGGATGTGAGGTAAGGTTACACTACATACATGGTGGGGCCATTACTGGGGGGGATTATGTTTTGGGGGTGGACATGCCCTTTAAAGGGAAAGATGAAAACTGGGTTGCCAGATCATTTGGTATAGAGATACACTAAATGTAACAATATGGCTGCGCTGACTTAAGGTGTTCCTGTATTCTTTAACTGTACATAGCCTGTAAACAGTTAAATTTCATATGTGCTCAGGCTCAGTATTTTAATAGCTCCACAATATGCTTTTAAATCTACCATGGTATTCTAGATATTGTTTTTAATCTGCCTGAATCTACCAATATTGCTTTAAATCTGTCAGTCTCTCGCAGTTTACATTTAATCTGCATACCTTTATATTAACTCTTCAATAGTTACACTTATGGAAACAACATAGCACAGAGCTACAGAGAGGGGATATAAAGTGAACATGATCTTAGCACAAACTATCTGTACCTTTTTAAGTAAATGAAACCATCACTATCTAAAGGTGAATTAAAGATTAACAGAAAGTATTACCGTATTTCTGTTAATCCTTCAATTAAGCACTTATACACACGACTTAGCAAGAATGAGATCTCACTGAATCCAGTATGGTAAGACTTTTCTATTCTGTAGGACGTTATACTGGAAGAGGTTATAACATTTACTATTTACAAATGACAGGAAGAAAACAACAAGGGAAATAAAAATTTTGAAGGTAGAAGAAATACCTAGGGTGAATGAAAAAAACACAATTTCCCTCATAGCATATGTAATATGTACAGCAATATAGAAGAAATGTCTATAATAATGAAAATGAGAATGTGAGGAACAAGAATATATCAAGTCATTTTAAATTAGATTAAGATTTTTGTGTTTTGCCTAAACAAATTTTAGTAAGATGAGAAAAAGTTCCAACAACTTAAGCTGGCCATTACACTAGGCAGATTGAAGAACGATGCCCGATCCAGTGCATACACACATATGATTACCGTCCAGAACAGCCGTTTATCATGCAATGCACGCGTTTGCCCGTCGTTCCTCGTCCATCCTATCAAGCGTGTGTACGAGGCTTTATACTTAAGGGCAGCAAAGTCCACATTGTTTCTAATGCACATTAGATTGAAAACAACATCTTATTATATATCCCGCATATGTGCATGAACATTTAAATCACACATCTATGATAAAAAAAACAAAACTAACTTCCTGTCTGTAAAAACATTAAGGTATCTCAAACCCAAAAATCTCAATTTTGATATGAAACACTAGGGTTTTAAGTTTAAAAAGTTCCCAGAATAGACTTGCCCACCTTCGTTCCTTGGCCTCTATGCTAGTTCTGGGAACGGAAATAGCATAGGGGCTGGACTGGCAGTCATGTCTGTGATTGCCTGTGAGTCAGCCAATCACAGACATAGCTCACGGTATTGAGAGAAACAGAGGGACGAGGTGGGGGAAGTCTATTTCTGGGCACTTTTAAACATTCAATATAGCCTTAGGTTTGGTGTGGGGGGTACATTTCAGCCAAGTTTTGGTAGGATAGGAGAGCTCCATGACAGAGTCCTCGAGGACGGGGGGCAGTACCGGATTAACACAGGAAGGCTTTCCTTCTTCACTTTTCTGGACTTTGAATAGGCATGAGGATAACAATAAGAAGCAGAGGAAAAGGTCAAGATTTTGAACACTACAGTGGGGCCAGCAGTAAGTCAAAATTATAGTTTGGGGGGGACATGACCTTTAAAAAATAAAAGTGAGTTTAGATGTAACAAAAAATAAAAGCATCTTTACATTTATATACAAAGGTCTAACAACGTAAGCAAATATTGTATTAAGTCAGAATAAATGAAGATTAAACACTACGGATTCCAGTGTTCTTTGGAAATCCTATACAAGCTTGCAAACATAATGGGTAGGATGACGTTTGAATTCTCTTCTATTAAACTCATTATGTATCATATTCCAATAGTACAGTGCTCTTTCTGCCACCTAGAGATGAAATACATTCAAGTTTCAATTAACCAGATGTCCAATAGTTAAATAAATAAATAAATTATATATATTTTTGGGTGGTGTTCTTCCTGGATGCCTATAGTGTTATTTGCCTTTGTTTGTTTTTGAACATCTAAAATGTATCACTATAGGTAACAACAGCATTTTAATGTTCATACCGGAACACACAATGTGTATGCATGGCTGTATCGGGCCACAATAGTGCCAGGGTTAGTTTATTTCCCCACCCCCCCCTCAGGATCAGAGATGAGCTGGAATAGATTGTTATGAGAACATACTTGTTATGATCTGAATAATAGTTTTCTGTTGAAAAAATGCCCAAATTCTAGTCACCGTCAGTCACTTGTTACAGTTAGGAATAATAAATTGAATTTACAATCGCATCGTCTTTCCCAGAAAGAAACACTGTATCGCTATTTGATTTGTATTCACCTTCTTGGATGCAATAACATCTTTCTATTTAAAAAAAAAAAAACACATTCTCAATGTTCATTTTGGTGCGTTTTCTAAATGAATCGTTTTAATATGCAAGGACACAGAATTCAATAGAACAGTTTACACTATGTGTTCTGATTTTGTCTGTTTGCGCTGTGGTCCATTGCGCTTTAAAAAGCACTGCATGTGTATGCAAAAATGGACAGAAAATGACAAACGCATGCTGTGCATTTCTGTCAGTTTAGTGTGAACGAGCCCTAACAGAAATTTCTGAAGTGACTGCAGGCTACCTGGACTGGTGCAAAATAATGACCAACAAGTGGACAGCATAGAACGTTTTCACGATGCAGAGACATTTACTAACAGTAACGGTACCCTCGTTTCCATAAAAAATGTATAGGTACAAGCAATCTAACTGAAAATATTTATTGCAGCACATCTGCCTCAGTACTGTAACTTTTTATTATCTTGTAACTTTGCATCTCTGTCCCTTACTGGGAGTAAGAAATAACTTTTTCTTTTTGTAAATTTTGTTGGCAATGCTATTTAAATAGCATAAGATTGCAAGATGCTTCTGTATAAAAAGGCTCTACTCCATTTTTAAGCTCTGTAGAGGGCTATTTGCACCTTTTGGCCCACCTCTCCTTAAGCTATATAGCTGCCTCGTCTATTATCTTGTATGTCAGATAAACTAGGACAAATTTATTCAAATAGCACCATCATGTGGTCATAAATCAAAAATACACTTGTTTATAAGTAACTATAGTATTCATTCCCTCTGTTATAATAAAGCCTTTTATTCTGACAAAGAATAAAAACAGCCCGCAGGACATTTATCAATGAAATTGAAGAGGTAGGTATTCTTTTCAACAAAACCAAATTAACCAAAAATAATTGACAAGCTAGTCAAGTTTTTCCCAGACGACAACAGGGGGTGGGTGCAGGGCAGTTGCGTAACAGAGATACAAAAAAACCGCACATTTATAGGGATTACTACTTAGACAAGACTAAAAATAGTGCTTCTGTGAACCAGCATACATAATATATAACATCCACATTGAGATAATATAGTAGAAGGGAGAGGGATATATCATCATCATGGCTACCCGAACGCAAGAAAGGATGTTACAAGTGTGGCGGATGTCAGGCATGCCAGTCTATGATCAATGGGTTCTGATTTTCCGCATCCCCATATGGTGGCGATACAACAAACGATATAGGTTATCAGGTACTAGTACTTAAGTGCATACATCATCATGTGTCAATGTGGCCTTTACTATACGGGCAAAAAGACCACTAACCTGAGGGAAAAGAATGGCCAACCATAGGCAGTCTCTCAGGCAGGCCCTTGGTGGTGGCGGACCTAATGCCAAATTCGGCGAAGTGTCAGTTGCCAAGCACTAAGAAGCAGGACATCAAGCTTCGGTTTTTTAAATGGAGGCCATAGATTATGAGCCTAGATCGAAGGTGTGACCGGGAAAAGAGCCCTACTTAGAAGGGAAGCTAGATGGATTAGAACGCTTGAACATTAGCCCCCAGGGGAGAATAAACAAACTGGCACTATCATGTTATTGTAACCCTTGGTGCTAGATGTGGCTTATTTTAGTGGCGACCCATTGCTGCAGTTGTAGTTTATGCACTTTATATATCTTAGGCACTTAATATGCTTTTATGCGCTCTAAATGACTTTTATGCATAAATGTGCTCATGCGCTTTATATATATTACTATTATATTTGTAATATATTATTTGTACTATCTTAGTTGATAGTTCCCCTTATTCCCAGTGGTAGTATTTAGATGGAGCCCTAAATGGTAAGAGATTAGACCACTCTGGTGGTTGGTTCTGTGTGTTAAAAAACTCCTCCCTCTCTTTCAAGCATTGGTTGCTTGTGTTGTATAGTACATGTTACTGTCCTCGAACAGTTCGGTCTTGATCTTATATTGATAGTCCGTTGAGCTGTGAGTATTGCAGTGAATGCAATTGCTGTTATATTCATTACAATGTTACAATATACAATTATGTTATTATGCTACTATGTGTACTGCCTCTGAACTACTGGGCTTTGAGCTTACATTGATAGTTCGTTTAAATTGAGAGAATTATAGTAAGTGCTATTGCTGCTATTGTTACTTATCTTTACACTGTGTTACTGGTCTCGGATCCGTGTTTTTACATTTTTATGAATTTATATGCATACTTTTATTACATTGTGCACTTAGAGGAGGATTCATGGAGTGGGTGGAGTGTGGGAGGGGTTTATCTATTTATGGCAACTTGTTCTTTCAATATGGGTATCCTGACGACAGCCGCGTGTTGGCGGAAAACGGTCGTATTCTTTTGATGTTTCAAAAAAACATTTGATCCAGTCCATGGAGTGCTCCTATCTGTTTCCATAACATCATCCTCATAAATATAATATAAAAACCCTAAGTGTGCGTCCCTGCTGTGTGTGTCCTGCAGTACTATGGACTCACCACAGAGTGACAGTCTCTGCAGTTCCGATCAATAGGAATCTCTGCATCTTGACTCACATAGAGGGGAGTCTCTGCAGTCCTATTGACTCACCACTAGAGAGAGAAACACAGGAAAACAAAGAGGGAGAACAAGCAATTAAACAGACTGCGGGTAAGGTTGCTTGGGACTGGATTTGGGACAGAGGGGGGGCCCTTGGATTTGGTACAGAGGGGGGGGGGCTGGAGGGGGGGGGGACTGGATTTGGGACAGAGGGGGGGGATGGACTTGGGACAGAGGGGAACTG
Source organism: Hymenochirus boettgeri (assembly GCA_019447015.1). NCBI lineage: Eukaryota > Metazoa > Chordata > Amphibia > Anura > Pipidae > Hymenochirus > Hymenochirus boettgeri. The sequence continues at coordinate 263,654,973 of CM033476.1, read as the reverse complement.
GCTGGGACACTAGAGGGTACTCTGGCCTTGGGACAGGAGGGAGGACTATGCCGGGACACTAAGGGGGATCGTGCTTCTAGCACTGTTATTGTACGGGCTTAATGTCTAGTATATAATATGGAAACAAGTCATAGTAATATGCTGAAAGAATAAACTCACATGTAATACAAATAGCAGGGTGCCTGACTCTCCCTGTCTGCTATCAATACGTCCACACTCAAGTCGAACAATCACACCGCTTGTTTACACCCGACCTTTATTGTAACACCCAATCCTTCGGGTCGAGTGGTGCGCGCCTTTTCTTTGTCTTAAACATGCTGTGTAAAACAGCTCCAATGGTCTAAAATGTAACTTTTTTAATCGTAATTGAAAGCTTTTCTCCCCAGAACACCTATACATTGTAAGTTGCATTTACATACTGTATTCTGTCACTAAGAGGCGTTCATGTTGTTGCCAGGGCAACAACTCAGGCCATGTAGTTTTAAAAGAGTCTTGTGAGCATGTGCAACTATTTGTTACACCTTCTGATATTGATACATACCCTATTTTATTATTTTTTGACTTCAGGTATGGGTAGAAGGGAAGCTGTTTTTTAGTTGAGATTTATTTTTAGTTAGATAGTAGTTTAGAAGGAAGCGAGTTATATAGATTATTTTTAGATAGACGCGGAAGAGATATTTATTAGTTTTTTAGTTTAGTATTAGATTTTAGAAGGGAAAGTTATAGAGTAGCTAAGAAGGTATAGAATTAATGAGTTTATTATATTTAGAGATATATTTAGGTTACTAGAAGGGCCGAAATAGTAGTAGGTTAGTTAGTAGAGTTTTTTTTAGAAGAAGATGTTTTTATTAGTAGTTTTTTAGAGATTAGATTTATAGACGGGAAGAAGCTTTAGATTATATATAGATAGTTAGATTAGTATAGACTAGTTTAGTAGATAGATTTAGATATAGATTATTAGACGAAGATTAGAAAAAGATAGATTATTTAGTTAGTAGAAGATAGAAGGAGGATTATCTTTATAGTTAGATATTTATTCTTTAGAGAAGTAAAGGGAAGCTTTAGTTAAGATTGAGTTTAGTAGTTTTAGATTAGATAGGAAAGTGTTTATTTAGATAGTGGATAATAGAATAGGAAGTAGTTTATAGTAGATAGAGTAGATAGATAGCATAGATAGTTATTAGATTTAAGATAGAAGATTTAAGATTTTTTAGATATTTTTCAGTTAGGGTAGAAGGGAAGACTAGATGGATTAAGAATGCTTGACACGTTAGCCCCCAGGGGACTGAATGAAAAACTGGCACTATCATGTTATTTGTAAACCCTTGTGTAGATGGTGGCTTATTTTTAGTGGTGACCCATTGGCTGCAGTTGTAGTTATGCACTTTATATATCTAGGCACTAAATGTGCTTTTTATGCGCTTAAATGTACTTTTATGCACTTTATATATATTACTATTATATTGTATATATTATTTGTACTATCCTTAGTGATAGTTCCCCTTTATTCCCTTGTTACACCCGACCTTATTGAACACCCAACGCCTCGGGTCGAGTGTGCACGCCTTTTCCTTGTCTTAAACAGTTGTGTAACAACAGTTCCAATGGTCTAAATGAACTTTTTTATCGTAATGTGAAAGCTTTTCTCCCCAGAAAAGCTATACATTGTAAGTGCATTTACATACTGTATTCGTTCACTAAGAAGCTTTCATGTGTTGCCAGGGCCAAACAACTCACAGGCCAGTAGTTTTCAAAGAGTTCTGTGAGCATGTGCAACTATTGTTACACCTTCTGATCTTGATCATACCCTATTTATTATTTTTTATCTTTAGGTATGGTTTCCCCCAGCAAATACCTCTGAGCTTAAAGTAAAAGAAACTTTTGAGGATTATTTCACTACACCCTGACCCCATTATTACTGTATGACCAAATTTTATACAGATGTCTCCACACCATTATAGAAGGCCCTGATAAGACTTGAAAGTTGCTTGTTACCCTGCAACTTATTTCCAGCCAGCCTACCAGGAAATTATAAAATAGTCAAAAGATTACTGTCAGATTTTTTTCTTCTGTTTCTAGCAAAAGATACATTCAAATGTACTGGTTTCCTTGGAGTAGCTCAGCCTACAAATACTACATTTTTTGAGAAACACACATACCATGAGGTTACGGTTAAATCCCCAGCCTTGCTTTTGAAACAGTACAAACTAGTCAACTGATTTTTCTACCATTGTTTTTGCAAGATAAGCGTTACATGTACTGTATTTTATGTTTGCTCTATGGGATAATAGTATAAATTTCATGTATTGGGAAACCTCTACAAAAAATTTAATAAAAAAAAAAACATATATATATATCCCTTATATTATATATATTTAATCTTCATAGGGGATTGCTTGAGTTTTTAGGAGATAACATGAGGTGGGGGGGGGGGTTATAGGATATTACATTACGAAAGGTGTTATGTATGTGTGTATATTTTATAATTGACTTACCATTTAAATGACCATCAGTAAATGTATATAAGCATGACTTAGGGCTAGGCCACACTAGCGCGTTTTTCACGCCTTCGCGTAGCGTTTAGCACTTGACACCCGCAAATTTCGCTAACATGGAAATCGCGGGAATGCTACATTCATGTGACGACTGCGTTTTTGTGGTGAGCATTTTTTACGCAATGCTTACGTGTTTGGAACAGGAAGACCAAGCTACTATCTCAGTTCCTGGACTTTGGACAGGCACTACAGGGAAACTATAAGGTTTTTCTAAAACTACTCAGTGGGGCCATAGTGGGTTAAAGTTTAATTTGGGGGGGACTGCCTTTAAGTTATGTAGACTGCTACCAATAGTACTGTTAAATCCTTCTCCGTGTGTACGGCAGATTAAACACCCCAATTGGACCTCAGCAGCTCTACCAGGCCCAATGCCCAACCTTTTTTTAAACCTGATCCAATCAGTATCTTTGTAAATAAGCAGATATAAATGTGGCACTTGCCATGGGGAATACTAATAAGTATGAACATAGCATGTTTTGTTTAAACCATATAGTGTGCAGGATTGCTGAGTCTATTCTCAGACCTGCAGGATTATCCTATTGGTTCCCCTGGATGCTGGCGACGGTCTGAGTAACAGTTTAAAACATAGAAAAAGATTCTATATCCACTGTATCCACACATAGCAGGTATGATGCTATGTGTGGATATAGAATCCACACACTATATATATATATATATTATTATATGTGTGGTGTGTACACCGAGTATCCCGCACTCTCCCAGTCAGGATGATATGCCCTGGTGCAACTATATATTAAAGATACAAATTCTTAAGTGAATGAGAGAGCACTCAGGTGTCTTTCTCCAAAAACACTTCTATGGTTACAACGGTAACATCTACACGTTTCGGCTGATGATCAGCCGTCATCAGGATGTGACGTGCACTGTGACAAACAGATTCTTAAAAACCTGTGATCCCTCCTTCATTCCATTAATCCCCCTCTTTTCCCACTTTAACCCACTCATGCCCTCGATTTACTCTTAGGTATACTAAACTTTTATCCATCTACTGAAAGTGCTACTAGTGCCCAAAAGTGCTAAACAGATAAAACAGATGGTAACAGACATGTTCGTCATAATAAAAAATCTTCTTCTGATGGTGTAGGATGATGGCTTGAGGATGTGTGCAGGGTATTTTTGTCAGTTCGTGCTTGGAATATAAACAAATTCTGCAACGACTGAGAGTCCTTCATGATTCTTCCACCCCACTTTCTGGTGGTATGATGGTGTAGAGGCTTTGTACGTCTAAAGTCATCAATGTAGTGTGTTTAAAGGGCCTCTATATGACCCTAGGATACCCAATAGCTGTTGGTTATCACGTAGGTATGACCTCATCTTTCTATGAACGGCTGAAGAAAATCCACAAAGCTTGATATGGGTTTCAGAATTGACCCACCTGAGGATACTATCGGCCTCCTAGAGGCTCCTTGGTTGATTTGTGGATTTTAGGAACCGTGTAGATAATTGGTACCCTGGGCACCTCGTAGTGGGTGTTTTCTCTCGTTCACTAATTCACCCCGTTTGAGAAGGCCATACTGATGATGTTATCCAATTAGCTCTTAAAGCATCGTTGCATCTTCAGATAATTGTACATAGGTTTTTGGATCACCCAATGTGGTCAACTATTCAGACATGTAGTATTGTCAATCAGATATATAAAATGATATATAATAATATATATATATATATTATATAGATATATATAATATAAGAGAAAAGGTACAGCAACCCAAAACACGCTGTGTGAGTTATCCGGTTTTCTGGTGGTAAAGAAATAAATCACTGTTGTTTGGATTGATTTGTGTGCTGTATCTTTCTCCTTATCTATTTATAGAAGTGGGATTATCGGTATCCCGGTATGGCACCCACTATTGTGATTGGAATTTCTAGTGCGGTCTTCCTCCCTCTCTCTTGACATAATATCCCTATATTATATAAATACATTTATAAATTCATGGAGAATACATTGTTTTTTTGAGGTTGAGGATATGTTGGTGGGGGTAGGTAAAAGTAATATACATAGGGACAGTGCTATGTGTGTTTAAGCACTAAATAAATAATTATATCAATATTAAAAAAATATGTAGTAATGACTTTAAGAGTAATAGAAATGTAATAAGGCAAAATCTATAAATAAATAAGTACTTGCATAGTCCCCATTCTGTTTGTAATGAAATCTTCAAAATGGATTGTTAAGCCACACCCCAGGAATTTTTAAATTGAGGCAATGAAGCTTAAAAACTAACATTTATCACTTCCCTTTTAGTGTTGTATCCAATGGGTGCCAATATTAGAACTGATAGCAGTGTTAGCCAATCAAAACATTTTCTGAGTGTAAGTAGGAGTTGCAAGACTTACATGTCACTTCCTTTGTAAAACTTGATAGTCTTAGCAAAGAAAACATGTGACAGTCTTGGTAAAAACATTTCTCCCTCTCACCCACCCCACCCCTCCCAATAGACAAAAGGAGAGCTGCGATTGCTGGACAGGGAGATATATCTATATATCAGGGATAGGAAACCAGTAGATCTCCAGTTGTTTTGGAACTACAACTCCCAGAATTCCCTAACTACAGAGTGCTTGTAGAGGAATGCTGGGAGTTAGTATGCTGAATTCCCTAACTACAGAGTGCTTGTAGCGGAATGCTGGGGAGTTGTAGTTTCAACCTCTGGAGACCTATGGTTCTTATCCCTGCTCTATATGATAGGGGGACTAAAAGGAAAACATCTCCATGCGCACTCTCTGAGACAATGAAGTTTGTTAATCGTTTATACATTATTTAAGTAATAGACTCCATAGAAGCCCTGAACCTGTGTCCTAAAATTTAAAATCTAATTAGATTAAAACTGATGGATAGTCCAAGTTCTTTATAGGACCTCAGATTTACCAATAGTGATCCTTCTCTAACAGAATCCTGGTGACAGCTGTGAGGGAGGGCGAGTGAGTATTGAAAGACAGACTGATAACTTTAATTATAAATGATCCAATGGATCTGCTTTGATCTATTATTGGTTGGAAATTTAAAGGGGAAGAGTGATTCAAGCTCTGAAACAGTTGTATTTCACTGGTAACGTTGTAAAAACGATACAAATTGTTCAAAACTGGGATATTCTAACTAGTGATCAAGCGTTACCTTTGAAGATGTAAAAACCCATGTTTGCTTAGGCGAGGGGGAACCTAAGAACTTACTAGTTAGGACAGACTGAGGGTTAAAAACAGCCAATTCACATTCTTGGTTCCCTGAGCCAAAGAATCTAGCGTTTGTCAAGCATGCCGATTTATGATTTGTGGTGCTGTTTTTTTCGCATCTCCATAACGGACAGAGGTTCAACATTTGGTATAGATATCCTGTTTAAGTGCCTATGTGGTATACATTAACATGCCCCCATGGGTTGTACTATATTGGTAAAACTACGACGACACTTAGACAGAATGGCCAACCACAGGCAGGCATTAAGACAGGCACTGTCAGGACGAGCTTAAATACCAAATTGGGTGAGATGTCAGTTGCCAAACATTATAAAGAGCTGGCACCAGTTGTCAACTTCAAATGGATGGCTATTAACCATGAACCCAAAACGGAAGGCATTGATCACAATAAAGCATTGCTTAGAAGAGAAGCTAGGTGGATCCAAGTTTTGGATACGCTAGCGCCCCTAGAGGGTGAACGACGACTGGCATTATCTTTGTTCCTCTAGTAGTCGTTTTTTTATTGCGATATGGGACTGCTTAGTTTTCTCTCTCTTTTACGATAGATGGATTATGTCCCTTTGACTTAGAGACAGTTGCCATTTATATTACTACATAGTAGTAATATAGTACTGTAACATGTTTATTTGTATTTGTTTCCCCCTAGAGATTGTGGGGTATACTCATGCTCTATTCATTTTCAGCCCCTTAGAGGTTACTTTATTCCTTAAATGGATAGGTTCCCTGGATAGGAGTAGATCCTGCCATTTAAAAATTAGACTTTCATACGATGGATACTATGGGGCCCAAATACATCCAGTGTCCTGTAAGTAGTGAGATGTGTGCCAATAGTTGGCCCTACTTACATTTAATATGAGTGCTCTAGTTATCTTTTGCTTAAAATTTTTCCATTATAGGTTACCGGAGTAGCAATACGTGCTGCTCGTAGCGTAAGATGGTTACAATAGGATACTGGATACTTGGCAATGGATTATTGTATTATGTAGCTATATGTGTGACTATTGGATTTTACCTCTAACAGTCATTGCTTTTTCATGCACGTTTTTAGGGTTAAGTTATGAGGTGGGTGATGATGTGGGAGTGGTGGTGGGAGGGTTTTTAATCTATTATTGTCTTGTGTCCAATATGGCGTATCCTGACAACAGCACGAGTTGGCCAAAACGCGTCGATTTATGTAATTGCTGAAAATAAATAATTATTGTTTAAAGTCCATGAAGTGCTCCTATTTCCACTATTGTATAATTCATTGGAAGCACTGGGGCTTACAGAATATAGAGAGGGACGAGGTGCACCCATTTATCTATCTATATCTATCTATACCTTATCTATATTCCCCCTCTCACTCATCACATGACTCATACAAATATATCCGATAACTGATCAATACATAAAAAATGCTCTTAAACAGGGCTCAGCAATATACAAAGTAGGAGCGCACACAGTTTGAAGCAAAAAAAGGGTGTCCTTAACCCAGATAATCCACATGTTAACGTTTCAGGGAACACAGATACCCTTTGTCACCCTTCACCTGTCTGATGAAGGTGGCTGTGTTCCCTCGAAAACTACAATGTGGATTCCTGAAATAAATGTGTTAAGGTCCCATTTTTTTTCTACAAACTTTTGTAGGGCTCCTACTTTGTATACTGCGGAGTCCTGCTAAGAGCATTTTTTATGTATTGGTCAGGTTATTATCACAGACATAATCCTTCAAAATATGAGTGAGGGAAAAAAAAAAAAAAAAATAAAAAATAATATATATATAATATATATATAATATATTTATATATATATATATATATATATATATATAATATAATATAATTTATATAATATATTTATATATTTGTATATTGCTATACTTGTGACCTGGTAGGACGTCTGGACACCAGCACCACACAGGAATTAAAAGTGAGTGCACTATCCTTACTAGAGATCGCAAAACTGGTAAGATCCATTCCCTTTTCGGATTTACAAAGCTCAGGAAAATCCCAAAGAGCGAATTTCCGAGATTATCGAATGATCAAGGCTATTTCGAGATTATTGAAAATAGCCTGAACGTTCATATCATCGAAAATGTGATTCGATGCCCCGAATTGCGAACAATCGCCCCGATTTTGTACAGATCATTTGGATTTCAGAAACAAGGGGGTTCCGTGTCAGATCTGGGCCCATCTTCTAATCCTTACTTCAAGCTAAATAGGATTTTATGTTAAGAACGTGAGAATTTATGTTTTCTCAAATGTACTTTTTAGCAGACTACAGGATTAATACAGAATAAAAATTTTACAGGTTTCATATTGTGCTTTTTTTAATATAGCATGCTAAGACTTTTTAAAAAGGGCTAGTTTTTTGGTAACAAGTGAATAAAGTAAATGAAATAATATATATACAGTTGATACTAACATGACCGTTTCAACAGCTGAAGCAGGCAACTAATTCATGCATAGCCAAAAAAATGTGCGTGTGTGATTTCTAGATTAAAAATAGCCTTTAGAAAGAAAATAAGTCAGAAAGAAGTGAAGAAGTTCCCAGCTGTACTTCTCAACAGCAAAAATCATAATATGAGATAGACATGGGCCTCTATAATTTATACAAACCTCACCTGAAAGTGAGGGCTTGATACACATGGAAATCTGTTAACCAAAGGTTCCTGGATTTTAACGAATTGTGAAGGTTCAATTACATCCAAGATCTCCTCCAGCTCCCCAAGAAACATAACCTACCATTAAAAAAAAATATCAGTTTTCAGATAGTTTATACTATTTTTGAGATCATTATAAAAACAAATGGTATTAAGGCTTCTTTGCAGTGGACATATTGTTTAAAGAAATATATTTCATATACACACTCTTCAAAGCTAAGAACACTACTGTTTCCATGGGTACATTTCTACATTCTATATGCAGTGAAAGGATAAAAGTACAATGTATACACTGTTTTGTCTTCTCAGGCTCTAGTGGAAAAAAAGCCATACGTTTCCTAGATTTTCAATTTATTTTGAGTGCAGTTTAAAAAAAAAATATCTACACTGTATTTCTAACCGGTTTTGATATGATGGACAAAACACTTGCTTTCTATGAAATGTTTATATTAAACAGGCTTCAAAATTTGTCAATGTTCAGTTTCAAAAACAAACAATTCTAAAGCATAAGCAAAAAGTGCAGGTTTAAATGTCAAGATTATTTCAAATTTCAAGCGTTCTTATTGTTAGCAAAGTGGGTTTTAAAGTGACTATTTTCAAAAAGTGGTGGGTTAAACTATAAAATACTTTAGCTCCCTATTCACAGACAATTGAGCAATGCAGATGTTAACCAACTGAGAAGTGAAGCTAATGCTCATCTATCCATGGACTGTTGCTACATACCTCCAGCTTCCCTATTTGGGCACTTGTGGAGAAGATGGGAGGGATGCCGCTCCAATCCTCAGATCCGTCAGAGCAAGTGGAGGCACATCGCTGATAAGTATAACAGCTGTAATGCTCCAATTGTACTATGCAAATGGAGGCAGAAAATTGCTCTCCACCTACCTGTAAATTATATTTTGCCAGCCCCAAAACTAAATTTGAATACTGCTGGCCCTATGTCATGTGTTTAAAAAAATCCTTGCCTTTCTCTCAGCTCCATAAGGTGTCCCACAGGCCTATTCAAAGTTCAGTCCTCCCGGGGGACTCTCGCAGATGCTTTCTCCCCCCCTCAGATTATCTGCGCTTGTGTAGTATTGTTTAAAAAAAATCTCCTTTTCTGTTGTAGGGGACCAGGTAAAAGCTTAAAAAGTGCAGAGAAAAGACTACCACCTTAGCTCGTCGCAATAGCCGGCTGACTCTCGCCAATCTTAGACACAGCTACCGGTCCAGCCCCAATTGCTACTGCCGTCCCAGAAGCAGCAATATAGAAAGGCCAAGAGAGTGAAGGTTGGTAAGTCTGTTTCTCTGCACTTATTTTAGTTCGAACCTGGGGTAGGGTTAGGAGTTGGTCCCCTCACACTACAGAAAAAAAAGTGATTTTGGGGTGGAGCGATCGCGTTTTTTTTCGTTTTTCCTAAACAACAGCAATTGCGGGGCAACGCATGCGATTGTTTGCGATACGCGATTGCGTGTCCGGCGCGAGTGTGGCTGTGCCCTGAATTGATGAAACCATGTACCTTGCATTTGTATCTTTTATTCACATGGAGGTGAGTTGCTTATTCGCCACATCCATGTGAATAAATGAATGCCCGGATTGCACAGAAAAAATGTACCTACCGGCACTCCACTCACAGCTTATCACAGCTTATATAGGCTTGCATGCATAAAAGGATGAAGTGTGGTCTAGACAGCGCTTCATCTGTTGGTGTGGAAGCTTGCAAGTGGAGCACCAGTAGGGGAAGTAAAATTCTCGTTCCCTGGGCATTCTATTATTCACAGGGAGGTTGGTAATAAGCAATCTCACATCCCTTTGAATAATACATACAGATAAGGTACAAGATTTTTTTAAATTTAGTGTCCCTTTAATTTCAAGGCAAAGAAAATGTCCTTGTAGCAATCAACTCGAATACAGAACCTGTTCCCTAAACCCTTGTTCATAAAAGCACAATGATTATTTGAAAATAATTTTAAGTCTCTTATTGTAACTAAAGACGAGATGGAAATCCCAATCACTTATAATGAATTTTGCAATTTATTTTTTTTTACACAATTACTACCATTTTCCATAAGCACAGATTCATGTATCAGACAAGGGCAAAGGTAATCTGTGCGTTGTTTTAGTTGTGCAAGAAGTCTTTTTAAGCATAGCATGGTAAATTCCCAGAAGTCTTTGTTCTTATTTGCATAGTTGTTTTAAAAGACAGACAAGTAGTAGGTGGCAGCCTCTGTCGACCTTCCTCCGGACTCCAAGCTATGCACAAGCAATAAGGTTAAAGAAGCGCCCAACACCATTTTCTCAGAAATGCAACACCTGATGAAGGGGACATAGTGATCCCCTTAACATTGGTTTATGCGTTTCAAATAAAAAGAACATTCTGAGAAAATAGTGTGCGCTTCTATAACCCTAATTGCTTGTGCATAGATTGGAGTCACATTATTTTAATCTAATTTTTTTAGTTTAGTTTATTTTTTAAATTAATGCACATCATATTTAAAAGGCAATGAAGTTCAATTAAGTACACAGTAATAAGGGGCTTACCTCTTTTGACTGCATGTTTTCGGCCAAAATTTCATCAGCCCTCTAATGACCTATTAAAGAAAATGCCATAAATGTCAATTTCCCGCCTCCTACACAGAAAGACATATTCTCGTGAAGAAAATGAATTGGCATCACTTATGGTTCTGTGAGTGTAGGATTATTTTTTAGTAAATTGTGAATATAAATATGATTTTTAAAAAACGGCCTTGTAGTAAACAAGACTAAAAACTGTTTTAATTGTACACATCTCCATTGTTTTCTGTATCTAATAAAACATGTCTTTTAACCAAGCAAAAACTAATATGGCCAGTCAAAAGGGTTGCATACAACTCTTTAGACAATTTGTGTTCAAATGACACTGAGGGCTAGGCCACACTAGCGCATTTTTAGCGCGTTTGGTGCTCGCGGTTGTGCCCGTGATTTTCGCTAAAATGGAAATCGCGGGAATGCGAAAATTCCAGCGATTTCTGATGCACATTCAATTGCGCGTCCGTTTGGGTTTAGGTAATGCATGCGTTCACAATTTTTGGTGCGTTAACGCATGTGTTTCCATAACGCACGCGCAAATGCAAAACGCATAAGAATTGCGCACAAAATCGTGCGTTAATGGTGCGTTGGTTGTAGTGTGGCCTTGGCCTAAAACATCAAAATAATCTATTCAAATTTACATATTTTACATACAATACAGTAACATTTGTAAAGCGCTTTTCTCCTAAAGGACTCAAAGCACATATTCTCAGAGCAGCGAAATAAATTTAAGTAAGGCTGCTTATCTAAGAAGAAGCCAAGGACCTAGTGGTTTAGGCCCTAACCCAAGGTGTGGAGTGATAAGGAGGGGAGAATAGTTCTCCTTTAAGCTAAAACACATTTTTTCTGGCACAGACCGGAAATTGATTTTTAAAATCTCATGTCCTTTTTATAAGCAAATTATTGTTTCCCCCTCCCTCCTTCCAATAAAAGTAAAAAAGATCCTAGGATTAACTCAGATCACCTGATATAATACTGAACACATATGATTTCTTTGGCCACACCCCCGCTTGTGTCGGGCCTGACCAATCAGAGATATGCTCCACAAGAGCATGTTCCCATTTGTCCAGGTTCTGGACTCAGGTGGGGTGTTAAAGGGAACCAGCTTTAGAGACCACTCCTATCTTCCATTAGTTACGCCCCCAATTTAAAGAAACCCCATCAAACAGGGACACTTTTTAAAGGGCATGTCCACCCCAAAACTCAAATTTAACCCCATACTGGCCCCACTCTGTAGTGTACAAAAATCCTTACCTTACCTTCCACGCTCCTTATGGTTGCCATGCTGTGCCCTCCAAAGTCCGCAGGAAAGTGTAGTGTAGAAGGTCTGTGTGTCTCATCCTGCGACTGTTTCAGCCTCAACCTCGACAAGGTCTGAGGCATGCGCAGGACAGTCCTCCCCCTCCTCCCATTTTTTTTCCCTCCCCTAGTAAAACCCCAAGTATATATTATATATACCGTATTGATCCCAGCCCCAACCGCCGTAACAGAATTCATAGAAAGTGCCAGATAGTTACTTACCTTCCTTATCTTCCGGCGTTCTGAGCAGCCGGAAGTCGCGTCCCTGACTGGCTGCCTGCATTGCTTGCATTTCCGTGCAAGCAGAGGGCTGGAGAGTGCCGGGGGATAGAGGGATGGTAGTTATATCGGGGCACTTTAAGAATTTTATTACGGTGGATGGGGCTGGGGGATCAATATGTATGATATATTAAAAGTTCAAAAAAGGGTGGACATGCCCTTTAAAATATGCATACGCACTACCCAGTTGCTAATATAGTGTTGTCTGTATCATTTTTATAGCCTGGTCTGTGTATATCATCCTTTCTGTCTGTCTGTCTACCTCATCTGTCTATCTCTCTGTCTATCTATCTCTCTGTCTATCTATCTCTCTGTCTATCTATCTCTCTGTCTATCTATCTCTCTGTCTGTCCATCTACCTACTTGTCTATCTTATCTATTTATCTTTCTGTCAATCTACCTACCTGTCTATCTTATATATTTCTGTCTGTCTGTCTACCTGTCTATCTATTTGTCTATCTGCATCTTTTTATCTACCTGTATATTCATTTATCTCTTTCTGTCTGTCTGTCTACCTACCTGTCTATCTATCTATCTGTCTCTTTCTATCAACCTTTTTATCCATCTATCTGCCTGCCTGTGTCAACCTATATCTCTATCTTTGCCACATACATACGCTTAACCACACATATGACACACAAACATGCACTGACATACAGACACACACATACATGGACACAAACTGACACACATACACTGACTGACATACTGAGACACACACACCAGCATACACTTTGACACACACATGCATTCATATACTGAAACTCACACATGCACTGATATACTGAGACACACACACAGATATACTGACACACTACATACATGACACACACATACACTGATATACAGACACACATCACACACACACACACACACAGAGATATGCTGACACACTACAAACATGGCATATACACTGATATTTGGACATACTACACACACATGCACGTATACTGACACAGACTACACACATGCACTGATATACTGACACACAGATATAGTGACACACTACACACATGCACTAATATACTGATACACACTACACACACATACAGATATACTACACAAAGTTTTGTCCCCCCTGGCCCAGGGCACACTACTGACTAGATATGAACATTACTATCTGTACCTACTGTATATACTCGAGTATAAGTCGAGGTTTTCAGGCTGTGAAAACAGCCTGAAAACTGAACCTCGACTTATACTCGAGTCAGTCACTTACTGATGGAGGAATTCGGCTGCCGCGTCCACTGATGGTCGCATCCACCGCATTAGTAGTAGTGTAGTGGCAGGGTGAGAAGATGGGTGCAGGGAGTAGTGTAGTGTACTGTAGTAGTGTAGTGTAGTGGCAGGGTGAGAAGTTGGTGCAGGGAATAGGTTTTATTCCTGGGGCTGGACCTGGGGCTGGAGGGGAGAGTAAGGAGTCAGGGACAGGGTAGTGTGTTTTGGGGTTAGTGTGTGGGCAGGGTAGTGTGTTTTGGGGTTAGTGTGTGCAGTTCCCTACTTCCACTCCCTTCTACTACTCTACCCTCGACTTATACTCAGTCAATTGGTTTTACTCATTTTGAGGTAAAAATGGGTACCTCGACTTATACTCGAGTATATACGGTAGCTTTGCAGGCAGTGCTCTGCACCCCTAACTAACTCTTAGTGCCTGTATTTAACTGTGTGCTGTCAGGGCCACTCTACCATTAGGCAGTGACACATTTGTCCAGGCGGCACCCCTGCACTGAAGCTAAAAGGCGGCAGACAGGCAGTGGTAGGGAAAAAAGTTTTTCCTTGACCAGTCAAGAAAAAAAATTCCCCCCTAATAACAGGTATGTTTTGTTAAAATCATTTTATATTGTTAGGTTAGCTTTAGTTTGTTAGTCTAGGTTAGATTAGTTGAGTTACTTAGGGCCCTGAGACTGTTGAAAGGTCTACCTTGACATGGTGGGGGCTTAAAAATCTTTTGGCTAAAATATTTTATACTACAGAATGTATGGCATTCTAATGCATAATCAAGGCGGCATTCAAAAGTTTGGCTCAGGCAGCAAAAACCCTAGCAGTGCCCCTGTGTGGCTACTATCTAACTCTGAGCAGATTAACTTGCAGTGTAACGTCTCAACAGACCTTTTCTTCTGCAGTTTCCTCCCTCTCCATGCTGAATCCCCAGCAGCTCCGTCTGTTAATAGCCCCACCCCCAGCAGGCAGGACTGGGAGTCTCCAACTGCAGGGTCCTAAAGCCTGCTAGTGTACTTCCGGTTTAGCGGTTTTACCTTTAAAAATGTACCAGACGCCGGAAAAAACGGGGCAATGCGGGAACAGAGATGGGGTGCCAGGACAGCGGGAAGACCCCAAAACTGGAAAGTCCCTCCGAAATGGACGGTTGAGAGCTATGCATAAACTTACTTACAATCGAGATCCCTATTTCAAATGGAATAGTCAAATGGCAGCTTAAACCACACCCCTGTGTTTGCTCCATGTGAAAGGAAGTGTAATTCAGAAAAGTTTGCTGCTAAACAGGATGTGATGTGTATTAAATGGACATTTATATACCATCTCCAGCCTGCAGGTGGTTGCAGTGAGTATAAAAAGACATCCCTGCTCTCTATGGCTGAGGGACAAAGTGAAAGTAGATTGTGGTGTGTCTATGGAGAGATATTGACTGCACACAAGATCCTGTGTATAAAATCCTGTTACCACCGTTGGGAGGACAGATTATTGCCGACCAAACATTACCTATTGGTAACAAACTAGAGGTCAGAAAGTGTACACCAACTTACAAGGACACACAATATACAGACCTGGTCAATACTCAAGTGGTGCACCATAGACTGTGACACCCCTGATTACTGCAAATGTTATGTGGGGAACCTGTTTATGTGCACTGTCGCTTTGTGCCAGAACACCATAACCCCTGTTGCCATGCTACCCATAATCCTTCCTAAAGCAGTGATCTGTACAAATGGTGGCAGCGGTGCCGGTAATACCATTATCTCCCTGTTTTCTCTGATATTTGTTTTGTTAAAGGCATCTATACCAAAAAATAGGTTATTTTAAATTGACCATAACGTGAAACTATAATTCTTCCCAACCACCACTGTATAATTTTTTTTGTTGATCTGCCCCCTATTTCTTTGATTTCTGTCAATCAAGTTTCTGTTGTCAAAAACTATTCTCTGTGTAGTTTTACTGTAGCTGGAATGGTGACAGAGTTTTGACCGTTGGAATGCTGTATGCTGTGTGCAGGCTTGACAGTTGGTTTGTGGGTAAAAGTCAGGTCGGATGGAAGTGGGAGTGGTTAAAAGAGAAGGGGGATACTGCTCCTAAACAAAATGTGTGCTGGATTGAAGGCATGCAGCAACACACACAAATCTGAGTAAGTGCTACTTACATGTATTCAAATTATAACTTAAGATGAGGCAAAGTCATTTTTTCAGTATAGTGTCCCTTTAGCTATGGAGGCTGCTACGGATAGTAATGTTAAATCTTCCGGTCCGCTACCTGCAGATGAAATTCCCCAATTACACTCTGTAGCTCTACCAGGCCCAATTGCCAAACCTTTTTTAAACCCGATCCTTTGATAGGGTAACTAGGTCGTGGACTGATTGGCTAGAACAATTTTAATTGGCAGCCACTATTAAGGGTTGGGATAAAGGTGCTCGCTGGCAAGTCCTTAGCCTTTTGCTTAGTGGTAAACCAGGCAGGTATACCAAATTTACTGTAACACTGAAATAAAAAGTAGTAGTTATCAGCTATTAAAAATGCTCTGAATCATTTTTTTTCAATTAGTCGTATTTAAAAAAAAATATATAAACGTTAAATCCATTTCTTTAGGTAAAATGGGAATAAGAAATGTTTGTTTATACATCAGATTATTAGGGAAATGCTATTATAATAATGATGCTGTAATCCTTCTGTTAATATATGAGGTACCATCACCACTTGCTGTGGTGATACTAATAAGTATAAACCAGCTGTTTAGTTTCAACCACACAGTGTGCAGGATTGCCTGGGTCTACTCTCAGACCTGCAGGATATCCTATTTGGTTCCTCTGGAAGCTGGTGACTGTCTGAGTAACAGTTTAAAATATACCTGTTTAAAGATTCTATATTCACTATATCCACACATAGAAAAACTACCACACATATTCCATTGTGCTCCAACGGGCACACTTTTGCTAGTGCATCTGTATATACATATCTCAAAGGTGGTGTGGTCTTGATGTCTAGTTTCCTGCCCCATGTGCCTAGTCTGAAACTGGTTTGACAGTTTTTTTTACCAGTATCCTAATGCCAACTATTTTACCAGTCCCTGTGTGCCAACCATTGTCTAGTTCCAATTGACAAAATTTACCAGTGTCTATGTGGCAACCATTTACCAGTGCCAGTTTGGCGAGGATTTTACAGTGTCTGTGCAAAGCATTTTAGGATTATAGTTGATTGTTGGAGGCAGAGCTGTATCATTGGTATATATGGTGCCGATTGTGTGTGCAGTGGGGTAGGGCCCAGGTCCAAACGCATCAGGGCCCAGGTCTGTACTACGCCACTGCCTAAAAATATAATATAACAAGGCTATACAGCATTCATTATGACGTATGGCTACATTAAAATCAATGCAAGAGGCATCTACTTCTAGTGTAAATACCCATCACCTTTCTGCATGTAGATTTAGAGTATTTAGTCTTAAAGGGCATGTCCACCCTAAAAATTGTTTTTAATATGATGTTCCCCCAGTCTGGCAGCCCCAACCGCATATATTTATTTTCCAAAAGCCCCCCAACTCTTACTTACCTCCCTCGTTCCTCCGCCGCACTGCCGGCCCTCTGCTTGCGAGAATGCAAGCGTGGGGCGGGACCGGAAGTCGCGTCTGTGATTGGAGGCGGCAGCCAATCACGGACCGCTGCCGGTCATTCAGTGCAGTGGAAGAAAGAGGAGAGGTAAGTAGAGTTTGGGGAGCTTTTGGAAATTAAAAAATATGCGGTTGGCTGCCAGACATGGGGGAACATCATATTAAGGGGATTTTATGCTAGGGGGAGGGATAGTGGAACGGAGGAGAGGAGAGAGGGCTGCAGTACGCATGCAAATATCTACCGGAGGCAAGGTAGCAGGCAGAGTCCTGCTAGCCTCCTGTGGGACAGTTTTTGGGACTTTAGGGGGGTCTACAGGAGAACCCTATGGAGCTGGGATTGAGGTAAGGATTACACTACACTACATGGTGGGGCCATTACTGGGGGGATTATAGTTTTGGGGGGGTGGACATGCCCTTTAAAGGGAAAGATGAAACTGGGTTGCCAGATCATTTGGTATAGAGATACACTTAAATGTAACTAATATGGCTGCGCTGACTTATAGGTGTTCCGTATATCTTTAACTGCTACATAGCCTTGTAAACATGTAAATTCATATGTGCTCAGGCTCAGTATTTTAATAGCTCCACAATATGCTTTTAATCTACCATGGTATCTAGATTTGTTTTTAATCTGCCTGAATCTACCAATATTGCTTTAAATCTGTCAGTCTCTCGCAGTTTACATTTAATCTGCATACCTTAATATTAACTCTTCAATAGTTACACTTATGGAAACAACATAGCACAGAGCTACAGAGGGAGGATATAAAGTGAACATGATCTTAGCACAAACTATCTGTACCTATTTTTAAAGTAAATGAAACCATCACTATCTAAAGGTGAATTAAAATTAACAGAAAGTATTACCGTATTCTGTTAATCCTTCAATTAAGCACTTATACACAGACTTAGCAAGAATGAGATCTCACTGAAATCCAGTATGGTAAGACTTCTATTTCTTAGGACGTTATATGGAAAGAGTTATAACATTACTATTTACAATGACAAGAAAACAACAAGGGAAATAAAAATTTTGAAGGTAGAAGAAATACATAGGGTGAATGAAAAACACAATTTCCCTCATAGCATATGTAATAGTAAGCATATAGAAGAAATGTTCTATAATAATGAAAATGAGAATGTGAGGAACAAGATATTTATCAAGTCATTTTAAATTAGATTAAGATTTTTGCTGTTTTACTGCCTAAACAAATTTTAGAAGACGAAAAAGTTCCAACAACTTAAGCTGGCCATACACTAGGCAGTTGAAGAACGATGCCCATCCAGTGCATACACACATATGATTACCGTCCAGAACAGCCGTTATCATGCATATGCACGCGTTTGCCCTCGTTCCCGTCCATCCTATCAAGCGTGTGTACGAGGCTTTATACTTAAGGGCAGCAAAGTCCACATTGTTTCTAATGCACATTAGATTGAAACACACTCTTATCTATATATCCCGCATATGTGCATGAACATTTTAATCCCCACATCTATGATAAAAACAAAAACTAACTTCCTGGTCTGTAAACATTAAAGGGTATCTCAAACCCAAAAACTCAATTTTGATGTAAACACTAGGGTTTTAAGTTTAAAAAGTTCCCAGAAATAGACTTGCCCACCTTCGTTCCCTTGCCTCATTGCTAGTTCTGGAACGGAATAGCAATAGGGGCTGACTGGCAGTCATGTCTGTGATTGCCTGTGAGTCAGCCAATCACAGACATAGCTCACGCTATTGAGAGAACAGAGGGAACGAGGTCGGGTAAGTCTATTTCTGGGCACTTTTAAAACATTTCAAATAGCCTTTAGGTTTTGGTGTGGGGGGCTACATTTCAGCCAAGTTTTTGTAGGATAGGAGAGCTCCCATGACAGAGTCCTCGAGGACGGGGGCAGATACCGGATTACACCACAGGAAGGCTCCTTCTCTTCACTTTCTGGACTTTGAATAGGCATTGCAGGATAACAAGAAAGCAAGGAAAAAGGTCAAATTTTTGAACACTACAGTGGGGCCAGCAGGTAAGTCAAATTATAGTTTTGGGGGTGGACATGACCTTTAAAAAATAAAAGTGAGCTTTAGATGTAACAAAAATAAAACATCTTTACACTTTAATACAAAGGTCTAACACGTAAGCAAATATTGTATTAAGTCAGAATAATAAGATTAAACACTTACGGATTCCAGTGTTCTTTGGAAATCCTATAAAACTTGCAAACATAATGGGTAGGATGACGTTTGAATTCTCTTCTATTAAACTCATTATTATTCATTATTCCAATGTACAGTGCTCTTTCGTCGCACCTAGAGATGAAATACATTCAAAGTTTCTATTCCAGTGTCCAATAGTTAATAAATAAATAAATTATATATATATTTTGTGTTTGGGTGTGTCTTCCTGGATGCCTATAGTGTTATTTGCCTTTGTTTGTTTTTGAACATCTAAAATGTATCACTATAGGATAACAACAGCATTAAATGTTCATACCGGCAACACACAATGTGTATGCATGGCTGTATCGGCAACAATAGTGCCAGGGTTAGTTTATTCCCCCCCCACCCCTCAGGATCAGAGATGAGCTGGAATAGATCGTATGAGAACAACTTGTTATGATCTGAATAATAGCTATTTCTGTTGAAAAAAATGCCCAAATCTAGTCACCGTCAGTCACTTGTTACAGTTAGGAATAATAAACTTGAATTTACAATCGCATCTGTCTCTTCCCAGAAAGAAACACATGTATCGCTATAGATTGTATTCACCTTCTTGGATGCAAACATCTTCTATTATAAAAAAAAAAAAAACACTTCTTCCATGTTCATTTTTGTGCGTTTTTCTAAATGAATCGTTTTTAAATATGCAAGGACACAGAATTCAATAGAACAGTTTACACTATTGTGTTCTGATTTGTCTGTTTGCGCTGTGGTCCATTGCGCTTTAAAAGCACTGCATGTGTATGCAAAAATGGACAGAAACTGACAAACGCATGCTGTGCATTTCTGTCAGTTTCTAGTGTGAACGAGCCCTAACAGAACTTTCTGAAGTGACTGCAGGCTACCTGGACTGGTGCAATATAATGACCAACAAGCTGGACAGCATAGAACGTTTTCACGATGCAGAGAACATTTACTAACAGTAACGGTATCCCTCGATTTCCATAAAAAATGTATAGGTTACAAGCAATCTAACTGAAATATTTATTGCAGCACTCTGCCTCAGTACTGTAAACTTATTAATCTTGTAACTTTGCATATCCTGTCCCTTACCGTTGAGTAAGAAATAACTTTTTTCTTTTTTTTAAATTTTGTTGGCAATGCTATTTAAAAGCATAAGATTGCAAGATGCCTTCGTTATAAAAGGCTCTACTCCATTTTTAAGCTCTGTAGAGGGCTATTTGCACCTTTTGGCCCACCTCTCCTTAAGCTAATAGCTGCCTCGTCTATTATCTTGTATGTCAGATAAACTAGGACAAATTTAATTCAAATAGCACCATCATGTGGTCATAAATCAAAATAAACTTGTTTATTAATAACCTATAGTATTCCATTCCCTCTGTATAAAAGCCTTTTATTCTGACAAAGAATAAAACAAGCCCGCAGGACATTTTTATCAAGAAATTGAAGAGGTAGATATTTCTTTTCAACAAAACCAAATTAACCAAAAATAATCTGTACAGCTAGTCAAGTTTTTCCCCAGACGACAACATGGGGGTGGGTGCAGGGCAGATTGCGTAACAGAGATACAAAAAACCCACATTTATAGGGATACTACTTAGACAAGACTAAAAATAGTGCGTTCTGTGAACCAGCATACATTATATAACATCCACATTGAGATAATAGTAGAAGGGAGAGGACTATCATCATCATCATGGCTACCCGAACGCAAGAAAGGATGTTACAAGTGTGCGGATGTCAGGCATGCCAGTCTATGATCAATGGGTCTGATTTTCCGCATCCCCATAATGGTCGGCGATACAACAAACGATATAGGTTATCATGTACTAGTACTTAATTGCATACATCATCATGTGTCCAGTGGCCTTTACATACGGGCAAACCACTAACCTGAGGGAAAGAATGGCCAACCATAGGCAGTCTCTCAGGCAGGCCCTTGGTGGTGGCGGACCTAATGCCAAATCGGCGAAGTGTCAGTTGCCAAGCACTTTAAAGAAGCAGGACATCAAGCTTCGTGTTTTAAATGGATGGCCATAGATTATGAGCCTAAGATCGAAGGTGTGACCGGAAAGAGCCCTACTTAGAAGGGAAGCTAGATGGATTAGAACGCTTGACACATAGCCCCCAGGGGACTGAATAAACAACTGGCACTATCATGTTATTTACCCTTGTGCTAATTGGCTTATTTTTAGTGGCGACCCATTGCTGCAGTTGTAGTTTATGCACTTTATATATCTTAGGCACTTAATATGCTTTTTTAGCGCTAAATGACTTTATGCACTAAATGTGCTCATGCGCTTTATATATATTACTATTATATTTGTAATATTTATTTGTACTATCCTTAGTCGATAGTTCCCCTTTATCCCAGTGGAGTATTTAGATGGAGCCCTAAATGGTAGAGATTAGACCACTCTGGTGGTTGGTCCTGTGTGTTAAAAACTTCCTCCCTTCTCTTTCAAGCTATTGGTTTGCTTAGTTTGTATAGTACAATGTTACTGTCCTCGAACGTTCGGTCTTGATCTTATATGATAGTCCGTTTGAGCTGTGAGTATTGCAGTGAATGCAATTGCTGCTTATATTCATTACATGTTACAATTATACAATATTATGTTTATTATGCTACTATGTTCTGCCTCTGAACTACTGGGCTTTGAGCTTACATTGATAGTTCGTTTAAATTGAGAGAATGTAGTGTTCTATTGCTGTATTGTTACTTATCTTATCACTATGTCTACTGGTCTCGGATCCGTGTTTTTACATTTTTATGATTTATATGCATACTTTTTTATTACTATTGTCACTTTAGAGGAGGATTCACTGGAGGTGGGTGAGGTGTGGGGAGGGGTTATCTATTTATGGCACTTGTTCTTTCAATATGGCGTATCCTGACGACAGCCGCGTGTTGCGGAAACGGTCGATCTTTTGATGTTTCAATAAACAGTTTGATCCAGTCCATGGAGTGCTCCTATCTGTTTCCTTAAACATCATCCTCATCATATATAATAAAACCCTAAGTGTGCGTCCCTGTGTGTGTGTCCTGCAGTTACTATGGACTCACCACTAGAGGGACAGTCTCTGCAGTTCCTATTGACTCACCACTAGAGGGAAAGTCTCTGCGTTCCTATTGACTCACCACTAGAGGGAGAGTCTCTGCAGTTCCTATTGACTCACCACTAGAGAGAGAAACACAGGAAACACAAAGAGGGAGAACAGCAATTAAACAGACTGCGGGTAAGGTTGCTTGGGACTGGATTTGGGACAGAGGGGGGGCCCTTGATTTGGTACGAGGGGGGGGGGGCTGGATTTGGGACAGAGGGGGGGGACTGATTTGGGACAGAGGGGGAACTCTGCCTTGGGACACTAAGAGGGTACTCTGGCCTTGGGACATGGAGAGGAACTATGGCCTTGGGACACTAAGGGGAACTCTGTGCTTCTAGCACCTGTTATTGTAGCGGCTTAATGTCTAGTATATAATATGGAAACAAGTCAGGGTTTTGCTGAAAGAAAATAAACTCACAGTGTATTACAAATAGTCAGGGGTGCCTGACTCCCCTGTCGCTATCATACAGTCCACAGCTCAAGCCGAACAATCACACCGCTTGTAACAACACCGCCTTTATTTTAACACCCAATCCTTCGGGTCGAGTGTGCGCGCCTTTTCCTTTGTCTTAAACAGGCTGTGTAACAACAGCTCCAATGGTCTAAAATGTAACTTTTATCGTAATGTGAAAGCTTTTCTCCCCAAAACACCTAACTTGTAAGTTGCATTTACATACTGTATCTGTCACAAGAAAGGCTTCCATGTTGTTGCCAGGGCAACAACTCACAGGCCATGTATTTTCAAAGAGTCTTGTGAGCATGTGCAACTATTTGTTACACCTTCTGATCTTGATCATACCCTATTTTATTTTTTTATCTTCAGTTATGGGTAGAAGGGAAGCTAGATGGATTAGAATGCTTGACACTTAGCCCCCAGGGGACTGAATGAACAACTGGCACTATCATGTTATTTGTAACCCTTGTGCTAGATGGTGGGCTTTTTTTAGGTGTGACCCATTGCTGCAGTTGTAGTTTTTGCACTTTATATCTTAGGCACTAAATGTGCTTTTTATGCGCTAAATGTACTTTTTGCACTTTATAATATTACTATTATATTTTATATATTATTTGTACTTCCTTAGTCTGATGTTCCCCTTTATTCCTTGTTACACCCGACCTTATTGTAACACCCAATCCTCGGGTCGAGTGTGCACGCCTTTTCCTTTGTCTTAAACAGGTTGTGTAACAACTTCCAAGTGTCTAAAATGTAACTTTTTTATCGTAAGTGAAAGCTTTTCTCCCCAGAAGCTATACATTGTAAGTTGCATTTACATCCTGTATTCTGTCACTAAGAAGCTTTCATGTTTGTTGCCAGGGCAACAACTCACAGGCCATTTAGTTTTCAAAGAGTCTGTGAGCATGTCAACTATTGTTACACCTTCTGATCTTGATCATACCCTATTTTATTATTTTTTATCTTTAGGTATGGTTTTCCCCAGCAAATACCTCTGAGCTTAAGTAAGAAACTTTTGAGGATTATTTCACTACACCCCTGACCCCATTATTCACTGTATGCACATATCTTTTATACAGATGTCTCCACACCATTATAGAAGCCCCTGATAGACTTTGAAAGTTGCTTGTTACCCTGCAACTTATTTTCCAGCCAGCCTACCAGGAAATATATAAAATAGTCAAATGATTTTACTGTCAGATTTTTTTTCCTTCTGTTTTCTAGCAAAAGATACATTTTCTAAATGTACTGGTTTCCTTTGAGGTAGCTCAGCCTACAAATACTACATTTTTTAGAAACACAATACATGAGGTTACTGGTTCAAATCCCCAGCCTTGCTTTTGAAACAGTACAAACTAGTCAACTGATTTTCTACCATTGTTTTTAGCAAGATAAAGCGTCTACATGTACTGATATTTTATTAGTTGCTCTATGGGATAATAGTATAAATTTCATGTTTGGAACCTCTACAAAAAATTTAAATAAAAAAAATACATATATATATCCCTTATATTATATATATTTATATCTTCATAGGGGATTGCATTGAGTTTTTAGGAGATACAATGAGGTGGGGGGGGGGTATAGGAATATTACATATACGAAAGGTGTATATGTATGTGTGTACTATTTTAATATGACTTACCATTTAATGACCATCAGTAAATGTATATAAGCTGACTTAGGGCTGGCCACACTAGCGCGTTTTTCACGCCTTCGCGTATGCGTTTAGCACTTGCACCCGCAAATTTCGCTAACATGGAAATCGCGGGAATGCTAACATTCCTGCGATTTTGTGAGCATTTTTCACGCAATCGCTTACGTTTTGGACAGGAAGACAAGCTACTACCCTCAGTTTCCTGGACTTTGACAGGCACTACAGGGAAACTATAAGGTTTTCTTAAATAACTACTCAGTGGGGCCAGTAGTGGGTTAAAGTTTAATTTGGGGGGTGGACATGCCCTTTAAGTTATGTAGACTGCTACCAATAGTCTGATTTAAATCCTTCCTCCCGTGCTTTACTGGCAGATTAAACACCCCAAGTGTACTCAGCAGCTCTACCGGCCCAATTGCCCAACCTTTTTTTAAACCTGATCCAATCAGTATCTTGTAACATAAGCAGCTATAAATGTGGCACTTGCCAGGGAAATACTAATAAGTAGAACATAGCATGTTTTGTTTAAACCAAGTGTGTGCAGGATTGCCTGAGTCTATTCTCAGACCTGCAGGATTATCCTATTTGGTTCCCCTGGATCGGGCGACGGTCTGAGTACAGTTTAAAACATAGAAAAAGATTCTATATCCACTGTATCACACATATCAGGTATGATGCTATGTGTGGATATAGAATCCACACACATAATAATAATATATATTTTATATTGTGTGTTTGTACACCGAGTATCCCGCACTCTCCCAGCAGGATATATGCCCTGGTGCAACTATATATTAAAGATACAAATTCTTAAGTAATGAGAGGCACTCAGGTGTCTTTCTCCAAAAACACTTCTATGGTTACAACGGTAACATCACACGTTTCGGCTGATTGATTCAGCCGTCATCAGGAGTTGCGTGCACTGTGACACAACAGATCTTAAACCGTGATCCCTCCTCATTCCATTATCCTCCCTCTTTTCCCACTTTAACCCACTCATGCCCTCGATTTACTCTTAGGTATACTAACTTTTATCCATCTACTGAAAGTGCTACTAGTGCCCAAAAGTGCTAAAACAGATAAAACAGTGGTAACAGACATCGTCATAATAAAAACTCCCTCTTCTGATGTGTAGGATGATGGCTTTGAGGATGTAGCAGGGTATTTTTGTCAGTTCGCTTGGAATATAAACAACTGCAACGACTGAGAGTCCTTCATGATTCTTCCACTCCCACTTCTGTGGTATGATGGTGTAGAGGCTTTGTACGTCTAAAGTCATCAATGTAGTGTAGTTAAAGGGCCTCATATGACCCTAGGATACCCAATAGCTGTTGGTTACACGTAGGTATGACCTCACTTTCTTAGAACCTGAAGAAACCACAAAGCTGATATGGGTTTCAGAAGTACCCACATGAGGATACTATCGCCTCCCGAGAGGCCTTGGTTATTTGTGGATTTTAGGAACCGTGTAGATAATTGGTACCCTGGGCACCTCTGTAGTGAGTGTTTTCTCTCGTTCACTAATTCACCCGTTTTGAAGGCCATACGGATGATGTTATCCAATTAGCTCTTAAAGCATCTGTTGCATCTTCAGATAATTGTACATAGGTTTTTTGATCACCCAATTGGTGTCAACTATTCAGACATGTAGTATTGTCAATCCAGATATATAAAATGATATATATATATAAATATATATAATATATATATATATTATATATATAAGAGAAAAGGTACAGCACAACCACACAGCTGTGTAGTTATCCGTTTTCTGGTGTGTAAAGAAATAATCACTGTTGTTTGGATTGATTTGTGTGCTGTATCTTTTCTCTTCATCTATTTATAGAAGTGGGATTATCGGTATCCGGTATCGGCACCCACTATTGTGATTGAATTTTCTATGCGGTCTTCCTCTCTCTCTCTCTAACATATATTCCCTTATATTATATAAATACATTTATAAATCATGGAGAATACATTGTTTTTTTTGGAGGTAATATGTTGGTGGGGTAGGTAAAAGTAATATACATGGACAGTGCTTATGTGTGTTTAAGCACTAAAAATAATTATAATCATATTAAAAAAATATGTAGTAATGACATTAAAGTATATAGAAATGTAAATAAGGCAAAATCTATAAATAATAAGTACTTGCATAGTCCCCATTCTGTTTGTAATGAATCTACTTCAAAATGGATTGTTAAGCCACACCCAGGAATTTTTAAATTGAGGCAATGTAAGCTTAAAAAACTAACATTTATCACTTCCCTTTTAGTGTGTGTATCCAATGGTGTGCCTAATATTAGACTATAGCATTGTTAGCCAATCAAAACATTTTCTGAGTGTAAGTAGGAAGTTGCAAGACTTACAGTCACTTCCTTTGTAAAACTTGATAGTCTTGCAAAGTAAAACATGTGACAGTCTTGGTAAAAACATTCTTCTCCTCTCACCCACCCCACCCCTCCCAATAGACAAAAAGGAAGCTGCTGATTGCTGGACAGGGAGATATATCTATATATCAGGGATAGGAAACCAGTAGATTCTCCAGATTTTTGGAAACTCACAACTCCCAGAATTCCTAACTCAGAGTGCTTGTAGAGGAATGCTGGGAGTTGTAGTCTGAATTCCCTAACTACAGAGTGCTTGTAGCGGAATGCTGGGAGTTGTAGTTTTCAAAACTCTGGGACCTACTGGTTGCTTATCCCTGCTCTATATGATAGGGGGACTAAAAGAAAACATCTCCATGCGCACTTCTCTGAGACAATGAAGTTTGTTAATCGTTTATTACATATTTAAGTAATAGACTCCATAGAAGCCCTGAACCTGTGTCCTAAAATTATAAAATCTAATTAGATTAAAACTGATAATAGTCCAAGTTCTTTATAGGACCTCAGATTTACCAATAGTGATCCTTCTCTAACAGAATCCCTGGTGACAGCTGTGAGGGAGGGCGAGTATTGAAAGCACAGACTGATAACTTTAATTATAGAATGATCCAATGGATCTGCTATTGATCTATTATTGGTGGAAATTTAAAGGGGAAGATTGATTCAAGCTCTGCACACAGTTGTATTTCACTGGTAACGTTGTAAAAACGATACAAATTGTTCAAAACTGGGATATTCTAACTAGTGATCAAGCGTTACCTTTGAAAGATTAAAACCCATGTTTGCATTAGCGAGGGAGGAACCAAGAAACTTACTAGTTAGGACAGACCTGAGGTGTAAAAACAGCCAATTCACATTCTTGGTTCCCTGAGCCAAAGAATCTAGCGTTTGTCAAGCATCCGATTATGATTTGTGGTGCTGTTTTTTCGCATCTCCATAACGACAGAGGTTCAACATTTGGTATAGATTATCCTGTTTAAGTGCCTATGTGGTATACATTATAACATGCCCCCATGGGTTGTACTATATTGGTAAAACTACGACGACACGAACAGAATGGCCAACCACAGGCAGGCATTAAGACAGGCACTGTCAGGACGAGCTTAAATACCAAATTGGGTGAGATGTCAGTTGCCAAACATTATAAAGAAGCTGGGCACCAGTTGTCCAACTTCAAATGGATGGCTATTAACCATGAACCCAAAACGGAAGGCATTGATCACAATAAAGCATTGCTTAGAAAGAACTAGGTGGATCCAAGTTTTGGATACGCTAGCCCTAGAGGGTTGAACGACGACTGGCATTATCTTGTTTCCTCTAGTAGGTCTTTTTTATTCGATATGGGACTGCTTAGGTTTTTCTCTCCTTTTACGATAGATGGATTATGTCCCTTTGACTTAGAGACAGTTGCCATTTTATATTACTACATAGTAGTAATATAAGTACTGTAACATGTTTATTTTGTATTTGTTTCCCCCTAGAGATTGTGGGGTATACTCATGCTCTATTCATTTTCCAGCCCCTTAGAGGTTACTTTATTCCTTATTAATGGATAGGTTTCCCCTGGATAGGAGTAGATCCTGCCATTTAAAAATTAGACTTTCATAAGATGGATACTATGGGGCCCAAATACATCCAGTGTCCTGTAAGTAGTGAGATGTGTGCAATAGTTGGCCCTTACTAAATTTAATATGAGTGCTCAGTTATCTTTTGCTTAAAATTTTTCCATTATAGGTTACCGGGAGTAGCAATACGTGCTGCTCGTAGCGTAAGATGTTACAATAGGATACTGGATACTTGTCAATGGATCTATTGTATTTATGTAGCTTATATGTGTGACTATTGGATTTTACCTACTAACAGTCATTGCTTTTATCATGCACTGTTTTAGGGTTAAGTTATGAGGTGGGTGATGATGTGGGAGTGGTGGTGGGAGGGTTTTAATCTATTTATTGTCTTGTGTCCAATATGGCGTATCCTGACAACACCACGAGTTGGCCAAAACGCGTCGATTTATGTAATTGCTGAAAATATAATTATTGTTTAAAGTCCATGAAGTGCTCCTATTTCCACTATTGTATAATTCATTGGAAGCACGGGGCTTACAGAATATACAGACGAGGGACGAGGCACCCATTTATCTATCTATATCTATCTATACCTATCTATATATCCCCCTCTCACTCATCACATGACTCATACAAATATATCCGATAACTGATCAATACATAAAAAATGCTCTTAAACAGGGCTCAGCAATATACAAAGTAGGAGCCGCACACACACCGTTTGAAGCAAAAAAAGGGTGTCCTTAACCCAGATAATCCACATGTTAACGTTTCAGGGGAACACAGATACCCTTTGTCACCCTTCACACGTCTGATGAAGGGTGGCTGTGTTCCCTCGAAAACTAACATGTGATTCCTGAAATAAATGTGTTAAGGTCCCATTTTTTTTCTACAAACTTTTGTAGAGGCTCCTACTTTGTATACTGCGGAGTCCTGCTTAAGAGCATTTTTTATGTATTGGTCAGTTATTAGTTATCACATGACATAATCCTTTCAAATTGAGTGAGGGAAAAAAAAAAAAAAAATTATATATATATTATATATATATATATATATAATATATATATATATATATATATATTATATATATATATTATATATATATATATTATATTTATATATAATATATTTTATATATTATATTGCTATAATCTTGTGACCTGGTAGGACGTCTGGACACCAGCACCACACAGGAATTACAAAGTGAGTGCACTATCCTTACTAGATCGCAAAACTGGTAAGATCCATTCCCTTTTCGGATTTACAAGCTCAGGAAAATCCCAAAGAGCGAATTTCCCGAAGATTATCGAATGATCAAGGCTATTTCGAGGATTATTGAAAATAGCCCTGAACGTCAGTAATCATCGAAAATGTGATTCGATGCCCCGAATTGCGAACAATCCGCCCGATTTTGTACAGATCATTTGGATTTCAAAACCAGGGGTTCCGTGTCAGATCTGGGCCCATCTTCTAATCCTTACTTCAAGCTTAAATAGGATTTATGTTTAAGCGTGAGAATTTATGTTTTCTCAAATGTACTTTTTAGCAGACTACAAGGATTAATACAGAATAAAATATTTTACAGGTTTCATATTGTGCTTTTTTTTTAATATTAGCAGCTACAAGACTTTTTAAAGAGGCTAGTTATTGGGTAACAAGTGAATAAAGTAATGAAATAATTTATATACAGTTGCTATACTAACATGACCGTTTCAAACAGCTGAAGCAGGCAACTAATTCATGCATAGCAAAAAATGTGCGTGTGTTTCTAGATTAAACATAGCCTTTAGAAAGAAAATAAAGTCAGAAAGAAGGTGTAGAAGTTCCCAGCTGTACTTCTTCAACAGCAAAAATCATAATATGAGATAGACATTGGGCCTCTTCAATTTAATACAAACACTCACCTGAAAGTGAGGGCTTGATACACACCTTGGAAATCGTGTAAACAAAGGTTCCTGGATTTTAACGATTGTGAAGGTTCAATTACATCCAAGATCTCCTCCACTCCCCAAGGAACATAACCTTACCATTAAAAAAAATATCAGTTTTCAGATAGTTTATACTTTTTGAGATCATTATATAAAACAAATGGTATTAAGGCTTCTTTGCAGTGGACATATTGTTTAAAGAAATATATTCATATACACACTCTTCAAAGCTAAGAACACTACTGTTTATTCCATGGGTACAATTTCTACATTCTATATGCAGTGAAAGGAAAAGTACAATGTATACACTGTTTTGTCTTCTCAGGCTCTAGTGGAAAAAAGCCATACTTTTCCTAGATTTTCCAATTTATTTTGGATGCAGTTTAAAAAAAAAATCATAATCTACACTGTATTTCTAACGGTTTGATATGAGGACAAAACACTTGCTTTTCTATGAAATGTTTTATATTAAACAGGCTTCAAATTTGTCAATGTTCAGTTTCAAAAACAACAATTCTAAAGCATAAGCAAAAAGTGCAGGTTTAATGTCAAAGCATTATTCAAATTTCAAAAGCGTTCTAATTGTTAGCAAAGTGGGGTTTTAAAGTGACTATTTTTCAAAAAGTGGTGGGTAAACTATAAATATTTTACTCCCTATTCACAGAACAATTGGAGCAATGCAGGTTAACCAACTGAGAATGAAGCTAATGCTCATCTATCCTGGACTGTTGCTACATACCTTCCAGCTTCCCTATTTGGGCACTTGTGGAGAAGATGGGAGGGATGCCGCTCCAATCCTCAGAATCCGCTGTCAGAGCAAGTGGAGAGACACATTCGCTGATAAGTATAACAGCTGTAATGCTCCAATTGTACTATGCAAATGGAGGCAGAAATTGCTCTCCTACCTACCTGTAAATTATATTTTGTCCAGCCCCAAACTAAAATTGAACTACTGCTGGCCCTACTGTATAGTGTTTAAAAAAATCCTGCCTTTCCTCTCAGCTCCATAAGGCTGTCCCACAGTGCCTATCAAAGTTCAGTCCTCCCGGGGGACTCTGGCATATGCTTTCTCCCCCCCCTTCGAGTTATCTGCGCTGTAGTTTATTGTTTAAAAAAAATCTACCTTTTCGTATGTAGGGGACCAGGTAAAAGCTTAAAAAGTGCAGAAAGACACCCACCTCAGCTCTCCACTAGCCGGCTGACTCTCGCCAATCTTAGACACAGCTACCGGTCCACCCCAATTGCTACTGCGTCCCCAAAGCAGCAATATAACAAGGCCAAGAGAGTGAAGGTTGGTAAGTCTGTTTCTCGCCTTATTTAGTTTCGAACCTGGCGGTAGGGTTAGGAGTGGGTCCCCTACACTACAGAAAAAAAGTAGATTTTGGGGTGGAGATCGCGTTTTTTTTTTCGATTTTTCCTAACACAGCAATTGGCGGCAACGCATGCGATTGTTTGCGATACGCGATTGCGTGTGCGGCGCGAGTGTGGCTGTGCCCTGAATTGATGAAACCAGGTACCTTGCATTTGTATCTTTTATTCACAGGAGGTGAGTTGTGCTTATTCGCACATCCATGTGAATAAATGAATGCCCGGATTGCACAGAAAAATGTACCTACCGGCACTCCACTCACAGTTATCACCGACTTTATTAGGCTTGCAATGCATAAAGAGAGAGTGTGGTCTAGACAGCGCTTCATCTGTTGGTGGAACTGCAAGTGGAGCACCATTAGGGGATAAATTCCGTTCCCTGGGCATTCTATTATTCACAGGGATGTGGTAATAGCAATCTCACATCCCTTTGAATAATACATACAGATGCAAGTACAAGATTTTTTAAATTTAGTGTCCCTTTATTTCAAGGCAAAGAAATGTCCTTGTAGCAATCAACTCGAATACAGTACCTGTTCCCTCAACCCTTGTTCATAAATGCACAATGATATTTGAAAATAATTTTAAGTCTCTTATTGTAACAAAGACGAGATGGAAATCCCAATCACTTATAATAATTTTGCAATTTTTTTTTTTTACACAATTACTACCATTTTCCATTAGCACAGATCTGTTCAACAAGGGCAAAAGGTAATCTGTGCGTTGTTTTAGTTGTGCAAGAGTCTTTTTAAGACATAGCATGGTAAATTCCCAGAAGTCTTTGTTCCTATTGCATAGTTGTTTTAAAAGACAAGACAGTAGTAGTGGCAGCCTCTGTCAGACCTCTCCTCCGGACTCCAAGCTATCACCAAGCATAAGGTTAAAGAAGCCACACCATTTTCTCAGAAATGCAACACCTGATGAGGGACATGAGTGATCCCCTTAACATTGGTTTATGCGATTTCAAATAAAAAGAACATTCTGAAAAATATTGTGCGCTTCTATAACCTAATTGCTTGTGCAATAGATTGGAGTCACATTATTTTAATCTAATTTTTTTAGTTTAGTTTATTTTTTTAATTAATGCACATCATATTTAAAAGGCATGAAGTTCAATTATAACTAATAAGGGGCTTACCTCTTTTGACTGCATTTGTCGCCAAATTTCATCAGCCCTCTAATGCCCTATTAAAGAAAACCATAAATGTCAATTTCCCCCCCTCCTACACAGAAAGACAATATTCTCGTGAAGAAATGAATTGGCATCACTTACTGGTTCTGTGTTGTAGGATCTTTCTCCAAAATTGTACTATACAATATGCCAGCTATAAACATTTAAAAACATTCAATTAATGGCAATCAAACCTGCGCTGCTTAACACACTGCTAAAACCACTATGACATTTTAACATCACAGAGTTCAAAAGAATATAATTGAATTGATCATTCATAACCAGAGGCAAAGAACTTTGGTAAGCATTCTTAAAGAAAAGAACAAAAAGGAATTTGCTTTAGTACACAACATATCCTAATAGATGAAGATAAAAGTGGATAGCTGATATTTAGGACAGACAAAAGTTTGGACATTTAAACACTGTGATCAGTCAAAAAAAAAAATTTAAACAGAGATATAAACACACACTTAAGTAGCAGTCAGGGAAAATGTTATTTTACATTAAAACCTAAATAACTATCTATCATAAGATGTTACAAATTTAGCATAGTTTACCTGTGCATGGAAAGGGATAAGCTTCGAACTGTATGTAAGGTTCAAACACCTTAACCAGAAACTGTTTATGCTCTGATTTGAGTGCAAGCAAAGCCATTGATTATACTAAAAAAGAAAATGAAGCACTAATTATATCAGGTAAATAACATGCAAATTCAGAAGTGCAGTAAGCTTTAAAAACATATCTTCCTTGGCTAGCTGCAGGCATAGTCTTTTAGCGCACCGTATAAATGGATAAAGAGCATCTCCTGAAAATATTTTTTGATATGTAAGTTACCCCTGCCTACCCACACAACCGCTCTATTGTTTTTTTAAAAAAAGATTTGGAACCTTATTTACATGCCTTCATTCCCCATGCTCTAATCTGAGAGGCAGCCAATTACAGGTGCGGCTGCTGTCAATGGACACTTAATAAAACATACGGCATGCTCCCAAACCGTTCCGTTTCGCGGGACTGGTCCCATTTTTGGGGTCATTTCCTGCTGTCCAGGCACCCCCTCTTGTTCCCGCAATTCCCAGAGTCTGGCAAAAAAAATTGGTAAAAATCGGAAAACCGGAAGTGAATCTGCAGGTGTTAAGACCCTGCAGTAGATTTAATTGGGAGGCTCAGTTTCCTGCCTTTTGGGGACGGGGCTATTTGTTCAGCACAGAGCTGCTGAGGATCCAGCATGAAGGGAAGACAGTCAGTCCACTGCAGACACATGCTCTAGGTCGTACAGAAAGATTTGGATCTGCTTGTATTGTAATACTGCAATGTCCATCTGGGTTTGTTTTTTCAGTAATAGGAACTTATTAACCCTTCCCTCACTGAAGGGTCTGTTACTGCAAACAAACCCCAGATGGACATTGCAGTTAGTTTAACAGTAAGGGGTGCAGGGGGTCAGTGGGGTCCTCATTAGGTAAATACACCACCATTTGGAAAAAATGCCATGAGATACGTTTCAATACATTCATTTAACCTGCCTGTTGGTTGGGAAATATCAAAATCCTTTCCTCTTTAAAAACATTTTTTAATATTTAAACGAGCCATACTACGAGATTCTAATGGTTTAAAGAAAAAGAAATTCAGAAGAAACCTCCTAAAATTTGTTGCAGCGAAAGTACAAAATGCCAATGTCTTATTTGCTCTACTAGAAAAAGCTAAAATGCATAGAAAAACACAAAATCAACCAAATAAATATATCTGTTGTATTCAGTTAGATCAACTGGACTTGAAGTTTAGTTCTTGAAGACGTTTCGCTAGTCATCCGACTGGCTTTCTCAATTCAGAATGACTTGTCCAAGAATCTGTGGCATTATGTACCCTGGAATCCCAATTAGCATATCACAGCGAGTCATTCTGAATTGAGAAAGCAAGTCGGATGACTAGCGAATTCTTTCAAGAACTAAACTCAAGTCCAGTTGATCAATTGAATACAACAGATATACCATACCTGGATGACGAGAACCTTCATAAGCAACACCAAATAAACTACAACTTATTTTATCTGTATAGTTTTGGGTTTAAAGCACAATAGATATTCTGTTAAAAGTTAATACTTAAAGGGAACTGTGGTCTCCAAACAAGTTGGTTATAAATGAACATCATGAACAAATTGCACATGCTCAAGTGCAGCATAACGCAGAAGAAACCAGGAAGAGATCGAGTTACAGTGTGGTGTGGGAGGGGCCAGAGGGGTTTTCAAGGGGACTGCAAGGGAGGGCCCATGGGGGCCCACAGGAGGAAGAGACAAAGGGAAGAGGGATTGTCCAATGGTTTCAGAGCAGAAGCGCAGGGGATCTGGTGATGTTGCTACCATATCACGTATAAAAATGTAATATCCTTCAAAAAAAATTTAAATAAAAACAAACAATGAAAGTAAATTGCAAAAATACACAGGGAAGCAATTCTCAATTACCCTAAAGTCATTTTTGAACACAGGTGCCTTTAACTAATGTGTTTACTAAATGATTGGACATATTAATCTGACTTTATTTTTGAATTAGGTTTTATATGGTGCATCAGGGCACACTGCCAGAGAACCTGAGTTTTTCAACTAAACTAGAATACTGTGAACATATTTTTCTTATTTTTATTATTAACATTAAAAGGTAATTTAAGAAAAATTGGTATTGCCCAATGCATTATTTTAATTGTTCTACAAAGAGTTAAGGTATGCGCCTTCCCCATACATTTATTTTATATGCGTTATCGTGTGGCCAAGCCCAGGTAAAATACATTTGATATATTCAACTGTCATGACCATACAATGTATACTGTTATAAAAAATACTATTACATTTACAGTTGATTGGAATTAACAGTTTATGTTTCTAATAATAAGCTTACCTTCCTAAATTTCCAGCAATTCTGCACTCTCCATTAAAGTGTTCAGTTTCATAAACAAATCTATAAAATAAATAGAAAACTATTAGACAAAGATGTTTATTTACCATAAGGCAGATTATATTACAGATAAGTTACCGTTTTTGCTGTAAATTACAATAATTTGGAGGAGGGTATGGGATGTAAATGGCATGTCCCAGTCAAAAAATAAAGGCTCTAAATGTTCTCCACCCCCTTTCAACCCCACTTTCCCATTATCAATATTTCCAAATATGCACCAAACGTTCCTTACCTGATTCGGTTCCTCGCCTATTCTCGTCTGCGGCGTGACGCCGCTCATTTCCTGCTGCGGCTGTCATGAAAGGCGGCGGTGTGGACGTTACGCCCAATAGCCTGACAGCTGCGACCAGAAAGTAGAGTGGCTGTCATGCAGAAGCCCTCTGCTCCTGTTTTTGGTCAAAACAAGCAGAAAACCAGAGGCAGGGGGAGGTTCAGACCAGGGCAGGTAAGTCCCTTCAGGGGCATATTTGAAAATTATGATAATGTGAAAGTGGGGACTGGAATATTTATAGCAAAGTTTTTTTTTGACTGTCAACCACAAATACATCAAACATACATTCATATAGAACCCCACAAAAACAGGGGATTCAATACAATGTTGGAAAAAAATCCCACATCCCTTTAGACTGAAGAAAAAAGGCTTCAAGTAAGGAAGGTGTTTTTCACTGTAGAACAGTAACAGTCTTCCATGTGATGTTATGGCAGGTTCATTTGTCAGTTTAAAAAAAAAAAAGCTTGATCCAGGGAAAAGAGTTGATCCAGGGAAACTTCCAATTGAATTTTTATAATTTTTTTTAAATGGTTTGTTTTTTTGCCCTCCTCGGATCAACAAAAAAAGATAATGTAATGGGTTGGACTAGGAATGACTTATGTCTTTATTCAACCATCAAATCTATACTAAATACAGGTATCTGTACACGGTACAATGCAAAAACTTTCCACAAAGCAGATACTGGTGCACACCTGAAAAAAGCACACACCAAGTCTTCAAGGTCAAGCAGGTGGACACAATTTTACTGTATAATAAAACAATCCAGGATTTGCTAGGGAGTCCGGATTTGTTTTTAGCTGCCAGTAAAATTGTGTCCACCTGCTTGACTTGAAACTTGGTGTGTGCGTCAGTGGCTCGCTTTGGGAAAGTATTGTTATTTTCTTGACTGGAACATGCTCTTTAACTAAACTCCATGCTTTCAATCATAAAAGAAATATTATAAATTTAAAGTATGAATATTAATCGTATACAATCACTCCAATGCTTGCATCATTTACATAAATTATATTCGTAAAAACAGGACTTCATATGAAGAGTCTTACTTTTCAACTGATTGCTCAAATCGTTCTCCTGTAGTAGTGTAGTGTAGTGGCAGGGTGAGAAGATGGGTGCAGGGAAATAGGTTTTATTCCTGGGGCTGGACCTGGGGCTGGAGGGGAGAGTAAGGAGTCAGGGACAGGGTAGTGTGTTTTGGGGTTAGTGTGTGGGACAGGGTAGTGTGTTTTGGGGTTAGTGTGTGCAGTTCCCTACTTCCACTCCCTTCTACTACTCTACCCTCGACTTATACTCGAGTCAATTGGTTTTACTCATTTTTGAGGTAAAAATGGGTACCTCGACTATACTCGGTATATACGGTAGGTGTTTGCAGGCAGTGCTCTGCACCCCTAACTAACTCTTAGTGCCTGTATTTAACTGTGTGCGTCAGGGCCACTTCTACCATTAGGCAGTGACACATTTGTCTCAGGCGGCACCCCTGCACTGAAGCTAAAAGGCGGCAGACAGGCAGTGGTAGGGAAAAAAGTTTTTCCTTGACCAGTCAAGAAAAAAAAATTCCCCCCTAATAACAGGTATGATTTTGTTAAAATCATTTTATATTGTTAGGTTAGCTTTAGTTTGTTAGTCTAGGTTAGATTAGTTGAGTTACTTAGGGCCCTGAGACTGTTGAAAGGGTCTACCTTGACATGGTGGGGGGCTTAAAAATCTTTTGGCTAAAATATTTTATACTACAGAATGTATGGCATTTCTAATGCATAATCAAGGGCGGCATTCAAAAGTTTGGCTCAGGCAGCAAAAACCCTAGCAGTGCCCCTGTGTGCTGTACTATCTAACTCTGAGCAGATTAACTTGCAGTGTAACAGTCTCAGACAGACCTTTTCTTCTGCAGTTTCCTCCCTCTCCATGCTGAATCCCCAGCAGCTCCGTTCTGTTAATAGCCCCACCCCCAGCAGGCAGGACTGGGAGTCTCCAACTGCAGGGTCCTAAAGCCTGCTAGTGTACTTCCGGTTTAGCGGTTTTACCTTTAAAAATGTACCAGACGCCCGGGAAAAAACGGGGCAATGCGGGAACAGAGATGGGGTGCCAGGACAGCGGGAAAGGACCCCAAAAACTGGAAAGTCCCTCCGAAAATGGGACGGTTGAGAGCTATGCATAAACTTACTTACAGATCTGAGATCCCTATTTCAAAATGGAATAGTCAAATGGCAGCTTAAACCACACCCCTGTGTTTGCTCCATGTGAAAGAAGTGTAATTCAGAAAAAGTTTGTCTGCTAAACAGGATGTGATGTGTATTGAAATGGACATTTATATACCATCTCAGCCTGCAGGTGGTGTCAGTGAGTAATAAAAAGACATCCCTGCTCTCTATGGCTAGGGGGACAAAGTGAAAGTAGATTGTGGTGTGTGCTATGGAGAGATATTGACTGCAACACAAGATCCTGTGTATAAAATCCTGTTACCACCTGTTGGGAGACAGATTATTGGCCAGACAATTTACCTATTGGATACAAACTATGAGGTAACAGATAAGTGTACACCAACTTACAGGACACACAATATACAGACCTGGTCAATACTCAAGTGGTGCAACATAGACTGTGACACACCGTGATTACTGCAAATGTTATGTGGGGAACCTGTTTATGTGCACTGTCTGCTTTGTGCCAGAACACCAGAGTAACCCACTGTGTGCCATGCTACCCATAATCCTTCCATAAAGCAGTGATCTGTTACAAATTGGTGGCAGCAGTGCCGGTAATACCATTTATTCTCCCTGTTTTCTCTGTATATTTGTTCTGTGTTAAAGGGCATCTATACCAAAAAATAGGTTATTTTAAATTGA
Source organism: Hymenochirus boettgeri (assembly GCA_019447015.1). Taxonomy (NCBI): domain Eukaryota; kingdom Metazoa; phylum Chordata; class Amphibia; order Anura; family Pipidae; genus Hymenochirus; species Hymenochirus boettgeri. The sequence goes on along the minus strand of CM033476.1, from coordinate 263,615,749 downwards.
CCATAACGTGAAACTATAATTCTTCCCAACCACCACTGTATAATTTTTTTTGTTGATCTGCCCCCTATTTCTTTGATTTCTGTCAATCAAGTTTCTTGTTGTCAAAAACTATTCTTCTGTGAGTAGTTTTACTGTAGCTGGAATGGTGACAGAGTTTTGACCGTTGGAATGCTGTATGCTGTGTGCAGGCTTGACAGTTGGTTTGTGGGTAAAAAGTCAGGTCGGATGGAAGTGGGAGTGGTTAAAAGAGAGAGGGGGATACTGCTCCTAAACAAAATGTGTGCTGGATTGAAGGCATGCAGCAACACACACAAATCTGAGTAAGTGCTACTTACATGTATTCAAATTATAACTTAAGATGAGGCAAAGTCATTTTTTCAGTATAGTGTCCCTTTAAGCTATGGAGGCTGCTACGGATAGTAATGATTTAAATCTTCCTGTCCTGCTACCTGCAGATGAAATTCCCCAATTACACTCTGTAGCTCTACCAGGCCCAATTGCCAAACCTATTTTTAAAGATCCATTTGATAGGGTAACTAGGTCGTGGACTGATTGGCTAGAACAATTTTAATTGGCAGCCACTATTAATGGTTGGGATAAAGGTGCTCGCTGCACCTTAGCCTTTTGCTTAGTGGTAAAGCCAGGCAGGTATACCAAGAATTTACTGTAACACTGAAATAAAAAGTAGTAGTTATCAGCTATTAAAAATTGCTCTGAATCATTTTTTTTCAATTAGATCTGTATTTAAAAAAAAAAGTATATAAACGTTAAATCCATTTCTTTAGGTAAAATGGGAATGAGAAATGTTTGTTTATACATCAGATTATTAGGGAAATGCTATTATAATAATGATGCTGTGAAGTACCTTCTGTTATAATATATGAGGTACCATCACCACTTGCTGTGGTGAATACTAATAAGTATAAACCTAGCATGTTTAGTTTCAACCACACAGTGTGGCAGGATTGCCTGGGTCTACTCTCAGACCTGCAGGATTATCCTATTTGGTTCCTCTGGAAGCTGGTGACTGTCTGAGTAACAGTTTAAAATATACCTGTTTAAAGATTCTATATTCACTATATCCACACATAGAAAAACATACACACACATAATTTCCATTGTGCTCCAACGGGCACACTTTTGCTAGTGCATCTGTATATACATATCTCAAAGGTTGGTGTGGTCTTGATGTCTAGTTTCCTGCCCCATGTGCCTAGTCTGAAACTGGTTTGACAGTTTTTTTTACCAGTATCCTAATGCCAACTATTTTACCAGTCCCTGTGTGCCAACCATTTTGCTAGTTCCAATTGACAAGGAATTTACCAGTGTCTATGTGGCAACCATTTACCAGTGCCAGTTTGGCGAGGATTTTACAGTGTCTGTGCAAAGCATTTTAGGATTATAGTTGATTGTTGGAGGCAGAGCTGTATCATTGGTATATATGGTGCCGATTTGTGTTGGCAGTGGGGTAGGGGGGCCCAGGTCCAAAGTCTGCATCAGGGCCCATAGGTCTGTAGCTACGCCACTGCCTAAAAATGTATATATAACAAGGCTATACAGCAGTTCATTATGACGTATGGCTACATTAAAATCAATGCAAGAGGCATCATACTTCTAGTGTAAATACCCATCAACCTTTCTGCATGTAGATTTAGAGTATTTGAGTCTTAAAGGGCATGTCCACCCTTAAAAATTGTTTTTAATATGATGTTCCCCCATGTCTGGCAGCCCCAACCGCATATATTTTATTTTCCAAAAGCCCCCCAAACTCTTACTTACCTCCCCTCGTTCCTCCGCCGCACTGCCGGCCCTCTGCTTGCGAGAATGCAAGCAGTGGGGCGGGACCGGAAGTCGCGTCTGTGATTGGCTGAGCGGCAGCCAATCACGGACGCGGCTGCCGGTCATTCAGTGCAGTGGAAGAAAGAGGAGAGGTAAGTAAGAGTTTGGGGAGCTTTTGGAAATTAAAAAATATGCGGTTGGGGCTGCCAGACATGGGGGAACATCATATTAAGGGGATTTTATGCTAGGGGGAGGGATAGTAGAACGGGAGGGAGAGGGAGAAGGGCTGCAGTACGCATGGCAAATATCTACCGGAGGCAAGGTAGCAGGCAGAGTCCTGCTAGCCTCCTGGTGGACAGTTTTTGGGACTTTAGGGGGGGTCTACAGGAGAACCCTATGGAGCTGGGATGTGAGGTAAGGATTACACTACACTACATGGTGGGGCCATTACTGGGGGGGATTATAGTTTTGGGGGTGGACATGCCCTTTAAAGGGAAAGATGAAAACTGGGTTGCCAGATCATTTGGTATAGAGATACACTTAAATGTAACTAATATGGCTGCGCTGACTTATAGGTGTTCCTGTATATCTTTAACTGCTACATAGCCTTGTAAACATGTAAATTTCATATGTGCTCAGGCTCAGTATTTTAATAGCTCCACAATATTGCTTTTAAATCTACCATGGTATTCTAGATATTGTTTTTAATCTGCCTGAATCTACCAATATTGCTTTAAATCTGTCAGTCTCTCGCAGTTTACATTTAATCTGCATACCTTTAATATTAACTCTTCAATAGTTACACTTATGGAAACAACATAGCACAGAGCTACAGAGGGAGGATAATAAAGTGAACATGATCTTAGCACAACTATCTGTACCTATTTTTAAAGTAAATGAAACCATCACTATCTAAAGGTGAATTAAAGATTAACAGAAAGTATTACCGTATTTCTGTTAATCCTTCAATTAAGCACTTATACACAGACTTAGCAAGAATGAGATCTCACTGAAATCCAGTATGGTAAGACTTCTATTCTGTAGGACGTTATACTGGAAAGAGTTATAACATTTACTATTTACAAATGACAGGAAGAAAACAACAAGGGAAATAAAAATTTTGAAGGTAGAAGAAATACATAGGGTGAATGAAAAAACACAATTTCCCTCATAGCATATGTAATATGTACAGCAATATAGAAGAAATGTCTATAATAATGAAAATGAGAATGTGAGGAACAAGATATTTATCAAGTCATTTTAAATTAGATTAAGATTTTTGCTGTTTTACTGCCTAAACAAATTTTAGTAAGATGACGAAAAAGTTCCAACAACTTAAGCTGGCCATACACTAGGCAGATTGAAGAACGATGCCCGATCCAGTGCATACACACATATGATTACCGTCCAGAACAGCCGTTTATCATGCATATGCACGCGTTTGCCCGTCGTTCCTCGTCCATCCTATCGAGCGTGTGTACGAGGCTTTATACTTAAGGGCAGCAAAGTCCACATTGTTTCTAATGCACATTAGATTGAAAACAACATCTTATCTATATATCCCGCATATGTGCATGAACATTTTAATCCACACATCTATGATAAAAAAACAAAACTAACTTCCTGTCTGTAAAAACATTAAAGGGTATCTCAAACCCAAAAATCTCAATTTTGATGTAAACACTAGGGTTTTAAGTTTAAAAAGTTCCCAGAAATAGACTTGCCCACCTTCGTTCCCTTGGCCTCTATTGCTAGTTCTGGGAACGGAATAGCAATAGGGGCTGGACTGGCAGTCATGTCTGTGATTGCCTGTGAGTCAGCCAATCACAGACATAGCTCACGGCTATTGAGAGAACAGAGGGAACGAGGTCGGGTAAGTCTATTTCTGGGCACTTTTTAAACATTTCAATATAGCCTTTAGGTTTTGGTGTGGGGGGCTACATTTCAGCCAAGTTTTGGTAGGATAGGAGAGCTCCCATGACAGAGTCCTCGAGGACGGGGGGCAGATACCGGATTACACACAGGAAGGCTCCTTCTCTTCACTTTTCTGGACTTTGAATAGGCATTGCAGGATAACAATAAGAAGCAGAGGAAAAAGGTCAAGATTTTTGAACACTACAGTGGGGCCAGCAGTAAGTCAAATTATAGTTTTGGGGGTGGACATGACCTTTAAAAAATAAAAGTGAGCTTTAGATGTAACAAAAATAAAAGCATCTTTACACTTTATATACAAAAGGTCTAACAACGTAAGCAAATATTGTATTAAGTCAGAATAATAGAAGATTAAACACTTACGGATTCCAGTGTTCTTTGGAAATCCTATACAAGCTTGCAAACATAATGGGTAGGATGACGTTTGAATTCTCTTCTATTAAACTCATTATGTATTCATTATTCCAATAGTACAGTGCTCTTTCTGCCACCTAGAGATGAAATACATTCAAAGTTTCATATTAACCAGATGTCCAATAGTTAAATAAATAAATAAATTATATATATATTTTTGTTGTGTGTGTCTTCCTGGATGCCTATAGTGTTATTTGCCTTTGTTTGTTTTTGAACATCTAAAATGTATCACTATAGGATAACAACAGCATTAAATGTTCATACCGGCAACACACAATGTGTATGCATGGCTGTATCGGGCAACAATAGTGCCAGGGTTAGTTTATTCCCCCCCCCACCCCTCAGGATCAGAGATGAGCTGGAATAGATCTGTTATGAGAACATACTTGTTATGATCTGAATAATAGCTATTTCTGTTGAAAAAAATGCCCAAATTCTAGTCACAGTCTAGTCACTTGTTACAGTTAGGAATAATAAACTTGAATTTACAATCGCATCTGTCTCTTCCCAGAAAGAAACACATGTATCGCTATTAGATTTGTATTCACCTTCTTGGATGCAATAACATCTTTCTATTATAAAAAAAAAAAAAACACATTCTTCCAATGTTCATTTTTGGTGCGTTTTTCTAAATGAATCGTTTTTAAATATGCAAGGACACAGAATTCAATAGAACAGTTTACACTATTGTGTTCTGATTTTGTCTGTTTGCGCTGTGGTCCATTGCGCTTTAAAAAAGCACTGCATGTGTATGCAAAAATGGACAGAAACTGACAAACGCATGCTGTGCATTTCTGTCAGTTTCTAGTGTGAACGAGCCCTAACAGAACTTTCTGAAGTGACTGCAGGCTACCTGGACTGGTGCAATATAATGACCAACAAGCTGGACAGCATAGAACGTTTTCACGATGCAGAGAACATTTACTAACAGTAACGGTATCCCTCGATTTCCATAAAAAATGTATAGGTACAAGCAATCTAACTGAAAATATTTATTGCAGCACATCTGCCTCAGTACTGTAAACTTTTTATTATCTTGTAACTTTGCATATCTCTGTCCCTTACCTGTGAGTAAGAAATAACTTTTTTCTTTTTGTTAAATTTTGTTGGCAATGCTATTTAAATAGCATAAGATTGCAAGATGCCTTCTGTTATAAAAAGGCTCTACTCCATTTTTAAGCTCTGTAGAGGGCTATTTGCACCTTTTGGCCCACCTCTCCTTAAGCTATATAGCTGCCTCGTCTATTATCTTGTATGTCAGATAAACTAGGACAAATTTAATTCAAATAGCACCATCATGTGGTCATAAATCAAAATACACTTGTTTATTAAGTAACCTATAGTATTCCATTCCCTCTGTATAATAAAGCCTTTTATTCTGACAAAGAATAAAAACAGCCCGCAGGACATTTTTATCAATGAAATTGAAGAGGTAGATATTTCTTTTCAACAAAACCAAATTAACCAAAAATAATCTGTACAAGCTAGTCAAGTTTTTCCCCAGACGATAACATGGGGGTGGGTGCAGGGCAGATTGCGTAACAGAGATACAAAAAACTGCACATTTATAGGGATTACTACTTAGACAAGACTAAAAATAGTGCGTTCTGTGAACCAGCATACATAATATATAACATCCACATTGAGATAATATAGTAGAAGGGAGAGGACTATCATCATCATCATGGCTACCCGAACGCAAGAAAGGATGTTACAAGTGTGGCGGATGTCAGGCATGCCAGTCTATGATCAATGGGTCTGATTTTCCGCATCCCCATAATGGTCGGCGATACAACAAACGATATAGGTTATCATGTACTAGTACTTAAGTTGCATACATCATCATGTGTCCAATGTGGCCTTTACTATACGGGCAAAAAGACCACTAACCTGAGGGAAAGAATGGCCAACCATAGGCAGTCTCTCAGGCAGGCCCTTGGTGGTGGCGGACCTAATGCCAAATTCGGCGAAGTGTCAGTTGCCAAGCACTTTAAAGAAGCAGGACATCAAGCTTCGTGTTTTAAATGGATGGCCATAGATTATGAGCCTAAGATCGAAGGTGTTGACCGGAAAAGAGCCCTACTTAGAAGGGAAGCTAGATGGATTAGAACGCTTGACACATTAGCCCCCAGGGGACTGAATAAACAACTGGCACTATCATGTTATTTGTAACCCTTGTGCTAGATGGTGGCTTATTTTTAGTGGCGACCCATTGCTGCAGTTGTAGTTTATGCACTTTATATATCTTAGGCACTTAATATGCTTTTTATGCGCTAAATGTACTTTATGCACTAAATGTGCTCATGCGCTTTATATATATTACTATTATATTTGTAATATATTTATTTGTACTATCCTTAGTCTGATAGTTCCCCTTTATTCCCAGTGGTAGTATTTAGATGGAGCCCTAAATGGTAGAGATTAGACCACTCTGGTGGTTGGTCCTGTGTGTTAAAAACTTCCTCCCTTCTCTTTCAAGCTATTGGTTGCTTTAGTTTGTATAGTACAATGTTACTGTCCTCGAACAGTTCGGTCTTGATCTTATATTGATAGTCCGTTTGAGCTGTGAGTATTGCAGTGAATGCAATTGCTGCTTATATTCATTACAATGTTACAATTATACAATATTATTGTTATTATGCTACTATGTTACTGCCTCTGAACTACTGGGCTTTGAGCTTACATTGATAGTTCGTTTAAATTGAGAGAATTATAGTAAGTGCTATTGCTGCTATTGTTACTTATCTTTATCACTATGTCTACTGGTCTCGGATCCGTGTTTTTACATTTTTATGAATTTATATGCATACTTTTTATTACTATTGTGCACTTTAGAGGAGGATTCACTGGAGGTGGGTGGAGGTGTGGGAGGGGTTTTATCTATTTATGGCACTTGTTCTTTCAATATGGCGTATCCTGACGACAGCCGCGTGTTGGCGGAAACGGGTCGATTCTTTTGATGTTTCAATAAACAGTTTGATCCAGTCCATGGAGTGCTCCTATCTGTTTCCTATAACATCATCCTCATCATATATAATAAAACCCTAAGTGTGCGTCCCTGTGTGTGTGTCACTGCAGTTACTATGGACTCACCACTAGAGGGACAGTCTCTGCAGTTCCTATTGACTCACCACTAGAGGGAGAGTCTCTGCAGTTCCTATTGACTCACCACTAGAGAGAGAAACACAGGAAACACAAAGAGGGAGAACAGCAATTAAACAGACTGCGGGTAAGGTTGCTTGGGACTGGATTTGGGACAGAGGGGGAACTCTGGCCTTGGGACACTAAGAGGGTACTCTGGCCTTGGGACATGGAGGAGGACTATGGCCTTGGGACACTAAGGGGGCACTCTGTGCTTCTAGCACCTGTTATTGTAGCGGGCTTAATGTCTAGTATATAATATGGAAACAAGTCATAGGTAATATGCTGGAAAGAATAAACTCACAGTGTAATACAAATAGTCAGGGTGCCTGACTCTCCCTGTCTGCTATCATACAGTCCACAGCTCAAGCCGAACAATCACACCGCTTGTTACACCCGACCTTTATTGTAACACCCAATCCTTCGGGTCGAGTGTGCGCGCCTTTTCCTTTGTCTTAAACAGGCTGTGTAACAACAGCTCCAATGGTCTAAAATGTAACTTTTTTATCGTAATGTGAAAGCTTTTCTCCCCAGAACACCTATACATTGTAAGTTGCATTTACATACTGTATTCTGTCACTAAGAAGGCTTCCATGTTGTTGCCAGGGCAACAACTCACAGGCCATGTAGTTTTCAAAGAGTCTTGTGAGCATGTGCAACTATTTGTTACACCTTCTGATCTTGATCATACCCTATTTTATTATTTTTTATCTTCAGGTATGGGTAGAAGGGAAGCTAGATGGATTAGAATGCTTGACACGTTAGCCCCCAGGGGACTGAATGAACAACTGGCACTATCATGTTATTTGTAACCCTTGTGCTAGATGGTGGCTTATTTTTAGTGGTGACCCATTGCTGCAGTTGTAGTTTATGCACTTTATATATCTTAGGCACTAAATGTGCTTTTTATGCGCTAAATGTACTTTATGCACTTTATATATATTACTATTATATTTGTAATATATTTATTTGTACTATCCTTAGTCTGATAGTTCCCCTTTATTCCCTTGTTACACCCGACCTTTATTGTAACACCCAATCCTTCGGGTCGAGTGTGCACGCCTTTTCCTTTGTCTTAAACAGGTTGTGTAACAACAGTTCCAATGGTCTAAAATGTAACTTTTTTATCGTAATGTGAAAGCTTTTCTCCCCAGAACAGCTATACATTGTAAGTTGCATTTACATACTGTATTCTGTCACTAAGAAGGCTTTCATGTTGTTGCCAGGGCAACAACTCACAGGCCATGTAGTTTTCAAAGAGTCTTGTGAGCATGTGCAACTATTTGTTACACCTTCTGATCTTGATCATACCCTATTTTATTATTTTTTATCTTTAGGTATGGGTTTCCCCCAGCAAATACCTCTGAGCTTAAGTAAGAAACTTTTGAGGATTATTTCACTACACCACCTGACCCCATTATTCACTGTATGCACATATCTTTTATACAGATGTCTCCACACCATTATAGAAGCCCCTGATAAGACTTTGAAAGTTGCTTGTTACCCTGCAACTTATTTTCCAGCCAGCCTACCAGGAAATATATAAAATAGTCAAATGATTTTACTGTCAGATTTTTTTTCCTTCTGTTTCTAGCAAAAGATACATTTTCTAAATGTACTGGTTTCCTTTGAGGTAGCTCAGCCTACAAATACTACATTTTTTAGAAACACACATACCATGAGGTTACTGGGTTCAAATCCCCAGCCTTGCTTTTGAAACAGTACAAACTAGTCAACTGATTTTTCTACCATTGTTTTTAGCAAGATAAAGCGTCTACATGTACTGATATTTTATATAGTTGCTCTATTGGGATAATAGTATAAATTTCATGTATTGGGAAACCTCTACAAAAAATTTAAATAAAAAAAAATACATATATATATATCCCTTATATTATATATATTTATATCTTCATAGGGGATTGCATTGAGTTTTTAGGAGATACCAATGAGGTGGGGGGGGGGGTATAGGATATTACATATACGAAAGGTGTATATGTATGTGTGTACTATTTTAATATGACTTACCATTTAAATGACCATCAGTAAATGTATATAAAGCACTGACTTAGGGCTAGGCCACACTAGCGCGTTTTTCACGCCTTCGCGTATGCGTTTAGCACTTGCACCCGCAAATTTCGCTAACATGGAAATCGCGGGAATGCTAACATTCCTGCGATTTTGGTGAGCATTTTTTCACGCAATCGCTTACGTTTTGGACAGGAAGACAAGCTACTACTCCTCAGTTTCCTGGACTTTGGACAGGCACTACAGGGAAACTATAAGGTTTTCTTAAAACTACTCAGTGGGGCCAGTAGTGGGTTAAAGTTTAATTTGGGGGGTGGACATGCCCTTTAAGTTATGTAGACTGCTACCAATAGTACTGATTTAAATCCTTCCTCCCGTGCTTGTACTGGCAGATTAAACACCCCAATTGGACTCAGCAGCTCTACCAGGCCCAATTGCCCAACCTTTTTTTAAACCTGATCCAATCAGTATCTTGTAACATAAGCAGCTATAAATGTGGCACTTGCCATGGTGAATACTAATAAGTATGAACATAGCATGTTTTGTTTAAACCATATAGTGTGGCAGGATTGCCTGAGTCTATTCTCAGACCTGCAGGATTATCCTATTTGGTTCCCCTGGATGCTGGCGACGGTCTGAGTAACAGTTTAAAACATAGAAAAAGATTCTATATCCACTGTATCCACACATAGCAGGTATGATGCTATGTGTGGATATAGAATCCACACACATATATATATATATATATTTATATATGTGTGTGTGTACACCGAGTATCCCGCACTCTCCCAGTCAGGATGATATGCCCTGGTGCAACTATATATTAAAGATACAAATTCTTAAGTGAATGAGAGAGCACTCAGGTGTCTTTCTCCAAAAACACTTCTATGGTTACAACGGTAACATCTACACGTTTCGGCTGATTGATTCAGCCGTCATCAGGATGTGACGTGCACTGTGACAAACAGATTCTTAAAACCTGTGATCCCTCCTTCATTCCATTAATCCTCCCTCTTTTCCCACTTTAACCCACTCAGTGCCCTCGATTTACTCTTAGGTATACTAAACTTTTTATCCATCTACTGAAAGTGCTACTAGTGCCCAAAAGTGCTAAAACAGATAAAACAGTGGTAACAGACATGTCGTCATAATAAAAACTCCCTTCTTCTGATGTGTAGGATGATGGCTTTGAGGATGTAGCAGGGTATTTTTGTCAGTTCGCTTGGAATATAAACAATTCTGCAACGACTGAGAGTCCTTCATGATTCTTCCACTCCCACTTTCTGTGGTATGATGGTGTAGAGGCTTTGTACGTCTAAAGTCATCAATGTAGTGTAGTTTAAAGGGCCTCTATATGACCCTAGGATACCCAATAGCTGTTGGTTATCACGTAGGTATGACCTCATCTTTCTTATGAACGGCTGAAGAAAATCCACAAAGCTTGATATGGGTTTCAGAATTGACCCACATGAGGATACTATCGGCCTCCCTAGAGGCTCCTTGGTTGATTTGTGGATTTTAGGAACCGTGTAGATAATTGGTACCCTGGGCACCTCTGTAGTGAGGTGTTTTCTCTCGTTCACTAATTCACCCGTTTGAGAAGGCCATACTGATGATGTTATCCAATTAGCTCTTAAAAGCATCTGTTGCATCTTCAGATAATTGTACATAGGTTTTTGGATCACCCAATTGTGTCAACTATTCAGACATGTAGTATTGTCAATCCAGATATATAAAATGATATATATATATATATATATATATATATATATATATATATATATATAAAGAGAAAAGGTACAGCACACCAACACAGCTGTGTGAGTTATCCGGTTATCTGGTGTGTAAAGAAATAAATCACTGTTGTTTGGATTGATTTGTGTGCTGTATCTTTTCTCTTCATCTATTTATAGAAGTGGGATTATCGGTATCCCGGTATCGGCACCCACTATTGTGATTGGAATTTTCTAGTGCGGTCTTCCTCTCTCTCTCTCTACATATATATCCCTTATATTATATAAATACATTTATAAATTCATGGAGAATACATTGTTTTTTTTGGAGGTAATATGTTGGTGGGGGTAGGTAAAAGTAATATACATAGGGACAGTGCTTATGTGTTGTTTAAGCACTAAATAAATAATTATATCAATATTAAAAAATATGTAGTAATGACATTAAAGTATATAGAAATGTAAATAAGGCAAAATCTATAAATAAATAAGTACTTGCATAGTCCCCATTCCTGTTTTGTAATGAAATCTTCAAAATGGATTGTTAAGCCACACCCCAGGAATTTTTAAATTGAGGCAATGTAAGCTTAAAAACTAACATTTATCACTTCCCTTTTAGTGTTGTATCCAATGGTGTGCCTAATATTAGACTGATAGCAGTGTTAGCCAATCAAAACATTTTCTGAGTGTAAGTAGGAAGTTGCAAGACTTACATGTCACTTCCTTTGTAAAACTTGATAGTCTTAGCAAAGTAAAACATGTGACAGTCTTGGTAAAAACATTCTTCTCCCTCTCACCCACCCCACCCCTCCCAATAGACAAAAAGGAGAGCTGCTGATTGCTGGACAGGGAGATATATCTATATATCAGGGATAGGAAACCAGTAGATCTCCAGATGTTTTGGAAACTACAACTCCCAGAATTCCCTAACTACAGAGTGCTTGTAGAGGAATGCTGGGAGTTGTAGTCTGAATTCCCTAACTACAGAGTGCTTGTAGCGGAATGCTGGGAGTTGTAGTTTTCAAACATCTGGAGACCTACTGGTTGCTTATCCCTGCTCTATATGATAGGGGGACTAAAAGGAAAACATCTCCATGCGCACTTCTCTGAGACAATGAAGTTTGTTAATCGTTTATTACATTATTTAAGTAATAGACTCCATAGAAGCCCTGAACCTGTGTCCTAAAATTATAAAATCTAATTAGATTAAAACATGATAGGATAGTCCAAGTTCTTTATAGGACCTCAGATTTACCAATAGTGATCCTTCTCTAACAGAATCCCTGGTGACAGCTGTGAGGGAGGGCGAGTATTGAAAGACAGACTGATAACTTTAATTATAGAATGATCCAATGGATCTGCTATTGATCTATTATTGGTTGGAAATTTAAAGGGGGAAGATTGATTCAAGCTCTGCACAACAGTTGTATTTCACTGGTAACGTTGTAAAAACGATACAAATTGTTCAAAACTGGGATATTCTAACTAGTGATCAAGCGTTACCTTTGAAAGATGTAAAACCCATGTTTGCATTTAGGCGAGGGAGGAACCTAAGAAACTTACTAGTTAGGACAGACCTGAGGGTAAAAACAGCCAATTCACATTCTTGGTTCCCTGAGCCAAAGAATCTAGCATTTGTCAAGCATGCCGATTTATGATTTGTGGTGCTGTTTTTTCGCATCTCCATAACGGACAGAGGTTCAACATTTGGTATAGATTATCCTGTTTAAGTGCCTATGTGGTATACATTATAACATGCCCCCATGGGTTGTACTATATTGGTAAAACTACGACGACACTTAGACAGAATGGCCAACCACAGGCAGGCATTAAGACAGGCACTGTCAGGGACGAGCTTAAATACCAAATTGGGTGAGATGTCAGTTGCCAAACATTATAAAGAAGCTGGGCACCAGTTGTCCAACTTCAAATGGATGGCTATTAACCATGAACCCAAAACGGAAGGCATTGATCACAATAAAGCATTGCTTAGAAGAGAAGCTAGGTGGATCCAAGTTTTGGATACGCTAGCCCCTAGAGGGTTGAACGAACGACTGGCATTATCTTGTTTCCTCTAGTAGGTCTTTTTTATTGCGATATGGGACTGCTTAGGTTTTCTCTCTCTTTTACGATAGATGGATTATGTCCCTTTGACTTAGAGACAGTTGCCATTTTATATTACTACATAGTAGTAATATAAGTACTGTAACATTGTTTATTTTGTATTTGTTTCCCCCTAGAGATTGTGGGGTATACTCATGCTCTATTCATTTTCCAGCCCCTTAGAGGTTACTTTATTCCTTATTAATGGATAGGTTTCCCCTGGATAGGAGTAGATCCTGCCATTTAAAAATTAGACTTTCATAAGATGGATACTATGGGGCCCATAATACATCCAGTGTCCTGTAAGTAGTGAGATGTGTGCCAATAGTTGGCCCTTACTTAACATTTAATATGAGTGCTCTAGTTATCTTTTGCTTAAAATTTTTCCATTATAGGTTACCGGGAGTAGCAATACGTGCTGCTCGGTAGCGTAAGATGGTACAATAGGATACTGGATACTTGTGCAATGGATCTATTGTATATTATGTAGCTTATATGTGTGACTATTGGATTTTACCTCTAACAGTCATTGCTTTTTATCATGCACTGTTTTTAGGGTTAAGTTATGAGGTGGGTGATGATGTGGGAGTGGTGGTGGGAGGGTTTTAATCTATTTATTGTCTTGTGTCCAATATGGCGTATCCTGACAACAGCCACGAGTTGGCCAAAACGCGTCGATTTATGTAATTGCTGAAAATAAATAATTATTGTTTAAAGTCCATGAAGTGCTCCTATTTCCACTATTGTATAATTCATTGGAAGCACTGGGGCTTACAGAATATACAGACGAGGGACGAGTGCACCCATTTATCTATCTATATCTATCTATACCTATCTATATATCCCCCTCTCACTCATCACATGACTCATACAAATATATCCGATAACTGATCAATACATAAAAAATGCTCTTAAACAGGGCTCAGCAATATACAAAGTAGGAGCCGCACACACCCGTTTGAAGCAAAAAAAGGGTGTCCTTAACCCAGATAATCCACATGTTAACGTTTCAGGGGAACACAGATACCCTTTGTCACCCTTCACCTGTCTGATGAAGGGTGGCTGTGTTCCCTCGAAAACTAACATGTGGATTCCCTGAAATAAATGTGTTAAGGTCCCATTTTTTTTCTACAAACTTTTGTAGAGGCTCCTACTTTGTATACTGCGGAGTCCTGCTTAAGAGCATTTTTTATGTATTGGTCAGTTATTAGTTATCACATGACATAATTCCTTTCAAATATGAGTGAGGGAAAAAAAAAAAAAAATTATAATATATATATATATATATATATATATATATATATAATATATTATATATATTATATATATATATATATATATATATATATATATTATATATATATATATTATATATATATTTATATATTATAGTATATTGCTATAATCTTGTGACTGGTAGGACGTCTGGACCCAAGCAAACCACACAGGAATTACAAAGTGAGTGCACTATCCTTACTAGAGATCGCAAAACTGGTAAGATCCATTCCCTTTTCGGATTTACAAAGCTCAGGAAAATCCCAAAGAGCGAATTTCCGAAGATTATCGAATGATCAAGGCTATTTTCGAGGATTATTGAAAATAGCCCTGAACGTTCAGTAATCATCGAAAATGTGATTCGATGCCCCGAATTGCGAACAATCCGCCCGATTTTGTACAGATCATTTGGATTTCAGAACCAAGGGGGTTCCGTGTCAGATCTGGGCCCATCACTAATCCTTACTTCAAGCTTAAATAGGATTTTATGTTTAAGCGTGAGAATTTATGTTTTCTCAAATGTACTTTTTAGCAGACTACAAGGATTAATACAGAATAAAATATTTTACAGGTTTCATATTGTGCTTTTTTTTAATATTAGCATGCTAAGACTTTTTAAAAGAGGGCTAGTTATTTTGGTAACAAGTGAATAAAGTAAATGAAATAAATTATTATACAGTGCTATACTAACATGACCGTTTCAACAGCTGAAGCAGGCAACTAATTCATGCATAGCAAAAAAAATGTGCTGTGTGATTTCTAGATTAAACATAGCCTTTAGAAAGAAAATAAAGTCAGAAAGAATGTAGAAGTTCCCAGCTGTACTTCTTCAACAGCAAAAATCATAATATGAGATAGACATTGGGCCTCTTCATAATTTATACAAACACTCACCTGAAAGTGAGGGCTTGATACACACTTGGAAATCTGTTTAAACAAAGGTTCCTGGATTTTAACGAATTGTGAAGGTTCAATTACATCCAAGATCTCCTCCAGCTCCCCAAGGAACATAACCTTACCATTAAAAAAAAATATCAGGTTTTCAGATAGTTTATACTTATTTTGAGATCATTTATAAAAACAAATGGTATTAAGGCTTCTTTTGCAGTGGACATATTGTTTAAAGAAATATATTTCATATACACACTCTTCAAAGCTAAGAACACTACTGTTATTCCATGGGTACAATTTCTACATTCTATATGCAGTGAAAGGATAAAGTACAATGTATACACTGTTTTGTCTTCTCAGGCTCTAGTGGAAAAAAAGCCATACGTTTCCTAGATTTTCCAATTTATTTTTGAGATGCAGTTTAAAAAAAAATCATAATCTACACTGTATTTCTAACCGGTTTGATATGATGGACAAAACACTTGCTTTTCTATGAAATGTTTATATTAAACAGGCTTCAAAATTTGTCAATGTTCAGTTTCAAAAACAAACAATTCTAAAGCATAAGCAAAAAGTGCAGGTTTTAAATGTCAAAGCATTATTCAAATTTCAAAGCGTTCTAATTGTTAGCAAAGTGGGTTTTAAAGTGACTATTTTTCAAAAAGTGGTGGGTAAACTATAAAATACTTTTAGCTCCCTATTCACAGAACAATTGGAGCAATGCAGATGTTAACCAACTGAGAAGTGAAGCTAATGCTCATCTATCCATGGACTGTTGCTACATACCTTCCAGCTTCCCTATTTGGGCACTTGTGGAGAAGATGGGAGGGATGCCGCTCCAATCCTCAGATCCGCTGTCAGAGCAAGTGAGAGACACATTCGCTGATAAGTATACAGCTGTAATGCTCCAATTGTACTATGCAAATGGAGGCAGAAAATTGCTCTCCTACCTACCTGTAAATTATATTTTGTCCAGCCCCAAAACTAAAATTTGAACTACTGCTGGCCCTACTGTATAGTGTTAAAAAAATCCTTGCCTTTCCTCTCAGCTCCATAAGGCTGTCCCACAGTGCCTATTCAAAGTTCAGTCCTCCCGGGGGACTCTGGCATATGCTTTCTCCCCCCCCTTCAGATTTATCTGCGCTGTAGTTATTGTTTAAAAAAAATCTACCTTTTCTGTAGTGTAGGGGACCAGGTTAAAAGCTTAAAAAAGTGCAGAGAAAAGACTTACCCACCTTCAGCTCTCGCAATAGCCGGCTGACTCTCGCCAATCTTAGACACAGCTACCGGTCCAGCCCCAATTGCTACTGCGTCCCCAGAAGCAGCAATATAAGCAAAGGCCAAGAGAGTGAAGGTTGGTAAGTCTGTTTCTCTGCACTTATTTTTAGTTTCGAACCTGGCGGTTAGGGTTAGGAGTTGGTCCCCTACACTACAGAAAAAAAAGTAGATTTTGGGGTGGAGATCGCGTTTTTCGATTTTTCCTAACACAGCAATTGCGGCAACGCATGCGATTGTTTGCGATACGCGATTGCGTGTGCGGCGCAGTGTGGCTGTGCCCTGAATTGATGAAACCATGTACCTTGCATTTGTATCTTTTATTCACAGGGAGGTGAGTTTGCTTATTCGCACATCCATGTGAATAAATGAATGCCCGGATTGCACAGAAAAATGTACCTACCGGCACTCCACTCACAGCTTATCACCAGCTTTATTATAGGCTTGCATGCATAAAAGATGAGAGTGTGGTCTAGACAGCGCTTCATCTGTTGGTGAGAAGCTGCAAGTGGAGCACCAGTAGGGAAGTAAAATTCCGTTCCCTGGGCATTCTATTATTCACAGGGAGGTGGTAATAAGCAATCTCACATCCCTGTGAATAATACATACAGATGCAAGGTACAAGATTTTTTAAATTTAGTGTCCCTTTAATTTCAAGGCAAAGAAAATGTCCTTGTAGCAATCAACTCGAATACAGTAACCTGTTCCCTCAACCCTTGTTCATAAAATGCACAATGATATTTGAAAATAATTTTAAGTCTCTTATTGTAACTAAAGACGAGATGGAAATCCCAATCACTTATAATGAATTTTGCAATTTAATTTTTTTTACACAATTACTACCATTTTCCATTAAGCACAGATTCATGTATCAGGACAAGGGCAAAAGGTAATCTGTGCGTTGTTTTAGTTGTGCAGAAGTCTTTTTAAGACATAGCATGGTAAATTCCCAGAAGTCTTTGTTCCTTATTTGCATAGTTGTTTTAAAAGACAGACAAGTAGTAGGTGCAGCCTCTGTCAGACCTCTTCCTCCGGACTCCAAGCTATAGCACAAGCAATAAGGTTAAAGAAGCGCACACCATTTTCTCAGAAATGCAACACCTGATGAAGGGGACATAGTGATCCCCTTAACATTGGTTTATGCGATTTCAAATAAAAAGAACATTCTGAGAAAATAGTGTGCGCTTCTATAACCTAATTGCTTGTGCTATAGATTGGAGTCACATTATTTTAATCTAATTTTTTAGTTTAGTTTATTTTTTTAAATTAATGCACATCATATTTAAAAGGCAATGAAGTTCAAGTAAGTACACTTAATAAGGGGCTTACCTCTTTTTGACTGCATGTTTTCGGCCAAAATTTCATCAGCCCTCTAATGACCTATTAAAGAAAAATGCCATAAATGTCAATTTCCCCGCCTCCTACACAGAAAGACAATATTCTCGTTGAAGAAATGAATTGGCATCACTTACTGGTTCTGTGAGTGTAGGATCTTTCTCCAGAAATTGTACTATACAATATGCCAGCTATAAAAACAATTAAAAACATTCAATTAAATGGCAAATTCAAAACTCTGCATGCTTAACACACTGCTAAAACCACTATGAACATTTTAACATCACAGAGTTCAAAAGAATAATAATTGAAATGATCATTCATAACCAGAGGCAAAGAACTTTTGGTAAGCATTCTTAAAGAAAAGAACAAAAAAGGAATTTGCTTTAGGTACACAACATATCCTAATAGATGAAGGATAAAAGTGGATAGGCTGATATTTAGGACAGACAAAAGTTTGGACAATTTAAACAGCTGTGATCAGTCAAAAAAAAAAAATTTAAACAGAGGATATAAACACACACTTAAGTAGCAGTCAGGGAAAATGTTATTTTACATTAACCTAAATAACATATCTATCATAAGATGTTACAAATTTAGCATAGTTTACCTGTGCATGGAAGAGGGATAAGCTTCGAACTGTATGTAAAGGTATCAACACCTTAACCAGAAACTGTTTATGCTCTGATTTGAGTGGCAATGCAAAGCCATTGATTATACTAAAAAAGAAAATTGAAGCACTAATTATAATCAGGTAAATAACATGCAAATTCAGAAGTGCAGTAAGCTTTAAAACATATCTTCCTTGGCTAGCTGCAGGCTAAGGTCTTTTAGGCACCGATAAATGGATTAAAGAGCATCTCCTGAATATAATTTTTTGATATGTAAGTTACCCCTGCCTACCCACAACCGCTCTATTGTTTTTTTAAAAAAAGATTTGGAACCTTATTTACATGCCTTCATTCCGCCAGTGCTCTAATCTGAGAGGCAGCCAATTACAGGTGCGGCTGCTGTCAATGGACAGCTTAAATACAACATACGGCATAGCTCCCAACCGTTCCGTTTTCGGCGGGACTGTCCCATTTTTGGGGTCATTTCCTGCTGTCCAGGCACCCCCTCTGTGTTCCCGCAATTCCCCAGAGTCTGGCAAAAAAAAATTGGTAAAAATCGGAAAACCGGAAGTGAATCTGCAGGTGTTAAGACCCTGCAGTAGATTTAAGTTGGAGGCTCAGTTTCCTGCCTGTTGGGGACGGGGCTATTTGTTCAGCACAGAGCTGCTGAGGATCCAGCATGAAGAGGAAGACAGTCAGTCACTGCAGACACATGCTCTAGGTCAGTACAGAAAGAGTTTGGATCTGCTTGTATTGTAATACTGCAATGTCCATCTGGGTTTGTTTTCAGTAATAGGAACTTATTAACCCTTCCCTCACTGAAGGGTCTGTTACTGCAAACAAACCCCAGATGGACATTGCAGTTAGTTTAACAGTAAGGGGTGCAGGGGGTCAGTGAGGGTCCTCATTAGGTAAATACACCACCAATTTGGAAAAATGCCATGGATACGTTTCAATACATTCATTTTAACCTGCCTGTTGGTTTGGAAAATAATCAAAATCCTTTCCTCTTTAAAAACATTTTTTAAATAATTTAAACGAGCCATACTACGAGATTCTAATTGTTTAAAGAAAAGAAATTCAGAAGAAACCTCCTAAAATTTGTTGCAGCGAAAGTACATGCCAAGTCTTATTTTGCTCTACTAGAAAAAGCTAAAATGCAATAGAAAAACACAAAATACAACCAAATAAAATATATCTGTTGTATTCAGTTAGATCAACTGGACTTGAAGTTTAGTTCTTGAAGACGTTTCGCTAGTCATCCGACTGGCTTTCTCAATTCAGAATGACTTGTACAAGAATCTGTGGCAATTATGTACCCTGGAAAATCCCAATTAGCATATCACAGCGAGTCATTCTGAATTGAGAAAGCAAGTCGGATGACTAGCGAAACTTCTTCAAGAACTAAACTTCAAGTCCAGTTGATCTAATTGAATACAACAGATATACCATGACCTGGATGAACGAGAACCTTCATAAGCACAACCAAATAAAACTACAAACTTATTTTATCTGTATAGTTTGGGATTTAAAGCACAATAGATATTCTGTGAAAAGTTAATACTTTAAAGGGGAACTGTGGTCTCCAAACAAGTTGGTTATAAATGAAACATAATGAAACAAATTGCACATGCTCAGTGCAGCATAACGCAGAAGAAACCAGGAAGAGATCGAGTTACAGTGTGGTGTGGGAGGGGCCAGAGGGGGTTTCAAGGGGACTGCAAGGGGAGGGGCCATGGGGGCCCACAAGGAGGAAGAGACAAAGGGAAGAGGGATTGTCATATGGTTTCAGAGCAGGAAGCGCAGGGGATCTGGTGATGTTGCTACCATATCACGTATAAAAATGTAAATATCTTCAAAAAAAATTTAAAATAAAAACAAACAATGAAAGTAAATTGCAAAAATACACAGGGAAGCAATTCCTGTCAATTTACCTAAAGTCATTTTTGGAACACAGTTGCCTTTAACTTAATGTTTTACTAAATGAATTGACCATATTATCGTGACTTTATTTTTGAATTAGAGTTTTATATGGTGCATCAGGGCACACTGCCAGAGAACCTGAGGTTTTCAACTAAACTATAATACTGAACATATTTTTCTTATTTTTATTATTATACATTAAAAGGTAATTTAAAGAAAAATTGTATTGCCTCAATGCATTTATTTTTAATTGCTCTAAAAAGAGTTAAGGTATGCAGCCTTCCCCATACATTTATTTTATATGCGTTATCGTGTGGCCAAGCCCCAAGGTAAAATACATTTGATATATTCAACTTCCATGACCATACAATGTATACTGTTATATAAAATACTATTACATTTACAGGTGATTGGAATTAACAGTTTATGTTCTATAAATACAGCTTACCTTCCTAAAATTTCCAGCAATTCTGCTACTCCATTAAAGTGTTCAGTTTCATAAACAAATCTATAAAATAAATAGAAAACTATTAGACAAGAGATGTTTATTTACCATAAGGCAGATTATATTACAGATAAGTTACCTGTTTTTGCTGTAAATTACAATTATTTGGAGGAGGGTATGGGATGTTAAATGGCATGTCCAGTCAAAAAATAAATGGCTCTAAATGTTCTCCACCCCCTTTCCAAACCCCACTTTCCCATTATCAATAATTTCCAAATATGCCACCAACGTTCCTTACCTGATTCGGTTCCTCGCCTATTCTCGTCTGCGGCTGACAGCCGCTCCATTTCCTGGCTGCGGCTGTCATGAAAGGCGCGGTGTGACGTTACGCCCAATAGCCTGACAGCTGCGACCAGAAAGTAGAGTGGCTGTCAGTGCAGAAGCCCTCTGCTCCTGTTTTTGGTCAAAACAAGCAGGTAAAACCAGAGCAGGGGGAGGTTCAGGACCAGGGCAGGTAAGTCCCTTCAGGGGCATATTTGAAAATTATTGATAATGTGAAAGTGGGGACTGGAGAATATTTATAGCAAAAGTTATTTTTTGACTGTCCAACCACAAAATACATCAAAACATACATTCATATAGAACCCCCAAAAAACAGGGGATTCAATACAATGTTATGAAAAAAATCCACATCCCTTTAGACTTGAAGAAAAAATGGCTTCAAGTAAGGAAAGGGTTTTTCACTGTAAGAACAGTAACAGTCTTCCAGTGGATGTTATGGCAGGTTCATTTGTCAGTTTAAAAAAAAAAAGCTTTGATCCAGGGAAAAAGTTGATCCAGGGAAACTTCCAATTGAATTTTTATAAATTTTTTTTTAAATTGGTTGGTTTTTTGCCCTCCTCTGGATCAACAAAAAAAAGATAATGCTAGATGGGTTGGACTGGATGGACTTATGTCTTTATTCAACCTCAAATACTATACTAAATACAGGTATCTGTACACGGTACAATGCAAAAACTTTCCACAAAGCAAGATACTGGTGCACACCTGAAAGAAAGCACACACCAAGTCTTCAAGTCAAGCAGGTGGACACAATTTTACTGTATAACTAAAACATATCCAGGATTTGCTAGGGAGTCCTGGATTTGTTTTAGCTGCACAGTAAAATTGTGTCCACCTGCTTGACTTGAAAACTTGGTGTGTGCGTCAGTGGCTCGCTTTGTGGAAAGTATGTTATTTCTTGACTGGACATGCTCTTTAACGTAAACTCATGCTTTCAATCATAAAAGAAAATATTTTAAATTTAAAGTATGGAATAGTTAATTCTTACAATGCATCATTTTCAGAATAATTATATTCGTAAAAACAGGACTTTCATATGAAGAGTCTTACTTTTCAACTGATTGCTCAAATCGTTCTCCCTGCAGCAATAAGAAAGATGTAAAAGTTAAAAGAAATGACCAGTTCTTAGGGATTCCATCACAACTTAGTGTGATCTGCCTTTCTATGGATGTCCGGGCAAGCATTCTCGCTATAATGGAAAAGAAGCAATGGCACATACTGACATGCCCCTGAAACTGTGCATTCTAGAGAAATGTTGGCATTCTTAAATAATCTCTATAATTTTCTTCTAAATTTGGGTCTTCACATCTTTCTTATTGCTGCAAGAAAAATGGTCACCAAGAATTGGATTGAAAGGTAAGACAAATGGCTTTCTGATGAAAGCCCTTAAGATTTTTAGCAACACTTATTTAATGAAGAGTAGTGAACAAGTAAGTACAAAAAAACCAAACTCAGAGCCAGTTCCAACTTACCGTAGAAAAATATTGTTAATCTGTTTTCGAATAAATGCTCTAAGTCCAAGAAACTTGCCATAAATTCTATGTAAGACTGTTTTTAAATAGTCCCTTTCACGTGGGTCTTCACTGTCAAATAGCTCTAAAAGCTAAAAAAAAAAAAAAAAAACAATATATAAATAGTTCTATTATAAACTTAGCATCAGAATTTATGTTTGAGGTCTAGATCCCAATGAACTGCATAAAAAATATGAGCCACACACTGTTTCCTTTTGTGAGTCTCTGCGCAACACCTTACAAGTGTGTCGAAGAACTTAAAGAGTAACCATACCTCTTCCTTGTGTTTCTTATTTGAAAATGGTTTTAAGCAGCTCAGTTTCAAATATTTAAACTCCAAGTACACATTTGAACTCAAACTCCAAGAAGCAATTTCCTAATGATAATGATGGCAGTATTGTCAGATAGATATATATATATATATATATATATATAGCCAGTGTGGTGTTAAATTTTAGTTTTGGGGTGGACATGCCCTTTAACATTTCCCATACATCCATATTTAGGAACATACTGAAAATGTGGGTCACTTTTTCTGCAGGACCAACATTTTACTGCACTGTAATTTTCATCTCGTCTCTTGCAGTATACACCAAAGTGCGTAACCACCCTTAAAATTTAAAATCTCTTACCTGTAACATATTTGCCCTTACTCTCAACTGCTTATTCATTAGTTTAGAAGAACTGCATACCAGACCTTTAACATGGAGTTCTCCCCGCCCCCCCAGCTGTGTCAAGGAAGCTGCCATCTTCTCGAGAATCACTTCAGCTTCTGGGAACATCTGTTACCCGTGGACGAAAAGTTTTTAAATATATTCTCCCACTGACAGTATACGGAGCACCTGTTATTTTATTGCCATCAGTGCTGGATCCAGTTATCTGAATTAGAGTAATCCGTTACGGGCTTGAGGTTTATTATGTAACCCCTTCTTTCTTTACTTATAGTCGCCCAGTGACTTTGAAATGCAGGCTGTGTTTATAAGCACTGTTATAATGATCCAAATCTGTGTAAATTTACTTGAGTGTGAGGGGGAGGTTATACTTTAAACTCATACTTTAAATAGTGTTTTCAGCTTTTTATATCTAACTTTTCCATGGTTTATATTAATATAGAGTATCTTTACGTTCCACTAGTCTTTTTGTAGGGTCCTTCTTGAAAAGGCACAGAAGATGTAGTGGGGGAAGTAGTCCAGCATTGCCTGTGATGTCGCTGGTCCCTAACACGATTGAGGGAAGGGCAAGAGGAGGGTAGATTTCTTGGCAAGAGTTCACATTAAACCTCTGGAGAGAAAGGCATTTTCAAATATGGTGAAACAGCAGATGTAGTTTTGGGTCAGATAAGTATAGGTATTTTTAGTTTTAAAGGAACAGTTCACTGCTTCAAACTACTTAGTCTCAACACAAAACACATTTCTTTGTGCTTCTATACCTGTTTTCAGATCCTGAATCTGATCAGCAGGCCCCCAGTAATCTTCCCCGATAGATAGGCACCCCTTCTCCTTCATCTTAACTTCACTCTGCCCCTGCTGATATAAGCGACCGTCCACGGCGCTTCAGGCATGCGCAATGCGCGACTAATGCAGTCGCAAATCTGTGGCCTTGAGGAAAGGAGACAGCTTCACGTAGCTACGATGATCCGATGTGCGCGCGCGCGCGCATGCACGCGCCGCCGCGTGTATTCTTTTTATGGGCTAAATGGGATAAAGCTGAGGACCATGTAGGGGTGCCTGTGTGACATGGTAGTATGTGGAATGGGGCTCATACAGCCCCTTCCCCTGCCCATGATGGACCGTATATAACTCAAGTCAGTGCAGTCATGTCAGTCTTCATGCTGGCTGGGAATTGTAGTTTACCAAACCACTGGAGTGCCAAGGTTGGTTTATCCCTGTGTTAGTGTGTGAGGTTGTATTAGTAATGACAACCACAGGACCCCACAGCTCCCAGTGTAAAATACCTGCTCTATAGGGCCCTGCTGTTTGTGGTTCAGATCCCAGAAAGGGAAACTTTATTAAGCTTAATTTGTTACAGTATTATTCTGCTGGGAATAGTACTGGCACACACCAGCACATCCCTCGTCCATTTTATGATTATTGGTTATCTGGTGGTTGGGAGTATAAATAGTGTACAGGGACAGACAACATATGATTGTTCTGCCAATGATAAATAAAAAGTTATACAGATAACTCAGTCTGTGTCCTTGTACCTTTATATAGACATAGAACTCCTCAGTGACTTCTAATATCCTTATAATTTACAGTAGGGGATACATTATCCCTTATAATACATGAGTGATACCCAGAGTTCCCTGTATAACTCAGTCTGTGTCCTTGTACCTTTATATAGACATAGAACTCCAGTGACTTCTAATATCCTTATAATTACAGTAGGGGATACATTATCCCTTATAATACATGAGTGTACCCAGAGTTCCCTGTATAACTCAGTCTGTGTCCTTGTACCTTTATATAGGCACAGATCTCCTCAGTGACTTCTAATATCCTTATAATTTACTGTAGGGGATACATTATCCCTTATAATACATGAGTGGTACCCAGATTTCCATGACATGTATAACAGTCTGTGTGGTTGTACCTTTATTTTGACACAGAACTCCTTAGTGTCCACTAATATCCTTATACAATATACACAGTGTTCCATGAAAATTGCCAGAACTGTTGCATTGTGAGTTCCCAGAGTTGAAGTAAAAAAATAAAAATTCAAATTCTAAATAGGGAATACACATAAACACTCACACAAACACACACTGCCAGTCACACAAACACACACTGCCAGTCACACAAACTGCCAGTCACACAAACACACACTGCCAGTCACACAAACACAAACTGCCAGCCACACAAACACACTGTCAGTCACACAAACACAGTCAGTCCAAAACAAAAACACTGAAATTCACACAAACACAGATAGACACAGTCTCAAACACTGACAGACACAGTTACACAAACACTGTCACAGTTACACACTGCTACATACAAAGATAGAAATCAATATAAACATTACTATATATTTTTTTTTTATTTCATTATTCAATACCAAGTGAGGTGTAAGTTGTCTGTCAGTGATCTCTAAGTTCAGTAGCTGAGCTGTGTTAATATTCCTCTCTCTGTATGCCAGTAACTCTATCTGATGCAGCAAAAAAAAGTGCACGTGAAGAGAGGGAAAGTCTATTAGTCATGGGGGGAAAGGGGGCGGGGTTATAACTTGTCAGTCCAGCAGATAGACAACAAGCAGTGCAGAGTGAAGGACACTCCCACCAAAAACGAGCAGAACTTTACAAGCTGATTGCAGAGGATCCAAGCAGAATTATTTCATAAGAAAGAGATCCTGGGGGCTGGGGCACAGGGGAGTTTATTATACAGAAGTTTGTAAAATATGTCATTTCTGAGAGAACACTTCCTTTAAAGAGATATTAAATCTAACACATTCAAAAAAATGTTAGTAATAGTTATTAGCTTACATTTACACCTCAGCTGAGAAGACTTGCAAAGTGAAATAACTGTTCATATAAACACAATGTAATTACATTAAAGGGGAAATTCAGTGCAAATACATATGCTTTTCAGAAAAAGAGCAATATTTTCCCATCCCAATAACCTTAACCTGCCCATTCAGCATTTTGTCGGTGTATAAATAAATGCAACCGAAATACTGACTTCCTGTTAGCAGGACCCCTAGTAGAGACCGTTATGGTCTTGCCCTTGACCCAGCGCCTGGGTTGATTCAGTTGCTCTGTAGAGATCTGAGCATGTTTGACCCATCCAACAGCCAATCAGTAGAAATTACTGTTAGGAACATTCCAAGGATGTGGTGCATCCTGGGTAGAAGAAGGACCGTTAGCACCTGAAATATCGGTTCACTAATGTCAACTGCAGGGAATAGCAAAGGAAATGAAATCAACTGATTTTTCAAAATGGGAGAGAATACGTAGAATAACTAAGAAGGCATTACACAAATTAACAATTAAACAAATATTGACAATTTCCACTAAACTGTCCCTTTAAGCATTTTTAGGGGCATGTGAGCACGCCCTCACCAACTAGATATTTACTTGTTATTTTAAAGTCACTAATCCTACAAAATCAATTTCTGATAGCATCTTTTAGTAGTGCTGCAAATATATTTTTAAGGGTTCAGCATTTCATCAAAGTTGAAGGATGCATTTTCTTTAATATGTATGTATGAATGTAGCACTGCTGGGTAAACTCAGAACCATATTCCACTAAAATTTGCTGTTTGAAGTTTAATTGAGCTCATGTCTGGAGCTGCTCTGCCCAGAAGATCACAAGATTAAAGAAGTAATTTATCACTGAACTGTATCCAGGCAATGTTTTTTCATTTTCACATGCCCCCTCCAAAATTATTAATATAATCAGCAACACTATTTGCATAGTAACATTCATAGGAGAGGTCTACACAAATTTATTATTATGGATTTATATAGCGCCAACATCTTCCGTAGTGCTTTACAATTACATCAGGCCCTGCCCTGAAGAGCTTACAAGCTAAGCACATTTATTTGACACATGCAACCTATCAGTATGTCTTTATTATTGTGGGGGAAACCAGAGTGCCCGGAGGAAAGCCACGCAAGCACGGGGAGAACATACAAACTCCTTGCAGATGTGTCCAAGGGTGGAATCGAACTCAGGACTTCAGCGCCGCAAGGCATCAGTGCTAATCAATAAGCCACCGTGCTGCCCTAAACAGCAGGTCTACACAGAATTACAAAAATAGGAAAATCTTGCAAACCATAACTTAAGCTGAATGTACACTAACTTTTTTACCTTTCAAAGTGCCCGCACTGACCGACAGAAATACAGACAACTGGCCAAGCATTCACTACTAACGAGCACTCTGAACCGTTAGTCGCTGCAATAGTTACACGGCCAATCGTGCGGTCCCATAGGGAACCACAAACGCCCATTTTTACCAATAGGTCCAATCACCTGTTCGTCCTATTTCGGATAAACGACACCAATCACAGCCATGGACAAAACCAGCAAGATTTTTCTGCCCGACTGACCAATACACTGAAGTATAGGCTCATTGACCCGAAAAATAAGACTTAGGGTTAAATAGAACTGCAGCTGGCTGAATATTTGCTGCAAATGTATTAACACACTTATTAGAACTTATCATCCTAACTTACAACAGTAGTTTCAAGAGTAGCAGTAGTAGTTAGATTAAAGTGTAAATGCTGTAGCCAATATTTTAAGCATGTCCACCCTTAAAACAAAAAAACTGGTGACTTGTCCATTATCTGCCTGCAGTTTATCACATGCATTTAAAACCAGATATTTAAAGGGAATGTCCACTCAAAAAATGTACTTTACTTAATTCAGTTTAATTGAAGAACGGGAGGTAATGTAGCTATGTCTTACCTTCCATTCTACAGTTAAACAATCAGCAGACAGGAGAGAAACCAGCATGTGTAACCGCAACCGCGCAGCATGGCTTCTTTACCTCCTTCATCAATTAAACCAAATTAAGGAAAGTAAACTTTTGAGTGGACATCCCCTTTAATGATAATTTCTCTTCCGTTCTGGCAAAGTTATCTGCCTCCTCCCTCTGCTCAATAAGCTGCTTATAAGTTTTAGCATGTGCAGTGGAAGCAGCAGGGTACAGCAGTCAATCATTGGCTTTGATGTTAGCAGTCTCAGCCTTGATTGACTGCATGGAGGTAGGGGTCAGCTTACACTGCCAGAACATAGGCAATAATAATAATTCTCCAATATCTGGTTAAAGGGGAACTGTGGTCTCCAAACAAGTTAAGTTTAAATGAAAGGCCAGTTTCCTACCTTTAAAACGAGCCATCAACCAAATCTCTACGTGCTCCACAGCCCAAGATATACAGAAATGACTGACCAGAAAGTTAATGGGTGGGAGGCTGACTTGTGACATTCCTGAGGCTTCTCCTGCACAGTGCTGCTGGAGAGCACAGCCTCACTCAGTGTGTGAGGGCGACAGGAAGTCCCTTCCCCTCTCTGCTGTGTGAAGTCCTGACAGAGACAGTGGAAGCAGCAGGGGTAGCAGTCAATCATGGCTTTGATGTTAGCAGTCTCAGCTTGATTGATGCCTGGAGGTAGGGGTCAGCTTACAATGCCAGAACATAGGCAATAATAATAATTCTCCAATATTATGGTTTCAGGACTTCACACAGCAGAGAGGGGAAGGGACTTCCTGTCCCACACTGAGTGAGGCTGTGCTCTCCAGCAGCACTGTGCAGGAGAAGCCTCAGGAATGTCACAAGTCAGCCTCCCACCCATTAACTTTCTGGTCAGTCATTTCGTATATCTTGGGCTGTGGAGCACGTAGAGAGGTGGTGTGAAGGCTCGTTTAAAAGTAGGAAACTGGCCTTTCATTTAAACTTAACTGTTTGGAGACCACAGTTCCCTTTAACCAGATATTGGAGAATTATTATTATGCCTATGTTCTGGCAGTGTAAGTGACCCCTACTCCCATGCAGTCAATCAAGGCTGAGACTGCTAACATCAAAGCCAATGATTGACTGCTGTACCCTGCTGCTTCCACTGCACATGCTATAAAACTTATAAGCAGCTTATTGAGCAGAGGGAGGAGGCAGATAACTTTGCGCAGAACGGAAAGAGAAATTATAAGGGATGTCCACTCAAAAGTTTACTTTCCTTAATTTGGTTTAATTGATGAAGGAGGTAAAGAAGCCATGCTGCGCGGTTTTGCGGTTACACAGGTGGTTTCTCTCCTGTCTGCTGATTGTTTAACTGTAGAATGGAAGGTAAGACATAGCTATTACCTTCCGTTCTTCATAATTAAACTGAATTAAGTAAAGTACATTTTTTGAGTGGACATTCCCTTTAAATATCTGGTTTTAAATGCATGTGATAAACTGCAGAGCAGATAATGGACAAGTCACCAGTTTTTTTGTTTAAGGGTGGACCTGCTTAAAATATGGCTACAGCATTTACACTTTAATCTAACTACTACTGCTACTCTTGAAACTTATGTTGTAAGTTAGGATGATAAGTTCTAATAAGTTGGTTAATACATTTGCAGCAAATATTCAGCCAGCTTGCAGTTCTATTTAACCCTAGTCTTATTTTCGGGTCAATGAGCCTATACTTCAGTGTATTGGTCAGCGGGCAGAAAAATCTTGCTGGTTTTGTCCATGGCTGTGATTGGTGTCGTTTATCCGAAATAGGACGAACAGGTGATTGGACCTATTGGAAAAATGGGCGTTTTGGTTCCCTATGGGACCGCACGATTGGCCGTGTAACTATTGCAGCGACTAACGGTTCAGAGTGCTCGTTAGTAGTGAATGCTTGGCCAGTTGTCTGGATTTCTGTCGGTCAGTGCGGGCACTTTGAAAGGTAAAAAAGTTAGTGTACATTCAGCTTAAGTTATGGTTTGCAAGATTTTCCTATTTTGTAATTTGTGTAGACCTGCTGTTTAGGGCAGCACGGTGGCTTATGATTAGCACTGATGCCTTGCGGCGCTGAAGTCCTGAGTTCGATCCACCTTGGACACATCTGCAAGGAGTTGTATGTTCTCCCGTGCTTCGTGGCTTTCTCCGGGCACTCTGGTTTCCCCCACAATAATAAAGACATATGATAGGTTGCATGTGTCAAATAAATGTGCTTAGCTTGTAACGTCTTCAGGGCAGGGCCTGATGTAATGGTAAAGCACTACGGAAGATGTTGGCGCTATATACAATCCATAATAATAATTTGTGTAGACCCTCTCCTATGAATGTTACTATGCAAATAGTGTTGCGATTATATATAATAATTTTGGAGGGGGCCATTGTGAAAATGAAAAAAACATTGCCTGGATACAGTTCAGTGATAATATACTTCTTTAATCTTGTGATCTTCTGGGCAGAGCAGCTCCCGACATGAGCTCAATTAAACTTCAAACAGCAAATTTTAGTGGAAATTGGTTCTGAGTTACCCAGCAGTGCTCACATTAACTACATATTAAAGAAAATGCATCCTTCAACTTTGATGAAAATGCTGAACCCTTAAAAATATATATTTGCAGCACTACTAAAAGATGCTATCAGAAATTAGATTTGTAGGATTAGTGACTTTAAATAAAAGAAATATCTAGTTGGTGGGGGTGCTCACATGCCCCTAAAAATGCTTAAAGGGACAGTTTAGTGGAAATTGTCAATATTTGTTTAATTGTTAATTTGTTGTAATGCCTTCTTAGTTATTCTACCGTATTCTCTCCCATTTTGAAAAATCAGTTGATTTCATTTCCTTTGCTATTCCTGCGTTGACATTAGTGAACGATATTTCAGGTGCTAACGGTCCTTCTTCTTACCCAGGATGCACCACATCCTTGGAATGTTCCTAACAGTAATTTCTACTGATGGCTGTTGGAGGTCCAACATGCTCAGATCTCTACAGAGCAACTGAATCAACCCCAGGCGCTGGGTCAAGGGCAAGACCATAACGGTCTCTACTAGGGGTCCTGCTAACAGGAAGTCAGTATTTCGGTTGCATTATTTATACACCGACAAAATGCTGAATGCAGGTTAAGGTTATTGGGATGGGAAAATATTGCCTTTTTCTGAAAAGCATATGTATTTGCACCTGAATTTCCCCTTTATGTAATTACATTGTGTTTATATGAACAGTTATTTCACTTTGCAAGTCTTCTCAGCTGAGGTGTAAATGTAAGCTAATAACTATTACTAACATTTTTTTGAATGTGTTAGATTTAATATCTCTTTAAAGGAAGTGTTCTCAGAAATGACATATTTTTACAAACTCTCTGTATAATAAACTCCCCTGTGCCCCAGCCCCAGGATCTCTTCTTATGAAATAATTCTGCTTGGATCCTCTGCAATCAGCTGTAAAGTTTTGCTCGTTTTGGTGGGAGTGCCTTCACTCTGCACTGCTTGTTGTCTATCTGCTGGACTGACAAGTTATAACCCCGCCCCCCTTTCCCCCATGACTAATAGACTTTCCCTCTCTTCACGTGCACTTTTTTTGCTGCATCAGATAGAGTTACTGGCGATACAGAGAGAGGAATATTAACACAGTCAGCTACTGAACTTAGAGATCACTGACAGACAACTTACACCTCACTTGGTATTGAATAATGAAATAAAAAAAAAATAATAGTAATGTTTATATTGATTTCTATCGGTATGTAGCAGGTGTAATGTGACAGGTTTGTGTAACTGTGTCTGCAGTGTTTGAGAGCTGTGTCTATCTGTGTTGTGTGAATTTCAGTAGTGTTTTGTTTTGGACTGACTGTGTTTGTGTGACTGACAGTGTGTTGTGTGGCTGGCAGTTTTGTGTTTGTGTGACTGGCAGTGGTGTTTGTGTGACTGGCGTGTGTGACGGGCAGGGGTGTTGTGTGTGACTGGCAGTGTGTGTTTGTGTGAGTGTTTATGTGTATTCCCTATTAGAATTTGAATTTTATTTTTTTACTTCAACTCTGGGAACTCACAATGCAACAGTTCTGGCAATTTTCATGGAACACTGTGTATATTGTATAAGGATATTAGTGGACACTAAGGAGGTCTGTGTCAAAATAAAGGTACAACCACACAGACTGTTATAACAGTCATGGAAATCTGGGTACCCCTCATGTAATAAGGGATAATGTATCCCCTACAGTAAATTATAAGGATATTAGAAGTCACTGAGGAGATCTGTGCCTATATAAAGGTACAAGGACACAGGACTGAGTTATACAGGGAACTCTGGGTACCACTCATGTATATAAGGGATAATGTATCCCTACTGTAAATTATAAGGGATTAAGAAGTCACTGAGGAGTTCTGTGTCTATATAAAGGTACAGGCACAGACTGAGTTATACAGGGATCTGGTACCACTAATTCTTATAAGGGATATGTACCCCCTACTGTAAATTATAAGGATATTAGAGTCACTGAGGAGTTCTGTGTCTATAAAGGTACAAGGACACAGACTGAGTTATACAGGGAACTCTGGGTATCACTCATGTTTATAAGGGTAATGTATCCCCTCTGTATTATAAGGATATGAAGTCACTGAGGAGTTCTATGTCTATATAAAGGTACAAGGACACAGACTGAGTTATACAGGGAACTGGGTACACTCATGTTTATAAGGGATAATGATCCCTACTGTAAATTATAAGGATTTAGAAGTCACTGAGGAGTTCTATGTCTATATAAAGGTACAAGGACACAGACGGAGTTATGTATACATTTTTATTATCCATTGCAGAACAATCATTCTGTGTCTGTCCCTGTACACTATTTATACTCCCAACCACCAGATAACCAATAATCATAAAATGGACGAGGGATTGGTGCTGGTGTGTGCCAGTACTATTCCCAGCGAATAATACTGTAACAAATTAAGCTTAATAAAGTTTCCCTTTCTGGGATCTGAACCACAAACAGCAGGGGCCCTATAGAGCAGGTATTTACACGGGAGCTGGGGGTCTGTGGTTGTCATTACTAATACAACCTCACACACTAACACAGGGATAAACCAACCTTGGCCACTCCAGTGGTTTGGTAAACTACAATTCCCAGCCAGCATGAAGACTGACATGACTGCACTGACTTGGTTAATACGGTCCCAATGGGCAGGGGAAGGGGCTGTATGAGCCCCATTCCACATACTACCATGTCACACAGGCACCCTACATGGTCCCTAGCTTTATCCCATTTAGCCCATAAAAAGAATACACGCGGCGGCGCGTGCATGCGCGCAGGCCGCGCACATCGGATCATCGTAGCTACGTGAAGCTGTCTCCTTCCTCAAGGCCACAGATTGCGACTGCATTAGTCGCGCATTGCGCATGCTGAAGCGCCGTGGACGGTCGATTAATCAGCAGGGGAGCAGAGTGAAGTTAAGATGAAGGAGAAGGGGTGCCTATCTATCGGGGAGATTACTGGGGGCCTGCTGATCAGATTCAGGATCTGAAAACAGGTATAGAAGCACAAAGAAATGTGTTTTGTGTTGAGACTAAGTAGTTTGAAGCAGTGAACTGTTCCTTTAAAACAAAAATACTATACTTATCTGACCCAAAACTACATCTGCTGTTTCACCATATTTGAAAATGCCTTTCTCTCCAGAGGTTTAATGTGAACTCTTGCAAGAAATCTACCCTTCTTGCCCTTCCCTCAATCGTGTAGGGACCAGCGACATCACAGGCAATGTGGCTACTTCCCCCACTACTTCTGTGCCTTTTCAAGAAGGACCTACAAAAAAGACTAGTGGAACGTAAAGATACTCTATATTAAATTAAACCATGGAAAAGTTAGATATAAAAAGCGATGAAAACACTATTTAAGTATGAGTTAAAGTATAACCTCCCCCTCACACTCAAGTAAATTTACACAGATTTGGATCATTATAAACAGTGCTTATAAACACAGCCTGCATTTCAAAGTCACTGGGCGACTATAGTAAAGAAAGAAGGGGTTACATAATAAACCTCAAGCCCGTAACGGATTACTCTAATTCAGATAACTGGATCCAGCACTGATGGCAAAAAATAACAGGGCTCCGTATACTGTCAGTGGGAGAATATATTTAAAAACTTTTCATCCACGGGTAACAGATGTTTCCAGAAGTGAAGTGATTCTCGAGAAGATGGCAGCTTCCTTGACACAACTGGGGGGGGGAGGGGAGAACTCCATGTTAAAGGTCTGGTATGCAGTTCTTTAAAATAATGAATAGCAGTTGAGAGTAAGGGCAAATATGTTACAGGTAAGAGATTTTAAATTTTAAGGGTGGTTACGCACTTTGGTGTATACTGCAAGAGACGAGATGAAAAGTACAGTGCAGTAAAATGTTGGTCCTGCAGAAAAAGTGACCCACATTTCAGTATGTTCCTAAATATGGATGTATGGGAAATGTTAAAGGGCATGTCCACCCCAAAACTAAAATTTAAACACCACACTGGCTATATATATATATATATATATATATCTATCTGACAATACTGCCATCATTATCATTAGGAAATGTGCTTCTTGGAGTTGAGTTCAAATGTGTACTTGGAGTTTAAATATTTGAAACTGAGCTGCTTTAAAACCATTTCAAATAAGAAACACAAGGAAGAGGTATGGTTCTCTTTAAGTTCTTCGACACACTTGTAAGTGTTGCGCAGAGACTCACCAAAGGAAACAGTGTGTGGCTCATATTTTTTATGCAGTTCATTGGGGTCTAGACCTCAACATAAATTCTGATGCTAAGTTTATAATAGAACTATTTATATATTGTTTTTTTTTTTTTTTTTAGCTTTTAGAGCTATTTGACAGTGAAGACCCACGTGAAAGGGACTATTTAAAAAACAGTCTTACATAGAATTTTGGGCAAGTTTCTTGGACTTAGAGCATTTATTCGAAAAACAGATTACACATTTTCTACGGTAAGTTGGAATGGCTCTGAGTTTGTTGGTTTTTTGTACTTACTTGTTCACTACTCTCATTAAATAAGTGTTGCTAAAAATCTTAAGGGCTTTCATCAGAAAGCCATTTGTCTTACCTTTCAATCAATTCTTGGTGACCATTTTCTTGCAGCAATAAGAAAGATGTGTGAAGACCAAATTAGAAGAAAATTATAGAGATATTTAAGAATGCCAACATTTCTCTAGAATGCACAGTTTCAGGGGCAGTCAGTGATGTGCCATGCTTCTTTCCATTATAGCGAGAATGCTTGCCCGGACATCCATAGAAAGGCAGATCACACTAAGTTGTGATGGAATCCCTAAGAACTGGTCATTTCTTTAACTTTTACATCTTTCTATTGCTGCAGGGAGAACGATTTGAGCAATCAGTTGAAAAAAGTGACTCTTCATATGAAAGTCCTGTTTTTACGAAATAATTATTCTGAAAATGATGCATTGTAAGAATTAACTATTCCATACTTTAAATTTAAAATATTTTCTTTTATGATTGAAAGCATGAGTTTACGTTAAAGAGCATGTCCAGTCAGAAGAAATAACATACTTCACAAGCGAGCCACTGACGCACACACCAAGTTTTCAAGTCAAGCAGGTGGACACAATTTTACTGTGCAGCTAAAACAAATCCAGGACTCCCTAGCAAATCCTGGATATGTTTTAGTTATACAGTAAAATTGTGTCCACCTGCTTGACTTGAAGACTTGGTTGTGTGCTTTCTTTCAGGTGTGCACCAGTATCTTGCTTTGTGGAAAGTTTTTGCATTGTTACCGTGTACAGATACCTGTATTTAGTTAGTATTTGAGGTTGATAAAGACATAAGTCCATCCAGTCCAACCCATCAGCATTATCTTTTTTTTGTTGATCCAGAGGAGGGCAAAAAACCAACCAATTTAAAAAAAAAATTTATAAAAATTCAATTGGAAGTTTCCCTGGATCAACTTTTCCCTGGATCAAAGTTTTTTTTTTTAAAACGACAAAGACCTGCCCATAACATCCACTGGAAGACTGTTACTGTTCTACAGTGAAAAACCCTTCCTTACTGAAGCCATTTTTCTTCAAGTCTAAAGGGATGTGGATTTTTTTCATAAACATTGTATTGAATCCCCGTTTTTGGGGGGTCTCTATGAATGTATGTTTTGATGTATTTGTGGTTGGACAGTCAAAAAATAACTTTGTGCTATAAATATTCTCCAGTCCCCACTTTCACATTATCAATAATTTTCAAATATGCCCCTGAAGGGACTTACCTGCCCTGGTCCTGAACTCCCCCGCTCTGGTTTTACCTGCTTGTTTTGACCAAAAACAGGGAGCAGAGGGCTTCTGCACTGACAGCACTCTACTTCTGGTCGCAGCTGTCAGGCTATTGGGCGTAACGTCCACAACGCGCCTTCATGACAGCCGCAGCCAGGAAATGGAGCGGCTGTCAGCCGCAGACGAGAATAGGCGAGGAACCGAATCAGGTAAGGAACGTTGGTGGCATATTTGGAAAAATATTGATAATGGGAAAGTGGGGTTTGGAAAGGGGGTGGAGAACATTTAGAGCCATTTATTTTTTGACTGGACATGCCATTTAACATCCCATACCCTCCTCCAAATAATTGTAATTTACAGCAAAAACAGGTAACTTATCTGTAATATAATCTGCCTTATGGTAAATAAACATCTCTGTCTATAGTTTTCTATTTATTTTATAGATTGTTTATGAAATGAACACTTTATGGAGTAGCAGAATTGCTGGAAATTTAGGAAGGTAAGCTGTATTTATAGAACATAAACTGTGTAATTCCAATCACTGTAATATGTAATAGTATTTATATAACAGTATACTTGTATGGTCATGGAAGTTGAATAATCCAAATGTATTTTACCTTGGGTTGGCCACACGATAACGCATATAAAAAATGTATGGGGAAGGCTGCATACCTTAACTCTTTTAGGAGAATTAAAATAAATGCATTGAGGCACATACAATTTTCTTTAAATTACCTTTTAAGTATAATAAAAAATAGAAAAATATGTTCAGTATTATAGTTTAGTTGAAAACTCAGGTTCTGGCAGTGTGCCCTGATGCACATATAAAACTCTAATTCAAAAAATAAGTCACGATAATATGGTCAATTCATTTAGTAAACACATAAGTTAAAGGCAACTGTGTTCCAAAAATGACTTTAGGTAAATTGACAGGAATTGTTCCCTGTGTATTTTTGCAATTTACTTTCATTGTTTGTTTTTATTTTAAATTTTTTTTGAAGATATTTACATTTTTATACGTGATATGGTAGCAACATCACCAGATCCCCTGCGCTTCCTGCCTGAAACCATATGACAATCCCTCTTCCCCTTGTCTCTTCCTTGTGGGCCCCCATGGCCCCTCCCCTTGCAGTCCCCTTGAAACCCCCCTCTGGCCCCTCACACACACACTGTAACTCGATCTTTCCTGGTTTCTTCTGCGTTATGTGCAATGAGCATGTGCAATTGTTTCATTATGTTCTTTATAACCAACTTGTTTGGAGACCACAGTTCCCTTTAAAGTATTAAACTTTTCACAGAATATCTATTGTGCTTTAAATCCCAAACTATACAGATAAAATAAGTTTTGTAGTTTATTTGGTGTGCTTATGAAGGTTCTGTCATCCAGGTCATGGTATATCTGTTGTATTCAATTAGATCAACTGGACTTGAAGTTAGTTCTTGAAGAAGTTTCGCTAGTCATCCGACTTGCTTCTCAATTCAGAATGATCGCTCGTGGATATGCTAATGGGATTTTCCAGGGGTACATAATTGCCACAGATTCTTGTACAAGTCATTTGAATTGAGAAAGCCAGTCGGATGACTAGCGAAACGTCTTCAAGAACTAAACTTCAAGTCCAGTTGATCTAACTGAATACAAACAGATATATTTATTTGGTTGTATTTGTGTTTTTCTATTGCATTTTAGCTTTTTCTAGTAGAGCAAAATAAGACTTGGCATGTACTTTCGCCTGCAACAAATTTTAGGAGGTTTCTTCTGAATTTCTTTCTTTAAACAATTAGAATCTCGTTAGTATGGCTCGTTTAAATTATTTAAAAAATGTTTTTAAAGAGGAGGAGGATTTTGATTATTTTCCAAACCCACAGGCAGGTTAAAATGAATGTATTGAAACGTATCCATGGCATTTTTCCAAATTGGTGGTATTTACCTAATGAGGACCTCACTGACCCCCTGCACCCTTACTGTTAAACTAACTGCAATGTCCATCTGGGGTTTGTTTGCAGTAACAGACCCTTCAGTGAGGGAAGGGTTAATAAGTTCCTATTACTGAAAACAAACCCAGATGGACATTGCAGTATTACAATACAAGCAGATCCAAACTCTTTCTGTACTGACCTAGAGCATGTGTCTGCAGTGACTGACTGTCTTCCTCTTCATGCTGGATCCTCAGCAGCTCTGTGCTGAACAAATAGCCCCGCCCCAACAGGCGAGGAAACTGAGCCTCCAACTTAATATCTACTGCAGGGTCTTAACACCTGCAGATTCACTTCCGGTTTTCCGATTTTTACCAATTTTTTTTGCCAGACTCTGGGGAATTGCGGGAACAGAGGGGGTGCCTGACAGCAGGAATGACCCCAAAAATGGGACAGTCCCGCCGAAAACGGAACGGTTGGGAGCTATGCCGTATGTTGTATTTAAGCTGTCCATTGACAGCAGCCGCACCTGTAATTGGCTGCCTCTCAGATTAGAGCACTGGCGGAATGAAGGCATGAATAAGGTTCCAATCTTTTTTTAAAAAAACAATAGAGCGGTTTGTGGGTAGGCAGGGGTAACTTACATATCAAAAAATATATTCAGGGATGCTCTTTATATTCCTATCGGTGCCTAAAAGACCTTAGCCTGCAGCTAGCCAAGGAAGAAGTTTTAAAGCTTACTGCACTTCTGAATTTGCATGTTATTTACCTGATTATATATGCTTCAATTTTCTTTTTAGTATAATCAATGGCTTTGCATTGCCACTCAAATCAGAGCATAAACAGTTCTGGTTAAGGTGTTGAACCTTACATACAGTTCGAAGCTTATCCCTCTCCATGCACAGGTAACTATGCTAAATTTGTAACATCTTATGATAGATATGTTATTTAGGTTAATGTAAAATCATTTTCCCTGACTGCTACTTAAGTGTGTTTTATATCCTCTGTTTAATTTTTTTTTTTGACTGATCAGCTGTTTTTGTTAATGTCCAAACTTTGTCTGTCCTAAATATCAGCCTATCCACTTATCCTCATATTAGGATATGTTTGTGTACCTAAAGCAAATTCCTTTTTTTCTTTTCTTTAAGAATGTTACCAAAAGTTCTTTGCCTTGGTATGAATGATCATTTCAATTATTATTCTTTGAACTCTGTGAGGTCATGTTTTAAAATGTTTAGTGGTTTTAGCAGTGTGTGTAAGCATGCAGAGTTTTGAATTTGCCAATTAATTGAATGTTTAATTGTTTTTATGCTGGCATATATTGTATAGTACAATTTCTGGAGAAAGATCCTACACTCACAGAAACCAGTAAGTGATGCCAATTCATTTCTTCAACGAGAATATGTTTCTTTGTGTAGGAGGGGGGGAAATTGACATTTATGCATTTTTCTTTAATAGGTCATTAGAGGGCTGATGAAATTTTGGGCCGAAAAACATGCAGTCAAAAAGAGGTAAGCCCTATTAAGTGTACTTACTTGAACTTCATGCCTTTTAAATATGATGTGCATTAATTTAAAAAAATAAACTAAACTAAAAATTAGATTAAAATAATGTGACTCCAATCTTAGCACAAGCAATTAGGTTATAGAAGCGCACACTTTTTCTCAGAATGTCTTTTTATTTGAAATCGCATAAACCAATGTTAAGGGGATCACTTATGCCCTTCATCAGGTGTTGCATTTCTGAGAAAATGTGCGCTCTTTAACCTTATGCTTGTGCTATAGCTTGGAGTCGGAGGAAGAGGGCTCTGACAGAGGCTGCCCCTACTACTGTTCTGTCTTTTAAAACAACTATGCAAATAAGGAACAAAGACTTCTGGGAATTTACCATGCTATGTCTTAAAAAGACTTTGCACAACTAAAACAACGCACAGATTACCTTTTGCCCTTGTCCTGATACATGAATCTGTGCTTAATGGAAAATGGTAGTAATTGTGTAAAAAAAATTAAATTGCAAAATTCATATAAGTGATTGGGATTTCCATCTCGTCTTTAGTACAATAAGAGACTTAAATTATTTTCAAATATCATTGTGCATTTATGAACAAGGGTTGAGAGGGAACAGGTTACGTATTCGAGTTGATTGCTACAAGGACATTTTCTTTGCCTTGAAATTAAAGGGACACTAAATTTAAAAAATCTGTACCTTGCATCTGTATGATTATTCAACAGGGATGTGAGATTGCTTATTACCACCCTCCTGTGAATAATAGAATGCCCAGGGAACGGAATTTTACTTCCCTACTGGTGCTCCACTTGCAGCTCTCACCAACAGATGAAGCGCTGTCTAGACCACACTCTCATCTTTTATGCATGCAAGCTACTAATAAAGCTGGTGATAAGCTGTGAGTGGAGTGCCGGTAGGTACATTTTTTGTGCAATCGGGCATTCATTTATTCACAGGATGTGCGAATAAGCAAACTCACCTCCTGTGAATAAAAGATACAATGCAAGGTACATGGTTTCATCAATTCAGGCACAGCCACACTGCGCCGCACCACGCCATAGCGTTATCGCAAACAATCGCATGCGTTGCCGCCAATGCTGTGTTAGGAAAAATCGAAAAAACGCGATCTCCACCCCAAAATCTACTCTTTTTTCTGTAGTAGTAGGGGGACCAACTCCTAACCCTAACGCCGCGGTTCGAAACTAAAAATAAGTGCAGAGGAAACAAGACTTACCAACCTTCACTCTCTTGGCTTTGCTTATATTGCTGCTTCTGGGGACGCAGTAGCAATTGGGGCTGGACCGGTGGTAAGCTGTGTCTAAGATTGCGAGAGTCAGCCGGTATGCGAGAGCTGAAGGGGGGTAAGTCTTTTCTCTGCACTTTTTTAAGCTTTTAACCTGGTCCCCTACACTACAGAAAAAGTAGATTTTTTTAAACAATAACTACAGCGCAAGAAAATCTCGAAGGGGGGGAGAAAGCATATGCCAGAGTCCCCCGGGAGGACTGAACTTTGAAATAGGCACCCTGTGGGACAGCCTTATGGAGCTGAGGGAAAGGCAAGGATTTTTTTAAACACTATACAGTAGGGCCAGCACGTAGTTCAAATTTTAGTTTTGGGGTGGACAAAATATAATTTACAGGTAGGTAGGAGAGCAATTTTCTGCCTCATTTGCAAGTACAATTGAGCATTACAGCTGTATACTTATCAGCGAATGTGTCTCTCACTTGCTCTGACAGCGGATCTGAGGATTGGAGCGGCATCCCTCCATCTTCTCCCACAAGTGCCCAAATAGGGAAGCTGGAAGGTATGTAGCAACAGTCCATGGATAGATGATGAGCATTAGCTTCCTTCTCAGTGGTTAACATCTGCATTGCTCCAATTGTTCTGTGAATAGGGAGCTAAAAGTATTTTATAGTTACCCACACTTTTTGAAAAATAGTCACTTTAAAACCCACTTTGCTAACAATAGAACGCTTTGAAATTTGAATAATGCTTTGACTTTTAAAACCTGCAATTTTTGCTATGCTTTAGAATTGTTGTTTTTGAAATGAACATTGACAAATTTGAAGCGCTGTTTAATATAAACATTCTAGAAAGCAAGTGTTTTGTCCATCATATCAAACCGGTTAGAAATACAGTGTAGATTATGATTTTTTTTTTAAAACTGCATCTCAAAAATAAATTGGAAAACTAGGAACGTTATGGCTTTTTTTCCACTAGAGCCTGAGAAGACAAAACAGTGTATCATTGTACTTTATCCTTCACTGCATATAGAATGTAGAACTGTAACCCATGGAAAACGTTTAGTGTCTTGCTTGAAGCGTGGTTATAAGAACAGTGATAGTATGACAGAGAAGGTAAGGGAATCTACAGCACTTCTTTTACTGTGTGAAATCAGCCTTCAGGCAGAGTTCTCACTCTGAGTAACCCACGGCACCCGCGGGTGGGTGGGGCTTAGGCACCCGCAAGTGGGTGGAGCTTAGGCACCCGCAAGTAGTGGGGCCAAACACCCGTGAGTGGACGGGGTCACGGCACCCATGAGTGGGTGGGGCCACAAGGGCTGTAAGATAATGGGGCATGGGGGGCCTGCAACTGGAGGGACCATGGGGTCATGAGTGGGAGGGACCCGGGGGGCTGCAAAGGGGAGGAGGAGACACAGGACAGATTGACTGACAGTTCGAGGCGGAAGTGCAGGGGACCTGGTGATTGCTGCTGCCATATCACACACAAAAATGAAATATCTCAAAACTATGCAAAATAAACAATGGAAATAATTGCAAAAATTCTCAGGGGAGCAATTCCTATCAATTTACTAAAGTCATTTTGCACCACAGTTCCCCTTTAATGATATATCTAATGATATATCTAATAATGTGCAGATATATCAGTTGGTTAGAAGCAGGTAACCAACATGTCTTTTTTTTTTAAGAGTGGACATGCCCTTTAAATGGTTTTCTAGAAATAAGATTTTTTTTTTCCTAATGAGATAGTCCCTTAATACAAAAATTGTCAAGAAATTAAAATTAATTAGGGTATTTTATTGCATGGGTGATTATATCAACTTACGGTGGAAGTAAACTAAACAGCAGTTGTTTTAAAATTTACATGAGAAAAGAGATTCTAAAAATATTGTCACTTAGCAACATCGTCTATATTTGTGATTTTTCAGGAAAAAAAACCATTACATGGAGAGATTGCAGAATTGAGTAATAAGCTTTAACCCATCAAAAAAAAAAAACTGCTCAAAAACAAGCTAGAAATACAGTGGTTTGTAAAAGTATTCGGCCACCTTGAAGTTTTCCACATTTTGTTACATTACTGCCACAAACATGAATCTATTTTATTGGAA
Source organism: Hymenochirus boettgeri (assembly GCA_019447015.1). Taxonomy (NCBI): domain Eukaryota; kingdom Metazoa; phylum Chordata; class Amphibia; order Anura; family Pipidae; genus Hymenochirus; species Hymenochirus boettgeri. The sequence goes on along the minus strand of CM033476.1, from coordinate 263,572,565 downwards.
TTCCATGTGAAAGACCAATACAAAGTGGTGTACACGTGAGAAGTGGAACGAAAACATACATGATCCCAAACATTTTTAACAAATCATAAACTGCAAAGTGGGGTGTGTGTATTCAGCCCCTGAGTCAAACTTGTAGGACCCACCTTTGCTGACATTACAGCTGCCAGTCTTTTAGGGTATGTCTTACAGCTTTGCACATCTAGAGATGAAATCTTGCCCATTCTTCTTTGCAAAACAGCTCCAGTCAGTCAGATTAGATGGACAGCATTTGTGAACAGAGGTTAAAGGGGAACTGTGGTCTCCAAACAAGTTAAGTTTAAATGAAAGGCCAGTTTCCTACTTTTAAAACGAGCCTTCAACCACCTCTCTACGTGCTCCACAGCCCAAGATATACAGAAATGACTGACCAGAAAGTTAATGGGTGGGAGGCTGACTTGTGACATTCCTGAGGCTTCTCCTGCACAGTGCTGCTGGAGAGCACAGCCTCACTCAGTGTGTGAGGGCGACAGGAAGTCCCTTCCCCTCTCTGCTGTGTGAAGTCCTGACAGAGAAGGTAAGGGAATCTACAGCACTTCTTTTTCACTGTGTGAAATCAGCCTTTTCAGGCAGAGTTCTCACTCTGAGTAACCCACGGCACCCGCGGGTGGGTGGGGCTTAGGCACCCGCAAGTGGGTGGAGCTTAGGCACCCGCAAGTAGGTGGGGCCACAACACCCGTGAGTGGACGGGGTCACGGCACCCATGAGTGGGTGGGGCCACAAGGGGCTGTAAGATAATGGGCCATGGGGGGCCTGCAACTGGAGGGACCATGGGGTCCATGAGTGGGAGGGACCAGGGGGGCTGCAAAGGGGAGGAGGAGACACAGGACAGATTGACTGACAGTTTCAGAGCGGGAAGTGCAGGGGACCTGGTGATGCTGCTGCCATATCACACACAAAAATGTAAATATCTCAAAACTATGCAAAATAAACAATGGAAATATATTGCAAAAATTCTCAGGGGAGCAATTCCTATCAATTTACCTAAAGTCATTTTTGCACCACAGTTCCCCTTTAATGATATATCTAATGATATATCTAATAATGTGCAGAATATATCAGTTGGTTTAGAAGCAGGTAACCAACATGTCTTTTTTTTTTTTAAGAGTGGACATGCCCTTTAAATGGTTTTCTAGAAAATAAGATTTTTTTTTTTCCTAATTAGATGATTTCCCTTAATACAACAAACATTGTCAAGAAATTAAAATTAATTAGGGTTATTTTATTCACTGGGTGATATAATCAACTTACGGTGGAAGTAAACTAACAAGCAGTTGTTTTTAAAATTTACTGAGAAAAGATTCTAAAAATATTGTCACTTACACAACATCGTCTATATTTGTGATTTTTCAGAAAAAAAACCATTACATGGAGAGATTGCAGAATTGATATAATGCTTTAAAACCATCAAAAAAAAAAAAACTGCTCAAAACACAAGCTTAGAAATACAGTGGTTTGTAAAAGTATTCGGCCACCTTGAAGTTTTCCACATTTTTACATTACTGCCCAACAACATGAATCTATTTTATTGGATTCCATTGAAAGACCAATACAAAGTGGTGTACACGTGAGAAGTGGAACGAAAACCATACATGATCCCAAACATTTTTAACAAATCAAAACTGCAAAGTGGGGTGTGGGTATCAGCCCCTGAGTCAATACTTTGTAGGACCACATTTTGCTGCAATTACAGCTGCCAGTCTTTTAGGGTATGTCTCTCTACCAGCTTTGCACATCTGAGACTGAAATCCTTGCCCATTCTTCTTGCAAAACAGCTCCAGCTCAGTCAGATTAGATGGACAGCATTTGTGAACAGCAGTTTTCAATCGATCTTGCCACAAATTCTCGATTGGATTTAGATATGGACTTTGACTGGGCCATTCTAACACATGGATATGTTTTAAATCCATTCCATTATGCCCTGGCTTTATGTTTAGGTCGTTGTCCTGCTGAAGGAAAACCTCCGCCGCAGTCTTTGCTGACTATCCAGAAGTTTTCTTCCAATATTACCCTATATTTGGCTACATCCCTTCCCATCAACTCTGACCAGCTTCCTTCCTGTCCCTGCTGAAGAGAAGCACCCCGAACATGATGCTGCCGCCACCATATTGACAGTGGGGATGGTGTGTTCTGAGTGATGTGCAGTGTTAGTTTTTTCGCCACAATTAGCGTTTGCATTTTGGCCAAAAAGTTCCATTTTGGTCTCATTGACCAGAGCACCTTCCTCACACATGTTTCTGTGTCCCCCACATGGCTTGTAGCAAACTGCAAACGGGACTTCTTATCTTTCTGTTTTCTGTTAACAATGGCTTTCTTCTTGCCACTCTTCCATAAGGGTAACTTTGTGCAGTGCACGACTAATAGTTGACCTATGGACAGATTCCCCCACCGAGCTGTAGATCTCTTGCACTCGTCCAGAGTCACCATGGGCCCTTGCTGCATTTCTGATCAGCGCTCTCCCTGTTCGGCCTGTGAGTTTAGGTAGACGGCCTTGTCTTGGTAGGTTTACAGTTGTGCCATACTCCTTCCATTCTGAATGATCGTTGAACAGTGCTCCGTGGGATGTTCAAGGCTTTGGAAATCTTTTTGTAGCCTAAGCCTGCCTTTAAATTTTTCAATAACTTTATCCCTGACCTGTCTGGTGTGTTCTGTGGACTCCATGGTGTTGTTTGCTCCCAAATTCTCTTAGACAACCTCTGAGGCCGTCACAGAGCAGCTGTATTGTACTGACAATTAGATACACACAGTGTGCACTCTATTTAGTCATTAGCACTCTCATCAGGCAATGTCTTATGGCAACTGACTTGCACTCAACCAATGGGCTGAATAATTACGCACACCACCACTTTGCAGTTATTGATTTGTTAAAAATGTTCAGAATCATGTAATATTTTCGTCCACTTCTCACGGTACACTACTTTGTATTGGTCTTTCACATGGAATTCCAATAAAATTGATTCAGTGTTTTGGCAGTAATGTGACAAAGTGGAAAAAATACTTTTGCAAACCACTGTATACACATCTATTTTTATTAAAACTGTGTTAAAAACTGGCCAACAGCCCTGGCATATCAAGCTCAATGCTCGGGACCATGTGTTGGCCACCTATGACTAACATGTTAAGCTGGCCATAGATTTATTGACAACTGCACAATGGTTCAACTACTAATATGCGATTGATGAAATTGTCCGACATGCTTAATTGACCTTAATCGATAAACTGATTTTAATAATAATCTAAAATGATCGAAAGTCCTATCAATTAAAAGAGTAAACAGAAATCAATTTATGTGTGCTTTGCTTAGAAATCAACCGGGCATTTATAAAGAGACATTATCAGTAATGACCATACGCGGTCAAAAACAAAAATAAATAAACCCTCTAGTATCAGTATTGTTTTTGACGGTGGTGATACTTTTCAACCAGACGAAAATTATCACAGCGGTTGAAAAGACTGAAACTAGCCGGTATTTTAATACTTGGTGGTATCGGCCAACTGACAGCAATGGGCAGACACTAGATGCTATCTAAATATGGTCCAAATCTGTCTTGTCACCTGCAGTGATCATTTTTGAAAAGGACATGTCCACCCCCAAAACTATATTTTAATTCACTACTGGCCCCACTGTGTTATTGTTGAAAATCCTAAACCTTTCATCCCTGCTCCAAATGGGTTCCCTGTAATGTCTGTTCAAAGTTCAAAAAAGTAAACAGCAGGAGCCTGGCTGCGTCCCATAATGTTTCTGCCTCCTGCTTCATTTGCCATGCGCAATGAAGTCATCCCCCCTCCCGTTTTTCTCTACCTTCCCCTAACTCACGAAAAAAAAAAAAAAGAAGATCTGAACACTACTTTACTTCAATCCCCTGGCGTTCCTGTAATGTCTGCAGCCGCATCTGTGATTGGCTGCCTCTCAGTCCAGCCCCCTGCTTGCAGTTCCAACAAGAAGAGGGCCGAGATTACAGCACCGGGGGAATGAAGCAAAGTAAGTATTGTTAGGATCGGTTTTTTTTTACAAATAACTATAGCGTTTGGGGGTGGGATAGAGAGTATTACCACTTATGAAAAGATGAACCTGAGGGTGGACATGCCCTTTAAGCAAAGGTTAAAAACAATACAGATACTAGCCACATTTTTTTTCACTGTTATAAAGGATCACTACTGGGCATTACCTTATCTTATCACCTGCAATAGAAGAGGGCAATGTCTGTTTCTCAGGCCAATAGGCACTTTGCAAGGCTGATAAAGAGTATCTTCATTATTAAGTTCTTACCAGTACACTGGTAACAGCTAAAACAATGTATAACGGGACAAAGAAATTCAACAACTAACATTTTCACCAGCATATACAACAGAATACAATACAAAAATTTATCCTGCTTACCTGTAATACAAATTTTTGATCTATATACTTTTTGGCAATACTGGGTTGAAATTCTTGACTTTCCAAAAAACGTATGAAAAATTCATATACAAGCTGAAAGAAATATTATTAAAAGTGCTTATTGTACACACAAAGGTAAACAATATACATTTTTCTTTATTTTTTCTTAACAGATTTAATTCTATAAACCTTAAGTGAGCCACTACCATAGGCCTGCCAGAACTTTAACACTCTACATGCATAAGTCAAGTGAAAAAACACACACTGGCATTGATGGGTTTTTATCTTAACTCATGTGTCTGTGCTCTCTATAATGAGCCAACACCTTCCCTGCATGCAATCTATTCCAAGTGCATTGAAGGTTAGAAATTTAAACCCCAAAATCAGCCAGTGTTCCGTGTGGTAGGCTAACATCTGAAAAAGGAAAAGGTCTGCAGATTTAGCATTATTTCTTTCACAAACTGTAGTTACTATAGGCAAAAATCCAGGGGGATTCATTCTTAAGCATAACTGCAGAAGAGGAGAGAGAGGTAACATACTAGTTTTATCATAAAGCAGTATTATGTATACAGGCAGTCCCTGGTTTACAAACCAGATAAGCTCTGCAAATTTGTTCTTAGAATTAGTATGCAAGTTAGAACAGGTACATATACATATTAATTAGCAATCACAGCGAGTCATTTGATTGAGAAAGCAAGCGGGAGACTAGCGACACTTCTTCAAGAACTAAACTCAAGTCCATTATCAATGATATCAACAAGATATACATTGACCAGGATGAACGAGAACCTTCATAACACAACCAAATAAATACTACACTTATTTTATCTGTTATAGTTTGGGGATTAAGCAAATCGAATTCTGTTAAAAGTTAATACTTAAAGGGAACTGTGGTCTCCAAACAAGTTGGTTATAAATAAACATAATGAACAAATTGCCCATGCTCAGTCAGCATAACGCGAAGAAACCAGGAGAGATCGAGTTACAGTGTGGTGTGGGAGGGGCCAGAGGGGGTTTCAAGGGGACTGCAAGGGGAGGGGCCATGGGGGCCCACGGAGGAAGAGACAAAGGGAAGAGGGATTTTCCATATGGTTTCAGGCAGGAAGCGCAGGGATCTGGTGATGTGCTACCATTCACTTATAAAAATGTAAATATCTTCAAAAAAAATTTAAAATAACAAACAAACAATGAAAGTAAATGGCAAAAATACACAGGGACAGCAATTCCTGTCAATTTACCTAAAGTCATTTTTGAACACAGGTGCCTTTAACTTATGTTTTAACTAAATGAATTGACCATATTATCGTGACTTTATTTTTTGAATTAGAGTTGTTATATGGGTGCATCAGGCCACACTGCCAGAGAACCTGAGGTTTTCCAACTAAACTAAATACTGAACATATTTTTCTTATTTTATTATTAACATTAAAAGGTAATTTAAGAAAAATTGTATTGCCTCAATGCATTTATTTTAATTGCTGCTAAAAGAGTTTAAGGTATGCACCTTCCCCATACATTTATTTATATGCGTTATCCGTGTGGCACAGCCCCAAGGTAAAAATACATTTGATAATTCAACTCCATGACCATACTGTATACTGTTATATAAATACATTACATTTACAGTGATTGGAATTAACAGTTTATGTTCTATAATAACGCTTACCTTCCTAAAATTTCCAGCAATTCTGCTACTCATTAAAGTGTTTCAGTTTCATAAACAAATCTATAAATAAATAGAAAAACTATTAGACAGATATGTTTATTTACCATGTAAGGCAGATATATTACAGATAAGTTACCTGTTTTTGCTGTAAATTACAATTATTTGGAGGAGGGATGGGATGTTAATGGCATGTCCAGTCAAAAATAAATGGCTCTAAATGTTCTCCCCACCCCCTTTCCAAACCCCACTTTCCCATTATCAATATTTTCCAAATATGCCACCAAGTTCCTTACCTGATTCGGTTCCTCGCCTATTCTCGTCTGCGGCTGACGCCGCTCCATTTCCTGGCTGGCGGCTGTCATGAAAGGCGCGGTGTGGACGTACGCCCAATAGCTGACAGCTCCTACCCCAAAGTAGAGGTTGCTTCAGTGCAGAGCCCCTCTCGCTCTGTTTTTGGTCAAACAAGCAGGTAAAACCAGAGCAGGGGGAGTTCAGACCAGGGCAGTAAGTCCCTTCAGGGGCATATTTGAAAATTATTGAAATGTGAAATGTGGGGACTGAGAATATTTATAGCAAAAGTTATTTTTTGACTGTCCACCACAAATACATCAAAACATACATTTATAGAACCCCAAAAAACAGGGATTCAATACAATGTTATGAAAAAATCCACATCCCTTAGACTTGAAGAAAAATGTGCCTTCAGTAAGGAAAGGTTTTTCACGTAGAACGTAACAGTCTCCATGGATGTTATGGAGTGTTTCATTTGTCGTTTAAAAAAAAAAAAAAGCTTTGATCCCAGGGAAAAAGTTATCCAGGGAAACTTCCAATTGAATTTTTATAATTTTTTTTTTAAATTGGTTGGTTTTTTGCCCTCCTCTGGATCAACAAAAAAAAGATAATGCGAGATGGGTTGGACTGGATGACTTATGTCTTTATTCAAAACCTCAAATAACTATACTAAATACAGGTATCTGTACACGGTCAATGCAAAACTTTCCACAAAGCAAGATACTGGTGCACACCTGAAAGAAAGCACACAACCAAGTCTTCAAGTCAAGCAGGTGGACACAATTTTACTGTATAACTAAAACAAATCCAGGACTTTGCTAGGGAGTCCTGGATTTGTTTTACTGCACAGTAAAATTGTGTCCACCTGCTTGACTTGAAAACTTGGGGTGTGCGTCAGTGGCTCGCTTTGTGGAAGTATGTTATTTCTTGACTGGCATGCTCTTTAACGTAAACTCATGCTTTCAATCATAAAAGAAAATATTTTAAATTTAAGATGGATATTTTAATTCTTACAATGCATCATTTTCAGAATAATTATATTCGTAAAAACAGGACTTTCAATGAAGAGTCTTACTTTTCAACTGATTGCTCAAATCGTTCTCCCTGCACAATAAAAAGATGTAAAAGTTAAAGAAATGACCAGTTCTAGGGATTCCATCACAACTTAGTGTGATCTGCGCCTTTCTATGGATGTCCGGCAAGCATTCTCGCTATAATGGAAAGAAGAATGGCACATACTGACATGCCCCTGAACTGTGCATTCTAGAGAAATGTTGGCATTCTTAAATAATCTCTATAATTTTCTTCTAAATTTGGGTCTTCACATCTTTCTTATTGCTGCAAGAAAAATGGTCACCAAGAATTGGTTGAAAGGTAAGACAATGGCTTTCTGATGAAGCCCTTAAGATTTTTAGCAACACTTATTTAATGAAGAGTAGTGAACAAGTAGTACAAAAAACCAAACTCAGAGCCAGTTCCAACTTACCGTAGAAAAATATGTTAATCTGTTTTCGAATAAATGCTCTAAGTCCAAGAAACTTGCATAAATTCTATGTAAGACTGTTTTTAATAGTCCCTTTCACGTGGGTCTTCACTGTCAAATAGCTCTAAAAGCAAAAAAAAAAAAAAAACAATATATAAATAGTTCTATATAAACTTAGCATCAGAATTTATGTTTGAGGTCTAGATCCCATGAACTGCATAAAAATATGAGCCCACACCTGTTTCCTTTTGTGAGTCCTCTGCGCAACACCTTACAAGTGTGTCGAAGAACTTAAAGAGTACCATACCTCTTCCTTGTGTTTCTTATTTGAAAATGGTTTTAAGCAGCTCAGTTTTCAAATATTTAAACTCCAATACAAATTTGAACTCAAACTCCAAGAAGCAATTTCCTAATGATAATGATGGCAGTATTGTCAGATAGATATATATATATATATATATATATATATAGCCAGTGTGGTGTTAAATTTTAGTTTTGGGGTGGCATGCCCTTTAACATTTCCATACATCCATATTTAGGAACATACTGAAATGTGGGTCACTTTTTTCTCTGCAGGACCAACATTTTACTGCACTGTAATTTTCATCTCGTCTCTGGCAGTATACACCAAAGTGCGTAACCACCCTTAAAATTTAAAATCTCTTACCTGTAACATATTTGCCCTTACTCTCAACTGCTTATTCATTATTTTAGAAGAACTGCATACCAGACCTTTAACATGGAGTTCTCCCCCCCGCCCCCCAGTTGTGTCAAGGAAGCTGCCATCTTCTCGAGAATCACTTCAGCTTCTGGAACATCTGTTACCCGTGGATGAAAATTTTTAAATATATTCTCCCACTGACAGTATATACGGAGCACTGTTATTTTATTGCCATCAGTGCTGGATCCAGTTATCTGAATTAGAGTAATCCGTTACGGGCTTGAGGTTTATTATGTAACCCCTTCTTTCTTTACTTATAGTCGCCCAGTGACTTTGAAATGCAGGCGTGTTTTATAAGCACTGTTATAATGATCCAAATCTGTGTAAATTTACTTGAGTGTGAGGGGGAGGTTATACTTTAAACTCTACTTGTTAAATAGTGTTTTCAGCTTTTTATATCTAACTTTTCCATGTTTATATTAATATAGAGTATCTTTACGTTCCACTATCTTTTTGTAGGGTCCTCTTGAAAAGGCACAGAAGATGTAGTGGGAAAGTAGTCCACAGCATTGCCTGTGATGTCGCTGGTCCCTAACACGATTGAGGGAAGGGCAGAAGGGTAGTTTCTTGCAAGAGTTCACATTAACCTCTGGAGAGAAAGGCATTTTCAAATATGGTGAAACAGCGATGTAGTTTGGGTCAGATAGTATAGGTATTTTTAGTTTTAAAGGAACAGTTCACTGCTTCAAACTACTTAGTCTCAACACAAAACACATTTCTTTGTGCTTCTATACCTGTTTTCAGATCCTGAATCTGATCAGCAGCCCCCAGTAATCTCCCCGATAGATAGGCACCCCTTCTCCTTCATCTTAACTTCACTCTCCCCTGCTGATATAAGCGACAGTCCACGGCGCTTCAGGCATGCGCAAGCGCGACTAATGCCATCGCAAATCTGTGGCCTTAGGAAAGGAGACAGCTTCAACGTAGCTACGATGATCCGATTGTCGCGCGCCGCGCGCATGCAACGCTCCGCCCGCGTGTATTCTTTTTATGGGCTAATGGGATAAAGCTGAGGACCATGTAGGGTGCCTGTGTGACATGGTAGTATGTGGAATGGGCTCATACAGCCCCTTCCCCTGCCCATGATGGACCGTATATAACTCAAGTCAGTGCAGTCATGTCAGTCTTCATGCTGGCTGGGAATTGTAGTTTACCAAACCACTGGAGTGCCAAGGTTGGTTTATTCCCTGTTTAGTGTGTGAGGTTGTATTAGTAATGACAACCCACAGGACCCCACACTCCCCAGTGTAAAAATCCTGCTCTATAGGGCCCTGCTGTTTGTGGTTCAGATCCAAGAAAGGGAACTTTATTAGCTTAATTTGTTACATATTATTCTGCTGGGAATAGTACTGGCACACACCAGCACTCCCTCGTCCATTTTATGATTATTGGTTATCTGGTGGTTGGGAGTATAAATAGTGTACAGGGACAGACAACAGATTGATTGTTCTGCCAATGATAAATAAAAAGTTATCCAGATAACTCCGTCTGTTCCTTGTACCTTTATATATACATAGAACTCCTCAGTGACTTCTAATATCCTTATAATTTCAGTAGGGATACATTATCCCTTATAATACATGAGTGATACCCAGAGTTCCCTGTATAATCAGTCTGTGTCCTTGTACCTTTATATAGACATAGAACTCCTCATGCGTTCTAATATCCTTATAATTTACAGTAGGGGATACATTATCCCTTATAATACATGAGTGATACCCAGAGTCCCTGTAAACTCATTCTGTGTCCTTGTAACCTTTATATAGACACAGAACTCCTCAGATTGACTTCAATATCCTTATAATTTACAGTAGGGGGTACATTATCCCTTAATAGATTATGGTATCCAGATTTCCCTGTATAACTCAGTCTGTGTCCTTGTACCTTTATATAGACACAGAACTCCTCAGTGACTTCTTATATCCTTATAATTTACAGTAGGGGATACATTATCCCTTATAATACATGAGTGGTACCCAAGTTCCCTGTATACTCAGTCTGTGTCCTTGTACCTTTATATAGGCACAGATCCCTCAGTGACTTCTAATATCCTTATAATTTACTGTAGGGGATACATTATCCCTTATAATACATGAGTGGTACCCAGATTTCCATGACATGTATAACAGTCTGTGTGGTTGTACCTTTATTTTGACACAGAACTCCTTAGTGTCCACTAATATCCTTAATAATATACACAGTGTTCCATGAAAATTGCCAGAACTGTTGCATTGTGAGTTCCCAGAGTTGAAGTAAAAAAATAAAAATTCAAATTCTAATAATAGGAATACACATAAACACTCACACAACACACTACGCCATCACACCACACACACTGCCAGTCACACAAACTGCCAGTCACAAACAACACACTGCCAGTCACACAAACACAAACTGCCAGCCACACAAACACATGTCAGTCACACAAACACAGTCAGTCCAAAACAAAACACTGAAATTCACCACACAGATAGACACAGTCTCAACACTGACAGACACAGTTACACAAACACTGTCACATTACACACTGCTACATACAAAGATAGAAATCAATATAAACATTACTATTATTTTTTTTTTATTTCATTTTCAATACCAAGTGAGGTGTAAGTTTGTCTGTCAGTGATCTCTAAGTTCAGTAGCTGAGCTGTGTTAATATTCCTCTCTCTGTATGCCAGTAACTCTATCTGATGCAGCAAAAAAAGTGCACGTGAAGAGAGGGAAAGTCTATTAGTCATGGGGGGAAAGGGGCGGGGTTATAACTTGTCAGTCCAGCAGATAGACAACAAGCAGTGCAGAGTGAAGGCACTCCCACCAAAAACGAGCAGAACTTTACAAGCTGATTGCAGAGGATCCAAGCAGATTATTTCATAGAAAGAGATCCTGGGGCTGGGGCACAGGGGAGTTTATTATACAAGAAGTTTGTAAAATATGTCATTCTGAGAGAACACTTCCTTTAAAGAGATATTAAATCTAACCATTCAAAAAATGTTAGTAATAGTTTTAGCTTACATTTACACCTCAGCGAGAAGACTTGCAAAGTGAAATAACTGTTCATTAAACACAATGTATACATTAAAGGGGAAATTCAGTGCAAATACATATGCTTTTCAGAAAAGAGCAATATTTTCCCATCCCATAACCTTAACCCTGCCCATTCAGCATTTTGTCGGTGTATAAATAAATGCAACCGAAATAACTGACTTCCTGTTAGCAGGACCCCTAGTAGAGACCGTTATGGTCTTGCCCTTGACCCAGCGCCTGGGTTGATCAGTTGCTCTGTAGAGATCTGAGCATGTTTGACCCATCCAACAGCCAACTCAGTAGAAATTACTGTTAGAACATTCCAAGGATGTGGTGCATCCTGGTAGAAGAAGGACCGTTAGCACCTGAAATATCGGTTCACTAATGTCAACTGCAGGAATAGAAAGGAATGAAATCACACTGATTTTCAAAATGGGAGAGAATACGTAGAATAACTAAAAGGCATTACACAAATTAACAATTAAACAAATTATGACAATTTCCACTAAACTGTCCCTTTAAGCATTTTAGGGGCATGTGAGCACGCCTCACCAACTAGATATTTACTTGTTATTTTTTAAAGTCACTAATCCTACAAATCAATTTTCTGATAGCATCTTTTAGTAGTGCTGCAAATATATTTTTAAGGGTTCAGCATTTTCATCAAAGTTGAAGGATGCATTTTCCTTTAATATGTATGTATGAGTACACTGCTGGGTAAACTCAGAACCATTCCACTAAAATTTGCTGTTTGAAGTTTAATTGAGCTCATGTCTGGAGCTGCTCTGCCCAGAAGATCACAAGATTAAAGAGTAATTTATCACTGAACTGTATCCAGGGCAATGTTTTTCATTTTCACACTGCCCCCTCCAAAATTATTAATATAAATCAGCAACACTATTTGCATAGTAACATTCATAGGAGAGGTCTACACAGAATTTATTATTATGGATTATATAGCGCCAACATCTCTCTCCTTAGTGCTTTACAATTACATCAGGCCCTGCCCTGAAGAGCTTACAAGCTAAGCACATTTATTGACACATGCAACCTATCATATGTCTTTATTATTGTGGGGGAAACCAGAGTGCCCGGAGGAAAGCCACGCAACACGGGAGAACACAACAAACTCCTTGCAGATGTGTCCAAGGGTGAATCGAACTCAGACTTCACGCCGCAAGGCATCAGTGCTAATCATAAGCCACCGTGCTGCCCCTAAACAGCAGGTCTACACAGAATTACAAAAATAGGAAAATCTTGCAAACCATACTTAAGCTGAATGTACACCTAACTTTTTTACCTTTCAAAGTGCCCGCACTGACCGACAGAAATCAGACAACTGGCCAAGCATTCACTACCAGACCACTCTGAACCGTTAGTCGCTGCAATAGTTTACACGGCCAATCGTGCGGTCCCATAGGGAACCACAAACGCCCATTTTTACCAATAGGTCCAATCACCCTGTTCGTCCTATTTCGGATAAACGACACCAATCACAGCCATGGACAAAACCAGCAAGATTTTTCTGCCCGACTGACCAATACACTGAAGTATAGGCTCATTGACCCCGAAAATAAGACTTAGGTTTAAATAGAACTGCAGCTGGCTGAATATTTGCTGCAAATGTATTACACACACTTATTAGAACTTATCATCCTAACTTACAACAGTAGTTTCAAGAGTAGCAGTATTAGTTAGATTAAAGTGTAAATGCTGTAGCCAATATTTTAAAGCAGTCCACCCTTAAAACAAAAAACTGGTGACTTGTCCATTATCTGCCTGCAGTTTATCACATGCATTTAAAACCAGATATTTAAAGGGAATGTCCACTCAAAAAATGTACTTTACTTAATTCGTTTAATTGAAGAACGGGAGGTAAGTAGCTATGTCTTACCTTCCATTCTACAGTTAAACATCACAGACAGGAGAGAAACCAGCATGTGTAACCGCAACCGCGCAGCTGGCTTCTTTACCTCCTTCATCAATTAAACCAAATTAAGGAAAGTAAACTTTTGAGTGGACATCCCTTTAATGATAATTCTCTTCCGTTCTGGCAAAGTTATCTGCCTCCTCCCTCTGCTCAATAAGCTCTTATAAGTTTTAGCATGTGCAGGGTGAAGCAGGCAGGGTACAGCAGTCAATCATTGGCTTTGATGTTACAGTCTCACCTTGATTGACTGCATGGAGGTAGGGTTCAGCTTACACTGCCAGAACATAGGCAATAATAATAATTCTCCAATATCTGGTTAAAGGGGAACTGTGTCTCCAACAAGTTAAGTTAAATGAAAGGCCATTTTCCTACTTTTAAAAGAGCCTTCAACCACCTCTCTACGTGCTCCACAGCCCAAGATATACAGAAATGACTGACCAGAAAGTTAATGGGTGGGAGGCTGACTTGTGACATTCCTGAGGCTTCTCCTGCACAGTGCTGCTGGAGAGCACAGCCTCACTCAGTGTGGAGGCGACAGGAAGTCCCTTCCCCTTCTGCTGTGTGAAGTCCTGACAGAGAAGGTAAGGAATCTACAGCCCTTCTTTTTCACTGTGTGAAATCAGCCTTTTCAGGCAGAGTTCTCACTCTGAGTAACCCACGGCACCCGCGGGTGGGTGGGGCTTAGGCACCCGCAAGTGGGTGGAGCTTAGGCACCCCGCAAGTAGGTGGGGCACAACACCCTGAGTGGACGGGGTCACGGCACCCATGAGTGGGTGGGGCCACAAGGGGCTGTAAGATAATGGGCCAATGGGGGGCCTGCAACTGGAGGGACCATGGGGTCCATGGTGGGAGGCCAGGGGGGCTGCAAAGGGGAGGAGGAACACAGGACAGATTGACTGACAGTTTCAGAGCGGGAAGTGCAGGGACCTGGTGATGCTGGCTGCCATATCACACACAAAAAATGTAAATTCTCAAAACTATGCAAAATAAAATGGAAATATATTGCAAAATTCTCAGGGAGCAATTCCTATCAATTTACTAAGTCATTTTTGCACCACAGTTCCCCTTTAATTGATATCTCTAATGATATATCTAATAATGTCAGATATATCAGTTGGTTTAGAAGCAGGTAACCAACATGTCTTTTTTTTTTTAAGAGTGGACATGCCCTTTAAATGGTTTTCTAGAAATAAGTTTTTTTTTTTCCTAATTAGATGATTTCCCCTTATACAACATTGTCAAGAAAATTAAAATTAATTAGGGTATTTTATTGCACTGGGTGATTATATCAACTTACGGTGGAAGTAACTAAACAGCAGTTGTTTTAAAATTTACATGAGAAAAGAGTTCTAAAAATATTGTCACTTAGCAACATCGTCTATATTGTGATTTTTCAGAAAAAAACCATTACATGGAGATTGCAGAATTGAGTAATAAGCTTTAACCCTCAAAAAAAAAAAACTGCTCAAACAACCAAGCTTAGAATACAGTGGTTTGTAAAAGTATTCGCCACCTTGAAGTTTTCCACTTTGTTACATTACTTGCCACAAACATGAATCTATTTTATTGGAATTCCATGTGAAAGACCAATACAAAGTGGTGTACACGTGAGAAGTGGAACGAAAACCATACATGATCCCAAACATTTTTACAAATCAATACTGCAAAGTGGGGTGTGTGTATTCAGCCCCTGAGTCATACTTTGTAGGACACCTTTTGCTGCAATTACAGCTGCCAGTCTTTTAGGGTTGTCTCTACCAGCTTTGCACATCTATGAGACTGAAATCCTTGCCCATTCTTCTTTGCAAAACAGCTCCAGCTCATCAGATAGATGGACAGCATTTGTGACCAGCAGTTTTCAGATCTTGCCACAAATTCTCGTTGGATTAGATATGGACTTTGACTGGGCCATTCTAACACATGGATATGTTTTAAACCATTCCATTATTGCCCTGGCTTTATTGTTTAGGGTCGTTGTCCTGCTGGAAGAAAACCTCCGCCTCTCTTTTGCTGACTCCAAGAAGTTTTCTTCCAATATTACCCTATATTTGGCTACATCCTCTTCCCATCAACTCTGACCAGCTCCCTGTCCCTGCTGAAGAAGCACCCCCAGAACATGAGGCTGCGCCGCCACCATATTTGACAGTGGGGATGTGTTTTCTGATTGATGTGCAGAGTGTTAGTTTTTTCGCCACAATTAGCGTTTTGCCTTTTGGCCAAAAGTTCCATTTGGTCTCATTGACCAGACGCACCTTCCTTCACATGTTTGCTGTGTCCCCCCATGGCTTGTAGCAAACTGCAAACGGGACTTCTTATGCTTTTCTGTTAACAATGCTTTCTTCTTGCCACTCTTCCATAAAGGGTAACTTTGTGCAGTGCACGACTAATAGTTTTACCTATGGACAGATTCCCTCCCCCCACCTGAGCTGTAGATCTCTGCAGCTCGTCCAGAGTCAACCATGGCCTCTTGACTGCATTTCTGATCAGCGCTCTCCCTGTTCGGCCTGTGAGTTTAGGTAGACGGCCTTGTCTTGGTAGGTTTACAGTTGTGCCATACTCCTCCATTTCTGAATGATCGCTTGACAGTGCTCCGTGGGATGTTCAAGGCTTTGGAAATCTTTTTGTAGCCTAAGCCTGCTTTAAATTTTTCAATAACTTTATCCCTGACCTGTCTGGTGTGTTCTGTGGACTCCATGGTGTTGTTGCTCCCAAATTCTCTTAGACAACCTCTGAGGCCGTCACAGAGCAGCTGTTGTACTGACATTAATTACACACAGGTGCACTCTATTTAGTCATTAGCATCATCAGGCAATGTCTATGGGCAACTGACTGCACTCAGACCAAATGGGGCTGAATAATTACGCACACCCACTTTGCATTTATTGATTTGTTAAAAATGTTCAGAATCATGTATGATTTTCGTTCCACTTCTCACGTGTACACTACTTTGTATTGGTCTTTCACATGGTTCCAATAAAATGATTTCATGTTTGTGGCAGAATGTGACAAAATGTGGAAAAATACTTTTGCAAACCACTGTATACACATCTATTTTTATTAAAAACTGTGTAAAAACTGGCCAACAGCCCTGGCATATCAAAGCTCAATGCTCGCGGACCATGTGTTGGCCACCTATGGACTAACATGTTAAGCTGGCCATAGATTTATTGACAAGCTGCACAATGGTTCAACTACTAATAGCGATTGATGGCAAATTGTCCGACATTCTTAATTGACCTTAATCATAACCTGATTTTATAATCTAAAATTGATCGAAAGTCTCATCAATTTACAGAGTAAACAGCATCAATTTATGTGTGCCTTGCTTTAGAATCAACGGGCATTTATAAAGGATCATTATCAGTAATGACCACTAGCGGTCAAAACAAAATCCGCTAGTATCATTATTGTTTTGACGTTTTGTATTCAGTTTAGATCAACTGGACTTAAAGTTTAGTTCTTGAAGACGTTTCGTTAGTCACCCTTCTGGCTTTCTCAATTCAGAGTGACTTGTACAAGAATCTGTTGGCAATTAAGTAGCCTGAAAAGTCCCAAATAATATATAACAGCCAGTTAGGGACCTTCTGATGCAGGGAGTGATTGCATTGTAGCTAAGAGTTGTTATGAAACTGCCCAGGGTAAGGTGTCAAAACAGCATTGTACATGGCAGACATTTGGTGTCATGCTGTACAGTATTTGCCCTTATGTCCCTTCATTTGCTCCATTTGTAAGTAAGTCACATGTTTGTAACCTGGGAACGGTCTGTAATTAATTAACATTTTGCATGGAAATACCTGTAAATGAGGCCATGATGCTTCAAGTGTTGGCTCATCTTCTTCAGGATCAAACTCATTGCTATCACTTGGTGGGAGGGTTCTAAATATATTGCAGGATACCTAAACCAAACAAAAGTTTACAATCATTGAGAAATGTATCATTTTACGGGTAAAATATCTACCATATATCTGCTTTAGCCTATTCATTGCAGTGTTGGTGACAGAAGGGTGGGTACACATGACAAATGTCTGTTGGTCGCGGCAATAGTGGCTGTGGCCGACTGTTTGTGCGGTCCCATAGGGAACCGCACGATCGATCATGATTTACCGGCATGGCCGATCAAGGTCGTCGGCCGAAGATATTTGCTAGTGTGTACCCATCCTAACATTGTAAAAATATGGGCTGTAATATACCGTATATACTCGAGTATAAACCGAGGTTTTCAGGCTTTAAAAAAAGCCTGAAAATCTTACCTCGGTTTATACTCAAGTCAAGGCCTATTTCCGACCTTGTCCGCCGGCCGCGCGATCAGCATCCCGCTCACAGCCTCTGCGCATCCGGATGATGTTCACTACCGGCGCCGCAAAGTGAGAGGCGCCGGGTAGTGACATCATCCGGATGCGCAGAGGCTTGTGGATCGAGGATGCGGATCGCGCAGCCGCCGGACAAGGTAGGAGAAACTTTTACTTGCACAGGGACACAAGTGGCAAACTTACAAATAAGAGTAAACCTCTTATTTGTGCATACTGGATGCACAAATAAAGGAGGATGTACCCCTATTTGCAAGTATTTGCCACTTAAGATGTTTGAAAACTACAACTCCCAGCATGCTTTATTGCTGGGAGTGTAGTTTTCAAACATCTTAAGTGGCAAATACTTGCCATTCATTGCAAACCTGAGGAAGGGGGAGGACCCCGAAACGTTGTGTGAACCAGCATGTCACAAATAAACTGATGAGATTTGAAAGAGTGCGTTTCCTGCTAACCATTTATTACAAATAAAGAAGGTTTTACTCTTATTTGTAAGTATTTGCAACTTAAGATGTTTGAAAACTACAACTCCCAGCAATACTACCCCCTCGGTTTATACTCGAGTCAATGTGGGGTTCCTTCTTTTTTTTTACCTAAAACTAGGTACCTCGGTTTATACTCGGGACTGTTTATACTCGAGTATATACGGTAGTAGTCTTATCGAGCTGGAGTAAGGGCAATTTTTAGGTACCTGGAACCTGCGTTTGCATGTAATTTTGTCATTCTCCATTATGGAAATGCAAAAAAAATGGTGAACGCATGCGTCACCAAAACGGAAAAGCATGCGCAATCACATGCACATCGGAAATCACAGGAATTTTTGTATTTCCGCAATTTCCATTCGAAATAAAACTGCATGCTCAATTGTGCACGCAAACGCATTAATTAATGCTATTTAAATAAAAACAATAGAGAAATAGTGTCTTTTTACAATCAAATTTTTGGGACAAAAAGTAAAGTACTGAAACCCTTTGTTTCAACTACAAAAATGCTTGCCTGTTTTAGTTTGAACTCAAAATTAACCCAAAAAATTAATGTTCCATTGCATTTAACAAGGTTTCTTACACATTTAAACTTATTCTATAAAAGATGTCATTGTAAGGAATGTGTAGCTGTAAACCCGCAACTCACCATTCTAACAACTTCAGGGTAAGTCTGTTCTGTCAAACAACCTCTGCTTATTGTGATGTAGTCCACCAGCTCATTCAGTGTAGAACGTTTATATTCCTTCATTTTAAGATCAGACAGCGTATCCATGAAATCAAAAATAACACAGCACTGCTGAAGTTTCTTAAGGAAAAGTTCAGGTTGCTCTGAGGTTGGAGTGTCTGCAATTACAAAAAAAAAAATCAAATTGCGGTTTGACTCTTATTTGTAAGTATTTGCAACTTAAGATGTTTGAAAACTACAACTCCCAGCAATACACCCCCTCGGTTTATATCGAGTCAATGTGGGGTTCCTTCTTTTTTTTACCTAAAACTAGGTACCTCGGTTTATACTCGGGACTGTTTATACTCGAGTATATACGGTAGTAGTTTATCGAGCTGGAGTAAGGGCAATTTTTAGGTACCGGAACCTGCGTTTGCATGTAATTTTGTCATTCTCCATATGGAAATGCAAAAAAAATGGTGAACGCATGCGTCACCAAAACGGAAAAGCATGCGCAATCACATGCACATCGGAAATCACAGGAATTTTTGTATTCCGCAATTTCCATTCGAAATAAAAGCCATGCTCAATTGTGCACGCAAACGCATTAATTAATGCTATTTAAATAAAAAAAAATAGAGAAATAGTGTCTTTTTACAATCAAATTTTGGGACAAAAAGTAAAGTACTGAAACCCTTTGTTTCAACTACAAAATGCTTGCCTGTTTTAGTTTGAAACTCAAAATTAACCCAAAAAATTAATGTTCCATTGCATTTAACAAGGTTTCTTACACATTAAACTATATCTATAAAAGATGTCATGTAAGGAATGTGTAGCTGTAAACCCGAACTCACCATTCTAACAACTTCAGGGAAGTCTGTTCTGTCAAACAACCTCTGCTTATTGTGATGTAGTCCACCAGCTCATTCAGTGTAGAACGTTTATATTCCTTCATTTTAAGATCAGACAGCGTATCCATGAAATCAAAAATAACACAGCACTGCTGAAGTTTCTTAAGGAAAAGTTCAGGTTGCCTGAGGTTGGATGTCTGCAATTACAAAAAAAAAAATCAAAAGTTGAGAATGGAAAAAACTTAAGGAACACTAAACTGTTTTTGTAAATATATGCCATCCGTTCTATTATTCACAGGGAGGTGAGAACGCTTATTCCGCTTCTGTTTCTTCTTGCCACTCTTCCATAAAGGGTAACTTTGTGCAGTGCACGACTAATAGTTTTGACCTATGGACAGATTTTCCCCCCACCTGAGCGTAGATCTCTGCAGCTCGTCCGAGTCACCCATGGGCCTTTGACTGCATTTCTGATCAGCGCTCCCTGTTCGGCCTGTGAGTTTAGGTAGACGGCCTTGTCTTGGTAGGTTTACAGTTGTGCCATACTCCTTCCATTTCTGAATGATCGCTTGAACAGTGCTCCGTGGGATGTTCAAGGCTTTGGAAATCTTTTTGTAGCCTAAGCCTGCTTTAAATTTTTTCAATAACTTTATCCCTGACCTGTATGGTGTGTTCTGGTGGACTCCATGGTGTTGTTGCTCCCAAGATTCTCTTAGACAACCTTGAGGCCGTCACAGAGCAGCTGTATGTACTGACATAATTACACACAGGTGCACTCTATTTAGTCATTAGCACTCATCAGGCAATGTCTATGGGCAACTGACTGCACTCAGACCAAATGGGGCTGAATAATTACGTCACACCCCACTTTGCAGTTATTGATTGTTAAAATGTTCAGATCATGTAATGATTTTCGTTCCACTTCTCACGTGTACACTATTTGTATTGGTCTTTCACATGGAATTCCAATAAAATTGATTCATGTTTGTGGCCAGTAATGTGACAAAATGTGGAAAAAATACTTTTTGCAAACCACTGATACACATCTATTTTTATTAAAAAACTGTGTAAAAACTGGCCAACACCCTGGCATATCAAGCTCAATGCTCGAGGACCATGTGTTGGCCACCTATGACTAACATGTTAGCTGGCCAAGATTTATTGAAAGCTGACACAATGGTTCAACTACGAAAAATATCACCGACGGTTGAAAAGACTGAAACTAGCCGGTATTTTAATACTTGGTGGTATCGGGCCAACTGACAGCAATGGGCAGACACTAGTGCTACAAATATGGTCAAATCTGTCTTGTCACCGCAGTGTCATTTTTAAAAGGAATGTCCACCCCCAAAACTATATTTAATCATACTGCCACCCACTGGGTATTGTTGAAAATCCTAAACCTTTATCACTGCTCCAAATGGGTTCCCTGTAATGTCTTCAAAGTTCAAAAAAGTAAACAGCAGGAGCCTGGCTGCGTCCATAATGTTTCTGCCTCCTGCTCATTTGCCATGCGCAATGAAGTCATCCCCCCTCCCTGTTTTTCTCTACCTTCCCCTAACTCACGAAAAAAAAAAAAAAGTAGATCTGAACATATTTACTTCAACCCCTGGGTTCCTGTAATGTCTGCAGCCGCATCTGTGTGTGCTGCCTCTCAGTCAGCCCCCTGCTTGCAGTTCCAACAAGAAGAGGGCCGAGATACAGCCACGGGGAATGAAGCAAGTAAGTATGTTAGGATCGGTTTTTTTTTTAAAATAACTATAGCGTTTGGGGGTGGGATGAGAGTATTACCACTTATGAAAGATGAACCTGAGGGTGGACATTGCCCTTTAAGCAAAGGTTAAAACAACTACAGATACTAGCACACTTTTTTTTCATGTTATAAAGGATCAACTACGGGCATTACCTTATCTTATCACCTGCATATAGAGAGGCAATGTCTGGTTTCTCAGGCCAATAGGCATTTGCAAGGCTGGCATAAAGAGTATCTCATTATTAAAGTTCTTACCAGTACACTGGGTAACAGCTAAAACAAGATAACGGGACAAGAAATCAACAACTAACATTTTCACCAGCATATACAACAGAAACAATACAAAAAATTTATCCTGCTTACTGTAATACAAATTTTTGATCTATATTTTTGGCAATACTGGTTGAAATTCTTGACTTTCCAACAAAACGTATGAAAAATTCATATCAAGCTGAAAGAAATATTATTAAAAGTGCTTATTGTACACACAAAGGTAAACAATATACATTTTTCTTTATTTTTCTTAACAGATTTATTCTATAAACCTAAGTGAGCCACTACCATAGGCTGCCAGAACTTTAACAATCTACATGCATAAGTCAAGTGAAAAAAACACACACTGGCATTGATGGGTTTTATCCTTAAACTCATGTGCTGTGCTCTCTATATGAGCCAAACACCTTCCCGCATGCAATCATCCAAGTGCATGAAGGTTAGAAATTTAAACCCCAAAATCAGCCAGTGTTCCGTGTGGTAGGCAACATCTGAAAAAGGAAAAGGTCTGCCGATTTAGCATATTTCTTCCACAAATGTAGTTACAAGGCAAAAATCCAGGGGGATTCATCTTAAGACAACGCAGAAGAGGAGAGAGAGGTAACAATACTAGTTTTATCATAAAGCAGTATTATGTATACAGGCAGTCCCGGTTTACAAACCAGATAAGCTCTGCAAATTTGTTCTTAGAATTAGTATGCAAGTTAGAACAGGTAACATATACATATTAAATGAAACTAAACAGGGGTTTGCAGCATTTTTTAAAAAAGGTGTTGCAGGGCCGTCCATGTTCACATCAAACTGTTTTTAAAAACTGGTAGCACAAGAGTCGGGTAAGTGTTGGGGCCCATTAAACAGTGGTTTCAGCAACACTGGGGATACCTGTATGTGAAGTGGTATTCAGTTTAGATCAACTGGACTTAAAGTTTAGTTCTGAAGACGTTTCGTTAGTCACCCTTCTGGCTTTCTCAATTCAGAGTGACTTGTACAAGAATCTGTTGGCATTAAGTAGCCTGAAAAAGTCCCAAATAATATATACAGCCAGTTAGGGACCTTCTGATGCAGGGAGTGATGCATTGTAGCTAAGAGTTGTTATGAAACTGCCCAGGGTAAGGTGTAAACAGCATTGTACATGGCAGACAGTTGGTGTCATGCTGTACAGTATTTGCCCTTATGTCCCTTCATTTGCTCCATTTGTAAGTAAGTCACATGTTTTGTAACCGGGAACGGTCGTATTAATTAATTTTGCATGGAAATACCTGTAAATGAGGCCTGATGCTTCAAGTGTTGGCTCATCTTCTTCAGGATCAAACTCATTGCTATCATTGGTGGGAGGGTTCTAAATATTGCAGGATACCAAACCAAACAAAAGTTTACAATCATTGAGAAATGTATCATTTTACGGGTAAAATATCTACCATATATATGCTTTAGCCTTTCATTGCAGTGTTGGTGACAGAAGGGTGGTACACATGACAAATGTCTGTTGGTCGCGGCAATAGTGGGCTGTGCGACTGTTTGTGCGGTCCCATAGGGAACCGCACGATCGATCATGATTTACCGGCAAGGCCGATCAAGGTCGTCGGCCGAAGATATTTGCTAGTGTGTACCCATCCAACATTGTAAAATATGGGCTGTAAATACGTATATACTGAGTATAAACCGAGGTTTAGGCTTTAAAAAAAGCCTGAAAAATCTTACCTCGGTTTATACTCAAGTCAGCCTATTTCCTACCTTGTCCGCCGGCCGCGCGATCAGCATCCCGCCTCACAGCCTCTGCGCATCCGGATGATGTTCACTACCGGCGCCGCAAAGTGTGAGGGCCGGGTGTAGTGACATCATCCGGATGCGCAGAGGCTTGTGGATCGAGGATGCGGATCGCGCAGCCGCCGGACAAGGTAGGAGAAAACTTTTACTTGCACAGGGACAAAGTGGCAATACTTACAAATAAGAGTAAAACCTCTTATTTGTGCATACTGATGCACAAATAAAGGAGGATGTACCCCTATTTGCAAGTATTTGCCACTTAAGATGTTTGAAAACTACAACTCCCAGCATGCTTTATTGCTGGGAGTTGTAGTTTTCAAACATCTTAAGTGGCAAATACTTGCCATTCAGTTGCAAACCTGAGGAAGGGGGAGGACCCCGAAACGTTGTGTGAACCAGCATGTCACAAATAAACTGATGAGATTTGAAAGAGTGCGTTTCCTGCTAAACATTTATTACAAATAAAGAAGGTTTTACTCTTATTTGTAAGTATTTGCAACTAAGATGTTTGAAAACTAACTCCCAGCAATACTACACCCTCGGTTTATACTCGAGTCAATGTGGGGTTCCTTCTTTTTTTACCTAAAACTAGGTACCTCTGTTTATACTCGGGACTGTTTATACTCGAGTATATACGGTAGTAGTCTTATCGAGCTGGAGTAAGGGCAATTTTAGGTACCTGGAACCTGCGTTTGCATGTAATTTGTCATTCTCCATTATGGAAATGCAAAAAAATGGGAACGCATGCGTCACCAAAAACGGAAAAGCATGCGCAATCACATGCACATCGGAAATCAACAGGAATTTTTGTATTTCCGCAATTTCCATTCGAATAAAAACTGCATGCTCAATTGTGCACGCAAACGCATTAATTAATGCTATTTAAATAAAAACAATAGAGAAATAGTGTCTTTTTACAATCAAATTTTTGGGACAAAAAGTAAAGTACTGAAACCCTTTGTTTCAACTCAAAAATGCTTGGTTTTAGTGTTGAACTCAAAATTAACCCAAAAAATTAATGTTCCATTGCATTTAACAAGGTTTCTTACACATTTAAACTTATTCTATAAAAGATGTCATGTAAGGAATGTGTGCTGTAAACCCGCAACCAATTCTAACAACTTCAGGGTAAGTCTGTTCTGTCAAACAACCTCTGCTTATTGTGATGTAGTCCACCAGCTCATTCAGTGTAGAACGTTTATATTCCTTCATTTTAAGATCAGACAGCGTATCACTGAAATAAAAATAACAAACACATGCTGAAGTTCTTAAGGAAAAGTTCAGGTTGTCTGAGGTTGGAGTGTTCTGCAATTACAAAAAAAAAAATCAAAGTTGAGAATGGAAAAAACTTAAGGAACACTAAACTGTTTTTGTAAAATATGCCATCCGTTTCTATATTTCACAGGGAGGTGAGAACGCTTATTCCCACCTCCTGTGAATAATAGGATGCTCAGGGGACACTGAACTTACCATACCGCCGCTCCACTCGCAAGCTACTCCTGCACTGACAGCCGCACTGTCCCAATCGGTGCGCCTATGTTTTGTATTGGTGCGATGCGCCTAAGATAGGCGCTGGTCGGGACAGCGTGGCTGTCCGTGCAGAAGCAGCGGTAAGGTAAGTTCCAGTGTCCCCTGGGCGTTCTTTATTCACAGGGAGGTGGGAATAAGCGTTGCGCACCTCCTGTGAATAATAGAAACGGATGGCATATACTACAAAAATGGGTTATGCAGTTTAGTGTTCTTTAACAGTGTAACACAACATGTGCCCAATGTTGGTCTGTAAAAAAACTTTCATAACCGTGATCCTTCGCAATCATAGCACATATACATCAGTCAGAATAATGATTAAATGCATTTTTGGACAAAAGTGAGCCCACACTGATCGAGTTACCCAAATAGCGAGCTATGTCCCGGTCTCCATCGTGACTGAAAATTGTTTAGCGGCAACTGGGTGTTTAAAAAAATTGGTTATCAGCTTAATTTTCCGTTTAGAACTGTTTCCTATTAATTGTATTTGTAACCTCTCTGTCCATTCCTCTCCCTTTCACTGTACTTTTGAAGGTTTGCAACATTGTAGCTGAATAGACTGAGCAGAGTTCAGCACTCCCTACTCTGCAAAAATGTGCAAAACGGAAGGAGGAGGGAGGGGGATAGGAGCTCAGCTAAAACACACAGGAGATCAGTTCTAAACTCAACAACAGCAGCTCTGTGACAGACAGCTCTGAGATCCCTATCTTGCACCTTTATTATGCCGGCAATGTTAATGGTTAATGGTAAAGTCTGCTAGCAAAAAAAAAATGAAGGGCCTATGCACTACTTATATATTAGATAGATTAGATGTACATCTAATTATCGAATGTCTTTAGCCCCAGAGTTTTTCACCTTCCAATTTCCCACGACTGTCCATGCCTGGTCCAATCATTTTGCCATTGCAATAAAGCACAGTAGGCAGTTTCTGCATTGCAGATTTTGTGGGAATGTCGGAAGGCAAAGTTCTTATGGGGAAGGGATCTCTAACTCCCCAAACATCTCGTCCATCTATTCATCTCTCTATATTTATCTTTCAGTCTGTGGAAGAACTGCATGAAGTTGAGACCATGAGGCTCTGATGTTTCCACACATTTCCCCTTGAAATCTGTGGAGAGATGGGGACTTGAAGTATTCATATTGACATTCAAATTGATATTTTATGCAATGCAATCAAATTTATCAGATAGTCAAAATGACAATGCACGTTTGTGTGTCTAACATTTCAGCTGTCAAGTTCCTAGTACCATAAACTTCTGCTGTATATTTTTGCTGTAGCTGGAATGGTGACGTTGGTACGTAACTACAGGTGGGAAATTTCCTCTTCCAGTGATGCCTCATAGGGATTACTGGGCATGCTTGCCCATACAGATAGTCTAGCAGGGGGCTGGAGCGGGTCCTAAATAATTGGATGATTTGTACAGCCCTGGATTAGACATTATAGAGGAAATGTCTAATCTGTTAATGTCTACAAGGTGGTACACACTCAAAAGTTTATTGCGATCCCAACAACCAATACTTTGATAGACAGATGTACAATGTTAATTATACGTAGATGTACCAACACATTGTTCAAGGATTAATTTATTTTTCCATTATCATCTAATGTTGTCTATTGTGAGGGAGTGTTACATTTAATTTAATCGGAATCATTTAACAATTAATTCTTAGGTGAATGGGAGGACAGCTCAGAATTGGCATGTATGGAGCGGACTAATCCAGAGCACCAGGGTAAGGCTAGGCAGGTGGTTGTGGTAGGGGACTCCATTTTTAGAAAGGTGGGCAGGGCCATCTGGCCTGGAGCTTAAATTCAGCATGTGGTGGAGTGTGGTAATCAGATTATTGGTTGGGGCTGGGAGTGACCGGCAGCTTGGTTCACATTGGTGCCAATAAAAGGTTAGAGGAGGTCATTAAAAAATGATTTCTGAGAGCTAGGGACAAGTTAAAAGCAGGGTAGTATTTTTTAGAACTATTACCGCAGTCACTTGCTAAGCTAGGGAGACAGTGGGAGGTTAGGTGTATTAATGCGTGGCTAAGAGGTTGTGTGTAAGGAGGAAGGGGTGGCTGCCGATATGGAGAGAGCAGGGGAACAAAGGCTGGTAAGTGTTTCTCTGCACTGTAAATTTTAAACATGGCGGTTAGGGTTGGGGAGGGTCCGCTACACAACAGAAAAAATAGATTTTTCTAACATGATGTCCTCCAGGAGGACAGGGAAGGCGCAGATACCTTTTTACAGACAGAAGGGCTCCTGCCTCTTCAGTTTCCTGGACTTGAATAGCACTGAAGGACAACCATAAGGAGCAGATGAGAAAGGTGAGGTTTATTTTAACACTACACCAGTGGGGCCAAATGGGACAAATTTTAGTTTTTGGGGGTAGACATGCCCTTTTAGTAGTGTATGGGCACCTTAAGGCTAAAACGGAGTACACAACATATATGGAATGTCAGTCGGTCAGCCCAAAATATTGTATCTGTCGATCGTGCCCGAAATATTGGATGTTTCAGGCATCTAACCAAATTGGAAAAAACACAGCTGATCGGCGGTCCTCTACTAACTGATGTGTACCTAGTAAGATCCTGCATCTTTGCACCCCCTAGAACATAAATGACATAGGGAATGAAATGTTGTGTAGTTTTTTAGAGCAAGATACCATCTGCAGAGTAAAATATATGCACAACTGCTTACTGGTGACGCGTTATAGAGCCCATATATCGGGACACCTGTCTGTTACTTAGTGAGATATAAATTACAAGTTCTCAATTTGTTAACAGTGTCTACCATTTGAATGTTGACAGATGTGCATATATATTCAGCCAAGGCTCAATCACTAGAGTAAAACAGAGGGAGAGGGAGCAGCCCTTTTTATTCGAAAAAAGGTTTAGAGCTGTAGCCCATAAGGTGTATGTAGGCCCAGAAAGTGTGAAGTTTTTCAAGAGCTGTCAAGAGAGGGGAGGGAAAAAAAGTATAGAATACTGTGAATTTATTTCAAATCTATCATGTTGAATTTCTTTGGGCATCTAAGATAAAGGCAGGCATAAGATTTAAGTCAGGTGGATAAAGCATTGTAAATAAATAATGACAAATATAGTGTGTTAATCAGAGATAAAGTTTTAATAGTATGTATTAGTTAATTTTTTTACCACTAATTGAGCTAAGACTGGGTACACATGATACAATACTTTCAGCCAATTGATTGATATTACCGTGTATCGACCTCAAAAATACAGCGGCGTCTGATACCGGGTGCCTGATTCATCACAATTGGATGGACTGGCTGCTGGTAAATCATGACTAATCGCGTGGTTGCCTATAGGACCACATGATACGTCATGGTTACTTTTGCCATGACAGACAGTGATTTTTCCTGGCTGGGGAAACGTTACCCCGATGTACCTGGCCATAGACTGTTTTATAGTATAAAAAGGAAACTCATTTGGACCTGGAGAATCAGATTTACGATAGCTACAGTAATATATCCTGTGTGTGTTGGTTGGCTGAAGGCGGCCTGCTGATCCTTATCCCTGAGCAGATAAAGTAGGTAAACATTAAGAATCTACAAATCCTGGAGTTAAGGGCATCTATAGTGAAATATTTTACATTGCACCAATTAGACTTTAACAAAGGTTATTGTATTCTGCTATATTCTTACCTTCCTCTGTGGCTCAGTGTTTGCACACTGTCTGATTTACTGCGAGTCTCCCACTCCCCCTCCCCTCTCTGGTAATTCCCCGTTCAAGTAGTCCGGCTGTGAAACAAGATGTCATGCGCATTAATAATCATACACATGACACACCACTATAGAGAGGAAGTTTTCTCGGTTGTTCTGAAAATAGTGATACATATAGTGTGTGTGTGTGGGGGGGGGGGGGGGGGAGTATGTGCTTGCAGCATATAACAGTGTTTGGTATTTATTAAATATTTTCCAGATGCATATGACATCTACTATAGTGGCCATTTGTATTGTGTTAATAACTCTTTTGATCTGCAATGTTTCTGAAAACTGGAGAAAGAAATGTAAAGAAATTTATTACCAATGATATACCGGTACCTTTATAAAAATATGTAAATCTTTCTTAAAATAACAGTTTCTGGGGAAAGCAACTTATAAATGAAGAGCTTGACTTCACACAGGTGCATCTTTGGCAGTAATTACAGACATTTAAACCAGCAGATGTTTAGCTAAAAGCAGATCAAGACTAGCAGTGATGGCTACTTTATCAGGGTTTTAGCTGACAATCAGCATGTATAAATTGGAAAGGCAAATCTAAGAGGTTAGTCTATCCATAGAATTTGAACATTATAAACAAGTTGTCATGTTTTCAAAATGTTGTGGACTCCACATGCAACAAAGTCCTAGAGCAATCTTCAAAAGCTAATTACTGTAGCGAGGAAAAGGAACCAAATGAAAATGAAACACTATCCTTGGTTTGAACAAGACCTCTAGTCTAAACTGATAAGTTACAGGGGATAATTCCCCTCACTGCCATTATATATCCATATAATATTATTGATTAATTAAATTAAATTTGCGGCTGTTTGTTTCAGATCAGAGATTGCCCTTAAAAACTATGCTCTGAGGTTGTATTTCAAATTAAATGTACAAAAGCAATTCAGTTCCTTTTACACATCTTTAGTTAACACTATTTTTACAGAAAATTTATATGCATAATCATTTGCAATGAAGGAGTTAAAATGGTTATTTTTTCCCATGACTGATTTTGAACAAATAAATCCAATAGATCACTTGATTTTCAATACCAACAGTTGTATTACTATGTGTGATTATTTATTAGATGCAATAAAGTTGAGCCAATACACGAAATGGCAGATTATGTTTCTGACACCATTTAATAAAAAAATGCTCCATAGCAGATAGTGGAATAACCTCTTTAGCTACTTGGTTGGCATTTCTAGACTGTCCAATAAGTAAGCAGCCAGGGAAAAGAAAATTAAAATTTCTTTTACAAACGCAAAAGAGTAACAATTCCTGTTGTAAAATGTATAATAACCAACAGGCTCCTATTGTTTACACTGTAATGAATTAAGTCCTATGCAGCCAGGCCCCTGAATACAGAGTTCCTTTCTTAAAAGGAGAACTAAACCTACATTTTTATACTCCAGAATCTGAAAAACACCCCAGCAACAACAATAAACTGTAATATAACCACTCCAGGCAAAGGCAGCATTGTAATGTTAACCCCCTAAATAACTATTATTTAACTTGTACAATGTGCACTATTTGGCCACGCTGCTGACGAAAGTCACATGTTCCCTTTCCTATTCTGGACTGTAACAGGGTTGGCTAGAGACTACTAGAGGGTTGTGACCTGCTATTCAACAGGAGCTAGGTCTGGCATGTGTAAAGAACATAAAAGTCATTGCACAAACTGTGAGAATGATGGGAGATAAGTACAAACTCCATGTTGCAAAGGTAAATTTCCTGCACCCACATAAATATGAGAGGTGAGACAAGATTACCAACTATCAAGGATCTCTACCTTCGATCAGTGTTGCTCTAAAGCTGGGTACTCGAGTAACGTAAAGCGCAGATTCGTCGGATCTGAGCTGTAGATTCTGAGAAATTATATAAACTCACAGCATTTACAAGAAAGACCTACAAGAATTTGTGTGCCCCATGCCTAACCACTTTCTAGGATCTTTGGCTTCCTGCCGCCACACTTCCTGCAATAATTAAGGGCATGTCCACCCCCAAAACTATAATCCCCCCACTACTGGCCCCATCATGTAGGTAGTTAACTACCTCACATCCCAGCTCACATGGTTCTCCTGTAGCCCCCCCCCAAAGTCCAAAAACTGCCCACCAGGAGGATAGCAGAGTCCATATGGAGCCCTGTCGAGTTGATCCTACTAGCCCCCCCCCCTCCGTGCACCTCCCCTAGTGCCAATTCTCCCCTGTCCCCCAGCCCAAGCTTTTATTTATTTGAAAGTGCCCCAAACTTTACTTACCTCTCCTCTTTCCCCCGCCGAAATGACTCCCGGCAGCCGCGTCCGTGATGGCTGCCGCTCAGCCAATCACAGACGCGACTGCCGGTCGCCCGCCTCTGCTTGCATTTTCTCGCAAGCAGAGGGCGGAGCACGGCGGAGAAGAGGGGAGGTAAGTAAAGTTTGGGGCATTTTCTGATAAATAAATAGAGTGGTTGGGGCTGGGGGGACAGGGGAGGTAACATATAAAAAAATATTTTATAGTTGGACATATGCTTTAAAATAATCAGCAGAGAAAAGAACGAAGGGGGAAGAGAGGCGGAGATGTATAAACAAAGCATGGTCTATGGTGAGGCTGTGCAGAACTTGTAAGTGTCGCAGACACTACAAGAAGAAGGTGGTGAGTAAGGTAGGTGGGGGCAATTAAGAGCTCAAACATTAAAAATGTAATGAAAAGCAAACAGATAAATATGTGTACCACCATTTTACTTTTCTCGGATTGTAGTTAGATAATGTAAAGTTTTTTGAGTTAGTATATTGACCTTTAAACTAAACCTTACTAAATCTGAACTTATATTCCCACTAACCTGGTCCTATTCCACCTTCTGCCAAGATGTTATATCGCTTAGCATAGCATTTTGCTGCAGTGCCAAGAATGTTATAAAGCAATATCATTGCTATGCACCAGATGACACAATGAAAAGGATTGCACAAGAGATAATAGCTGCTCTAGGTGCATCGCCCTGTAAGTATTCTAACCCCACAACTTTAAAAGTATGACACAACTATGTGACAACTGTTTTTTTTTTTGTTTTCGGTCTTTTATACCCATCAATATCCCTTCCCTTATTAATTAGCCGTGTTAAAATGAAATAAAATCTTTATTAAATGGTTCACGTTTTTGAAGAACAGTTCTTTTACAAAAGATGAACATGAAAATGTTTTAAACTACATTGAGCATGGAGAAACAGTGACCATACAGTTAAGCAAAACATTTGCTGCAGGAAGGAAGTGTGGCACTGTCTAGAAACAATAGACAAGACACTTCCTGGATGCAGATAAACCTGGCAAGCTTTACATTTGAATCGTAGTTAAAATGATAAAAAGATAAGTCAGAATTTAAAGGGAATGTCCACCCTAAAAACGGGTGACTTTCAGTTATCTGCCCACAATCCCAAATGCTATTTTTCCCAGTTTTACATGCATTTGTAACAAAAATTTAATTAAGATCATTCTGGCAAAGATACCGGTTCTTCTATATGCTCCACAGCTATTTATAAGCTACAGCAGTGCAGTGGACGAAAGTAGGGGAGAAGTCAATCATTGGTTGTGTTGTCAGCAGTTCACATCCTTGATAGACTGCATGAAGGAAGGACGAGGCTTACTCTGCAGAATAGAGGCAATAATCATACTTAAATATCTGGTTATAATACATCAATAATGTGCTGAATATATCAGTTGGGACGGTGGGAAAGTAACCAACATGTGACCACCTTTTTGTTTTAAGGTGGACAATGCCATTTAAAAGGTAAGATTATAAGGATTTTTAAAAATATTTTGGTGGGGAGAAAGAAATTAAAAGCCCATCTTCCCTATACCCTGCCTGGAATTTAAACTTAAAATAATCTATTGAAGGATAGGTTCACTCAAAAGTGTTTTTGCATAAAGACAACTGAAGTGAAAAATATACAATGCATTTTATAATGCACCAATTCAGGAAGACATCAGCCCAATGGCAGTGAAGATTTGTGGTTTTAAAGTTGCCCATTGGGTGCTACATGGCTGTTCCTCCTATACCCAGGGTATTGACACTGCCCAATAGCCTGTTTAGAGACTGAGCATAAATAGGAAATAATATTTTGCATGTACACATACTTATAAGAACTAATACTGCCTCCGATGCGCATGCGATTGCGCGTCCGTTCGTGTTTTGGTAACGCATGCGTTCACCATTTTTGGTGCGTTAACGCATGCGTGTCCATAACGCGAGCGCGAAACCCTTAGTGCACATAAAAAGCGCATTACTAATCCAATGTTGGTGCAGTATTAGTTCTTATAAGTATGTGTACATGCAAAATAGATGGGGGGGGGGACAATTTCGTGTCCTTAATACAATTAATTAAGATCATCTGACCAAATTACAATAGAAAAAAATGAATTTAAAGTATGAAGCAAATAGTAAACTGGTTTAAAAACGCGCGCAGATTTATGAATACCCTCCAACATTCTCTTTAATAAGGTGAGAAATGCTTGTACAGATGTGCTCAGATCAGGTTCACTTAATTACCCTCCCTGCAGCTCTAGTATAATGTTGTTAGGTAATTGTTTGAAGGGTACATTTTATCCTGGGACCAGAAAACAAGTACCTAAGGGCTAGGCCACAATGGCGTGATTTTTTCGCTTTGCCACATGCAATTTTTTTTTATACAGCCATCGCGGCAACACGTGCATTTGCATCGCATGTAATCATCATTTTTAAATCGCAATCACATGCAATTTTGTATCTTAATGAAGAAATCACACGGAATCGCACACCAATCGCGTGTGTTGCAGTGAGGCCTTGCCCTAAGACCGGAAAAATTCCCAGAAATGTTACTTGTACAGCTTACCTAGTAAAAAAAAACATGCAACCATAACTGTATTTTATAAATATTCAGTTTAAAACAGGATTTAGCAAGTTTGCTCTTTAAAAATCGATATGCACAATTTTTGGGCTAGGCCACACTAGAGCGCTTTTCGCGCTTTGCGCACGTGTTTTCGTGCTCGCGTTTGCGCCCGCGATTTCGCTAAATGGAAATCGCGGGAATGCAAAAATTCCCGCGATTTCCGATGCGCATGCGATTGCGCGTCCGTTCGGTTTTGGTAACGCTAGTGCGTTCAACCACGTTTGGTGCAAGTATTAGTTTCTTATAAGTATGTGTACATGCAAAATAGATTAATTTCCTATTTATGCTCAGTCTCTAAAGCATGGCATTGGGCATGTGCAATACCCAAGGGTATAGGAGGAACAGCCATGATAGCAGCCCCAATGGGACAACTTTAAAACCACAAATCTTCACTGCCATTGGGTGATGTCTTCCTGAATTGGTGCATTATATAAAATGCATTGTATATTTTTTTTCACTTCAGTTGTCTTTTTATGCAAAAACACTTTTGAGTGAACTATCCTTCAATAGGATTATTTTAAGTTAAATTCCAGGCAGGGTATAGGGAAGATGGGCTTTTAATTTTCTTTCTCCCCACCAAAATATTTTTAAAAAATCCTTATAATCTTACCTTTTAAATGGCATGTCCACCCTTAAAACAAAAAGGTGGTCACATGTTGGTTACTTTCCCACCAGTCCCAACTGATATTCAACATTATTAGATGTATATTAACCAGATATTTAAGTATGATTATTGCCTCTATTCTGCAGAGTAAGCCCGCCCTTCCTTCATGCAGTCTATCAAGGATGTGACTGCTGACAACACAACCAATGATTGACTGCTCCCCCTACTTCGTCCACTGCACATGCTGTAGCTTATAAATAGCTTGTGGAGCATATAGAAGAGACCGGTATCTTTGCCAGAATGATCTTATAATTAAATATTTTGTTACAAATGCATGAAAAACTGGGAAAAATAGCATTGGGATTGTGGGCAGATAACTGAAAGTCACCCGTTTTTAGGGTGGACATTCCCTTTAAATTCTGACTATCTTTTTAATCATTTAACTACGATTCAAAATGTAAAGTGCCAGGTTTATCGCATCCAGGAAGTGTCTTGTCATTGTTTCATGACAGTGCCACACTTCCTTCCTGCAGCAAATGTTTTGCTTAACTGTATGGTCACTGTTTTCTCCATGCTCAAATGTAGTTTAAAACATTTTCATGTCATCTTTTGTAGAAAGAAAACTGTTCTTCAAAAACGTGAACCATTTAATAAAGATTTTATTTCATTTTAACACGGCTAATTAATAAGGGAAGGGATATTGATGGGTATAAAGACCGAAAACAAAAAAAAAACCGTTGTCACATAGTGTGTCACATACTTTTAAAGTTGTGGGGTTAGAATACTTACAGGGCGATGCACCTAGAGAGCAGCTATTATCTCTTGTGCAATCCTTTTCATGTGGTCATCTTGGTGCATAGCAATGATATGCTTTATAACATTGCTTGGCACTGCAGCAAAATGCTATGCTAAGCGATATAACATCTTGGCAGAGAAGGTGGAATAGGACCAGGTAAGTGGGAATATAAGTTCAGATTTAGTAAGGTTAGTTTAAAGGTCAAATACTACTCAAAAAACTTTACATTATTGAAACTACAATCCGAGAAAAGTAAAATGGTGGTACACATATTTATCTGTTTGCTTTTCATACATTTTAATGTTGAGCTCTTAATTGCCCCCACCTACCTTACTCACCACCTTCTTCTTGTAGTGTCTGCGACACTTACAAGTTCTGCACAGCCTCACCATAGACCATGTTTGTTTATACATCTCCGCTCTTCCCCCTTCGTTCTTTTCTCGCTGATTATTTTAAAGCATATGTCCAACTATAAAATATTTTTTTATATTTTACTCCCCCTGTCCCCCCAGCCCCAACCACTCTATTTATTTTATCAGAAATGCCCCAAACTTACTTACCTCCCCTCTTCCTCCGCCGTGCTGCCGCCCTCTGCTTGCGAGAAAATGCAAGCAGAGGGGGGGACCGGCAGTCGCGTCGTGATTGGCTGAGCGGCAGCCAATCACGGACGCGGCTGCCGGGAGTTATTTCGGCGGGGGAAAGAGAGAGGTAGAGTAAGTAGTTGGGGCACTTTCAAATAAAATAAAAGATGCGGGTTGGGGCATCGAGGGCGAGGCAGGCCAGTAGGAGGCAAGTCCTATATGGACTCTGCTATCCTCCTGGTGGGCAGTTTTTGGGACTTTGGGGGGGGGACTACAGGAGAACCATGTGGAGTGGGATGTGAGGTAAGTATTAAACTACACTACATGATGGGGCCAGTAGTGGGGGGGATTATAGTTTGGGGGTGGACATGCCCTTTAATTATTGCAGGAAGTGTGCTGGCAGGAAGCAAAGATCCTAGAAAGTGGTTAGGCATGGGGCACACATAATTCTTGTAGGTTTTCTTGTAAATGCTGTGAGTTTTATAATTTCTCAGAATACAGCTCAGATCCGACGGTATCTGCGCTTTATCGTACTGGAGTACCCAGCTTTAGAGCAACACTGAATCAGAAGGTAGAGATCCTTGATGAGTTGGTAATCTGTGTCTCACCTCTCATATTTATGTGGGTGCAGGGAAATTTACCTGCAACATGGAGTTTGTACTTATCTCCCATCATTCTCACAGTTTGTGCAATGACTTTTATGTCTCTACACATGCAGACCTAAGCTCCTGTGTCATAGCAGGTCACAACCTCTAGTAGTCTCTAGCCAACCCGTTACAGTCCAGAATAGGAAAGGGAACATGTGACTTTCGTCAGCAGGCGTGGCCAAATAGTGCACATTGTACAAGTTAAATAATAGTTTAGGGGGTAACATTACAATGCTGCCTTTGCGGAGTGGTTATACAGTTTATGTTGTTGCTGGGGTTGTTTTCAGATTCTGGAGTATAAAAATGTAGGTTTAGTTCTCCTTTTAAGAAAGGAACTCTGTATTCAGGGGCCTGGCTCGATAGGACTTAATTCATTACAGTGTAAACAATAGGAGCCTGTTGGTTTTTATACATTTACAACAGGAATTGTTACTCTTTTGCGTTGTGAAAAGAAATTTAATTTTCTTTTCCCTGGCTGCTTACTTATTGGACAGTCTAGAAATGCCAACCAAGTAGCTAAAGAGGTTATTCATATCGGCTATGGAGCAGTTATTTATTAAATGGTGTCAGAAACATAATCTGCCATTTCGTGTTGGCTCAACTTTATGATCTAATAAATAATGCACACAAGTAATACAACTGTTGGTATTGAAAATCAAGTGATCTATTGGATTTATTTGTTCAAAATCAGTCATGGGAAGAAAATAACCATTTTAACTCCTTCATTGCAATAGATATATGCATATAAATTTTCTGTAAAAATAGTGTTAACTAAAGATGTGTAAAAGAGACTGAATTGCTTGTGTACATTTAATTTGAAATACAACCTCAGAGCATAGTTTTTTAAAAGGGCATATCTCTGATCTGAAACAAACAGCCGCCAAATTTAATTTAATTAATCAATTAATATATATGGATATATAAATGGCAGTGAGGGGAATTATCCCCTGAACTATCAGTTTAGACTAGAGGTCTTGTTCAAACCAAGGATAGTGTTTCATTTTCATTTTGGTTCCTTTTCCTACCTAGTAATTAGCTTTTGAAGAATTGCTCTAGGACTGTTGTGCATGTGGAGTCCAACAACATTTGAAAACATGACAACTTGTTATAATGTCAAATTCATGGATAGACTAACCTCTTAGATTTGCCTTTCCAATTTATAAACATGCTGATTGTCAGCTAAAACCCTGATAAAGGAGCCATCACTGCTAGTCTATGATCTGCTTTATAGCTAAACATCTGCTGGTTTAAATGTTGTATTAATTGCCAAAGATGCACCTGTGTGAATCAAGCTCTTCATTTATAAGTTGCTTTCCCCAGAAACTGTTAGTAAAGAAAGATTTACATTATTTTATAAAGTGTACCGGTATATCATGGTAATAAATTTCTTTACATTTCTTTCTCCAGTTTTCAGGAACATTGCAGATACAAAAAGAGTTATTAACACAATACAAATGGCCACTATAGTAGATGTCATAATGCATCTGGAAAATTATTTAATAAATACCAAACACTTAATGCTGCAAAAAGCACATACTCTCCCCCCCCCCCCCCCACACACACACACACTATATGTATCACTATTTTCAGAACAACCGAGAAACTTCCTCTCTATAGTGGTGTGTATGCCAACAAAGTCCTAGAGCAATTCTTCAAAAGCTAATTACTGTAGCGAGGAAAAGGAACCAAAATGAAAATGAAACACTATCCTTGGTTTGAACAAGACCTCTAGTCTAAACTGATAAGTTACAGGGGATAATTCCCCTCACTGCCATTTATATATCCATATAATATTAATTGATTAATTAAATTAAATTTGCGGCTGTTTGTTTCAGATCAGAGATATGCCCTTTTAAAAACTATGCTCTGAGGTTGTATTTCAAATTAAATGTACACAAGCAATTCAGTCTCTTTTACACATCTTTAGTTAACACTATTTTTACAGAAAATTTATATGCATATATCATTTGCAATGAAGGAGTTAAAATGGTTATTTTCTTCCCATGACTGATTTTGAACAAATAAATCCAATAGATCACTTGATTTTCAATACCAACAGTTGTATTACTATGTGTGCATTATTTATTAGATGCATAAAGTTGAGCCAATACACGAAATGGCAGATTATGTTTCTGACACCATTTAATAAATAAACTGCTCCATAGCCGATAGTGAATAACCTCTTTAGCTACTTGGTTGGCATTTCTAGACTGTCCAATAAGTAAGCAGCCAGGGAAAAAGAAAATTAAGAATTTCTTTTACAAACGCAAAAGAGTAACAATTCCTGTTGTAAAATGTATAAATAACCAACAGGCTCCTATTGTTTACACTGTAATGAATTAAGTCCTATGCAGCCAGGCCCCTGAATACAGAGTTCCTTTCTTAAAAGGAGAACTAAACCTACATTTTTATACTCCAGAATCTGAAAACAACCCCAGCAACAACAATAAACTGTAATATACCACTCCAGGCAAAGGCAGCATTGTAATGTTAACCCCCTAAATAACTATTATTTAACTTGTACAAATGTGCACTATTTGGCCACGCCTGCTGACGAAAGTCACATGTTCCCTTTCCTATTCTGGACTGTAACAGGGTTGGCTAGAGACTACTAGAGGTTGTGACCTGCTATGACACAGGAGCTTAGGTCTGGCATGTGTAAAGAACATAAAAGTCATTGCACAAACTGTGAGAATGATGGGAGATAAGTACAAACTCCATGTTGCAAAGGTAAATTTCCCTGCACCCACATAAATATAAGAGGTGAGACACCAGAGGTTACAAACTCAGCAAGGATCTCTACCTTCTGATCAGTGTTGCTCTAA
The DNA here is from genome assembly GCA_019447015.1 of Hymenochirus boettgeri. NCBI lineage: Eukaryota > Metazoa > Chordata > Amphibia > Anura > Pipidae > Hymenochirus > Hymenochirus boettgeri. The sequence continues at coordinate 263,533,346 of CM033476.1, read as the reverse complement.
AGCTGGGTACTCGTCGAGTAAGATAAAGCGCAGATACCGTCGATCTGAGCTGTAGATTCTGAGAAATTATATAAACTCACAGCATTTACAAGAAAGACCTACAAGAATTATGTGTGCCCATGCTAACCACTTTCTAGGATCTGGCTTCCTGCAGCACACTTCCTGCAATAATTAAAGGGCAATCCACCCCAAAACTATAATCCCCCCCACTACTGGCCCCATCATGTAGTGTAGTTAATACTACCTCACATCCCAGCTCCACATGGTTCTCCTGTAGTCCCCAAAGTCCCAAAAACTGCCCACCAGGAGGATAGCAGAGTCCATATAGGACTTTGCTCCTACTGGCCTGTCCCCCCAGCCCCAACCGCTCTTTTTATTTTATTTGAAAGTGCCCCAAACTTTACTTACCTCTCCTCTTTCCCCCGCCGAAATGAACTCCCGGCAGCCGCGTCCGTGATTGGCTGCCGCTCAGCCAATCACAGACGCGACTGCCGGTCCCGCCCCTCTGCTTGCATTTTCTCGCAAGCAGAGGGTCGGCAGCACGGCGGAGGAAGAGGGGAGGTAAGTAAAGTTTGGGGCATTTTCTGATAAAATAAATAGAGTGGTTGGGGCTGGGGGGACAGGGGGAGTAACATATAAAAAAATATTTTTATAGTTGGACATATGCTTTAAAATAATCAGCAGAGAAAAGAACGAAGGGGGAAGAGAGGCGGAGATGTATAAACAAAGCATGGTCTATGGTGAGGCTGTGCAGAACTTGTAAGTGTCGCAGACACTACAAGAAGAAGGTGGTGAGTAAGGTAGGTGGGGGCAATTAAGAGCTCAAACATTAAAAATGTAATGAAAAAGCAAACAGATAAATATGTGTACCACCATTTTACTTTTCTCGGATTGTAGTTTCAGATAATGTAAAGTTTTTTGAGTTAGTATATTGACCTTTAAACTAAACCTTACTAAATCTGAACTTATATTCCCACTTAACCTGGTCCTATTCCACCTTCTGCCAAGATGTTATATCGCTTAGCATAGCATTTTGCTGCAGTGCCAAGCAATGTTATAAAGCAATATCATTGCTATGCACCAAGATGACACAATGAAAAGGATTGCACAAGAGATTAATAGCTGCTCTAGGTGCATCGCCCTGTAAGTATTCTAACCCCACAACTTTAAAAGTATGTGACACACTATGTGACAACTGTTTTTTTTTTGTTTTCGGTCTTTTATACCCATCAATATCCCTTCCCTTATTAAATTAGCCGTGTTAAAATGAAATAAAATCTTTATTAAATGGTTCACGTTTTTGAAGAACAGTTTCTTTCTACAAAAGATGAACATGAAAATGTTTTAAACTACATTTGAGCATGGAGAAAACAGTGACCATACAGTTAAGCAAAACATTTGCTGCAGGAAGGAAGTGTGGCACTGTCTAGAAACAATAGACAAGACACTTCCTGGATGCAGATAAACCTGGCAAGCTTTACATTTTGAATCGTAGTTAAAATGATTAAAAAGATAAGTCAGAATTTAAAGGGAATGTCCACCCTAAAAACGGGTGACTTTTCAGTTATCTGCCCACAATCCCAAATGCTATTTTTCCCAGTTTTTACATGCATTTGTAACAAAATATTTAATTATAAGATCATTCTGGCAAAGATACCGGTCTCTTCTATATGCTCCACAAGCTATTTATAAGCTACAGCATGTGCAGTGGACGAAGTAGGGGGAGCAAGTCAATCATTGGTTGTGTTGTCAGCAGTCACATCCTTGATAGACTGCATGAAGGAAGGAGCGAGCTTACTCTGCCAGAATAGAGGCAATAATCATACTTAAATATCTGGTTAATAATACATCTAATAATGTGCTGAATATATCAGTTGGGACTGGTGGGAAAGTAACCAACATGTGACCACCTTTTTGTTTTAAGGGTGGACATGCCATTTAAAAGGTAAGATTATAAGGATTTTTTAAAAATATTTTTGGTGGGGAGAAAGAAAATTAAAAGCCCATCTTCCCTATACCCTGCCTGGAATTTAAACTTAAAATAATCCTATTGAAGGATAGGTTCACTCAAAAAGTGTTTTTGCATAAAAAGACAACTGAAGTGAAAAAAAATATACAATGCATTTTATATAATGCACCAATTCAGGAAGACATCAGCCCAATGGCAGTGAAGATTTGTGGTTTTAAAGTTGTCCCATTGGGGCTGCTATCATGGCTGTTCCTCCTATACCCATTGGGTATTGCACATGCCCAATAGCCATGCTTTAGAGACTGAGCATAAATAGGAAATTAATCTATTTTGCATGTACACATACTTATAAGAACTAATACTGCACCAACCCAACATTGGATTAGTAATGCGCTTTTTATGTGCACTAAGGGTTTCGCGCTCGCGTTATGGACACGCATGCGTTAACGCACCAAAAATGGTGAACGCATGCGTTACCAAAACACGAACGACGCGCAATCGCATGCGCATCGGAAATCGCGGGAATTTTTGCATTCCGCGCATTTCCATTTTAGCGAATCGCGGGCGCAAACCGACACGAAACACGTGCGCAAACGCGCGAAAAGCGCTCTAGTGTGGCCTAGCCCAAAAATTGTGCATATCGATTTTTAAAGAGCAAACTTGCTAAACCTGTTTAAAACTGAATATTTATAAAATACAGTTATGGTTGCATGTTTTTTTTTACTAGGTAAGCTGTACAAAGTAACATTTCTGGGAATTTTTCCGGTCTTAGGGCAAGGCCTCACTGCAACACACCGCGATTGCGTGTGCGATTCCGTGTGATTTCTTCATTAGAGATACAAAATTGCATGTGATTGCGATTTAAAATGATGATTACATGCGATTGCAAATGCACGTGTTGCCGCGAGGCTGTATTAAAAAAAATTGCATGTGCAAATGCGAAAAAATCACGCCATTGTGGCCTAGCCCTTAGGTACTTGTTTTCTGTGTCCCAGGATAATGTACCCTTCAACAATCCTAACAACATTATACAGAGCTGCAGGGAGGGTAATTAAGTGAACCTGATCTGAGCACATCTGTCCAAGGCATTTCTCACCTATTAAAGAATGTTGGAGGGTATTCAATATCTGCCTGTTTTAAAACCAGTTTACTATTTGCTTCATACTTTAAATTCATTTTTTTCTATTGTAATTTGGTCAGATGATCCATTTAATTGTATTAAGGACAGAATATGTCCCCCCACTTTTTTTATTGTCCTGGTTGATAGTTGAACTGCACCTCCTAGCATCCTTACTGGGCAGTTGCTTAAATGTTACCAAAATCACATCTTTCAGGGCAGCAATAAATATGTTATAAGAACACTCTGTCTTGGTACGAAATGCTGAAATGTGCAGTTTAACCATAATTAGGGTAATTGTATTCATGCATTGTTATGTATTAATTGCCCTGAATTATGCAGTTTATATATCCCTTGTTTGATATGGATGATTGGAAGTGTAGTTCATCCACCAACCAGACAATTTTAAAATAGTTACTTAAGTATATAAAAATGGTATATCTTAGAAATTATTTAACAACAGCACGAAGTAAAATGATCTTAGTTAATTGAACTACTAGCCCTTTAAAGAAAAAGTTATTTATTTTTCAGTAAGTGAAAGCTCTCTTCTTTTTTGTCGTCTAGTGGCTAAATTACAGGCCCACCATCCTTTACCACCCGATTAAAGGGACAATTGTTTATTATGTTATGCATACCTTAACATTCCATTTAAAGCGCACGCTCACCCCCAAACTAAAATTTACCCACTACTTGCCCCAATGAATAATTAAAAAAAAAAAAACTCCTTACATCTCTGCTCCTCATGGTTCTCCTCCAGTGCTTATCCAAAATCCAGGAACTGAAGAGTAGGAAGTGTCTTCCTGTCCAAAAGGTTTTTGCCTCCTCCTTGTCCTCTGAGAGGACAATGGAAAGCACATGGGGAGCCCTTTCCCCCTACCCCTCCACCATCCAGAACCATCCATCCACCTAGCCTTATTCCTTTTTCTATAGTGTAGGGCATCCCTGCCCATCCCCAACTGTCGTGTAATTTTGTTAAAATAGAATTAGAATGCTACTAACAGCCATTTGTTCATACAGCGATCTCCATTGACAGCAACCATGTCTGTGATTGTCTGCCTCTCAGAAAATCACAGACAGCTGCCGGTCCAGCCCATACCTGCAAGTTCTGGCAAGCAAAGTCGGATCAGTGCGCAAAGATCACTGACATGGCAGTTGGGGTTGGGCATTGGTGCCCTACATTATATAAAATATTTTTATTAGGTGGACGTGCCCTTACAATAGGTACAATATTGAGAAATGCATTGCACAGAGCTGTGCTAACGAGGTTACTTCACTTATTTTTAACCAATAAACCAGGAAAACTGTTTGACTCAAGTATAAACCAAGGGTTTTATAGCAGACAGTCCCATAAAAAGCCTTATACACAGCACCATAGAAAGTCCCATACACAGATGTTAATACTTTAAGATGCCTCATTTAGAGAAGTTTGTTGATCCTCTGTTTTTTTCCCTGCAGTCTGGGCTGATCTATGCAGGACACCATTCCTAACCCCCGAAATAAAGGATTCTGTGTGGGTACAGCTTTTGTTTTCCCAGGGCTACTATGTGTTTTAGTCCAGCTGAAGCATCCAGATCAGCCCAAACCTGAGTATAACCAAAGGGGAGACACTCAGTATGATTTTAAATGTAAACTTCATGGCTTAAAACTCCAGAATATACGGTATTTCCTTTAAAAGCTGTAGTCGTACAGCTCCCTTTTAGATGTATTTAATTAATCAATTAACTTATCACTTGCATGTTTCATGGCCCCTAATGAACTAAGAACCATGGAAAATTCAGAGCTACAGAGTAAGTCTACAGCTGAAATGGAGGCCCACTGTTTAAAGGGTATGTCCACCCTTAAATCTATTTTTGATATAGCCTTCCCCCTGGTCCCCCAGCCCCAACCACATCATTCTTATTTTTAGAAAGTGCCCCGACTTTTACTTACCTCCCCTCTTTCCTTCGCCGCGCTGCCGGCCCTCTGCTTGCGAGAATGCAAGCAGAGGGGCGGGACCGGCAGTCGCGTCTGTGATTGGCTGAGCGGCAGCAAATCACGGACGCGGCTGCCGGTCATTCAGTGCAGCGAAGGAAAGAGGGGATGTAAGTAAAAGTTTGGGGCACTTTCTAAATAAAAAATGATGCGTTTGGGGCCGGGGACCAGGGGGATTACTATATTAAAGGGGATTAATGCTAGGGGAGGGAATCCGGAGAGGGAGGGGGAGAAGGGCTGCAGTACACCATGCCAAACATCTCCCGGAGCCAGGTAGGAGGCAGTGTCCTATATGGAATCTGCTATCCTCCTGGTGGGCAGTTTTTTGGGACTTGGGGGGGGGGGGGGAACTACTGGAGAACCATATGGAGCTGGATGGTAGGTAAGGATTACTACACTACACAATGGGCCAGTAGTTGGGGGATTATAGTTTTGGGTTGGACATGCCCTTTAACCTAAAAAAAAATGGATCTATTGTAGCTATTGCACTACCGATGCATCTATAGGTCGGTTAATTCTGTGTAATGTGTTAAGTGCAGCATTACTATTCTTCAAACCTAAAAGGTTATTTTTCCACTGTAGCTCTCCTTAGTTCATTTTGTGAGAGGACAATTCCTTTAAATTAAATGGTATGTCCACCCCTTTTTTAAAAAATCAATATATTGGGTAGACCCCTCATAACCTACGGTAGTTTCCTTTTTTCTCCACCATAGTTAGTATGGAGAATTGGGGGAAGGGTGCTGATTCCACATATCTGTTAGGGATCACAATCCTGATGATTGTATCCATCTGTCCCAAATTTTTTGTATTTGAGGGGTATCCTCTTTTTTCAGAAATCACCCTTTTAAAGTCCAATATTACATTGAGTGTTTGCTTCCACTGGGTTTTGTGGGGGGGAGCGCTTGTATCCATGAGCTTTCCAGAGTTTTTTTAGCTACAAAAATAGTTTAAGGGCTAGGCCACACTGCTGCCTTTTTTTGTCGTTTGCGTTTTTTCATTCATTGAAAACGCACCTTTTCCGTGTGTTTTCGATTGCGTTACCTTTTTAAATCGCAAACGCAAACGCAACAAAATCACACATGAAATCGCATGCGTTGCAGTGTGGCCGTGCCCTGTGAGTAATATTTTTGTGATTCTATCCAGGGACAAATGTTCAGTTATCCCCAGGAGGCATGCCCACCCACCGTGCTTCCATTTTATCATGGAGACCTTTAGTTATTGTGTCCAAATCCTTGGAGTATTGGGCATAACCGATAAGGTGGTAAAAAGTGCACGGCACTGACTGACATTTGGGGCAGAGCGGGTTGTATCCAGGTTTGTATCGGCAATGCGTATGGAGTAAGATATGCTCTATGTAGTGTAAACAGTTGAGTAAGTTTGTCTGAGCTTTTAAGGAGGTAAGCCAGTGTGCTTTTGGGCCTCCTCCCATTCGTCCTTGTCCAAGTGACCCACATGCACTCCCAGGTAGTTGTTTCTGGGTCATTAATATCTGTGCTCCTGGCGAGCCAGTTGTTGGTAAATGTAAGATTCAATTTTGTTGATGAGGCTTTTTGTAATTCAGACTGAGGGGAATCGGGAAATTGAGTCAGATATGCATGTTTAAGTTGAGGGTATCGACAGAATATGGTTAGGTAGTTTGGAATTCTTGCTGCATTTGTGTGAATATTTTTAGACAGTCTTTACTTATAACCAGTCTGCTTATCCCAAGATTGGCATGGGGGAGTGCCTGGAATTCCGGGAGGGTTTATTGTTTCAAAGCGAGTCCGGCCGCTTTACCGCAAGGAGTCCAATTCTGTCAAGGGTTATCCCATATTTTTAATGCTTGGACTGGGATGGAGGTGATGATTGGGGCTTGGGGGTACGTCTGGGATCTGGGACAGGGCTAGGAATCTCTCCAATTCGGAATGATTCCATGGTAAATGTGAGAGAGTTGTGAAGCGTAGAGTTATAGTTGAATCTGACACAGCCAGGCCCCCGGCATCCAGTGGCCTCTTAGTGTTGCCCAGACACTTTGCTTCTGGCTCCTCTCCATATGAAAGATTTAAGGTGTGGTCAAGAGCTTTAAGTATTTTCAAGGGGATAAAAGTGGGGGAGTGCCAGAGTAAATAAAGTATCTTTGGAAGAAGGATCATTTTAGTTAAGTTTATTCTTCCCATTATAGGAGCAGTTTGGACCATATTTGGACTTAAAGGACAACTCCACCCTCATAAGAACATCTTTTAGAAAGAATGGCCTCTTTAAAATGTAAGTTTTCATTTTGGGCTGGAATTGCCCTTTAAGATTTAGTTAGTGTGAAGATAGCTTCAATGTTTAATTGAGCGTATTCTTGGGGAATGTATATGTGTATACCAAGGTATTTAATTATACTGGTGAGGGTCAGAGGGAGTGGGTAGTAGTCTGGGAATTTATCCATTGGGAGAATTTGGGATTTGGACCAGTTGATTACTAGGCCCGAGTGTGTTCTGTATTCATTAAGTAACTGTAGAATCAGTCTCAGAGAGTGTCCCTAGTCTGGTAGTATATGGAGGAGGTCGTCCGCATATTCCTATCACTTCATTAAGCCTGGACAGCTAGTGGCTCAATGGCAAGTGCATAGAGAAGGGGGGAGAGGACAGCCCTGGCGGGTACCTCTGGAGAGTGGAAGGGTTCGGATGTATATCCGCTGGCTGAAACTCGGGCAATTGGGTTAGTATATAGGGCTGCAGCCATCGTATGTAATTGGTCCAAAGCCAAATCCCCTGAAGCGTGCCAGAGAAGTTCCGCTCGACCGAATTGAAGGCCTTGGCTGCATCTAAACTGATCACCACGCTAGACCCATTTGTGTATGAGTTGCCTGTATGTTCCAGAATAATCTGCGAGTGTTTAGGGTGTATTCTTTCTTAGGGGTCTTTGCCTTGCTTAGGGATTAAGATAACCTAGTTTCCTTTTTGTTAAAAAGTCATAATTCTGCTCTCAGCAAGAGTGCTCTCTGGCACTTCCGGGTAAGGCATTTAGTCTCGGATGTGACAGTGACGTCACAGCCAATCACCGACTGCCATTTCCAGACGAGACTTCACTGCAGCTGCTCAGGAACGCAAAAGAACAGAGCAGTGGAGAGGGAGTGGAAAGAACGAAGCGCCAGTGGATCACATTCTTTTAAGTATGATTACTCTTGAGCAGAATTATTACATTTTAACAAAACGGAACCTAGTTTTGGGGGTCCTGCCTAGTATATTAAAAAATTTTATTAGGGGTGGACATTCCCTTAATGTATGGTTGTAGGGCCTAGCAGCATCCGGTTACTCAAATATTTATTAAATGATAATAAATTCTTTGTGGAGAGATAGATATTTAGTCCATTTCATATTTCAGGAGAGGTTTTGGCAAGCAAATGAGTGCATTAAACCAGGAAAGGGAGGAGACTGATCAGAGCCAATCAAAGCAATTCAATTTGGAAATACTACATAAGGTTTTACCATCTGTTGTTGATTATTTAACAGCCATTTAGAGAAGTTGCAATGTGTACCACCAGACAATCTAGGCTAACTTTGAGAATTTAAAGAAAAGTTCACTCACAAATTATTCCTTTATTGCACTAATTGAAGAACGGTAAAGAGAGCGAGAGAACTTGCTCTCGAGCTTGATCCACTGCCATCTCCTCTGACAGTCCCAGCTTTCTTAACTATACAATGCATGCACTCTAATGCATGCTATAGTTAAATAAAACTGGAAACAGTCAGGAATTGTCAGAGGGGCCTGCTATGGATATGCTGGAGGGTTAGTTCTGTACCTTTGCTCCTGTTGATGAATTGAAGAGCGATAGGTAAGGCATTTACCTCCCATTCTTCAATTAGTCAATAAGGGAAGAATTCCTTTAAACCTTAACCTTTCGTAGTACCTTTACCTTACATAGAACCATTCTCCAGCATGTTTTATAATTTTATTTGTATCCTTTAGACCTTTTTAATCTTTAGTCTCAAAAAAACAAATACAACCCTGGGTGTGATGTCTTTGGTACAGTCCTCTAAGTTAAAGACCCTATTTGTCACCTAACTGTTCTAGTGCAGATCCGTAGGATTAAGGCACATCACTTAAGCTTAAGGCCTCCATACACGGCATCAATTTGATCTAATTCAACAACTGATTGGATATCTAGGACATTTTTTCTGTGTTTTCGATAGACCATCAGCGATATGTTCGGTCACTAAAAAAAAAACTTGATCGTGCATAATAGGTTATTTTACATGGGGTAGAGGGAAAATTTCCATCTTCTATGGAATTTGGCAGCGCAAGGTAAATTTCCACACAACAGAAGTTGACTTCATTACTTTGTAGGTGTCCCTTCCACTTACATGAAACCATTTAGTTCCTTTCATTACACACATATATCCGATTTTACGTACCCGACTGAGCGCTCCCACATTAGACTGATCCTGCCAGAACCGCCTTTCCATTCTTGTATGCGACTGACATGTGATCGCACATCCCATTCATTTGCGATCGCATAGAAGTACTGAAAAGGCGATTCCATCAGGATCGGTCTAATATAGCAGGATCGCTCGTTTGGTTAAGTAAAATTGGATATATGTGTGGCAACCTTTCTGTGCTTTTTTTGTGCTCAAGTGGATGGCTGGTGGTTCATAGGACTATTGCAATGGCAGAGAGAAGTTAGCATAGAGCCTTGCTTGTGTTAAGAGTGCCAGACTATTTACCTTCATTAATTAGAAGTGAGGTCTTTCCCACACTTCATTTCCCTTAGTAATAGTCTAAAAGTTTACCACACAACATTTTCTTATTTAAGGCAACTCTGGTTACAAACTATGACATGCCAAAACATCAGCATTGCTAGTATTACCTGACCGTCAGACTGATAATCGGTTATTGTTTGGTCACTCTGTCAGTCAAGAAAAGGCCAGAAGTCTGCTGTGTGTATTGGCCCTACCGGATTCAAAGAAAGATTATACTCCTAGTGCTCCATATAGTAACCTCTGTTGAGTTAGGGATATAAAGCTTTGCTTTATGCAAGAAAGAGTACATTAGGTTGCAGGTTCTATTCCCCAGACTTACTTTTAATTCTTACTAAAACAATATCCAGTTTCTTACACCAATGCTAGCAAAGAAATACACTGCAAAGATTTATTTTCATGTTTGTATGAAAAGCAAAGCAATATATAGTTGTAAGGGATTTCACAAAACCACTGAAATCTTTTCTGTAACAGGGAGGATCTCTGTGCTTTTATATGAATGGATGTCTGCTTCTACAAAGCAGGTGGCAGCCTCCTTGTTTAGATCTGTTGAGCACAACAGAGCATGTGATGTGTACTGCGTACACTTGGCTGGGTGTCACACAGCTAAGGTGAATTATGGGAGCTTACCCTTGTACCCAAAGGTTCATTTCATAAATCACACAGCAGCCACAGCAAAGAGAGAGGTGGACACAGCTTGTTGTATGTTTGTGGAATTTGCCATGTTTATTCGGACATGTTGTCTGAAACTTAGTTCCCCTTTTTCCAGACAAAGAAATTGCTGACTTTGAAACAACTTCAAGTTCTGAGATTTCTTTCCATAAATACAGTATTATTAAGTTCATCCCTCCCAACAATGGGACCAGGAGGTAAGGGTATTACTCTCAACCTAGAATTCCCTATAAGTTTCACTATTTAAAGGGTATCTGTCACATACTTAATATTTTATGACTATTAATCAGTTTAGATTTAATATATAAATTGCATTTGTGAATTTATCATAAAAAAAGCCACTGTATTTATTGTCACCCACATGTCCACCCCCAAAACTATAATTTAACCCACCACTGGCCCCACTGTATAGGGTTAAAAAAAATCCTTACCATACTCCTCTGCTCCAAATGGTTCTCCTGCGAATGTGAAGAGAATGAGCTGTCTGAGTCATCTAGAGGTCTGCTACTTCCCTGTCCTTGTTGAAGAACCCCCCCATCCCTCCATGTTGCAGTATCTTTTAAAAAATAAATAAATAAAATTCCGTAGTGTAGGGACCCCTCTCCCAACCCTAACCGCCATGTTAATATTGTAAAAATGCCCCCAAGCTAACTTACCAGAACATGTTCCTTTGTTCCCAGAAGTAACATTACAGGCCAAGGCTGTGGGAATGAGGCAGGTGAGTAAACTGTGACTTATTACACAACATAAACATGGGTGGTTAGAGTTAGAGGGGGGTGCCTACACTACGGCAAAAAATTAAATTTAGGGTGCACATACCCTTTAAAGGAATTACATGAAAAAAATCCTTTAAAAGAGTATCTCCACTCACAAAAGTGCCTTAGCTTTTTCCCTTTAGTTGAAGAATGGGTGGTAAGGAGCTATGTCTTACATCCCGTCCTTCAATTAAATTCAGGAGCATACAGTGCAAGCTCTTTCTGGACCTGTCAGAGGCACATCCCCTAAAGTAATTATTTGTTGGAAGCACTTGTTGATTTTATTACACACTCGATTCTTATCCAAGACAACAATCAGTTTTGGCATATCTGGACTTGGCAAGATTTGCCTACTTTTATAGAAAAATCATAAATATTCTCTTATGTATGAGAACTATAAATGTCCTGAAAGACATGCAAAGTTTCTCCTTTATGTCCTGTGGTTAATGCATGCAGTGTTCTCCCCAGAATTTTTTCCCAGCTGGGTGGCATGAAAAGTAGCCGGGTGGGGTGGGACAGGAAATTTGGTGGTGGGAAATGTCCACTGCATCATGCTCATTATATAGGTCGAGAGATGTCAACTTTCGTCCCACTAGATGTTTGAAAACTATGACACACAGTATTCCGTAGTTGTAGAATGCAGGAGTTGTGTTCTTCAATCTCAGGGAGTTAAAGTTCTGCACATCGCAGGGAGATGTAGTTCTACACATCTGAAGGTAACTCAGATATAACATGGCAGCACAAGCAAATTGGGATCTTGGTAAAGCTAGTTAACATGTGCAAAAATAATCAGTGCAAGTATAAACAGGGTCTGGACTGGGCAGTTTTGCGGTAGTTTTTACTGACCTATTGGCACACCTATTAAACCTACATCTAAATTCTTTTAAATCACAAGTGTCATCTCAAATTTTTTTCCAGCAGGGTAGCATGAAAAAGTAGCCGGGTGGGCCGCCCACTAAAAGACCCTAGGGAGAACACTGGCATGTGTCAAGAACCTCTGACATAACGCGCAATACAGCCTAAAGTTATATCGCCATTCATCCAACTTGCAGACTGACAGTTTCAATCTTGTTAGAACTCATCACTGTAAGATACGGTTCATGGCTTCTACAGAATAGGCTTAGGAACCCAAGATACCAGTCAGCTATTTAGCTTAAGGTTGAAGGAGCAAAAAGCCCTTGAGAGTATAAAATTGAGCCTTCTTAAGATAAAAGGTATGTAACAGCCTCATGCTATTTAAAGGATAAGTACACTGTAAAGCAAGTTAAGTTTATTGGAAGCAGCAGCTTTAAAAATCTGTTCCCCCCCCCCCTTTTTTTTATTTCTAGTTCCCCCCCTGACCCTACCTTTCAGGATGTAAAGTTGCTGACATCTTGGATTGCATTGTAGACTCTTTAGCTCCGCCCCTCCGAGACTTGCACACTTTTTACATGTGCTGCCATCCGGTAAGTGTGGTCTCAGCCTTAAAGGAATAGTTCACTGGAATGTGAACTGTTGCTTTGATGCATTAATTAAGAAGGGAGGTAAAGGACGTGTGTCTTAAATTTACCTTCGTGCGATCCACCACCTGCTCCACTGAAAGGTCCCGACTGTTTTGGTTTAGTGTGTATGCACGCTATAGTTAAAAAAGCCTCTACCCATTTTTCAATTAATGCATTAAGAATAGTTAAATTTCTCTTAAGAGGCGAATAGTATAGGGTTCCAGTACTAATGTATAAGCATAGGGGGCCAATATTCACATTATGGAGGGCCAGAAGCTACTGTTTAAAGAATAATGTCATCTAGTGTGTCACCTCCCTGTGAATAATAGGATGCTCAGGGGACACTGGAACTTACCATACCGCCGCTCCACTCGCAAGCTACTCCTGCACTGACAGCCGCACTGTCCCAATCGTGCGCCTATGTTTTGTATTGGTGCGCATGCGCCTAAGATAGGCGCTTGGTCGGGACAGCGTGGCTGTCCGTGCAGAAGCAGCGGTAAGGTAAGTTCCAGTGTCCCCTGGGCGTTCTATTATTCACAGGGAGGTGGGAATAAGCGTTCGCACCTCCCTGTGAATAATAGAAACGGATGGCATATACTTACAAAAATGAGGTTATGCAGTTTAGTGTTCCTTTAACAGTGTAACACAACATGTGCCCAATGTTGGTCTGTAAAAAAACTTTCATAACCTGTGATCCTTCTGCAATCATAGCACATAATACATTACAGTCAGAATAATGATTAAATGCATTTTTGGACAAAAGTGAGCCCACACTGATCGAAGTTACCCAAATAGCGAGCTATGTCCCGGTCTCAATCGTGACTGAAAATTGTTTAGCGGCAACTGGGTGTTTAAAAAAAATTGGTTATCAGCTTTAATTTTCCTGTGTTAGAACTGCTTTCCTATTAATTGTATTTGTAACCTCTCTGTCCATTTCCTCTCCCTTTCACTGTACTTTTGAAGGTTTGCAACATTGTAGCTGAATAGACTGAGCAGAGTTCAGCACTCCCTACTCTGCAAAAATGTTGCAAACGGAAGGAGGAGGGAGGGGGGATAGGAGCTCAGCTAAAACACACAGGAGATCAGTTCTAAACTCAACAACAAGCAGCCTCTGTGACAGACAGCTCTGAGATCCCTATCTTGCCACTTTATTATGCCGGCAATGTTAATGGTTAATGGTAAAGTCTGCTAGCAAAAAAAAAAATGAAGGTGCCTATGCACTACTTATATATTAGATAGATTAGATGTACATCTAATCTATCGAATGTCTTTAGCCCCAGAGTTTTTCACCTTCCAATTTTCCCACGACTGTCCTGCCTGGTCCAATCATTTTGCCATTGCAATAAAGCACAAGTCAGGCAGTTTCTGCTGCATTGCTAGAATTTTGTGGGAATGTCGGAAGGCAAAGTTCTTATGGGGAAGGGATCTCTAACTCCCCCAAACATCTCTGTCCATCTATTCATCTCTCTATATTTATCTTTCAGTCTGTGGAAAGAACTGCATGAAGTTGAGCACCATGAGGCTCTGATGTTTCCACACATTTCCCCTTGAAATCTGTGGAGAGATGGGGACTTGAAGATATTCATATTGACATTCAAATTGATATTTTATGCAATGCAATCAAATTTATCAGATAGTTCAAAATGACAATTGCACGTTTGGTGGTCTTAACATTTCAGCTGTCAAGTTCCTTAGTACCATAAACTTCTGTTATGTATATTTTTGCTGTAGCTGGAATGGTGACCGTTGGTACGTTAACTACATGGTGGGAAATTTCCTCTTCCAGTGATGCCTCATAGGGATTACTGGGCATGCTTGCCCATACAGATAGTCTAGCAGGGGGCTGGAGCTGGGTCCTAAATAATTGGATGATTTGTACAGCCCTGGATTAGACATTTATAGAGGAAATGTCTAATCTGTCTAATGTCTAAAGGTGGTACACACTACAAAAGTTTATTGCGATCCCAACAACCAATACTTTGATAGACAGATGTACAATGTTAATTATACGTAGATGTACCACACACATTGTTCAAGGATTAATTTATTTTGCCATTATCATCTAATGTTGTCTATTGTGAGGGAGTGTTACATTTAAATTTAATCGGAATCATTTAACCAATTAATTCTTAGGTGAAGTGGAGGACAGCTCAGAATTGGCATGTATGGAGCGGACTAATCCCATGAGCACCCAGGGTAAGGCTAGGCAGGTGGTTGTGGTAGGGGACTCCATTTTTAGAAAGGTGGGCAGGGCCATCTGGCCTGGAGCTTAAATTCAGCATGTGGTGGATCGTGTAATCAGATTATTGGTTGGGGCTGGGAGTGACCCGGCAGTCTTGGTTCACATTGGTGCCAATAACAAGGTTAGAGGAGGTCATTAAAAAATGATTTCTGAGAGCTAGAGGACAAGTTAAAAGCAGGGTAGTATTTTTTAGAACTATTACCGCAGTCACTTGCTAAGCTAGGGAGACAGTGGGAGGTTAGGTGTATTAATGCGTGGCTAAGAGGTTGGTGTAAGGAGGAAGGGCGTGGCTGCCGAATATGGAGAGAGCAGAGGGAACAAAGGCTGGTAAGTGTTTCTCTGCACTGTAAATTTTAAACATGGCGGTTAGGGTTGGGAGGGGGTCCGCTACACAACAGAAAAAATAGATTTTTCTAACATGATGTCCTCCAGGAGGACAGGGAAGGCGCAGATACCTTTTTACAGACAGAAGGGCTCCTGCTCTTCAGTTTCCTGGACTTTGAATAGGCACTGAAGGACAACCATAAGGAGCAGATGAGAAAGGTGAGGATTTATTTTTAACACTACACAGTGGGGCCAGCAGTGGGACAAATTTTAGTTTTTGGGGGTAGACATGCCCTTTTAGTAGTGTATGGGCACCTTAAGGCTAAAACGGAGTACACAACATATATTGGAATGTCAGTCGGTCAGCCCAAAATATTGTATCTGTCGATCGTGCCCGAAATATTGGATGTTTCAGGCATCTAACCAAATTGGAAAAAACACAGCTGATCGTGCGGTCCTCTACTACTGATGTGTACCTAGTAAGATCCTGCATCTTTGCACCCCCTAGAACATAAATGACATAGGGAATGAGAAATGTTTGTGTAGTTTTTCTAGAGCAAGATACCATCTGCAGAGTAAAATATATGCACACTGCTTACTGGTGACGCGTATAGAGCCCATATATCGGGACACCTGTTCTGTTACTTAAGTGAGATTTAACAGTGTCTACCATTTGAATGTTGACCAGATGTGCATATATATTCAGCCAATGGCTAGAGGGAGCAGCCCTTTTTATTCGAAAAAAGGTTTAGAGCTGTAGCCCATAAGGGTGATGTAGGCCCAGAAAGTGTTAAAGTTTTTCAAGAGCTGTCAAGAGAGGGGAGGGAGAAAATGTATAGAATACTGTGAATATATATTTCAAATCTATCATGTTGAATTTCTTTTGGGCATCTAAGATAAAGGCAGGCATATAAGATTTAAGTCAGGTGGATAAAAGCATTGTAAATAAATAATGACAATATATGTGTTAATCAGAGTAAAGTTTTATAGTAGTATTAGTTAATTTTTTTTACCACTAATTGAGCTAAGACTGGGTACACATGATACAATACTTTCAGCCAATTGATTGATATTACCGTGTATCGATCCCTCAAAAATACAGCGGCGTCTGATACGGGTGCTGATCATCACAATTGGATGGACTGGCATGCTGGTAAATCATGACTAATCGCGTGGTTGCCTATAGGACCACATGATACGTCATGGTTACTTTTGCCATGACAGACAGTGATTTTTTCCTGGCTGGGAGAAACGTTACCCCGAATGTACCTGGCATAGACTGTTTTATAGTATAAAAAGGAAAACTCATTTGGACCTGGAGAATCCAGATTACGATAGCTACAGTAAATATATCTGTGATGTGATTGGTTGGCTGAAGGCGGCCTGCTGATCCTTATCCCTGAGCAGATAAAGTAGGTAAACATTAAGAATCTACAAATTCCTGGAGTTAAGGGATCTATAGTGAAATTTATACATTGCACCAATTAAGACTTTAACAAGGTTATGTTTATTCTGCTATATTCTTACCTTCCTCTGTGGCTCAGTGTTTGCACACTGTCTGATTACTGAGAGCTCCCCACTCCCCCTCCCCTCGGTAATTCCCCCGTTCAAGTAGTCCGGCTGTGAAACAAGATGCTCATGCGCATTAATAATCATACACATGACACACCACTATAGAGAGGAAGTTTTCTCGGTTGTTCTGAAAATAGTGATACATATAGTGGTGTGTGGTGTGGGGGGGGGGGGGGAGAGTATGTGCTTTTGCAGCATTATAACAGTGTTTGGTATTTATATTAAAATATTTTCCAGATGCATTATGACATCTACTATAGTGGCCATTTGTATTGTGTTAATAACTCTTTTTGTATCTGCAATGTTCCTGAAAACTGGAGAAAGAATGTAAAGAAATTTATTACCAAGATATACCGGTACCTTTATAAAATAATGTAAATCTTTCTTTAAACTAACAGTTTCTGGGGAAGCAACTTATAAATGAAGAGCTTGACTTCACACAGGTGCATCTTTGGCAAGTAATACAGCATTTAAACCAGCAGATGTTTAGCTATAAGCAGATCATAGACTAGCAGTGATGGCTACCTTATTCAGGGTTTTAGCTGACAATCAGCATGTTTATAAATTGGAAAGGCAAATCTAAGAGGTTAGTCTATCCATAGAATTTGAACATTATAACAAGTTGTCATGTTTTCAAAATGTGTGGACTCCCACCATGTGTATGATTATTAATGCGCATGAGCATCTTGTTTCACAGCCGGACTACTTGAACGGGGGAATTACCAGAGAGGGGAGGGGGAGTGGGGAGCTCTGCAGTAAATCAGACAGTGTGCAAACACTGAGCCACAGAGGAAGGTAAGAATATAGCAGAATACAATAACCTTTGTTAAAGTCTTAATTGGTGCAATGTATAAATTTCACTATAGATGCCCTTTAACTCCAGGAATTTGTAGATTCTTAATGTTTACCTACTTTATCTGCTCAGGGATAAAGGATCAGCAGGCCGCCTTCAGCCAACCAATCACATCACAGGATATATTACTGTAGCTATCGTAAATCTGGATTCTCCAGGTCCAAATGAGTTTTCCTTTTTATACTATAAAACAGTCTATGGCCAGGTACATTCGGGGTAACGTTTCTCCCAGCCAGGAAAAATCACTGTCTGTCATGGCAAAAGTAACCATGACGTATCATGTGGTCCTATAGGCAACCACGCGATTAGTCATGATTTACCAGCATGCCAGTCCATCCAATTGTGATGATCAGGCACCCGGTATCAGACGCCGCTGTATTTTTGAGGGATCGATACACGGTAATATCAATCAATTGGCTGAAAGTATTGTATCATGTGTACCCCAGTCTTAGCTCAATTAGTGGTAAAAAAAATTAACTAATACATACTATTAAAACTTTATCTCTGATTAACACATATATATTGTCATTATTTATTTACAATGCTTTTATCCACCTGACTTAAATCTTTATGCCTGCCTTTATCTTTAGATGCCCAAAAGAAATTCAACATGATAGATTTGAAATATATATTCACAGTATTCTATACATTTTCCCTCCCCTCTCTTGACAGCTCTTGAAAAACTTTAACACTTTCTGGGCCTACATCACCCTTATGGGCTACAGCTCTAAACCTTTTTTCGAATAAAAAGGGCTGCTCCCTCTCCCTCTGTTTACTCTAGTGATTGAGCCATTGGCTGAATATATATGCACATCTGTCAACATTCAAATGGTAGATAATTACAAGTTCTCAAGTTAACAGTGGCACCATTGAATGTTGACAGATGTGCATATATATTCAGCCAAGGCTCAATCACTAGAGTAAACAGAGGAGAGGGAGCAGCCCTTTTTATTCGAAAAAAGGTTTAGAGCTGTAGCCCATAAGGGTGATGTAGGCCCAGAAAGTGTTAAAGTTTTTCAAGAGCTGTCAAGAGAGGGGAGGGAAAATGTATAGAATACTGTGAATATATATTTCAAATACTATCATGTTGAATTTTTTGGGCATCTAAAGATAAAGGCAGGCATAAAGATTTAAGTCAGGTGGATAAAAGCATTGTAAAAAATAAGACAATATATATGTGTTAATCAGAGATAAAGTTTTAATAGTAGTATTAGTTAATTTTTTTTACCACTAATTGAGCTAAGACTGGGTACACATGATACAATACTTTCAGCCAATTGATTGATATTACCGTGTATCGATCCCTCAAAAATACAGCGGCGTCTGATACCGGGTGCCTGATCATCACAATTGGATGGACTGGCATGCTGGTAAATCATGACTAATCGCGTGGTTGCCTATAGGACCACATGATACGTCATGGTTACTTTTGCCATGACAGACAGTGTTTTTTCCTGGGCTGGGAGAAACGTTACCCCGAATGTACCTGGCCATAGACTGTTTTATAGTATAAAAAGGAAAACTCATTTGGACCTGGAGAATCCAGATTTACGATAGCTACAGTAAATTATCCTGTGATGTGATTGGTTGGCTGAAGGCGGCCTGCTGATCCTTTATCCCTGAGCAGATAAGTAGGTAAACATTAAGAATCTACAAATTTCCTGGAGTTAAAGGGCATCTATAGTGAAATTATACATTGCACCAATTAAGACTTTAACAAAGGTTATTGTATTCTGCTATATTCTTACCTTCCTCTGTGGCTCAGTGTTTGCACACTGTCTGATTTACTGCAGAGCTCCCCACTCCCCCTCCCCTCTCTGGTAATTCCCCCGTTCAAGTAGTCCGGCTGTGAAACAAGATGCTCATGCGCATAATAATCATACACATGACACACCACTATAGAGAGGAAGTTTTCTCGGTTGTTCTGAAAATAGTGATACATATAGTGGTGTGTGTGTGTGGGGGGGGGGGGGGGAGTATGTGCTTTTGCAGCATTTAACAGTGTTTGGTATTTAATTAAAATATTTTCCAGATGCATTATGACATCTACTATAGTGGCCATTTGTATTGTGTTAATAACTCTTTTTGTATCTGCAATGTTCCTGAAAACTGGAGAAAGAAATGTAAAGAAATTTATTACCAATGATATACCGGTACCTTTATAAAATAATGTAAATCTTTCTTTAAACTAACAGTTTCTGGGGAAAGAACTTATAAATGAAGAGCTTGACTTCACCACAGGTGCATCTTTGGCAAGTAATACAGCATTTAAACCAGCAGATGTTTAGCTATAAAGCAGATCATAGACTAGCAGTGATGGCTACCTTTATCAGGGTTTTAGCTGACAATCAGCATGTTTATAAATTGGAAAGGCAAATCTAAGAGGTTAGTCTATCCATAGAATTTGAACATTATAACAAGTTGTCATGTTTTCAAAATGTTGTTGGACTCCACATGCCAACAAAGTCCTAGAGCAATTCTTCAAAAGCTAATTACGTAGGACGGAAAAGGAACCAAAATGAAATGAAACACTTACCTTGGTTTGAACAAGACCTCTAGTCTAAACTGATAAGTTACAGGGGTAATTCCCCTCACTGCCATTATATATCCATATAATATTAATTGATTAATTAAATTAAATTTGCGGCTGTTTGTTTCAGATCAGGATATGCCCTTTTAAAAACTATGCTCTGAGGTTGTATTTCAAATTAAATGTACACAAGCAATTCAGTCTCTTTTACACATCTTTAGTTAACACTATTTTTACAGAAAATTTAATGCATATATCATTTGCAATGAAGGAGTTAAAATGGTTATTTTCTTCCCATGACTGATTTTGAACAATAAATCCAAAGATCACTTGATTTTCAATACCAACAGTTGTATTACTATGTGTGCATTATTTATTAGATGCATAAAGTTGAGCCAATACACGAAATGGCAGATTATGTTTCTGACACCATTTAATAAAAAACTGCTCCATAGCCGATAGTGAATAACCTCTTTAGCTACTTGGTTGGCATTTCTAGACTGTCCAATAAGTAAGCAGCCAGGGAAAAAGAAAATTAAAATTTCTTTTACAAACGCAAAAGGTAACAATTCCTGTTGTAAAAGTATAAATAACCAACGGCTCCTATTGTTTACACTGTAATGAATTAAGTCCTATGCAGCCAGGCCCCTGAATACAGAGTTCCTTTCTTAAAGGAGAACTAAACCTACATATTTATACTCCATAAACTGAAAACAACCCAGCAACAACAATAAAACTGTAATATACCACTCCGGCAAAGGCAGCATTGTAATGGTAACCCCCTAAATAACTATTATTTAACTTGTACAAATGGGCACTATTTGGCCACGCCTGCTGACGAAAGTCACATGTTCCCTTTCATTCGGACTGTAACAGGGTTGGCTAGAGACTACTAGAGGTTGTGACCTGCTATGACACAGGAGCTTAGGTCTGGCATGTGAAAGAACATAAAAGTCATTGCACAAACTGTGAGAATGATGGGAGATAAGTACAAACTCCATGTTGCAAAGGTAAATTTCCCTGCACCCACATAAATATGAGAGGTGAGACACAGATTACCAACTCATCAAGGATCTCTACCTTCTGATTCAGTGTTGCTCTAAAGCTGGGTACTCGCAGTAACGATAAAGCGCAGATACCGTCGGATCTGAGCTGTAGATTCTGAGAAATTATATAAACTCACAGCATTTACAAGAAAGACCTACAAGAATTATGTGTGCCCCATGCCTAACCACTTTCTAGGATCTTTGGCTTCCTGCCAGCCACACTTCCTGCAATAATTAAAGGGCAGTCCACCCCCAAACTATAACCCCCCCACTACTGGCCCCATCATGTAGTGTAGTTTAATACTTACCTCACATCCCAGTCCACATGGTTCTCCTTAGTCCCCCCCCCAAGTCCCAAAAACTGCCCACCAGGAGGATAGCAGAGTCATATAGGACTTTGCCTCCTACCTGGCCTGTCCCCCCAGCCCCAACCGCTTTTTATTTTATTTGAAAGTGCCCCAAACTTTACTTACCTCTCTCTTTCCCCCGCCGAAATGAACTCCGGCAGCCGCGTCCGTGATGGCTGCCGCTAGCCAATCACAGACGCGACTGCCGGTCCCGCCCCCTCTGCTTGCATTTTCTCGCAAGCAGAGGGCCGGCAGCACGGCGGAGGAAGAGGGGAGGTAAGTAAAGTTTGGGGCATTTTCTGATAAAATAAATAGAGTGGTTGGGCTGGGGGGACAGGGGGAGTAACATATAAAAAAATATTTATAGTGGACATATGCTTAAAATAATCAGCAGAGAAAAGAACGAAGGGGGAAGAGAGGCGGAGATGTATAAACAAAGCATGGTCTATGGTGAGGCTGTGCAGAACTTGTAAGTGTCGCAGACACTACAAGAAGAAGGTGGTGAGTAAGGTAGGTGGGGGCAATAAGAGCTCAAACATTAAAAATGAATGAAAAGCAAACAGATAAATATGTGTACCACCATTTTACTTTTCTCGGATTGTAGTTTCAGATAATGTAAAGTTTTTTGAGTTAGTATATTGACCTTTAAACTAACCTTACTAAATCTGAACTTATATTCCCACTTAACCTGGTCCTATTCCACCTTCGCCAAGATGTTATATCGCTTAGCATAGCATTTTGCGCAGTGCCAAGCAATGTATAAAGCATATCATTGCTATGCACCAGATGACACAATGAAAAGGATTGCACAAGGAGTAATAGCTGCTCTAGGTGCATCGCCCTGTAAGTATTCTAACCCACAAACTTTAAAGTATGTGACACACTATGTGCAACTGTTTTTTTTTTGTTTTCGGTCTTTATACCCATCAATATCCCTTCCCTTATTAAATTAGCCGTGTTAAAATGAAATAAAATCTTTATTAAATGGTTCACGTTTTTGAAGAACAGTTTCTTTCTACAAAGATGAACATGAAAATGTTTAAACACATTGAGCATGGAGAAAACAGTGACCATACAGTTAAGCAAAACATTTGCTGCAGGAAGGAAGTGTGGCACTGTCTAGAAACAAAGACAAGACATTCCTGGATGCAGATAAACCTGGCAAGCTTTACATTTTGAATCGTAGTTAAAATGATTAAAAAGATAAGTCAGAATTTAAAGGAATGTCCACCCTAAAAACGGGTGACTTTTCAGTTATCTGCCCAATCCAAATGCTATTTTTCCCAGTTTTTACATGCATTTGTAACAAAATATTTAATTATAAGATCATTCTGGCAAAGATACCGGTCTCTTCTATATGCTCCACAAGCTATTTATAAGCTACAGCATGTGCAGTGGACGAAGTGGGGGAGCAAGTCAATCATTGGTTGTGTTGTCAGCAGTACATCCTTGATAGACTGCATGAAGGAAGGACGGAGCTTACTCTGCCAGAATAGAGGCAATAATCATACTTAAATATCTGGTTAATAATACATCTAATAATGTGCTGAATATATCAGTTGGGACTGGTGGGAAAGTAACCAACATGTGACCACCTTTTTGTTTTAAGGGTGGACATGCCATTTAAAAGGTAAGATTATAAGGATTTTTTAAAAATATTTTTGGTGGGGAGAAAGAAAATTAAAAGCCCATCTTCCCTATACCCTGCCTGGAATTTAAACTTAAAATAATCCTATTGAAGGATAGGTTCACTCAAAAGTGTTTTTGCATAAAAGACAACTGAAGTGAAAAAAATATACAATGCATTTTATATAATGCACCAATTCAGGAAGACATCAGCCCAATGGCAGTGAAGATTTGTGGTTTTAAAGTTGTCCCATTGGGGCTGCTATCATGGCTGTTCCTCCTATACCATGGGTATTGCACATGCCCAATAGCCATGCTTTAGAGACTGAGCATAATAGGAAATAATATTTTTGCATGTACACATACTTATAAGAACTAATACTGCCCAACATTGGATAGTAATGCGCTTTTATGTGCACTAAGGTTTCGCGCTGCGTTATGGACACGCATGCGTTAACGCACCAAAAATGGTGAACGCATGCGTTACCAAAACACGAACGGACGCGCAATCGATGCGCATCGGAAATCGCGGGAATTTTGCATTCCGCGATTTCCATTTTAGCGAAAATCGCGGGCGCAAACCGAGCACGAAACACGTGCGCAAACGCGCGAAAAGCGCTCTAGTGTGGCCTAGCCCAAAAATTGTGCATATGATTTTTAAGAGCAAACTTGCTAAATCCTGTTTTAAACTGAATATTTATAAAATACAGTTATGGTTGCATGTTTTTTTTTACTAGGTAAGCTGTACAAAGTAACATTTCTGGGAATTTTTCCGGTCTTAGGGCAAGGCCTCACTGCAACACACGCGATTGGTGTGCGATTCCGTGTGATTTCTTCATTAGAGATACAAAATGCATGTGATTGCGATTTAAAATGATGATTACATGCGATTGCAAATGCACGTGTTGCCGCGATGGCTGTATTAAAAAAAAATTGCATGTGCAAATGCGAAAAAATCACGCCATGTGGCCTAGCCCTTAGGTACTTGTTTTCTGTGTCCCAGGATAAATGTACCCTTCAACAATTACCTAACAAAATTATACAGAGCTGCAGGGAGGGTAATTAAGTGAACCTGATCTGAGCACATCGTACAAGCATTTCTCACCTTATTAAAGAGAATGTTGGAGGGTATTATAAATCTGCCGTTTTTAAACCAGTTTACTATTTGCTTCATACTTTAAATTCATTTTTTTCTATTGTAATTTGGTCAGATGATCCATTTAATTGTATTAAGGAAGAAATATGTCTCCCCCCACTTTTTTATTGTCCTGGTTGATAGTTGAACTGCACCTCCTAGCATCCCTTACTGGCAGTTGTTAAATGTTACCAAAATCACATCTTTCAGGGCAGCATAAATATTTAAGAAACACTCTGTCTGGTACGAATGTGAAATGTGCAGTTTAACCATAATTAGGGTAATTGTTTCATGCATTGTTAGTCACCCCCCTTGCACACACTAGATGACATTATTCTTTAAACAGTAGCTTCTGGCCCTCCATAATGTGAATATTGGCCCCCTATGCTTATACATTAGTACTGGAACCCTATACTATTCGCCTCTTAAGAGAAATTTAACTATTCTTAATGCATTAATTGAAAAATGGGTAGAGGCTTTTTTAACTATAGCGTGCATACACACTAAACCAAAACAGTCGGGACCTTTCAGTGGGAGCAGGTGGTGGATCGCACGAAGGTAAATTTAAGACACACGTCCTTTACCTCCCTTCTTAATTAATGCATCAAAGCAACAGTTCACATTCCAGTGAACTATTCCTTTAAGGCTGAGACCACACTTACCGGATGGCAGCACATGTAAAAAGTGTGCAAGTCTCGGAGGGGCGGAGCTAAAGAGTCTACAATGCAATCCAAGATGTCAGCAACTTTACATCCTGAAAGGTAGGGTCAGGGGGGGAACTAGAAATAAAAAAAAGGGGGGGGGGGAACAGATTTTTAAAGCTGCTGCTTCCAATAAACTTAACTTGCTTTACAGTGTACTTATCCTTTAAATAGCATGAGGCTGTTACATACCTTTTATCTTAAGAAGGCTCAATTTTATACTCTCAAGGGCTTTTTGCTCCTTCAACCTTAAGCTAAATAGCTGACTGGTATCTTGGGTTCCTAAGCCTATTCTGTAGAAGCCATGAACCGTATCTTACAGTGATGAGTTCTAACAAGATTGAAACTGTCAGTCTGCAAGTTGGATGAATGGCGATATAACTTTAGGCTGTATTGCGCGTTATGTCAGAGGTTCTTGACACATGCCAGTGTTCTCCCTAGGGTCTTTTAGTGGGCGGCCACCCGGCTACTTTTTCATGCTACCCTGCTGGAAAAAAATTTGAGATGACACTTGTGATTTAAAAGAATTTAGATGTAGGTTTAATAGGTGTGCCAATAGGTCAGTAAAAACTACCGCAAAACTGCCCAGTCCAGACCCTGTTTATACTTGCACTGATTATTTTTGCACATGTTAACTAGCTTTACCAAGATCCCAATTTGCTTGTGCTGCCATGTTATATCTGAGTTACCTTCAGATGTGTAGAACTACATCTCCCTGCGATGTGCAGAACTTTAACTCCCTGAGATTGAAGAACACAACTCCTGCATTCTACAACTACGGAATACTGTGTGTCATAGTTTTCAAACATCTAGTGGGACGAAAGTTGACATCTCTCGACCTATATAATGAGCATGATGCAGTGGACATTTCCCACCACCAAATTTCCTGTCCCACCCCACCCGGCTACTTTTCATGCCACCCAGCTGGGAAAAAATTCTGGGGAGAACACTGCATGCATTAACCACAGGACATAAAGGAGAAACTTTGCATGTCTTTCAGGACATTTATAGTTCTCATACATAAGAGAATATTTATGATTTTTCTATAAAAGTAGGCAAATCTTGCCAAGTCCAGATATGCCAAAACTGATTGTTGTCTTGGATAAGAATCGAGTGTGTAATAAAATCAACAAGTGCTTCCAACAAATAATTACTTTAGGGGATGTGCCTCTGACAGGTCCAGAAAGAGCTTGCACTGTATGCTCCTGAATTTAATTGAAGGACGGGATGTAAGACATAGCTCCTTACCACCCATTCTTCAACTAAAGGGAAAAAGCTAAGGCACTTTTGTGAGTGGAGATACTCTTTTAAAGGATTTTTTTCATGTAATTCCTTTAAAGGGTATGTGCACCCTAAATTTAATTTTTTGCCGTAGTGTAGGCACCCCCCTCTAACTCTAACCACCCATGTTTATGTTGTGTAATAAGTCACAGTTTACTCACCTGCCTCATTCCCACAGCCTTGGCCTGTAATGTTACTTCTGGGAACAAAGGAACATGTTCTGGTAAGTTAGCTTGGGGGCATTTTTACAATATTAACATGGCGGTTAGGGTTGGGAGAGGGGTCCCTACACTACGGAATTTTATTTATTTATTTTTTAAAAGATACTGCAACATGGAGGGATGGGGGGGTTCTTCAACAAGGACAGGGAAGTAGCAGACCTCTAGATGACTCAGACAGCTCATTCTCTTCACATTCGCAGGAGAACCATTGGAGCAGAGGAGTATGGTAAGGATTTTTTTTAACCCTATACAGTGGGGCCAGTGGTGGGTTTAAATTATAGTTTTGGGGGTGGACATGTGGTGACAATAAATACAGTGGCTTTTTTTATGATAAATTCACAAATGCAATTTATATATTAAATCTAAACTGATAATAGTCATAAAATATTAAGTATGTGACAGATACCCTTTAAATAGTGAAACTTATAGGGAATTCTAGGTTGAGAGTAATACCCTTACCTCCTGGTCCCATTGTTGGGAGGGATGAACTTAATAATACTGTATTTATGGAAAGAAATCTCAGAACTTGAAGTTGTTTCAAAGTCAGCAATTTCTTTGTCTGGAAAAAGGGGAACTAGTTTCAGACAACATGTCCGAATAAACATGGCAAATTCCACAAACATACAACAAGCTGTGTCCCACCTCTCTCTTTGCTGTGGCTGCTGTGTGATTTATGAAATGAACCTTTGGGTACAAGGGTAAGCTCCCATAATTCACCTTAGCTGTGTGACACCCAGCCAAGTGTACGCAGTACACATCACATGCTCTGTTGTGCTCAACAGATCTAAACAAGGAGGCTGCCACCTGCTTTGTAGAAGCAGACATCCATTCATATAAAAGCACAGAGATCCTCCCTGTTACAGAAAAGATTTCAGTGGTTTGTGAAATCCCTTACAACTATATATTGCTTTGCTTTTCATACAAACATGAAAATAAATCTTTGCAGTGTATTTCTTTGCTAGCATTGGTGTAAGAAACTGGATATTGTTTTAGTAAGAATTAAAAGTAAGTCTGGGGAATAGAACCTGCAACTAATGTACTCTTTCTTGCATAAAGCAAAGCTTTATATCCCTAACTCAACAGAGGTTACTATATGGAGCACTAGAGTATAATCTTTCTTTGAATCCGGTAGGGCCAATACACACAGCAGACTTCTGGCCTTTTCTTGACTGACAGAGTGACCAAACAATAACCGATTATCAGTCTGACGGTCAGGTAATACTAGACAATGCTGATGTTTTGGCATGTCATAGTTTGTAACCAGAGTTGCCTTAAATAAGAAAATGTTGTGTGGTAAACTTTTAGACTATTACTAAGGGAAATGAAGTGTGGGAAAGACCTCACTTCTAATTAATGAAGGTAAATAGTCTGGCACTCTTAACACAAGCAAGGCTCTATGCTAACTTCTCTCTGCCATTGCAATAGTCCTATGTAACCACCAGCCATCCACTTGAGCACAAAAAAAGCACAGAAAGGTTGCCACACATATATCCAATTTTACTTAACCAAACGAGCGATCCTGCTATATTAGACCGATCCTGATGGAATCGCCTTTTCAGTACTTCTATGCGATCGCAAAATGAATGGGATGTGCGATCACATGTCAGTCGCATACAAGAATGGAAAGGCGGTTCTGGCAGGATCAGTCTAATGTGGGAGCGCTCAGTCGGGTACGTAAAATCGGATATATGTGTGTAATGAAAGGAACTAAATGGTTTCTATGTAAGTGGAAGGGACACCTACAAAGTAATGAAGTCAACTTCTGTTGTGTGGAAATTTACCTTGCGCTGCCAATTCCATAGAAGATGGAAATTTTCCCTCTACCCCATGTAAAATAACCTATTATGCACGATCAAGTTTTTTTTTTTAGTGACCGAACATATCGCTGATGGTCTATCGAAAACACAGAAAAAATGTCCTAGATATCCAATCAGTTGTTGAATTAGATCAAATTGATGCCGTGTATGGAGGCCTTAAGCTTAAGTGATGGTGCCTTAATCCTACGGATCTGCTACTAGAACAGTTAGGTGACAAAATAGGGTCTTTAACTTAGAGGACTGTACCAAAGACATCACACCCAGGGTTGTATTTGTTTTTTTGAGACTAAAGATTAAAAAGGTCTAAAGGATACAAATAAAATTATAAAACATGCTGGAGAATGGTTCTATGTAAGGTAAAGGTACTACGAAAGGTTAAGGTTTAAAGGAATTCTTCCCTTATTGACTAATTGAAGAATGGGAGGTAATGCCTTACCTATCGCTCTTCAATTCATCAACAGGAGCAAAGGTACAGAACTAACCCTCCAGCATATCCATAGCAGGCCCCTCTGACAATTCCTGACTGTTTCCAGTTTTATTTAACTATAGCATGCATTAGAGTGCATGCATTGTTAGTTAAGAAAGCTGGGACTGTCAGAGGAGATGGCAGTGGATCAAGCTCGAGAGCAAGTTCTCTCGCTCTCTTTACCGTTCTTCAATTAGTGCAATAAAGGAATAATTTGTGAGTGAACTTTTCTTTAAATTCTCAAAGTTTAGCCTAGATTGTCTGGTGGTACACATTGCAACTTCTCTAAATGGCTGTTAAATAATCAACAACAGATGGTAAAACCTTATGTAGTATTTCCAAATTGAATTGCTTTGATTGGCTCTGATCAGTCTCCTCCCTTTCCTGGTTTAATGCACTCATTTGCTTGCCAAAACCTCTCCTGAAATTGAAATGGACTAAATATCTATCTCTCCACAAAGAATTGTGATTATCATTTAATAAATATTTGAGTAACCGGATGCTGCTAGGCCCTACAACCATACATTAAGGGAATGTCCACCCCTAATAAAATTTTTTAATATACTAGGCAGGACCCCCAAAACCTAGGTTCCGTTTTGTTAAAATGTAATAATTCTGCTCAAGAGTAATCATACTTAAAGAATGTGATCCACTGGCGCTTCCGTCTTTCCACTCCCTCTCCACTGCTCTGTTCTTTTGCGTTCCTGAGCAGCTGCAGTGAAGTCTCGTCTGGAAATGGCAGTCGGTGATTGGCTGTGACGTCACTGTCACATCCGAGACTAAATGCCTTACCCGGAAGTGCCAGAGAGCACTCTTGCTGAGAGCAGAATTATGACTTTTTAACAAAAAGGAAACTAGGTTATCTTAATCCCTAAGCAAGGCAAAGACCCCTAAGAAAGAATACACCCTAAACACTCGCAGATTATTCTGGAACATACAGGCAACTCATACACAAATGGGTCTAGCGTGGTGATCAGTTTAGATGCAGCCAAGGCCTTCAATTCGGTCGAGCGGAACTTCTCTGGCACGCTTCAGGGGATTTGGCTTTGGACCAATTACATACGATGGCTGCAGCCCTATATACTAACCCAATTGCCCGAGTTTCAGCCAGCGGATATACATCCGAACCCTTCCACTCTCCAGAGGTACCCGCCAGGGCTGTCCTCTCCCCCCTTCTCTATGCACTTGCCATTGAGCCACTAGCTGTCCAGGCTTAATGAAGTGATAGGAATATGCGGACGACCTCCTCCATATACTACCAGACTAGGGACACTCTCTGAGACTGATTCTACAGTTACTTAATGAATACAGAACACACTCGGGCCTAGTAATCAACTGGTCCAAATCCCAAATTCTCCCAATGGATAAATTCCCAGACTACTACCCACTCCCTCTGACCCTCACCAGTAAATTAAATACCTTGGTATACACATATACATTCCCCAAGAATACGCTCAATTAAACATTGAAGCTATCTTCACACTAACTAAATCTTAAAGGGCAATTCCAGCCCAAAATGAAAACTTACATTTTAAAGAGGCCATTCTTTCTAAAAGATGTTCTTATGAGGGTGGAGTTGTCCTTTAAGTCCAAATATGGTCCAAACTGCTCCTATAATGGGAAGAATAAACTTAACTAAAATGATCCTTCTTCCAAAGATACTTTATTTACTCTGGCACTCCCCCACTTTTATCCCCTTGAAAATACTTAAAGCTCTTGACCACACCTTAAATCTTTCATATGGAGAGGAGCCAGAAGCAAAGTGTCTGGGCAACACTAAGAGGCCACTGGATGCCGGGGGCCTGGCTGTGTCAGATTCAACTATAACTCTACGCTTCACAACTCTCTCACATTTACCATGGAATCATTCCGAATTGGAGAGATTCCTAGCCCTGTCCCAGATCCCAGACGTACCCCCAAGCCCCAATCATCACCTCCATCACCAGTCCAAGCATTAAAAATATGGGATAACCCTTGACAGAATTGGACTCCTTGCGGTAAAGCGGCCGGACTCGCTTTGAAACAATAAACCCTCCCGGAATTCCAGGCACTCCCCCATGCCAATCTTGGGATAAGCAGACTGGTTATAAGTAAAGACTGTCTAAAAATATTCACACAAATGCAGCAAGAATTCCAAACTACCTAACCATATTCTGTCGATACCCTCAACTTAAACATGCATATCTGACTCAATTTCCCGATTCCCCTCAGTCTGAATTACAAAAAGCCTCATCAACAAAATTGAATCTTACATTTACCAACAACTGGCTCGCCAGGAGCACAGATATTAATGACCCAGAAACAACTACCTGGGAGTGCATGTGGGTCACTTGGACAAGGACGAATGGGAGGAGGCCCAAAAGCACACTGGCTTACCTCCTTAAAAGCTCAGACAAACTTACTCAACTGTTTACACTACATAGAGCATATCTTACTCCATACGCATTGCCGATACAAACCTGGATACAACCCGCTCTGCCCCAAATGTCAGTCAGTGCCGTGCACTTTTTACCACCTTATCGGTTATGCCCAATACTCCAAGGATTTGGACACAATAACTAAAGGTCTCCATGATAAAATGGAAGCACGGTGGGTGGGCATGCCTCCTGGGGATAACTGAACATTTGTCCCTGGATAGAATCACAAAAATATTACTCACAGGGCACGGCCACACTGCAACGCATGCGATTTCATGTGTGATTTTGTTGCGTTTGCGTTTGCGATTTAAAAAGGTAACGCAATCGAAAACACACGGAAAAGGTGCGTTTTCAATGAATGAAAAAACGCAAACGACAAAAAAAGGCAGCAGTGTGGCCTAGCCCTTAAACTATTTTTGTAGCTAAAAAAACTCTGGAAAGCTCATGGATACAAGCGCTCCCCCCCACAAAACCCAGTGGAAGCAAACACTCAATGTAATATTGGACTTTAAAAGGGTGATTTCTGAAAAAAGAGGATACCCCTCAAATACAAAAAATTTGGGACAGATGGATACAATCATCAGGATTGTGATCCCTAACAGATATGTGGAATCAGCACCCTTCCCCCAATTCTCCATACTAACTATGGTGGAGAAAAAAGGAAACTACCGTAGGTTATGAGGGGTCTACCCAATATATTGATTTTTTAAAAAAGGGGTGGACATACCATTTAATTTAAAGGAATTGTCCTCTCACAAAATGAACTAAGGAGAGCTACAGTGGAAAAATAACCTTTTAGGTTTGAAGAATAGTAATGCTGCACTTAACACATTACACAGAATTAACCGACCTATAGATGCATCGGTAGTGCAATAGCTACAATAGATCCATTTTTTTTTAGGTTAAAGGGCATGTCCACCCAAAACTATAATCCCCCAACTACTGGCCCATTGTGTAGTGTAGTAATCCTTACCTACCCATCCAGCTCCATATGGTTCTCCAGTAGTTCCCCCCCCCCCCCCAAGTCCCAAAAAACTGCCCACCAGGAGGATAGCAGATTCCATATAGGACACTGCCTCCTACCTGGCTCCGGGAGATGTTTGGCATGGTGTACTGAGCCCTTCTCCCCCTCCCTCTCCGGATTCCCTCCCCTAGCATTAATCCCCTTTAATATAGTAATCCCCCTGGTCCCCCGGCCCCAACCGCATCATTTTTTATTTAGAAAGTGCCCCAAACTTTTACTTACATCCCCTCTTTCCTTCGCCGCACTGAATGACCGGCAGCCGCGTCCGTGATTTGCTGCCGCTCAGCCAATCACAGACGCGACTGCCGGTCCCGCCCCTCTGCTTGCATTCTCGCAAGCAGAGGGCCGGCAGCGCGGCGAAGGAAAGAGGGGAGGTAAGTAAAAGTCGGGGCACTTTCTAAAAATAAGAATGATGTGGTTGGGCTGGGGGACCAGGGGGAAGGCTATATCAAAAATAGATTTAAGGGTGGACATACCCTTTAAACAGTGGGCCTCCATTTCAGCTGTAGACTTACTCTGTAGCTCTGAATTTTCCATGGTTCTTAGTTCATTAGGGGCCATGAAACATGCAAGTGATAAGTTAATTGATTAATTAAATACATCTAAAAGGGAGCTGTACGACTACAGCTTTTAAAGGAAATACGTATATTCTGGAGTTTTAAGCCATGAAGTTTACATTTAAAATCATACTGAGTGTCTCCCCTTTGGTTATACTCAGGTTTGGGCTGATCTGGATGCTTCAGCTGGACTAAAACACATAGTAGCCCTGGGAAAACAAAAGCTGTACCCACACAGAATCCCTTTATTTCGGTGGGTTAGGAATGGTGTCCTGCATAGATCAGCCCAGACTGCAGGGAAAAAAACAGAGGATTCAACAAACTTCTCTAAATGAGGCATCTTAAAGTATTAACATCTGTGTATGGGACTTTCTATGGTGCTGTGTATAAGGCTTTTTATGGGACTGTCTGTATAAAACCCTTGGTTTATACTTGAGTCAAACAGTTTTCCTGGTTTATTGGTTAAAAATAAGTGAAGTAAACCTCGTTAGCACAGCTCTGTGCAATGCATTTCTCAATATTGTACCTATTGTAAGGGCACGTCCACCTAATAAAAATATTTTATATAATGTAGGGCACCAATGCCCAACCCCAACTGCCATGTCAGTGATCTTTGCGCACTGATCCGACTTTGCTTGCCAGAACTTGCAGGTATGGGCTGGACCGGCAGCTGTCTGTGATTTTCTGAGAGGCAGACAATCACAGACATGGTTGCTGTCAATGGAGATCGCTGTATGAACAAATGGCTGTTAGTAGCATTCTAATTCTATTTTAACAAAATTACACGACAGTTGGGGATGGGCAGGGATGCCCTACACTATAGAAAAAGGAATAAGGCTAGGTGGATGGATGGTTCTGGATGGTGGGGGGTAGGGGGAAAGGGCTCCCCATGTGCTTTCCATGTCCTCTCAGAGGACAAGGAGGAGGCAAAAACCTTTTGGACAGGAAGACACTTCCTACTCTTCAGTTCCTGGATTTTGGATAAGCACTGGAGGAGAACCATGAGGAGCAGAGATGTAAGGAGTTTTTTTTTTTTTAATTATTCATTGGGGCAAGTAGTGGGTAAATTTTAGTTTGGGGGTGAGCGTGCGCTTTAAATGGAATGTTAAGGTATGCATAACATAATAAACAATTGTCCCTTTAATCGGGTGGTAAAGGATGGTGGGGCCTGTAATTTAGCCACTAGACGACAAAAAAGAAGAGAGCTTTCTCTTACTGAAAAATAAATAACTTTTTCTTTAAAGGGCTAGTAGTTCAATTAACTAAGATCATTTTACTTCGTGCTGTTGTTAAATAATTTCTAAGATATACCATTTTTATATACTTAAGTAACTATTTTAAAATTGTCTGGTTGGTGGATGAACTACACTTCCAATCATCCATATCAAACAAGGGATATATAAACTGCATAATTCAGGGCAATTAATACATAACAATGCATGAATACAATTACCCTAATTATGGTTAAACTGCACATTTCAGCATTTCGTACCAACAGAGTGTTCTTATAACATATTTATTGCTGCCCTGAAAGATGTGATTTTGGTAACATTTAAGCAACTGCCCAGTAAGGATGCTAGGAGGTGCAGTTCAACATCAACC
This sequence comes from Hymenochirus boettgeri, assembly GCA_019447015.1. Classification (NCBI taxonomy): domain Eukaryota; kingdom Metazoa; phylum Chordata; class Amphibia; order Anura; family Pipidae; genus Hymenochirus; species Hymenochirus boettgeri. Next base: position 263,498,896 of record CM033476.1, on the reverse strand, counting down.
AGGACAATAAAAAAAGTGGGGGGACATATTCTGTCCTTAATACAATTAAATGGATCATCTGACCAAATTACAATAGAAAAAAATGAATTTAAAGTATGAAGCAAATAGTAAACTGGTTTAAAAACGGCAGATATTGAATACCCTCCAACATTCTTTAATAAGGTGAGAAATGCCTTGACAGATGTGCTCAGATCAGGTTCACTTAATTACCCTCCCTGCAGCTCTGTATAATGTTGTTAGGATTGTTGAAGGGTACATTATCCTGGGACACAGAAAACAAGTACCTAAGGGCTAGGCCACATGGCGTGATTTTTTCGCATTTGCACATGCAATTTTTTTTAATACAGCCTCGCGGCAACAAGTGCATTTGCAATCGCATGTAATCATCATTTTAAATCGCAATCACATGCAATTTTGTATCTCTAATGAAGAAATCACACGGAATCGCACACGCAATCGCGTGTGTGTTGCAGTGAGGCCTTGCCCTAAGACCGGAAAAATTCCCAGAAATGTTACTTTGTACAGCTTACCTAGTAAAAAAAAACATGCAACCATAACTGTATTTTATAAATATTCAGTTTTAAACAGGTTTAGCAAGTTTGCTCTTTAAAAATCGATATGCACAATTTTTGGGCTAGGCCACACTAGAGCGCTTTTCGCGCGTTTGCGCACGTGTTTCGTGCTCGGTTTGCGCCCGCGATTTCGCTAAAATGGAAATCGCGGAATGCAAAAATTCCCGCGATTATCTATTTTGCATGTACACATACTTATAAGAACTAATACTGCACCAAAAATGGTGAACGCATGCGTTACCAAAACGCGAACGGACGCGCAATCGCATGCGCATCGGAAATCGCGGGAATTTTTGCATTCCCGCGATTTCCATTTTAGCGAAAATCGCGGGCGCAAACGCGAGCACGAAACACGTGCGCAAACGCGCGAAAAGCGCTCTAGTGTGGCCTAGCCCAAAAATTGTGCATATCGATTTTTAAAGAGCAAACTTGCTAAATCCTGTTTAAACTGAATATTTATAAAATACAGTTATGGTTGCATGTTTTTTTTTACTAGGTAAGCTGTACAAAGTAACATTTCTGGGAATTTTTCCGGTCTTAGGGCAAGGCCTCACTGCAACACACGCGATTGCGTGTGCGATTCCGTGTGATTTCTTCATTAGAGATACAAAATTGCATGTGATTGCGATTTAAAATGATGATTACATGCGATTGCAAATGCACGTGTTGCCGCGATGGCTGTATTAAAAAAAATTGCATGTGCAAATGCGAAAAAATCACGCCAGTGTGGCCTAGCCCTTAGGTACTTGTTTTCTGTGTCCCAGGATAAAATGTACCCTTCAACAATTACCTAACAACATTATACAGAGCTGCAGGGGAGGGTAATTAAGTGAACCTGATCTGAGCACATCTGTACAAGGCATTTCTCACCTTATTAAAGAGAATGTTGGAGGGTATTCATAAATCTGCCGTTTTTAAACCAGTTTACTATTTGCTTCATACTTTAAATTCATTTTTTTCTATTGTAATTTGGTCAGATGATCCATTTAATTGTATTAAGGACAGAAATATGTCCCCCCACTTTTTTTTATTGTCCTGGTTGATAGTTGAACTGCACCTCCTAGCATCCCTTACTGGGCAGTTGCTTAAATGTTACCAAAATCACATCTTTCAGGGCAGCAATAAATATGTTATAAGAACACTCTGTCTGGTACGAAATGCTGAAATGTGCAGTTTAACCATTAATTAGGGTAATTGTATTCATGCATTGTTATGGTATTAATTGCCCTGAATTATGCAGTTTATATATCCCTTTGTTTGATAATGGATGATTGGAAGTGTAGTTCATCCACCAACCAGACAATTTTAAAATAGTTACTTAAGTATATAAAAATGGTATATCTTAGAATTATTTAACAACACACCGAGTAAAATGATCTTAGTTGATATTGAACTACTAGCATCCTTTAAAAGAAAAAGTTATTTATTTTTCAGTAATGAAAAGCTCTCTTCTTGTTTGTCGTCTAGTGGCTAAATTACAGGCCCCACCATCCTTTACCACCCGATTAAAGGGACAATTGTTTATTATGTTATGCATAACCTTAAACATTCCATTTAAAGCGCACGTCCACCCCCAAACTAAAATTTAACCCACTACTTGGCCCCAATGAATAATTAAAAAAAAAAAAAACTCCTTACATCTCTGCTCCTCATGGTTCTCCTCCAGTGCTTATCCAAAATCCAGGAAACTGAAGAGTAGGAAGTGTCTTCCTGTCCAAAAGGTTTTTGCCTCCTCCTTGTCCTCTGAGAGGACAATGGAAAGCACATGGGGAGCCCTTTCCCCCTACCCTCCCACCATCCAGAACCATCCATCCACCTAGCCTTAATTCCTTTTTCTATAGTGTAGGGCATCCCTGCCCATCCCCAACTGTCGTGTAATTTTGTTAAAAATAGAATTAGAATGCTACTAACAGCCATTTGTTCATACAGCGATCTCCATTGACAGCAACCATGTCTGTGATTGTCTGCCTCTCAGAAAATCACAGACAGCTGCCGGTCCAGCCCATACCTGCAAGTTCTGGCAAGCAAGAAGTCGGATCAGTGCGCAGAAAGATCACTGACATGGCAGTTGGGGTTGGGCATTGGTGCCCTACATTATATAAAAATATTTTTATTAGGGTGGACGTGCCCTTCAAATAGGTACAATATTGAGAAATGCATTGCACAGAGCTGTGCTAACGAGGTTTACTTCACTTATTTTTAACCAATAAACCAGGAAAACTGTTTGACTCAAGTATAAACCAAGGGTTTATAGACAGACAGTCCCATAAAAAGCCTTATACACAGCACCATAGAAAGTCCCATACACAGATGTTAATACTTTAAGATGCCTCATTTAGAGAAGTTTGTTGAATCCTCTGTTTTTTTCCCTTGCAGTCTGGGCTGATCTATGCAGGACACCATTGCCTAACCCACCGAAATAAAGAGGATTCTGTGGGGTACAGCTTTTGTTTTCCCAGGGCTACTATGTGTTTTAGTCCAGCTGAAGCATCCAGATCAGCCCAAACCTGAGTAAACCCAAAGGGGAGACACTCAGTATGATTTTAAATGTAAACTTCATGGCTTAACTCCAGAATATACGGTATTTCCTTTAAAAGCTGTAGTCTGTAGCTCCCTTTTAGATTTATTTAATTATCAATAAAACTTATCACTTCATGTTTCATGGCCCCTAATGAACTAAGAACCATGGAAATTCAGAGCTACGAGTAGTCTACAGCTGAAAATGGAGGCCCACTGTTTAAAGGGTATGTCCACCCTTAAATCTATTTTTGATATAGCCTTCCCCCTGGTCCCCCAGCCCCAACCACATCTTCTTATTTTTAGAAAGTGCCCCAGACTTTTACTACCTCCCCCTCTTTCCTTCGCCGCCTGCCGGCCCTCTGCTTCGAGAATGCAAGCGCAGGGGCGGGACCGCAGTCGCGTCTGTGATTGGCTGAGCGGCAGCAAATCACGGACGCGGCTGCCGGTCATTCAGTGCAGCGAAGGAAAGAGGGGATTTAAGTAAAAGTTTGGGGCACTTTCAAAAATAAAATGATGCGGTTGGGGCCGGGGGACCAGGGGGATTTATATATAAGGGGATTAATGCTAGGGGGAGGGAATCCGGAGAGGGAGGGGGAGAAGGGCTGCAGTACACATCCAAACATCTCCCGGAGGCCAGGTAGGAGGCAGTGTCCTATATGGAATCTGCTATCCTCCTGGTGGCAGTTTTTGGACTTTGGGGGGGGGGGGAACTACTGGAGAACCATAGGAGCTGGGATGTGAGGTAAGGATTAAACTACACACACATGGGCCAGTAGTTGGGGGGATTATAGTTTTGGTGGACTGCCCTTTAACCTAAAAAAAAAATGGATCTATTGTAGCTATTGCACTACCGATGCATCTATAGGTCGGTTAATTCTGTGTAATGTGTTAAGTGCAGCATTACTATTCTTCAAACCTAAAAGGTTATTTTTCCACTGTAGCTCTCCTTAGTTCATTTTGTGAGAGGACAATTCCTTTAAATTAAATGGTATGTCCACCCCTTTTTTAAAAAATCAATATATTGGGTAGAACCCCTCATAACCTACGGTAGTTTCCTTTTTTTCTCCACCATAGTTAGTATGGAGAATTGGGGGAAGGGTGCTGATTCCACATATCTGTTAAGGATCACAAGTCGCTGATGATTGTATCCATCTGTCCCAAATTTTATTGTATTTTGAGGGGTATCCTCTTTTTTCAGAAATCACCCTTTTAAAGTCCAATATTACATTGAGTGTTTGCTTCCACTGGGTTATTGTGGGGGGGAGCGCTTGTATCCATGAGCTTTCCAGGAGTTTTTTTAGCTACAAAAATAGTTTAAGGGCTAGGCCACACTGCTGCCTTTTTTTTGCGTTTGCGTTTTTTCATATCATTGAAAACGCACTTTTTCCGGTGTGTTTCGATTGCGTTACGCTTTTTAAATCGCAAACGCATGCGTTTTTTCAAAACGCAAACGCAACAAAATCACACATGAAATCGCATGCGTTGCAGTGTGGCCGTGCCCTGTGAGTAATATTTTTGTGATTCTATCCAGGGACAAATGTTCAGTTATCCCCAGGAGGCATGCCCACCCACCGGTGCTTCCATTTTATCATGGAGACCTTTAGTTATTTGTGTCCAAAATCCTTGGAGTATTGGGCATAACCAGATAAGGTGGTAAAAAGTGCACGGCACTGACTGACATTTGGGGCAGAGCGGGTTGTATCCAGGTTTGTATCTGGCAATGCGTATGGGAGTAAGATATGCTCTATGTAGTGTAAACAGTTGAGTAAGTTTGTCTGAGGCTTTTAAGGAGGTAAGCCAGTGTGCTGTTAGGGCCTCCTCCCATTCGTCCTTGTCCAAGTGACCCACATGCGACTCCCAGGTAAGTGTTTTCTGGGTCATTAATATCTGTGCTCCTGGCAGAGCCAGTTGTTGGTAAATGTAAGATATCAATTTTGTTGATGAGGCTTTTTGTAATTCAGACTGAGGGGAATCGGGAAATTGAGTCAGATATGCATGTTTAAGTTGAAGGTATCGGAACAGAATATGGTTAGGTAGTTGGAATTCTTGCTGCATTTGTGTGAATATTTTTAGACAGTCATTACTTATAACCAGTCTGCTTATCCCAGAGATTGGCATGGGGGAGTGCCTGGAATTCCGGGAGGAGTTTATTGTTTCAAAGCGGAGTCCGGCCGCTTTACCGCAAGGAGTCCAATTCTGTCAAGGGTCTTATCCCATATTTTTAATGCTTGGACTGTGATGGAGGGTAGTGATTGGGGCATTGGGGGTACGTCTGGGATCTGGGACAGGGCTAGGAATCTCTCCAATTCGGAATGATTCCAATGGTAAATGTGAGAGAGTTGTGAAGCGTAGTAGTATAGTTGAATCTGACACAGCCAGGCCCCCGGCATCCAGTGGCCTCTTAAGTGTTGCCCAAGACACTTTGCTTCTGGCTCCTCTCCATATGAAAGATTTAAGGATGTGGTCAAGAGCTTTAAAGTATTTCAGAGGGATAAAAGTGGGGGAGTGCCAGAGTAAATAAAGTATCTTTGGAAGAAGGATCATTTTAGTTAAGTTTATTCTTCCCATTATAGGAGCAGTTTGGACCATAGTTGGACTTAAAGGACAACTCCACCCTCATAAGAACATCTTTTAGAAAGAATGGCCTCTTTAAAATGTAAGTTTTCATTTTGGGGCTGGAATTGCCCTTTAAGATTTAGTTAGTGTGAAGATAGCTTCAATGTTTAATTGAGCGTATTCTTGGGGAATTGGATATGTGTATACCAAGGTATTTAATTATACTGGTGAGGGTCAGAGGGAGTAGGGTAGTAGTCTGGGAATTTATCCATTGGGAGAATTTGGGATTTGGACCAGTTGATTACTAGGCCCGAGTGTGTTCTGTATTCATTAAGTAACTGTAGAATCAGTCTCAGAGAGTGTCCCTAGTCTGGTAGATATAGGAGGAGGTCGTCCGCATATAATCCTATCACTTCATTAAGCCTGGACAGCTAGTGGCTCAATGGCAAGTGCATAGAGAAGGGGGGGAGAGGGGACAGCCCTGGCGGGTACCTCTGGAGAGTGGGAAGGGTTCGGATGTATATCCGCTGGCTGAAACTCGGGCAATTGGGTTAGTATATAGGAGCTGCAGCCATCGTATGTAATTAGGTCCAAAGCCAAATCCCCTGAGAGCGTGCCAGAGGAAGTTCCGCTCGACCGAATTGAAGGCCTTGGCTGCATCTAAACTGATCACCACGCTAGATCCCATTTGTGTATGAGTTGCCTGTATGTTCCAGAATAATCTGCGAGTGTTTAGGGTGGTATTCTTTCTTAGGGGTCTTTGCCTTGCTTAGGGATTAAGATAACCTAGTTTCCTTTTTGTTAAAAAAGTCATAATTCTGCTCTCAGCAAGAGTGCTCTCTGGCACTTCCGGGTAAGGCATTTAGTCTCGGATGTGACAGTGACGTCACAGCCAATCACCGACTGCCATTTCCAGACGAGACTTCACTGCAGCTGCTCAGGAACGCAAAAAGAACAGAGCAGTGGAGAGGGAGTGGAAAGACAGGAAGCGCCAGTGGATCACATTCTTTTAAGTATGATTACTCTTGAGCAGAATTATTACATTTTAACAAAACGGAACCTAGGTTTTGGGGGTCCTGCCTAGTATATTAAAAAATTTTATTAGGGGGTGGACATTCCCTTAATGTATGGTTGTAGGGCCTAGCATCCGGTTACTCAAATATTTATTAAATGATAATACAATTCTTTGTGGAGAGATAGATATTTAGTCCATTTCAATTTCAGGGAGAGGTTTTGGCAAGCAAATGAGTGCATTAAACCAGGAAAGGGAGGAGACTGATCAGAGCCAATCAAAGCAATTCAATTTGGAAATACTACATAAGGTTTTACCATCTGTTTGTTGATTATTTAACAGCCAATTTAGAGAAGTTGCAATGTGTACCACCAGACAATCTAGGCTAAAACTTTGAGAATTTAAAGAAATAGTTCACTCACAAAATTATTCCTTTATTGCACTAATTGAAGAACGGTAAAGGAGCGAGAGAACTTGCTCTCGAGCTTGATCCACTGCCATCTCCTCTGACAGGTCCCAGCTTTTCTTAACTATAACATGCATGCACTCTAATGCATGCTATAGTTAAATAAAACTGGAAACAGTCAGGAATTGTCAGAGGGGCCTGCTATGGATCATGCTGGAGGGTTAGTTCTGTACCTTTGCTCCTGTTAGATGAATTGAAGAGCGATAGGTAAGGCATTTACCTCCCATTCTTCAATTAGTGCAATAAGGGAAGAATTCCTTTAAACCTTAACCTTTCGTAGTACCTTTACCTTACATAGAACCAATTCTCCAGCATGTTTTAAATAATTTTATTTGTATTCCTTTAGACCTTTTTAATCTTTAGTCTCAAAAAAACAAATACAACCCTGGGTGTGATGTCTTTGGTACAGTCCTCTAAGTTAAAGACCCTATTTTGTCACCTAAACTGTTCTAGTGAACAGATCCGTAGAGATTAAGGCTAACATCACTTAAGCTTAAGGCCTCCATACACGGCATCAATTTGATCTAATTCAACAAACTGATTGGAATATCTAGGACATTTTTTCTGTGTTTTCGATAGACCGATCAGCGATATGTTCGGTCAATCTAAAAAAAAACTTGATCGTGCATAATAGGTTATTTTACATGGGGTAGATGGAAAATTTCCAATCTTCTATGGAAGATTGGCAGCGCAAGGTAAATTTCTACACAACAGAAAGTTGACTTCATTACTTTGTAGGTGTCCCTTCCACTTACATGAAACCATTTAGTTCCTGTACATTACACACATATATCCGATTTTACGTACCCGACTGAGCGCTCCCACATTAGACTGATCCTGCCAGAACCGCCTTTCCCATTCTTGTATGCGACTGACATGTGATCGCACATCCCATTCATTTTGTGATCGCATAGAAGTACTGAAAAGGCGATTCCATCAGGATCGGTCTAATATAGCAGGATCGCTCGTTTGGTTAAGTAAAATTGGATATATGTGTGGCAACCTTTCGTGTGCTTTTTTTTGTGCTTCAAGTGGATGGCTGGTGGTTACATAGGACTATTGCAATGGCAGAGAGAAGTTAGCATAGAGCCTTGCTTGTGTTAAGAGTGCCAGACTATTTACCTTCATTAATTAGAAGTGAGGTCTTTCCCACACTTCATTTCCCTTTAGTAATAGTCTAAAAGTTTACCACACAACATTTTCTTATTTAAGGCAACTCTGGTTACAAACTATGACATGCCAAAACATCAGCATTGTCTTAGTATTACCTGACCGTCAGACTGATAATCGGTATATTGTTTGGTACATCTGTCAGTCAAGAAGAAAAGGCCAGAAGTCTGCTGTGTGTATTGGCCCATACCGGATTCAAAAGAAAGATTATACATGTACTAGTGCTCCATATAGTACCTCTGTTGAGTTAGGGATATAAAGCTTTGCTTTTAGCAAGAAAGAGTACATTAGGTTGCAGGTTCTATTCCCCAGACTTACTTTTAATTCTTACTAAAACAATATCCAGTTTCTTACACCAATGCTAGCAAAGAAATACACTGCAAAGATTTATTTTCATGTTTGTATGAAAAGCAAAGCAATATATAGTTGTAAGGGATTTCACAAAAACCACTGAAATCTTTTCTGTAACAGGGAGGATCTCTGTGCTTTTATATGAATGGATGTCTGCTTCTACAAAGCAAGGTGGCAGCCTCCTTGTTTAGATCTGTTGAGCACAACAGAGCATGTGATGTGTACTGCGTACACTTGGCTGGGTGTCACACAGCTAAGGTGAATTATGGGAGCTTACCCTTGTACCCAAAGGTTCATTTCATAAATCACACAGCAGCCACAGCAAAAGGAGAGGTGGGACACAGCTTGTTGTATGTTTGTGGAATTTGCCATGTTTATTCGGACAATGTTGTCTGGAAACTTTAGTTCCCCTTTTTCCAGACAAAGAAATTGCTGACTTTGAAACAACTTCAAGTTCTGAGATTTCTTTCCATAAATACAGTATTATTAAGTTCATCCCTCCCAACAATGGGACCAGGGAGTTAAGGGTATGTACTATCAACCTAGAATTCCCTATAAGTTTCACTATTTAAAGGGTAATCTGGTCAGCATACTTATATATTTATGACTATTAATCAGTTTAGATATTAATATATAAATTGCATTTGTGAATTTATCATAAAAAAAGCCACTGTATTTTATTGTCAAGTCCAGCATGTCCACCCCCAAAACTATAATTTAACCCACCACTGGCCCCACTGTATAGGGTTAAAAAAAATCCTTACCATACTCCTCTGCTCCAAATGGTTCTCCTGCGAATGTGAAGAGAATGAGCTGTCTGAGTCATCTAGAGGTCTGCTACTTCCCTGTCCTTGTTGAGAACACCCCCCCATCCCTCCATGTTGCAGTATCTTTTAAAAAATAAATAAATAAAATTCCGTAGTGTAGGGACCCCTCTCCCAACCCTAACCGCCATGTTAATATTGTAAAAATGCCCCCAAAAGCTAACTTACCAGAACATGTTCCTTTGTTCCCAGAAGTAACATTACAGGCCAAGGCTGTGGGAATGAAGGCAGGTGAGTAAGAACTGTGGGACTTATTTACAACATAAACATGGTGGTTAGAGTTAGAGGGGGGGTGCCTACACTACGGCAAAAAAATTAAATTTTAGGGTGCACATACCCTTTAAAGGAATTACATGAAAAAAATCCTTTAAAAGAGTATCTCCACTCACAAAAGTGCCTTAGCTTTTTCCCTTTAGTTGAAGAATGGGTGGTAAAGGAGCTATGTCTTACATCCCGTCCTTCAATTAAACATTCAGGAGCATACAGTGCAAGCTCTTTCTGGACCTGTCAGAGGCACATCCCCTAAAGTAATTATTTGTTGGAAGCACTTGTTGATTTTATTACAGCACTCAGATTCTTATCCAAGACAACAATCAGTTTGGCATATCTGGACTTGGCAAGATTTGCCTACTATTTATAGAAAAATCATAAATATTCTCTTATGTATGAGAACTATAAATGTCCTGAAAGACATGCAAAGTTTCTCCTTTATGTCCTGTGGTTAATGCATGCAGTGTTCTCCCCAGAATTTTTTCCCAGCTGGGTGGCATGAAAAAGTAGCCGGGTGGGGTGGGACAGGGAAATTTGGTGGTGGGGGAAAATGTCCACTGCATCATGCTCATTATATAGGTCAGAGATGTCTAACTTTCGTCCCACTAGATGTTTGAAAACTATGACACACAGTATTCCGTAGTTGTAGAATGCAGGGAGTTGTAGTTCTTCAACATCTGCAGGGAGTTAAAGTTCTGCAACATCTGCAGGGAGATGTAGTTCTACAACATCTGAAGGTAACTCAGATATAACATGGCAGCACAAGCAAATTGGGATCTTGGTAAAGCTAGTTAACATGTGCAAAAATAATCAAGTGCAAGTATAAAACAGGGGTCTGGACTGGGCAGTTTTGGCGGTAGTTTTTACTGACCTATTGGCACACCTATTAAACCTACATCTAAATTCTTTTAAATCACAAGTGTCATCTCAAGAAATTTTTTCCAGCAGGGTAGCATGAAAAAGTAGCCGGGTGGGCCGCCCAGCTAAAAGACCCTAGGGAGAACACTGGCATGTGTCAAGAACCTCTGACATAACGCGCAATACAGCCTAAAGTTATATCGCCATTCATCCAACTTGCAGACATGACAGTTTCAATCTTGTTAGAACTCATCACTGTAAGATACAGGTTCATGGCTTCTACAGAATAGGACTTAGGAACACAAGATACCAGTCAGCTATTTAGCTTAAGGTTGAAAGGAGCAAAAAGCCCTTGAGAGTATAAAATTGAGCCTTCTTAAGATAAAAGGTATGTAACAGCCTCATGCTATTTAAAGGATAAGTACACTGTAAAAGCAAGTTAAGTTTATTGGAAGCAGCAGCTTTAAAAAATCTGTGTTCCCCCCCCCCCTTTTTTTTTATTTCTAGTTCCCCCCTGACCCTACCTTTCAGGATGTAAAGTTGCTGACATCTTGGATTGCATTGTAGACTCTTTAGCTCCGCCCCTCCGAGACTTGCACACTTTTTACATGTGCTGCCATCCGGTAAAGTGTGGTCTCAGCCTTAAAGGAATAGTTCACTGAGAATGTGAACTGTTGCTTTGATGCATTAATTAAAGAAGGGGAGGTAAAGGACGTGTGTCTTAAATTTACCTTGCGTGCGATCCACCACCTGCTCCACTGAAAGGTCCCGACTGTTTTGGTTTAGTGTGTATGCACGCTATAGTTAAAAAAAGCCTCTACCCATTTTTCAATTAATGCATTAAAGGAATAGTTAAATTTCTCTTTAAGAGGCGAATAGTATAGGGTTCCAGTACTAATGTATAAAGCATAGGGGGCCAATATTCACATTATGGAGGGCCAGAAGCTACTGTTTAAAGAATAATGTCATCTAGTGTGGGGCCAGTGGCATAACTAAATCAGAAAATTCTGATGAGAGACCTTTGCTGGTAAACGATTCATCCCCGAGTGCCACCAGGGAGTTTGTAATGGAGATTTCACTGTTGGGAAAACTGACTTTCCCACACAATCTTATTAAATCTCATCAGTGTTGGATACAGATTCATGACTTATGGGGTAGGCATCACGCAATAAGTCCATTGGAACTTGTCAGAGGACGCTGCAGAGGAGCGAGAGATCAGGTAAGTTCTATAATTTCTTACCCGGCTCCTGCACGTTTTATTGAAGAACAGGAGGTAAAACAAAGCTCCTTTACCTCCTATTCCAGAAGCTGCAGAGAGGGGCCAGACCACCAGCCACATCTGTGGTTGGCTGCCGGTCAGCCAATCACAGACGCGGCTGCTGGCTAATAAGATGGCCGTGGGATGCAAGTATGACTGGGAAAATTTTAATACAGATCTAACACGTCAGTTGGGGGTGGGAAGGGGAGGAAATATAGCTAAATGATTTTAAGCAAGGGGAATCATTTGGATATTTTTTCAGGTGCCAAAAAGTCTAGAGACGGTCCTGGGGATCCGGATGATGGGTGGGAGGGAGGGGTGGAAAGGGCTCCTCTTCGCATGTCAGACTACCTCCCGGAGGCAAGACAGGTGGCAGAGAAATTTGGACAGGAATACAGATCCTACTCTGGAGTTTGGACTTTGGACAAGCACTGCAGGAAAACCATAAGGTGCAGAGATGCAAGGTAAATACCTAAAGTAATGGTATCTGTACATATACCCACATAAACACAAGTACAAATGTCTCTGTCCATATGTAAATATCTTTGGTAATGGTGTCATAACGTCCCATTTATTAGAGAGGGTCAAATAATAATGTTTTGCGCTGTGTAACTTTAACAAGATACCAGTTCAGTAATACAAACTCAAGTTTAAATACATAGCTCAAGGGTTCCAATCAGCAGTACAGGTTAGTGCTTCCACAATATATATATAACACATGCACAATGATATTAATTAATAAATACTGTCCACATAATCTAGCTGGTGTTGAAGTTGCGCTGGGATTTTTCTGGTAAAAAATAAACGAATATTAACAGCTCTGGGTAAATAAGGCTCTTGATAAGTGTAACAGTAATGAAATGCTCAGTCCAATTCAGCAATACAAACCCAAATAGTTAACTCCAGTAATAATATTTATAAAGACTATGCACATGCTAACATAAATAGCCCCCTACTACCTCACATAAGTCCAAATGTCTTTGGTAATGAGGTCTTATAATGCCCTATACATTACAGAGGGTGCCCAACTACTATAATAAAGTTGCACAAACACAATATTAATTAAGACTGTACCATTACACAAGTCCAAATGCCTCTGCCCACACCTACATAATGTTTGGAATAGTGTCCAGTATATTACAGAGCATGCACAAAATGCTATTGATATTTTTTGAAACTATAACAGGATACCAATTCAGTAATACAAATACACAAGTTTAAATAACTAGCTCAATGGACTCTATGGTGCCCATACATTACTTAACATTTCTCATGATACTTCTATAAATAGTAGGCAAATGTGTTTGGCTATGTGTGGATATAAAATATCTACACATTTATAAAATGTAAGGGTTTTGTACAATAAAAGAAAACAAAGGCAAGAAGTTAATCAAATTCAGATTCTATCACATCCCCTGAACCTATATTTTGACTTTTTTGTTGAAGCATTTTATTACAGCACATGGTTGTTGTAAACATTTTTACACAAAATTAAGAAATAACATCACAAAATTAACATTTGTTAACTGTGGGGTGTTTTAATAATTTGCTCAAGTTTATCATTTTTAGGGCTAGGCCACACTGCACTTTTTTTGCATTTGCGTTTTTTCATATCATTGAAAATGCGGCAATGCACTGTAACTTGCGTTTTTGGGTGCGTTGCAATTTGCGTTCCGCATTTTAAATCGCAAGCGTTTTTCAATAGTTAATGAAAAAATGCATGTGCAAACGCAACTAAATCGCATGCGATTGCGCTGCAGTGTGGCCGTGCCCTAACAAATGGCCAGTGTTCTAATAGATGGGTAACTGTGGTCTCAAATTCTTCAAAACTAGTAATAATTATATAAAAAGCTTTCCATCATACCTTCAAAATAAAACCTAAATCACATCTCTAGATAAAATTTGTAATACGTTATTGCTGGAAAGGTTCAGCAATTTAACTTTCTGGTTGAACTCTTTTTGTTTTTAGCCATGTGACCAGCCTGTCTGCATTAATAAAAAAGGGGAAAAGAGCCGGCAGAGGTCAGGTGATGGCACTCAACCTACTGGAAGCAGGAAGTTTGAAAATTCACCCCAATGTAATTTCTCACAAGCTTCAGCCAGAGATGTGATTGTTGGCTCAATGTAAAGGATATACTACAGGCTTTCATTTAACCCTAAATTGTTTTGAGACCACAGTTGCCCTTTAAAGGGTATCTCCACTGCTAAAAAATGTTTTTGTTATTAAAGGGCATCTATAGTGAAAAAAACACATTGCCCCTTTGCAAAGTTAAATTTATGTACTCTGTGCTGCCTTAATCCTATCTCTGTCAGTGACTATGTTTAACCATGGTGTCAGATCTCTGTGCAGCACTCCCCCCTTCCCCCTCCCCTCAGTTACCTCCTCCATGTCTCAACTCCGGCTAACCGACAAGCTTATGTGCAGTAGGAGTTAAAAGTTCAACATCCTGAAAAACACACCCACGCACAGTGGCCAATAGAAAGCAAGCTGTCCTGGAGACATGAAGAAGGAGAACAGTACAGTTTACGATCTCTCACTTTGTGACCCATTATCAAATCAGTGAAAGCTATTAAGAAGGGGGGTCAAGTGCAGCCTTATATCTACCATCAAAGCTACCTCTCTCACCCTGCTAATGCTCTTATCTCTATGTTTATTACAGAGCAGGGAGGGGGGGGATCACGTCACAGGGATTTGATTGACAGTCCAAGTAGGAGTAGAGGAATGCAATCACGTATTCTTCTAACTGGTGTATCTCAGGACACAGAGGGAATCTGAAAAAAGTGAAGACACTCTGGGGGTTGTGGGGAATTATAGAACACATGGAAGGAAAGAAAAAAAAAGTTCATTTTCCCACTATAGATGCCCTTTAAGTTTTATTGAAAAACGGGAGGTAAAGGAGCTATGTCTTAGTTGACTTATATGCGATGCGCATAGAGTACAGAGTCCGTCGGGACCTTTCAGACTAAGCGACGGAGGAGTGCGCGATCAGGTAAGTACCTTACCTTCACTTCTGGCTCCAGACGGTTTTATTGAAGAACGTGAGGTAAGAGACAGCTCCTTTACCTCCCATTATTTAATAAAACTGAATAGCAAAAAACATTTTTAGCCGTGAACAGAGGCCTCAGAACAGATTTCTGTGCACTCATGTGCACATTTTATAACAGTGCCTGTGTTTCCTACAATGACCTTTTATCGAAACGCATGTTATCAGCACAAAAATAGGACTGTGATAACAAGAGTCCTGATTTTGGCCAGGAACACAAAGACACAACACAGGGGCCTTCTACATTAGCTGGCCATTGGCATGTGGATTGCAAAACACAATCAGGGTTGCAGCCATGGGGGCCTAGGCCTTAGTACCAAGTATTGCATATATGCAATTATTTAACCTGTAAATAGTAGTTTGTGGCTACTGAGATTTAGAACAGCAACAGGTGAAAATGTCTTGGCACCGAAACCATGATATAAAGGAAGAAGCATATAAGGAAAAAGTGATTTTAAGTTCATATTATATTTCTAACAGAATATCAAATTGTGATTTTTACAAAAACACACTTAATATAACAGTATACGTAAGTCACAGAAGAGTCGGAGATAGGCTATATTAAAGTCCTATAGCAGCGGCTTGTGTAAAAGCAAGAAATCACTATACATACACTGCAATTTAGCTTCTAAAACTACCTCAGTTTAGAACACATTTCAAAATATGCTATATACCGGTACTTAAAACCTTAGGGAAAAAAAGTGGCATCTGAGCTCTAAACACAGCAAACAATAAATAGTAACAAGTGTGTTTACCAATTTTGTCAGTAAAAGATTGTGCCAAAATAAAAGGAATGGAAAACCCTTCATTGGTAGCCTTTTATGTCAGAAACATGCTGACAAATTGGATGTCACTACGCTGTGGACAATTACCAGATCAAAATTAAAATTCTTGCAGCACCAATCTTACTTTTCCAACAAACTGGATAGACTTCTTAAAGAGCATGTCCACCCGAATTTTTTTTTTTATATATGGTATTCCCCATGGGCTCCCAGCCCCAACCGCATAATTTATTTTTTTAAAAAGCCCCCCAAACTCTACTTACCTCCCCTCTTTCCTCCGCCGCGCTCCCGGCCCTCTGCTTGCTAGAAAATGCAAGCAGAGGGGCGGGACCGGCAGCCGCGTCTGTGATTGGCTGAGCGGCAGCCAATCACGGACGCGGCTGCCGGCAGCTCACTTCGCCGGAGGAAAGAGGAGAGGTAAGTAAAGTTTGGGGAGCTTTCTAAAGGTACAAATATTGCGGTTGGGGCTGGGAGCCCTTGGGGAATACCATATATAAAGCATTTTACGCTAGGGGGAGGGAATCGAGAGAGGGTGGGAGAGGGAGGGAGAGGGAGGGGGGAGAAGAGCTGCAGTACGCATGGCAAAAATCTACCTGAGGCCAGGAAGCAGGCAGTGTCCTATATGGACTTGCTAGCCTCCTGGTGGGCAGTTTTTGGGACTTTGGGGGGGCACTACCGGAGAACCCTATGGAGCTGGGATGTGAGGTAAGGATTAAACTACACTACATGGTGGGGCCAGTAGTTGGGGGGATTATAGTTTTGGGGGTGGACATGCCCTTTAAATCCTTTAATGCACTTATACAGTCTAATTTAAAGGGAAAACCCACATATCAAAAAAAAATCTGCTCCCCTTCCCCTCTGGATTATCAAAAGGTCTCTATCAAGCTCACACATTCGTAATAAGAGACCTCAGCTGCCAAAGCCATGACCGACTACTGCTAACCAAAAGAGCCAGGGGGTAAATAAGTGGGGGAGCAGAATATTTTACAACATAACGGTTTAGTTTCACATGTCAACTTTCTTAGTACTGCAATTCTAATGAGGGGGGGTTAACATTTTCAATTAAGGGGTGCCCTTTAAACTGCATAAAATAGAAATAAACAAAAACTGTCTGACCCACATCTTATAAGGAATGTATTGATGGACCCTTACCTTTAAGCAGAGGCAAAGGTGTTAACTCTATTGGCTTGCCCTGAGATCTGAACTGAGAAGAGCTTTGAGATCTCTTCTGCCTGGCTTTTCTGACGGACTTCCGAGAAAATCCGTCTACTTTATCCACTGATGGAGGAGTGGTTGGTGCTGAGGACATATCCCTTTGGGAGAAAAAACAAATTGTTAATATATCCAACATCCTCCTAAAATGCAGGTTAATACAATCGTAATTAACAGCAATTATTGCTACTATACTATAAAATCTGCAGAGACCATTAGTTTTGTCTGGAGCTTAGTTTCTACAAGTTACCATCTCCTTGCTCTCCTCCACAAACAAGCAAAATACAAATGGAAGTGTAATAAAGCGCCTGCACTAAAAAGCATACCAAGTTAAGAATGTTTTGGGAGATAAATCTTTAAAAAAGAGGACATTGGAACAAGCAATGCAAACATTGGTCAATTATTTTGACTGATTTTCAAAATATATATCAATTGTGATATAATTTGATCGATACTTCTTGAATAGGGGTCCCCGGGTGTTTTGTACTTGAAGTGTCAGGGTAAGTACAATATCAATATTCCTACTCAGCACAACCTGCTATGTACAGCAATATGCTTAAAGACAAGAGGGGACCTTTCTAGGGCATTGGCATACGGAACTACTGTTCAATCAAAATAGTTTTTTCCAATTATTGAAAATAAAACTCTAAGTAAATGCTGGTTGTGACAGCGTCAAACAATCTAACACAACAGGTAGGACAAAGGCTCTTATATAATGAGAGAATGATGTTTACAGCTCCATTTAATAATGGAGTCCGAAACTGAATAGTTCATATCAACACAAGAAGATATTTTAATTGCTATGATTTCTCTTAATATAATAGTATATTGTGGTGTTTAAATTTAAGGGCATGTGCACCACCCTTTTCTTAGGAGTATGCTTTAAGGTGCATGCTTGCAAAATTAAGTTTAAGTCAACTCTGTTAGGGGAAAGAACATCGCATTTAGAGGCATACCACTTCCAGTACAGAGAAAGATTTTTTTTTTCTAAAGGGGCTGAAGATAAAGATAGGAATAGCTAGAATTACAGTTTAATTGTAGCTGAGGTTGGGTATAGTTGCCCTTTAAACCATGTCATCCTTTTATATACATAAAAGAAAGTAGGGTAAATGAGAAATTGTCAGTCCATATAAGCAGATGAGCCTTCTGCAACATGTTTGCAAACATCAGTGGGAGGCTCATTTACACTACAGAGTACCACTAGGTATTGCAGCAATGGCTATGGTTTGTAGTACATGTTTCTACAATGTAGAGGTTTTCTACATGTCTACACAGTATAAAGCAAGATGTAGAAAATCTGCTTGATCCATTTCTATGAGTATCTACTCAAATTTGTATGGACAATACCATGTGAAATTGTGTCCCTTTTTAAGATTCACCCAGAATGAGAACCTTGGGTAGGTGCTTCCCTTGAGTTAACATTCATTTACTTTTAGTCTTAAGAAAGCTGCAACTGCTTATCCAGTTCAAACCTGCCCAGACAAGTGTATTCATAACTTTCATGTAAGATTAAAAACTGGTACATTACCTAATGACAACTTAGAGAAAAATAAAGCAGCCAACCAGGATGCTGAATTGCTACCATCTAATACTTAAAGGATAAGTACACAGGAAAATTAAAGTGATACTGTGGTCTCCAAACAAGTTACGTTTAAATGTCGGTTTCCTACCTTTAAAATGAGCCATCAACCACCTCTCTATGTGCTCCACAGCCCAATATCAGAAATGACTGACCAGAAAGTTAATGGGTGGGAGGCTGACTTGTGACATTCCTGAGCTTCTCTCCTGCACAGTGCCGCCGGCGAGCATAGCCTCAGACTCCCTCAGTGTGTGAGGGAGGCGGTAGTGCCTCCTCCTCTCTGCTGTGTGAAGTCCTGACAGAGAAGGTAAGGGAACTACAGCCCTTCTCTTTCACTGTGTGAAAACAGCCTTTTCAGGCAGAGTTCTCACTCTGCCTGAAAAGGCTGATTCCACAGAGTTTTTCTGTAGTGGGGGGGGGGGTGGTGTCTAAGTAACCCACAAAACCTGTGAGTGGGCGGGGCCACAGCACCCGAGAGTGGGCAGGGCCACATGGGGCTGTAAGATAATGGGTCATGGGGGGCCTGCAATTGAAGGGACCATGGGGTCCATGAGAGGGAGGGACCAGGGCGCTGCAAAGGGGAGGAGACACAGGGCAGATTGACTGAATTTCAGAGCAGGAAGCAGGGACTGTAGGGGACCTGGTGATGCTGCTGCCATATCACACACAAAAATGTAAATATCTTCAAAACTATGCAAAATAAACAATGGAAATAAATTGCAAAAATTCTCAGGAGAGCAATTCCTATCAATTTACCTAAAGTCATTTTTGGACCACAGTTCCCCTTTAAGTTATGCTCAATTTGAAGCTGCAGCTTTAAAAATGCTTTTGGCATTAGCTTACTAAGTCCGTCAGGACCTGTCAGAGGACGCGGCGGAGAAGCGAGAGATCAGGTAAGTTCTGTATCTTTGTTCCAGGCTCCTGAACGTTTTATTGAAGAATGGGAGAAAAGACAGCTCCTTTTCCTCCCGTTCTTCAATATAACTGAATTAAAAAAAGTGATTTTAGCTGTGGAGATACTCTTTAATAAAGTGTAAAAACAAAAAAAGTGTGTCATGGTAATATATTTAGGGAACATTGCTCTCAATATTTTATCAGCATTTCCACATGGAGAGGGAAACATTATGTTACCATGCTTTATCTGGAAATAAGTTGGTTTGCATGGGATGGTGACATCACTTCCCCTGCTCTATGGGAAACCTCTTAGGAAAGGATATCAAACACTTATGTTTTCAAAATTTAAGGTAGTGATTCAGGATACTGGATTGGTGCCTTATCTACCAAAAGTTTAGATCTAAAATTTAGCAAGGAGATGCAGTATCAGGCTCTATCACCCAAATTTATTTTTGAATACAGTGTGGTGATACAAATGCAATAGCTAACTGGACAGTGGATTAAAGGACAACTATACTTTAAAAATTTACTTTTTAAAAATAAAAAGCACCTGGGGCAAAGACATAGGATTGATTATTCCCAATATTGTTTTGTTGAGGAGCTACAGCGCATAAAGTTTTCATCTGCCAGGTTATGGCCAGGGGAAATTCTATATTAAAGATAGTTCTGAAGCATACAGGAAGACTGGCAGAAGCAGTTTTCTTTGTCCTGCTGCTCCTCATAGAAATAAAATTGGGAGGTAAAAACACCAATCCTACCTCAGGCACTTTTTATTTTAATATTTTTTTTAAAACTCTATACGCACTATAGTTTCCCTTTAAGTGCTAGACCAAAGTAGCACGTTTGGATCACGATTTGCAAACGGATTGCTCTAGTGGAAGTGCAGGCAAGTAGAAGACTATGGGACCGGCCCCACTATATGCGCTGCTCTTCCGTGTGCTATCGTAGAGCATGCAATCCTCATTTTTGGTATGTATTGCATGCGCTTCGATAAAGCTCAAGTGGGACCAGGCCCTAAGCAAACATACATTTTTTTTTAGTTTAATAACAGTATAACAGGAAAACAGCCAAAGCAACTGTTTTTATACTTAAATACATACCCATCCTGTCCCATAAAACTGAATACCAAATTTGCAGTAAAGGCCTCTTGCAGGAGGACATAGAAGGGTAATTTAATTTAAGCAACAAGTATCCTGCACACCAATCTTAAATGCATTTCCATATGCTTATTTGCAGCTGATCCAAATAATATGTATCAACACCAGACTTAAAGAAAATGTTATTAGCACATATACGTGCTCACATGTGACCTTTCGGTGCTAATATGGCACATTCACCTACAATGCACTCTATAGTTAAACTGAACTGGAAGCGGTCTGGAATTTTCAATGGAGCCAGCAGAGGATTGCGCGCAAGGTAAATATACTCACCTTAAGCTGGGTACACACGATGAGATATTTTGGTCCGATCGACCGATAGTTCAGTGTATCGGTCGATCAGACCAAAATTATCGCATCCGAATGCTCCCATGTCCGACCGACCGACCGTTCGTCCGAATCAGATAAAAGGATGATCGGACATGGTGGAAAACCTCGTCCGATCGTGCAGTCTACGGACACTCTACGGACCGCACGATCGGTCGCGGTAACTATCGGACGCGGCTGCTTTTGCCGCGACCAACAGTCCTTCCTCCTGGCCGACCGGTCGAAAGTATCGAACGTTCGGTCAGGAGGAAAAATCGCTAGGTGTGTACCTAGCTTAAGTTCCTGGCTTCTGGTTGATTGATTGAAGAACGGAAGGTAAGGCATAGCTCCTTTACCTCCCAGTGTTCAATCAATGCATTAAAGGAATAGTTCACTGAAATTAAGTTTGGAGTGTGCGGATACAGATTTATTTATTTTCTGACATATAGAAGAACATGATCTTGGTTAACCTGTTAAAAGTAGCTCAGCAGTCATGGTTTCTGTATGCAAGAGACGCTGCAGACAGGAGTGGCTGTGGTAACTGTGGTGTCCATTCAAGTGACTTTTTAAAATAGCTCTCATACCTTTCAAACAAGCCAAGGATTAGGTCTCTAGCTTAGGTCCCTCCGCTGACCCCCTGTACTGAAGTATAGGGAGGCAGGCATGATTGTTAGGTGTGTGGCAGTCACAGATGATCTACATATACGGTACTTCATATAGGGGGAATGCTCATGACTGTGTGTAGCCACATCTATAAAAGCTGACAGACCAAATCTGTATAACGGTCTTCTTTCAAAAATTGGTACTTTGTGCACCCAGTTTAAAATTAAGTATAGTACAACAGCAAAATTGGTTATACTGCTTGAAGATTCCTTAATATTCAGCAAAACATTTGCATAACAGGCTTAAGTGTCAGTTTAAAGTAGGGTCTTGATACTGTAAAATAACTGCTCCAAAGTATTTTACAGCTATAGACTGCATAAGAGATAAAAAAAAAAAAAAAGAACACAAGATCCAAATCAATCTAATTTTGCATTTAGGCATAAACAGTAGAGCTGTACAGTAGATTTGGAGGCATGACTGCCTTCAAAATACACTTTCAAAAGATTTATATAAACCAACAGAATGTCATAACACATTTATATTTTACAATTATTGGAGTATATTTCTAATTACTTTTAGAATACAAAAAGTGTCCCCATATGTACCTGTGTATACTCTCTGCTCATCACATTTTTGTCCCCTTTGTACAACATTTTTTATTATACGATTGTACAGCACTGCCTCCCAAGTGGCGCTATATAAATAAACATATACATACATACAAATACTATATAACTACATTATACAAATGCCTTAACCTGGGTACACACCATGCGATTTGTTATTTTCAGCCAACCATTTGCCAATAGTGAGAGGTCAGCCAGAACGAAGCAGTGATGGTCACGGTATAAGTAGCTGCTTTTTACATGCCTATAACTTAAGATCCAGAGAAGCTAGACACACAATCCTTGGCTTGTTTGAAAGGTATGTCAATATTTCCTTTTTGAGTGTGTAGTCCATAGAGGTTCTCATGATAGACTGTGGTTTTCCATTGTGTCCAAACGGTCATCATCAGTCATGACCCCCCTGAAAAAAAATCCAATATTTCAAGCCGATCGACCATTACACTGAAATGTCAGTCAGCACTCCGAAATATTGGATGGTGTGTGCCCAGCTTTAAGGTTCTTACACATGGGCATCGTCTGTGATCCCCTTTAAAAAAGTGTCTTACAATTGTCCTCTAGGCAATAATTCACAAATGTTTGCATTCAGTCGGGTGTTGTTCGCATATCAGGTCAACAAATCACATCCAACCTCACACAAAACGGACGATAATCACCCAAAGCACCCAATAGTGTCCACTCAATTGCTGGTGCATATCGCCTGTGTACAAACCTTAAAGGAATAGTTCACTCGATAAGTGAACTACCGTATATACTCGAGTATAAGTCGAATTTTTCAGGCTTTAAAATTAGCTTGGAAACCTAACCTCGACTTATACTCAGGTCAAGTCCTAATTTAGATCCAAATTCTGCAATTACGGATAGCAACCAGTAGGTGGCGCTGTGTTAACCTGCATAGAAAGTTACAGGAGCTGATCTGCCTTTACACTTCCTGCTTCCTGTAGTCTGGCTGCTGGACTCACTCAGCACTATCACTGCTAATCTGGATGCTGTAAATCTGATGGGTCTTCTGTTTGGGGCAAAAAACAGCTGCTAGTTCAGTGCAAATGACAGCTTGAAACTACAACTCTCAGGTGACATATTTAACTATTGTGGTCAGAGAGTCCTTTACTATATTGGGGACAGAGGGCCCTTTACTATATTGGGGACAGAGGGCCCTTTATTATATGGGGTTCAGGAAAATTGTAAATGATGGTAAGCTTAATTAAAAGTTTACTGAACCTTGCCACTCCACATGTTTAGAAACTGAAACTCCCAGCAACAAAGCATGCTGGGAGTTGTAGTTTCCAAACATCTGGAGTGCCAAGGAATTGGAGGTTACTGGTACTGGATTTGGCTATTACTGTATGGGATTAATGTATGGGAATTCTGCTGTCCATTTAAAGGGCAACTAAAGCCTAAAAACAACACAGAATCAGAAGGCAGTAGTGGTGATAATTTCTACCCTCGACTTATACTCGAGTCAATCAGTTTTTACAAAATTTTCAGGTAAAAATAGGTACCTCGACTTATACTCGAGTATATAAGGTATACCTTTAAAGTTTTGATTGAAGCCCGGGAGGTAAAGGACCATTATCGTGCGCACGCTGTAGAGGCTTAGAACCAGGAAGCAGTCGGAGATTTCAATCTCTTCAGTGGTGGATCGCGCAAAAGGTAAATATACTTACCTTCGTCCCTGGCTCATGCTCAAATGATTGAAGAACGGGGAAGGCATAGCTCCTTAACCTCCCGGGCTTCAATCAATACATTAAAGGAATAGTTCACCTCTTGATTGAACTATTCCTTTAAGGTGTTTGTGTAATTTGGCTATATAGTATTTGTATTCTAAAAGTGAATAGGAAGATACTCTAATAATGACATATAAACAAGTATCACTGCACAGACAAAACAAGCAAAGCCATTAGTAGTTACTTTTTATCCCCTCCATAATTAAAAAAAAAAATAAAACCTACACAACATACATTAAGTAATTTTATTATGATTTAGTTAAGACTGCAGATAAGCCTAAACCTCCTTGATGAGGGAGATAAGTATAGGACTGACATATTACACTATTATATTTAGGATGTGGGATGTTTTCTGATATTTTGCTTGAAATACTCTATACATGATCGGTCCGGTTTCTTTCTAAGCACTCAGCTCATGATATGTTTGAGTCTTTTTAAAATCTATTCCCCTATGCACATTTGAATAAAGGTATTTTATTTATATTTATACAAGCCTGAGTGCCTCAAAAGTTTCTTTGTATGTTCAAGCCCGGTGGTGAAGACTGCTTGAATATGCTGAACATGGTTCATTTGAGTAATGCTTAATTTTCTGCTTTCATTGGCTCACAAACTTACTTGATGCGCAATTGTTCACATATAGAATGAATCGTTGCGAAAATTATTTAAGATAAATGGGTATTTTTCACTTGCAGGTGTCTAACAATAAAAACAGTAAATATTACTGCTTAAAACATTTGGCTAATATCAGTATGTAAGAACACCCATAATGCACATGCAAACCCTGTCTATTTAGACAATATATTTGCATATATTAGCAATAAAAACATAATTAAACAAAAAAGCAAGAAGACTACCACAAAAAGTAATTCAAATTACATTATGGCTATTTGAATAAATATCCAACTCATGCGACAAATTAATGATAACGCAAATGCTACAACACTCAAAGGGTATGTCCACCGCCCAATAAAATTTGGGCACAAACCTTGCCCTTGTGATGTTAATATGTCTGAAAGCTCTCCCCAAATGTACTTACCTGCCTTTGATCCCTAGCTACCTTCTGCTTGTCTTCCGTGCACGGAAGCAAGCAGAAGGGGCTTGACCGGCATCAGCTCCTCTGATTGGCTAAGACATCACGCCTTAGCCAATCTCAGGAGCGGATGCCGGTCGAGCCCCTTCTGCTTGTCTTCTGTGCAGGCAAAAGGCATGAAAGACAAAGGGCAGCGAGGGAACGAGGGCTGGTTAAGTACATTTGGGAATAGCTTTAAGGTATATAAACCTCGCGAGGTCGAGGTTTATGCCCATTTCCTACCACATATTAAACTTTTTTTTTTTAGAGGGTGGACATTCCCTTCAACATACTGCTAATCTAAAACACTTCACTTTCCATATATGAAAATGCTTTGAAGAACAAATCTGCTTCAACTAGTCTATTAAAAGATTCTGCACACTAACAGGGAGATTCAATAAAGGTTCTTATCGTTTAAAATTGTGCTAATTTTGCCCCAACCAATCAGAACTTATGTAAAATATGAAAGCTAACATCTGATTGGTTGGGGCAAAATTAGCACCATTTTAAATAATAAGAACTTTCATTAAAAGATGGATTTTGGGTTCCAGTCGTTGCTTAACTACCACATTAATTTTAAACAAAAATTTGCTAAACCACTTCATTTGACTTTTGTATTCCTAGAGAAGTCACAGCAGACAACCACACACCTGCTTACCAACTCTATCATGCTTTAGCTCTTTTTAAGCTAAACGGTTATCCTACATTTCTGAAAAACAGCACTATTAACGACTGATAGCTGTCTGAGCATGTAAACTCCCCCCCACTAGTATCTGTATGCAGTTCCTCACACTTACATTGTAAGCTCTTTTGGGCAGAGTTTGTATACTCTGTATTTTATCATGTACAGAGTTGCATACCCTAGTGGCACTATATAAATAAAATTATACATACATATACCTCCCAGAATGCTCTTGGGCTTTTATTGATTATTGTGAGCTGTAGTTCAATAGCAACACATATCTAAATGTATACATATTATAATTGTATATATAACTAAGACTTCAAGTGTCTTCCCTACCAACATGCATGTTTCTTATGTAAACATCCTTCCATACCCATAACATTCCCAAACATTGTTAAAAATAAAAACACTATAGACATGTTAACAGCTAATATTTAGCCAATTGCTAGAAACATGAATTCTGGTTGGTGAGCACAGTGATCAGCAGAGGAAGGAAGGAATGTGGCTGGATTACCTTGAAGCTCCTGATAGGGATTAGAGATGTTTAGTGTTATTTCCCCCGGTGACCAGTGACTGCTGCTCGGACTATAGGCCTCAACACATCCACTGAGCCCAACCAGCCCGCTACCTTATGGGTAATCCCGGGAGTTCTCTCTCTCTCTCTCTCACACACACACAGGAACGGTTCACATTCCCTAAGCGGCCTGGGCTGCGGAAACCCTAGCGAACCGGGAAGACTGAGTTACGCGTTTAAAGCGGGGGACACGGTGTCTCTCGGAGGAACGTTGACCGAGAAGGGGGTTTATGCTTCTGTTTCTGGTAAGTGACTTTAGCGTCCCCCTAGCCTCTTTTTTGCTTTCTATTGTCAATATCACTGGGCTGAGTCCATGGCACACACACACAAAACACACATACAGCCTACCCTGCTTGTATCTAGCCCCGCCCGCTGTTTGCTGACGGAAGACGAAATGTGCTCATCTATTGGACACAGCAGGCTTTCTCTGGAGTAGCAACGATAGGAAGGAGAGAAGGCCCGAGACTCTGAGTTAGCAGGGTAGGTTGAGAGCGTAGATCGGCAAAGAGAAGAAGACGGGATTGGACGCTGTGATAAACGCCCGGATGGATAGAGAAATGCAAGGGCGGGAGCTGATCTACAAACGAATTGGTTGAGCGGCTGTGGTACAGAGTGCGGGGACTGAGGGTAAACATCATTCAGAAATTAATAAATACAAAACTCATTGGATTTCCCATTTGCAGCTTGTAGCGTCCCCATCTGGTTAATGTGAGTATGATGGAAGCTATCATTAGAAGTGTCAGACTGCATTTAGGGTTCCACTTCCAAACACAGAAAGTTCTATGGAGAATGAGATTACAGTAGTATAGTAAAGTATTATTGGATGAATAAAAACACACGTCCATCCAGTCCAACCCATCTAGCAATATTCTTATTTCCTGCCTAACTTGATCCAGAGGAAGGCAAAAAAACCCACCAAATTTATGAAGGGGGGAAAAAAATCCTTCCTGACTCCAAGTGGCAATCGGAAATTTCCCTGGTTCAACTTTATGTATCAATACTAGGGAAGGACGAACTCAAACTATTCAAACTAGTTTGTTTTTCGGACTCACAGCTGTATTCGATAATTATCGAAAATACGATAATTATCGAATTTACGGACTGTTCACTAACCCTAGAATGTACCATTCGTTAATCCTTGAATGTACCGTTCGCTAACCCTAAGAAGGATTGTTCATTCATTTTCGCAAACCCTCAAATGTACCGTTCGCTAACCATAGGAAAGATCGTTCATTCGTTTTCGCGAACCCTTGAATGTACCGTTCGCTAACCTAGGAAGGATCGTTCGTTCGATAATCTTCGAATGTACTATTCGCTAACCCCAGGAAGCTTTGTTCGTTCGTTCGATAATCCTCAAATGTACGGTTCGCTAACAGGAAGGATCGTTGGTTTGTTCGATAATCCTCGAAAATTTCATCAAATGTAGCTTGCGCAAAACCCAACAATTGCCCGCCTGTCTTCAGGAAGCGTTTTAACAAGTTTTGGTGACAGTGACATGTTCCCCAGACCATTTCCCAGGTGCCACAGCCATTTACAGTAACATACCATTGTTAGTTTAGCTGTAACTCAGACTTTTCGTGGTTTGACCATCTTTAATCAATACCAGTAAGTTGCAACATTCCTTGTTTGCAGAAACTCATCCAGGTTTTTTTTTTAAACTGACTAATGAACCTGCCATAACAACGTCCACTGGAGGACCATAGCTTTACCATTCTTACAGTGAAAAACTCTTTCCGTACTTCAAACCTAAACTTTTTTTCTTCAAGTCTTAAGGGATGTCCGCGTGTCCTCTGACATGCTCTATAGGTAAACAATGCCCCATATAGTTTATTGTATTTATACACAGTAATCATATCCCCACGCAAGTGCCTTTCCTCCTGCGTACATAATTGTAACTTATCCAGTCTCTTCCTATTTAAGCTCCCCCAATCCCTTTATTATTTTAGTTGCCCTTCTCTGAACCGTTTCCATTTCAAAGATGTCCTTTTTGTACACAGGATTCCAAAATTGCACTGCATATTCCAAATGAGGCCTTACCAATGCTTTGTAAAGAGGGAGAATAACATTTACCTCCCCTAAATCCATACCTCTCTTTATACAAGACAATACCATGCTGGCTCTAGCTGTTGCTGCCTGGCACTGCTTGCTACCTTTAAGTTTGTTATCCACCAAATCTTTTTTCCAACAGGGATTTACTTAACACAGAACAGCACAAGGATTTTTAAATCCAAAATGCATCACCTTACATTTATCAACATTGAATCTCATCTGCCACTTAGCAGCCCAATGTAACAATTTATCTAGATCCCCCTGAAACGATTGCACATCCTCTAAAGTTTTTAATGGTCGACAAAGTTTTGTGTCGTCGGCAAACACAGAAACCTTGCTGACAATACCACTTCCAAAGGATTAATTAGAAGTGGCACCCCACTTTAGTCCATATCGATGAAGCCCCATTAACAACTACTCTCTGCATCCTATCCATCAAGCAACTTTACTTTCTAACCATGTACAAATGTGCCACGCCAGCCAAACAGACCTTAGCTTATGTGTTAGTTGCCTATGGGGGACTGTATCAAAAGCCATAGCAAAATCCAAGAATACTACATCCACTGCTATGCCAGAGTTTATAAATTCATACTCACTTCCTCAAAATAAGGATATTCCATAATTTCCTAGTTCCACGAGTTTTTATGAAACCATACAATAAGTATGGTACAATAATAAGGGTTTTAGAACAGCCAGATTTTTTTACTTGTGTCTATCGCCATGGTCCTTCTGTTCTCTCTTTGGCGGCTTGTAAGAGATTCTTTGGGTCTAAAGGAGTTTCCAGTGGTTTCATAAGTATGTGAGACCCAAACAGAATCCGTGAGACTCCTAGGAAAGGTAGGATTCCTGCACAGTAGGGCCTGGATGACCTCAGAGGATCTCATTTCTACTCCTGCTCAATTGATTGAAGAACGGGAGGTAAGACATAGCTCCTTAACCTCCCGGTCTTCAATCAATACATTAAAGGAATAGTTCACTTTTCAAGTATATAGGTTATAGTCTGTCAGATGTGTGTGTTGCTGCATCCCTATAATCCAGTACTTGTTTTGCTCAATATCTTTTTGCCCTCTTTTAAGCTCTCCCCATTCCATCTGACCAGACTTTTTTATGAGGACAAGCATGCTAAGGAGTAATCAACCAACGGCAGTGTAGCCAGACGTCCCTATTTTGACAGGGTTGTCTAACTTTTGCCCATTACAACTCCCAGTATTCCCTGGCTGTTTACTACACCTTGGTGACATATAAGACTTCTATATTGTGTACATCACCTTGGATACAGTGATCTATATGGAGTTTATATTTATGGACTATTCTTTGCACTTTATTAATGGCACATTTATGTTTGCATAATATTTTATTGTTATTTGTATTATATATACTTACATTGATCTACACCCATTGGTCATATTAAAGGAATATTTCTTGTGATTTTAAAACACAGTTTTTGGAGTTGTTTTGTTTTACCTACCGATGTTCTTCAGCATTCCCTATACTGGCATATTTATTGCAAAATAATCAGGCCTGGCTGTTGCCCTACCATTAAAGGAAAGCCTGGAGGTAAATTTATGTGGACATAAATTCCAAGTTGTGTGCCTCAGGGTTCTATATTAGGGCAATTTCAATTTAATCTATTTACCATTTATTTAGATGTGAGTATTGAAAGAAATGTCTGTTTCACAAATCTCTGTAGGGCATTAAAAATTAATGATGTGCAATAGTAGCAAGTAGATCTAGACAAATTGTCAAAATTGGCAGCAAAGTGTAAGTTGAGATTTCGTGCTGATAAATGCATCTGGGGTTTAAAACTCCTTGTGCTGCTTATACTATAAATAAGTCTGTGTTAAAGAGAATCTCTGTTGGAAAAAGATCTAGTAGATAACAGACTTAAGCTCTGTACACACAATCAAATGGCTGAATCGACTGTGTACGGAGTTTAAAGGGGAACTGTGGTCTCCAAACAAGTTGAGTTTAAACGAAAGGCCAGTTGCCTACCTTTAAAACGAGCCATCAACCACCTCTCTACGTGCTCCACAGCCCAAGATATACATAAATGACTGACCAGAAAGTTAATGGGTGAGAGGCTGACATGTGACATTCCTGAGGCTTCTCCTGCAGTGCCGCCTGCGAGCACAGCCTCAGACTCCCTCAGTGTGTGAGGTAGACAGGAAGTCCCTCCTCCTCTCTGCTGTGTGAAGTCCTGACAGAGAAGGTAAGGGAATCTACAGCCCTTCTCTTTCACTGTGTGAAAACAGCCTTTTCAGGCAGTTCTCACTCTGCCTGAAAAGGCTGTTTCCACAGAGTTTTCTGTAGGGGGGGTCTGAGTAACACACAGCACCCGTGAGTGGGCGGGGCCACATGGGGCTGTAAGATAATGGGCCTTGGGGGGGCCTGCAACTGGAGGGACCATGGGGTCCATGAGTGGGAGGGACCGGTGGGGCTGCAAAGGGGAGGAGGAGACACAGGACAGATTGACTGACGGTTTCAGAGCAGGAAGTGCAGGGGACCTTGTGATGCTGCTGCCATATCACACACAAAAATGTAAATATCTTCAAAACTATGCAAAATAAATATCTGTTGTATTCAATTAGATCAACTGGACTTAAAGTTTAGTTCTTGAAGACGTTTCGCTGTCTGCCATGTACAATGCTGTTTTGACACCTTACTCTGGGCATTCCTATAACATCTCTTAGCCACTATCCAATCACGCCCTTAACACTTGGCTGTGATATGCTAATTGGGATTTTCCAGGGTACATAATTGCCACAGATTCTTGTACAAGTCATTCTGAATTGAGAAAGCCAGTCGGATGACTAGCGAAACGTCTTCAAGAACTACATTTCAAGTCCAGTTGATCTAATTGAATACAACCGATATACCATGACCTGGATGAATGAGAACCTTCACAAGCATATGCAAAATAAACAATGGAAATAAACTGCAAAAATTCTCAGGGGAGCAATTCCTATCAATTTACCTCAATTTATGTAAAATCATTTTTGGACCACAGTTCCCCTTTAAGTTGTAGGAAACCGTGATAGATGATGCCTGCTAGGGCTAGTAAGATATTGTCTTATACAGGTATCCCACCCCTCCCGGGAGTCAGGGGAATCTCCCGCACACCCGCGAGACCACCCCAAACTCCCGCAACCTGAACTTACCTGGCAGCTCCGTCTCCTTCTGTGACGTAATTTACGTCACGCTCCCCCTAACCACGCCTCATCTGTGAGATAAATTACGTCACATGTAGTGGCCTTCCCATAACCCCGCCCCCTTTGTGATGTCATTGACATCTGCCCACCCTAGCCCCACCCCCTTTGTGACATCATGTCAGTCAGCTCCGACCCCTTCTCCCCACCCTGCCCGGAAGCCAGATTCGGCAGGATGGGATGTCTGCTTATATAAAAATGGTTTAGATTCAAGCAATAAGCCTGGTTCCCCCTCTTTACAAAGTACTCATAAGACATTTGAAATATGCAGTGCCTTTTTGGAATCCTGTACACAAGAAGGACATCTTGGAACTGATGAGGGTTCAGAGTAGGTCAACTAAATTATTAAAGGGCATGTCCACCCCCAAAACTATAATCCCCCCCAACTACTGGCCCCACCATGTAGTGTAGTGTAATCCTTACCTCACATCCCAGCTCCATATGGTTCTCCTGTAGTCCCCCCCCCAAAGTCCCAAAAACTGCCCACCAGGAGGATGGCAGAGTCCATATAGAACTCTGCCTCCTACCTGGCCTCCAGGAGAAGTTTGGCATGCGTACTGCAGCCCTTCTCCCCCTCCCGATTCCCTCCCCCTAGCGTATAACCATTAAAGTATAAGATTCCCCCTTGTCTCCCAGCCCCAACCGCTCCATTTATATGTTTAGAAAGCTCCCCAAACTTTACTTACCTCTCCCCTTTCCTCCGCGGAAGTGAGCTGCCGGCAGCCGCGGCCGTGATTGGCTGCCGGTCCCGCCCCCCTGCTTGCATTTTCTCTCAAGCAGAGGGCCAGGAGCGCGGCGGAGGAAAGAGGGAAGGTAAGTAGAGTTTGGGGGGCTTTCTAAACATATAAATAGAGCGGTTGGGGCTGGGAGACCAGGGGGAATCTTATATTAAAAAATATAATTTAGGGTGGACATACCCTTTAAGGGGAAAGGGGAAGGGGTTAACTATGTAGACTGTTTAGATAAATTAGTGTTTTTACACTATAAAAGAGGCACTTGCAGAGGGCATATAATTACTTCATAAATACATAAAAAATAAACCTTTAGGGCTAGGCCTAAGCTAAGCGCAATTGATGCGTTTGAGTTTTTTTTTTCTTCCTTCGAACATTGCAATCGCGGCATCGCACCAAAAATGCAAGTTTTCAGATGCGATTGCGCATTCATTTGTAAATCGCATGCGTTTCCCTATCTCTAAAGAAAAAAAGCACAAACGCATTAAAATCGCACCAGAATCACATGCGATTGCGTGTGCGGCGCAGTGTGGCCGTGCCCTTGGTGCATTATTTAAAAAAAAAAAAAAAAAATATTGTAATACTATACCATAATTACATTTGAAATATCAGCCTATGTCACGAAGACATAGGCCCCACTATGCCCAAAATGTGCACAATGCAATCCGTTTCTTATATCACATCCACTTTGCGCATCATATGGACACAATAATTAATTGGAAATCTCGGTATCCATGTCCCCCACCATTTGCATTGTGCTACACTTTTCCAAAGCATACTTTCACCATTTTTGGTGTGTATTGCATACGTTGTCATTTATCTGCACATGCGTCAACGTGCAAAATCACACATCCTACTGCTCCATAAATCAAAATGTATTTTCCAGGAACTTCTCTATTGGCACAGATGAATTCATGGGCAATCAATACTGATTTCCGAGTATTGATGTGTCTCAGTCTAGCAACAAAATAGAAAAGGCTGTATTTGTGAATGGATCTCTCTGAAGCTAGATGTCAATTCAAGCTTACAGTACTATAGCAGGTAGTGAACTGCAATCGAACAGCTGATTACAGTGTACTGCTCCACTGAACCACAAGGGCATGAATGGGGGAAGGTGTAGAGATGTCACCGAAATCGCTGAAACCCTCTAAAGTCATGGGGGCTCTTTCCACTGTGGCTTAGATAAATCTGTCCTGGCTCCTAACATAGTGATTGCAAACAAGGGATTCATTTTTTCTGGATTTCCTGCTTCTGTTCCCATAGAAATTGATGAAGGGTCAAGGGGAGAGCACTAATGTGCCCTCTGATCACTGCTGAATACAGATTTTTTTAAAGACAAACTGCCAAGTATGTAGGGTATACGTACTTAGCCAAATGGAAAAGCATTAGTTTCACAAGGAAGTATTTTTTGAAGTTCACTGTATAAATCACCTGCATTCATACATTAAAATGTGTTTTTAAAATATCCTACTGCATACAAATTGAAAGACACAACAAATCAGGTTAATAAAGCTGAGGAACATTTTGTAAACCAGAAAAGATTAGTCTTGTTTTTTTCCCCACTAAAGAAACATTGTGAAATACCTCAATACAACACATTTAATTACGGTACTGCCTGAATTTTATTTTTTTTTAAGAGAAGAGGTTAAAAGTATTAATGGGGTGGTTTTGTCCCTTAAAGGGCATATCCATCCTCGAAACTAAAAAGCCTTACCATACTCATCTGCTCCAAATAGTTCCTCTGCAGTGCTTTTCCAAAGTCCAGGAAACTGAGGCGTCTGTGCTGTCTTCTGTGAAAAGTTTTCTGCCTCTCATCTGTCCTCCAGGAGGAATTCATGCATGCACTGTGGAGCCCTTTCCTCCCTCCATCCAGATGCATCATGCTGTAAGTTTATTTTTAGGTTAAAGGGTATCTCCACCCTAAATATAACCTTTTTCTATATTGCAGCTCATCCCTGCCCACCCCAAACCGGCAGGTTAGATTTCTAAAAAAAAAAATAGACAAACTTACAGCCCCTCACTCCCATGGGCTGTCTTCTCTGTCTCCGTTTGCCAGAACTTGAAAACGGGCCAGACTGACAGCTGCTTCTGTGACTGGCGGAGAAGCAGCCAATCACAGATACCGCTGCCGGCTATGAAGACAGCCACGGGAACGAAGGGCTGTACGTATGTTTTTCTGCAAAATGGATGCCACTGTCCTCTCAGAGGACAACGAGGAAACAGAAACCTTTCATACAGGATGACACCTCCCACTATTCAGTTTCCTGGACTTTGGAAAAGCACTGCAGGAGAACCATAAGGAGCAGGGATGTAAAGTAAGTATTTTTTTTAAACTACACAGTGGGGCCAGTAGTGGGTTTTATTTTAGTTTTGGGGTGGACATGCCCTTTAAACCCTTTTTCTGTAGTGTAGCTTCCCCCCTCCCAACCCTAACCACATGTTTTTTTTTTTTTTAAAAGTCAGCAGTAATCCCCCTGACTCTGTCAATCACAGACATGCCTGCCAAGCCCCCAATGCAACTCCGTTCCAGGAGTTGCATTGGAGGCTGAAGCCGAGGGAACCCGGTCTGGTAAGTAAGGTTGTGGGGACTTTTTTAAAAACAAACCATGCAGTTAGGTTTGGGAGAGCGGAAGGTACACTATAGCAAATGTTTTTTTTAATGTGGACATACCCTTTAATGAAAAGGGTCCCTCTTAAATATAGGCAGAGAATTGTGCGAGTGTTTACAGACCAAATGAAGAAATGTAAATTAAAACAAATTTTTTATACGCTAAATGCTATTCAGGGATTTACAGGAAGATGGGCACAATGGTGAAAATAAGTTTGCTGCTTAAAGGCTATGTCCACCCCTAAATTCGAATTTTAATATTCTGCTCCCCCATGTCCCCCAGCCCCAACCGCATATTTTTTTTGTTCAGAAAGCCCCCCAAACTCTTACTTACCTCCCCTCGATCCTCTGCCGCACTGCCGGCCCTCTGCTTGCGAGAATGCAAGCAGAGGGGCGGGACCGGCAGTCGCGTCTGTGATTGGCTGAGCGGCAGCCAATCACGGACGCGGCTGCCGGTCATTCAGTGCAGCGGAGGAAAGCGGAGAGGTAAGTAAGAGTTTGGGGAGCTTTTTTAAAAAAAACATGCGTTTGGGGCTGGGGGACATGGGGAGCATAATATTAAGTGTGGTTTAATGCTAGGGGGAGGGATAGTAGAACGGGAGGGAGAGGGAGGGGGAGGGAGAAGGGCTGCAGCACGCATGGCAGGAATCTCCGGGAGGCCAGGTAGCAGGCAGTGTCCTATATGGACCTGCTAGCCTCCTGGTGGTCAGTTTTTGGAACTTTGGGGGGGGACTACAGGAGAACCAGATGGAGTTGGGATGTGAGGTAAGGCTTAAACTACACTACATGGTGGGGCCAGTAATTGGGGGGATTATAGTTTTGGGGGTGGACATGCCCTTTAAAATGATGTGATATAGCAAATATTATATATTAAATTATAAAACTTTTTGACATCTAGGATTGGGTATAACTTAGAGAATATTAAAGGATTATTAGGTTTTGTATAGTTATCAGTAGCAAATACTCGAGCTGGCCATATACGTGCAACTTCATTTTCAAATCATACAGAAGTTACCACTGGAATCGGTCATTAAGTTTTGATAATTTAATGACCGATGGTGAAGGATAACGGGGCAAGTTAGCTGTAACTTTCACTTCTAAGATCAGAAGTATTATAGTGAAATTACTGGTACTTTCAGATTTCTGCAAACCACCTTCACAGTAAGTAACATCTGGTTTCCTGACTGCACAGTTTTGTTTAAGAAATAGATTTTTTTCTGCATGTGTCACATAAACAAATCACAGGTACATGAAGGTGAGATAATTCTGTTCAGTGGTGTTCTTTTTTTGGAATAAATGCTGTTTAGGTTAAAGTGTATATGTACCAAAATAAAGACCTGTATTTATCTATAAATAAATATATTTAAGTAGCCCTTACTCAGAGGTGTGGTTTTGCTGCATGCCTTCAATCCAGTACTTGTTTTGCTCAGGCTCAGTATCCTCCTCCCTCTTAATGGAAGCCCCATTTATCAAACCTGACTACCTGTGAGGGTAAGCATACCCAGTAATCAGGCACCACTTGGAAAGGGAATTTTCCACAATGCAATCCACACATACCAACTGTCACCATTCCAGCTTTAGAAAAACTGCACACGGGAGATTTTATGATAATACAACTGAAATGTAATCGTTTTATATTCAATAAATAGGGGTAAACAAAAGTGGTACAGTGGTTGAATGTAATTAGTTTCCAATAATGGGCTATAAAAATATTTTTATTTCAATACCACTCACCCCACCCTTATAAAGATAAACCTTTTTTTCTTGCGCTTAAAAAACCTTTGCAGTTTTCTGCATAAAGCAAAATTAAAAGATTAAAAAATGCACAATTATTTATTTCTGTAAGACTTAGAGCTGTGCACTCGAACTCTTTGATGCACAGAGGAAGCCATTTTCATTGAAGTTTGCTTTTCTGAGGGTTCCTTAGCTTTTGATTTCCAGAATAGTAACTGTGCATCCTCGCCCCCAGTCAGCAGATAGTCATCTTCTACATTCCAATAAAAAGCACGCACTGTTGAGGAATGGCCTCCATACAACGTTTTTAAGTGCTTAATATCTTTGTTGCTACATGTTAACATACTAACATTGCCAGTGTGAGATCCTCCAACAAGAAACAAGGCATCTACATTCTTATGGTATTCACCACCAATAACATAATCAATTGAAGCTATGCTAAATTTCTCTCGGATATCCTGGGTCTTTGATAACGTAATGGGCTCTTCACTATCCATCTGAGCGAGGTCCCACCAACAAAATCCTTCATCATGTGTGAGGCAAAAAACCTGGTCATAATTCTGTCCTGCCCAACCAACGTAGCTCACAGAGGAGTCAGAGTTGCAAGTAGCATTTAATGCATCATCTTCATTATCCTTGCTGATATCAAATACATTGACAAGCCCATCAGTTGATCCAGATGCTACTATGCTTGGATTTTTGGGATGGAAACGCACCTGAGTGATATCATCGTTATGTGATTCTGCATAAACTCCAAGAGGGTCTTTAGTTGTATTCTTCTCTGGAGTATATCTTGCATCCCAGAAAACTAAAAAGGAATCCTCTTCAACTTTCTCAGTCCCAGCACATACAACAAAGTCATTGCTACTTATATCCAAACTAATAAAAACATTAGAATTGTAGCCCCTAAAAACCTGTGTGGCATTTGTTCCAGACACACGTGTGTCCCAGCTTTTTACAGTACCATCACTGCATGACGAATACAAAATGTGGCTGTTTACATGGCAGAACTTCACTTTACTAAGCAACCCTGGGTGATCATTATATTCTCTAATTAAACCCATGCTGCATTTATCATATATTTGAATTGATTTATTGGAGCATAAAATTGCAATCTTTTCATCAGGTCTTGACACATCAATGTCAATAACATAAGTCACCTTATCTTTTAAGGCAGAGCGTTTTTCTATATGAAAGTTGGAAAGCTGTTTTTCCAAGTCGTCCATTGTTTTTCACCAAGTTGAAAATCTAAAAAAAAAAAAATAATCCAATTAAGTATATATATGAAATTTACTGGAAATGTAAAGACTCATAAATATCACCTAGTGTCACAATGGTAAGACACTGAAGGAGAACTTATTACTTTACCTTTTCTCATTCCCCAATCCAGGGGGACCTGAAATTCTTTAGATATTTAAGAAAAAATATAGTTCAGCTGTGTAATCCACAGAACTGTTTTCTGTGGTTTGTGAATTTATCCCCATTCTGTAGACTTTGTCAGCAAGAAAATCATCACACATTAGGCAGACAATAAGCAGATGACATAATAAATTTAATAGTAGTGTTTAGGGGGTAGTATCTGGACCAACATTTGGCAGCAGAAAAAGTAGTGTGTAGCAGGGGAGGTTTTCTTTATGTAGGTCTGCTGAGGGACAAAACTTGATCTAGCACCAGTATGGTAAGTTCCTGGCTATAATCTTCCTAGTAGTGTGCCAATTGTAATCTTTATCCTTCCTATGGGAAATATTTGTTTTATATTTTGGGGCAGATGATGTAATCAATGCAAAGTAATGCATTAAAAGGGAATTCAAGGGTTCATGGGAGAACAGCCAAAATGCAGAATCTTCTTTACAAAGTGCTGCTTCAGTACTGCTCCCTCACTTAGTCCTCCAATCCACCTATGGGAACACACACCACAGAGAGAGGCTTTTCATATGTTGCACTGGCTTGCAAGGGAGTGGCAATCAAATACATACTGATAGTTTGTGGGGATAAAGAGATTAGATTGTAAGCCTAGAACAGGGCCTGATGTAAATGGCTTAAAGTCCAATGCTTCTCAAACTATTTCACTGTGGCACACTTGGCAATGCATTTTCCTGTGTTCTTAAAGTTGTAATTACCCATATTTTAGGCATACAGTATATATTGTATTCCAATCAATGTAGTGTAATGTTACATTACATTGTGTTGAAATTTTATCATATATAATTTTAAGTACAAAATCACCATTTAAGTTATAATGGTGAAAATATTTAACTACCAAAATTCTGAGACATGCCTGTTTTTTTTAAGTCACAAAAGTGTGCCCTGGCACACCCTTTGAGAAACCCTGGATTAACCTAATGTAAACCAAATAGTATGTAGTGCAGTATAAAAATACAACCTATATAATGGTGAGGGGGTCAAAAAACACTTGAAAATGAAAAGGTTCAAAATAATAATATAGACAGCATAGTTCAAAAGAAACCACACATTTGTTTAAGCTTGCATTAAACTAAAAATATTTTGTCAAGGAGGCTACCAATCATGTGACATACAAAACTTGGGTGTCCAGGAAAATACTGAAAGAAACAAAAGGGGAAAAAAATCAAGCCATTCCATCAGCCATTCCCCTGTGCACCTAATAACTCTGTCATGTGAAGCCGACAGCGAATTTCATGATGTATCATGCGCTCCTCTTGTGGTCCAATGACAAAATACAGTCATTAGTTTTCATTTAAAC
This sequence comes from Hymenochirus boettgeri, assembly GCA_019447015.1. Classification (NCBI taxonomy): domain Eukaryota; kingdom Metazoa; phylum Chordata; class Amphibia; order Anura; family Pipidae; genus Hymenochirus; species Hymenochirus boettgeri. Next base: position 263,459,734 of record CM033476.1, on the reverse strand, counting down.
AGGTCACATCTAAATCCTTTCTGCTACCAATCCGACAAGTGTACTCAAGTCTTTTTCCAAACCAAAAAACAGGTTTGCAAAATTATTGGCCATTGGTGTCCAATGGTTACATTGCTGGTTGTCCAGGATTTCAGATGAACTGTCGGATTTACCCGTATGTATTAGCATTAGAGAAACAAAATTATAAAATTCAAAATTTGGGAAGAAATGCTAGATCTACCTGTATGTACTTACATACAGGATTACATTTCCTACAACCAGCTGTATGTCAGGACATGGAACAAATTCTAGTTCTAAAATAGTAGGCCTGCAGGCTAGCCCTCCCTCGACTCATATTTCCACCTCAAATAAGAACCTCTGTCTCAAATTATACTGGAGAAGAGTCCAGAAATAGTGGCTGCTTAAACTTTCCTAACCAGAGTAGGAAACAGAAAACAGACACAATGAAATGCAGACATCCCACCCTGCCAAAACTCATTTCAGGGAGGATACCCACCCCAAGATTAACGCATAATCCATGCATACAGACCCACACATGTATACAGTCAGACACTTTTGCACACAAACACATGCATCTTAACAGACACACTCATAAAAACAGTCAGACACATGCATACAACAAATCATGTCACTATTAAGTGTTTTTGTCACGTGTGAATGGCTAAAAGACTCTGACATCATTGTGCTCCCTCACTCTAATTCATAACAACACATTTCAGGGAGATTGTATATTATTTCAGGGAGTCAGGGATCTGCCATTAAAATCAGGGAGACTCCCTGACATTCAGGGAGAGGTGGGATGCCCGGAAATGCGCCTGTGCAACCATAGCCTTTTTAAGAAGATTGTTTTAAAAAGAAATCATTGAAAATTCTTACTAAGTAGTGTGTGTATATTACAAAGCACACGCAAGGGGTGCTGTACAGCTAAAAGAAATGTCAACTACAACAATTTTGCTAGGTGTTCTTGATTGGCAGTCTTTGGCCATGAAATGTGAGAAACTTAAGGGAGGAGCAGGGCTTTGAGCCAGTATAAGACACATACATGAACAAATTCTGACTGTACGATATCAAGATATCCCACGATTGTTGGCTCGTGTATGAGCCATCATGCAATCGTTGTACAATTTTATTTATTTTTTTATTATCGGCCTAACAGGAAAATTTTCCATGTACGATCATCACCGCTCAATCGTACGACCTGGATTGGTTGGTGCATGGGCCCCATAACGCTCAAGGCTCACTGTATACATTAGAATGCTACAAATATCATCTACTACTCGAGATTAGGCTTTGTTCACGCTACACTTTATCACGTTTGCGGTAACACATACGTTCGTAAAAAAGCAAGGGCATCAATTTCACGTAAGAATGCAATAATATTGTTTACGATACTACGTTTTTATAAGTTGCGTTGCAATCATTTTTTTAACATACTGCTTGCTGCAAGCTATAAAGCACCCAATGAAAGTCTAAAACGCGCAGTTTTATGCATTTTTATGTCATTTATCTCAAACTGCATAAAAATTTTACTGCAGACACAAAATCTCATTGCAAAAACGTTTTAAATTGCGATGTAATTTATTGCGTTTTTTCATGCATGTTGTGTAGTGTGAACGTAGCCTTAAGGTTCGTACACACGTGCGATCGCAGGTCCCAACCCGCGACACGCGATGTGTACGAACGTTAATTTCGCCCTAATTTCGGATAATTGTCACGTGTATGTGCCCTTTATCGGCCAAAACGGCCGTTCGGTCGAGGATTATTGCCTGACCCACTGGGCGGATCCCTGAACGGCCAGCCGTTTCGCCCAATAACAAAGGGTATAAACCAAGGGTAGAAAATATGACCACTACTGCCTTCTGATTCTGTATTGTTTTGAGGCTTTAGTTGCCCTTTAAATGGACAGCAGAATTCCCATACAGTAATAGCCAAATCCAGTATGGCTATTATTGTATGGGAATTCAGCTGTCCATTTGTATATGTATGTATATGTTTATTTATAAAGCGCCACTTGATGACGCAGCGCTTTACAGTAATAAATTACAATAAAGTCATACAAGGGGGATAAATACATAGATAGTTCAGTACATAAATATATAAATTATATAAATAGAAGTGCTAGAGCTTTGCCACAAGAGGGAAGTAGGTCCTTGCCCCGTAGAGCCTACAATCTAGTTAGGTGGGTAACATACAGATACAATTGAATGGGTATATGTGCTGGAGTGAGACGTATACAGTGCAAATAAAACAATCATAGACTGTGCTGGTTAGCATAAAGGTAGGATGTAAGGATAGATTTAAACCTGCTAATTGAGCTTTCTTGAAATGAGGGGAATAGAAGGATGGTAGCCATGAGACAGAAATGTTTAAGGCGAGAGAAAGCCGAATGAGTGAGGGGGGGGGGGTTGTACAGGAGCTGGTTCTGCGATGAGCGGAGGGTACGGGCAGGAACATATGGGGACACTAGAGAAGAAATATAAGAAGGAGCAGCAGAGCAAAGGGCTTTAAATGTTAAAAGGATTTTGCGTACAATGTGCTGTTTAACGGGGAGCCAGGTTGTTGTCCAGTACAGAGGAGATTTGAGATACTGTTTATTAGAGAGCAAAACAATATGTGTGTCAGAGTTAAGTATAGACTGAAGGGGAGAGAGGTAGGAAGCAGGAAGACAAGTAAGTAGTAGATCGCAATAGTTCACACCTGACAGGATGAAACCATGCATAAGCATAGCGGTGGATTTTGGTTATATTGCGAAGAAAAAGTTTTTACAACATAGTTAATGTGGTAAGAAAAGGAGAAAGTAGTCAATTACCCCTAGGCAGCGTGCCGATTGGATAGGGAAAATGGGGGGGGTTGTCAACAGAGATGAAGAAAGATGGGATAGGACCAGATTTAGGTGGGATCAGTTCAGTTTTGGAAAGATTTAACTTGAGGTAGCGTTGAGACATCCAGGAGGAGATGGCAAGGAGGCAGTGGAGACACATGATTATATGTCAAGAGTTAGTGTAGGTGTGGACAAGTAGATTTGTGTATTGTCTGCATATAAATGATACTTGAAGCCAAAAGAGCCAATGACATCTCCCAAGGAGATAGTGTAGGAGGGAGAACAATAAGGGTCCAAGAACAGACCCCTGCGGTACCCCCACATTAAGAGGAACAGGAGAAGAGGGGTTGTTAGCATAAGAGTAAGTTCAGTCAGAGAGATAGGATAGAAACCAGGATGCCACTTCATTCCAAATGCCCAAAGAGTGAAATATCTGATTTAGGAGGGAATGATCGAAAGCAGAAGAGAGGTCAAGGAGGATAAGAATAGAAAAGGGACCATTGGCCTTTGCAACCTGCAGATCATTCACAAACTTACACAGGGCCATCTCAGGACAGAATCCAGGTTGCAAAGGATCCAATAGGTTATGAGCTGAAGGTAGTTATTGATACGGTAGAAAATCTTTCTAGCAGTTTAGAGGCTATCGGTGAGACAGGGTGGTAGTTAGCTAAACAAAAGGAGTCTAGCGAGGGCTTTTTAAGTATTGACATGGGCATGCTTAAAGATGGAAGGGAAAATTCCAGATGTAAGGGAGGCGTTGAATATGTGGGTGAGTATAGGGGTAAGCACATGATTACAGTGCTTCTGTAATCCAGAGGGCATGGGATCAAGAGGACAGGTTTGAGCGGACATGAAAGAAGCAGGCGAGAGACTTCTGCATGGGTCACAGGAACAAATGATCCAAGAGTAGCTGAGGGAGTTAAGGGCAACATAATCTGAGAGTCACACCGAGGACCAGTGATCTGCATGCGGATAGACTCCACTTTATATTGAAAGTAATGCGCAATGTCCTGGGGAGAGAACGGAGAAAGGAGAGGGACACAGAAGGGAGTTGAAGATGGAGCACAGGCGACATGGGTTAGATTTGTTGTTATTTATACTTTTCCGGTAAATAGTTCTGTTTTGACAGCAGGAGCCCAGAGCCGAGACATTGCAGCATGAATTTGTAATGGAGAAAGTCTGAATATATGTTGATCCGAGTATAAGTCGAGGTACCAATTTTTACCTGAAAAATCAGTAAAAATTTATTGACTCAAGTATAAATATAAAGGGTAGAAATTACAACCACTACTGCCTTCTGATTCTTTGTTTTGAGGCTTTAGTGGCCCTTTAAATGTACAGCAGAATTCCCATACAGTAATAGGCAAATCCAGTATGGGAATTCTGCTGTCCATTTAAAGGGCCACTAAAGCCTCAAAAAAATACAGAATCAGAAGGCAGCATTTAACAATAGATACCATCCTCCTGATTCTGTATTGTATAAGACATTAGTTTTCTTTAAATGGGGAGGAATCCACTAATCCCTAATTCCTTGCCACTCCAGATGTTTGGAAACTACAATTCCCAGCATGCTTTAGTTGCTGGGAGTTGTTTCCAAAAATCTTCAGTGGCAGCACTGCACCTACCCCCCCACCCCAGTAGAGGACTTGCCTTAAGTCCTTTTTCTAGATGAAGGGCTGCAGAGATCCGCATCTTACTTCAATCATTAACTTCAAATCCCGCAACTGCATGCTTCCTGTCTCTTCCGCACTCACTGTTCAGGTGCTCGACGTCACTACTCGGCGCCAGGTAAGACTGGCGCCGAGTAATGATGTCGGCACAGTACAGTGGATGCGGAAGAGACAGGAAGTGTGCGGCCCGCAGATTTAAAGTTAGTGACTTGAGTATAAGTAGAGGTAGGATTTTGGGGCTTTTTTTAAAGCCTAAAAACCTCGACTTATACTCAAGTATATACTGTATAGGAATTAGCAAGCGAGTCAGAGTAATCAACTGTCAAAAGGGAGGAGAGACTAGAGGACAGGGATGAGGCGAGTGCCATGATATCTATTTAAAGGGCAATTAAAAGCCTCAAAACAATACGGAATCAGAAGGCAACAATAGATATCATCCTTTCTGATTCTGTATTGTATGGGGCTTTAGTTGCCCTTCAAATAGACAGCAATCCAAAATACAGAATCAGAAGGCAATCTTTTTAACAATAGATACCATCCTCCTGATTCTTTATTGTTTGAGGCATTAGTTGCCCTTTAAATGGACAGTAATCCCATACAGTAACCCCCATTCCTTGGCACTCTAGATGTTTGGAAACTACAACTCCCAGCATGCTAGGAATTGCCACTGCAGGGATTACTGTCCCTCCCACCCCCCAGTGTTGAATTGCCTTCTCCAACCTTCTTTGTAATCTGGCCGTTCACTTCGCTTCCTCTGCTCTGCGCTGAGAAGTGAGACAGGGGCCAAGTAGCGACATCAGCCAGCAGAGGATGCGGAGCGAGCTGCCTCCAGATCAAGCGATTGACCAGCGTATAAACCGAAGTTCGGTTTTCAGGCTATTTATAAGCCTGAAAACCTCGGTTTATGTTAGATGAACAAAATCTAAGTGTTCTACTGAAATTGCTTTCTCGTTATAAACTTTGTATTTTAAATACAGACAACAGGAACTCTATAGCCAGCATAGTGAAAATTATCCTGTAAAAGCAAAGAAGAAATGAAGAAGATAAAAAAAAAAAATACTGCAAATGGGAGGACAGGGACAGTAGGCAGAGAGGCGAATTCACCCTGTGCCTCTGTTTGCTACACTGTTTGGGCCATTTCTACTGGTATTATGTCACGCCACATGGGTCCTTCAGAGTTTGACTGACCTGCCAATGGCTCTATTAAAGAGAAGTTCAGTGGAAAATATATTATATTATATATATTTTATATTTATTATATTTATAAAATGGCATATATGTGCCCCCAGTGTTCACTTTTGTATGCCTGGAGCTGCTGGTTTGTAAATTCCAATACAATGAAAGAAAGTCGTAACCACGCTACACAGGTCTTATTTACAAATTTTATTACTTTCAATAAGAGTGCATAATGCAAAAATAGCAAAATGCTATTTTTTGCACTATGCACTCTTATTAAAAGTAATAAAATTTGTAAATAAGACCTGTGGAGCATTGGTTACGACTTATCTTTTCATTATATATATAATTTTTTTTTTTTTTTTAATTCTTATATTTATGTTTAAAGTATTATGTTTAAAGTTTATATTATGCATACCTAGTTATTCTATTATATATTTTTTTTAAAATCAGTTGAATTTACACAGCTTGCTATTCCCTGCCGTTGACATTAGTGAGCTTATGTTTCAGGTTCTTCCAACGGTCTTCTTCCAAGAATGCACACTACCTTGGAATGTTCCTAACAGCGATTTCTACTGATTGGCTGTTGGATGGGTTAAACATGCTTAGATCTCTGAGCAACTGAATAAACTCAGGCCAGTGTTCTCCCCAGATTTTTTTTCCAGCCGGGTGGCATGAAAAAGTAGCATGGTGAGGCAGGGCAGGGAAATTTGTGGCCCTCATACAAAGCACGTAGGTTTGCCATGTCACACTTTTGCAGATTGGCAATCTTGCAATAGTTAACCCATCCTGTGAATGTAAGAAAGGGGTCTTGATCGGGCAGTTTTGTCTGGCCTTAGGGCCGGGCACACACCTATTAAACCTACATCTACATTCTTTAGTGAATGACAACAATGTTCTCTCCAGAATTTTTTTCCAGCCGGGTGGCATTAAAAAGTAGCCGAGTGGGCCGCCCAGCTAAAACATGCTAGGGCGAACACTGCCAGGTGCTGGATCAAGGGCAAGACCATAACGGTCTCTATTAGGGGTCCTGCAAACAGGAGGTAAATTTTTTGGAAACAATTATTTATTTTGGAAAAATACTGCTCTTTTGTCTAAAACATATATGTATTTGCACTGAACTTCACCTTTAATGCAGTCTAGCTGCTAATTCGATCCCTGGTGGTGTTCGCTGATGTTGTGTACAGTGAGATTTCTTCTCTTACTCCCTTTCAGTTTATTAAAACAGTGAGTGGTGATTAAATGAAGGTGAGAAATTTAAATTCCTGCCTGCTCTCTAGTATGTTTATAACTAACAGAAACTTGAGTGTGTGGACGTGCAGACATTCCACCCTAGCAATTTCGATTTCCCTGTTGGTGCACATTAACCCTGTTGTTGCACATGGAAAGAAAATACTTTAATATGATCATTATCTAATTTAACTCTTTCTGAGCCAAAGATTGGCCAGTATATTTTTTGCTGTAATTTCCTTTTTATTCATGTCCACTTTGGGGCTAGATAATGGTAATGTCTCTGTCTGATTAATAATATATAAATGGTAGATTGATATTTAGAGGGTTTTCTTTCTTGTCATAGGGTTAGGAAAAATTGTAACTTTTGAAAAGTGTTTTATCTTTAACAGGCCAGGCATCCATATTTTGACGGGGGTGGCCCCGACTGCATGGAAAAAATCATGAGTTCAGTCAGGGCTGAAATCTGGCTGTCAAAATGCCCATTCTCTATTCCGGCACATAACAACTCCTGCCTTTCACCCATCCCGCATAAGCAAAGAGAATCTGGCAATCCTGGGTGGGACCGGGCAGGGAAATTTGGTGTGTGGGGGGATTAAATGTGTACTGTTTTCACTAGTTAATTATTATTAGTTATTTTTCAATGTTTTTAAGGTTTGACATGCCCTTTAAATTCCTGCAGTATAACTACATAGAAACCAATAAAGCCTGCTTCATACTGTAAAGGAATACTGCCAAGCCTTGCATCATGATCATTATATAGTCAGGGATGTCCAGGAACCTATGGCACACGTGCCTGAGGTGGCACAACGAGCCCTTTCTGTGGGCACTCATGAACAGCAGAGTTTGTTACCAGAAAAGCAGAGAGACATGGCTTTTCTGGTAACAAGAGAGGTCAAAACAGGTATAGATTCACTTTAGCACACCAAGGCTGGCAACTGGCAATATTCAGTAGGTGCAGTTTCTCCAAACACCCCCTATCCTGGGGTTGATAGAATCTAATGTTAAATCAAAGTAAGAGGAGCACACTACATCACTGTATCAAAAATGTATTGTGCAAACAATATTCAATGTTAATCTATAATCGATTCTATCTACTGTATCTGTCTGTGTCTAGCAGAGTTGTTTTTTGTAAAATAAAACCTCTGTATTCATGTTGGCACTATGCAATATAAAGGTGGGTTTTGGGTTGCAGATTGGGCACTCTGTCTCTAAAAGGTTTGCAATCACTGCTCTAGATGTTTCAAAACTATGATTTCCAGCACACAAAACCTACATTTAATTTTTAGTAACTTACAACAGGGTTCTCTCCAGAATTTTTCATGATCTGATGAATTCCCAGGGGTGAGGACACTGCATTTTAGGTCCTAGCCCTGGGTGCTAAGTTCAGGCTAAAAATACATGATTAACTTTCAAAGTAATTTCTATTAGTAACTACATCTCTGCAGACAGAGCTTCTCCACAGGCTCCTCCTATCAGTTCAGATCACCAGATGTACAGTCAGCACTGCAGATACAAATCTATGTCTACCACAATAATCAACTATACTAACTAAACATCCAAAATAATAATAATGGTCTGTCTGAAGGGAATATTGGTTTGTGTATTCAGTCTGACACTATCCCTAATCACATCTATGGGGCTGCAGGGGTGCCCCTACCATGAAGCAAACAAACATTTGCTCATTACAGCATCAATCCACCAATCAGTGTAAAGTGAGCCCTTCAGCACACCACACCCACCTCCACAAGCCACGCCTATGTTCCCCAATGAAGCCATGCCCACTTCACTTGCCAATAGGCAGCATTTAAAATTTGTTTCGGGTATCAAAAACCCTAGGAACACCCCGGCTGCAGCACCCTTTTCTGTAGCCAATGGGTGCAGAGAAAGTTGCTACTTGTATCCCACAGAGTTGAGGCCCTAGCTAGTAATTTGGGGTCCCATAATTCTACATACTTTGATTGCAATACTGTAATTGTATTGTTATACTGGAGCTGGTCCAAGGATAATCCTGCTCAGACATCCCACCCTGCCAAAACTCATTTCAGGGAGGATACCCACCCCCTAAAGCCCCACCCCAAGATTAACGCATAATCCATGCATACAGACCCACACATGTTTACAGTCAGACACTTTAGCACACAAACACATGCATCTTAACAGACACACTCATAAAAACAGTCAGACACACATGAATACAACAAGTCATGTCACTATTAAAGGAATAGTGAACTACCCCTTTTCTACATTGAAGCCAGAGAGGTTAAGGCGCTATCCCTTAGCTCCCGTTCTTCAATCAATGTTTAGATAGCCAGGAACGAACTTCACAAGATCTTACCTTTCACGCGATCCTGCGGGGCCGCTCTGAAATTCCAGACTGCTTCTGTTACACTATAACGTGCATTATCAGGCATGCACGTTATAGCGTAACAGAAGCAGAAAGCAGTCGGGAACTGTCAGAGCGACCCCACTGGATCACGTGAAAGGTAAGATCTTGTGAAGTTCGTTCCTGGCGATCTAAACATTGATGGAAGAAAGGTAGGTAAGGGATAGCTCCTTAACCTCCCTGGCTTCAATCAATGTAGAAAAGGGATAGTTCACTATTGCTTTAAGTGTTTTTGTGCTCACTCACTCTAATTCATAACACATTTCAGAGAGATTGTATATTTCAGGGAGTCAGGGATCTACCATTAAAATCACGGAGACTCTCTGAACTTCGGGGGAGGTGGGATGCCTGCCTGCTCTTACCACATTCAAAAGAATTTTCAAAGCTGTAAATACATACTGATGAAAATGGTAAAACTGCTAAATATTAAAGCAGTGACCCATGGTGCAAGATTTAATCCCTGTAAAAAAAAACTGTGTCAGTCTTGTTAGCTACCTCGGTGATGTTGAATCTTGGCACTCCAAATGTTATTTAAACTACAAACTTAGGGCATGCTGGGAGTTGTAGTTTTCAAACATCTGGAGAGTGAAGGTTCGGGATCACCGATGACTTGCCATGCAACAAGCCGACCCCGCTCTCACAATTAAACACATTTGTCATTTCCCCCTACGTTTTAGAGAATGATGGGAACTGTGGTCAAATTTCATAAAGATCGAAATCCGCATTAACGTTTCTTAACAAATTCCCCTTAGTCTAGTAATCACACTGTAACCTGATCTTTATATATAAACTGCCAACCTGAGGGTCGGTCATTGTCTATACAATATCCAACAGACAAGCCAAAGTCACCTATCAACACAAACCTCGTCCTACTCCAATTCGCACCCACTGACATTCCACGCTTCTCCCTAGAACAACTGCTCCTTCCGCCAGTCTGCAGTGGTCCTGACAAAGAGGATACGCAAGTCACGTGACTAAGCAGCGTGCAGTCATGTGACTGTCTATTCCGCTAATAAAACTTGTTTAAAAGCGCAGACACTGACTTCCAGTTACTTGGGAATGATTCCTAGCGAGGGATCTCACTGTATTAGACTCCCAAAGAGGTTTCCAGACGTTGCGTAACCTGACTCTTCACTGACTGTTTCAATCTGACACTGGGTACGGTTCTCTGAGATCGGTACTAGAGTCTGATTAGCGCTAAATTTAGGGAGCATCGGATCTATTGATCCATGCAATGGGGTACCCAGCCGTCCAGGCTAGCAATAACCCGCTGGCCACAAGAGTGTGTTTAAAGGGCAAGTCCATCCCCAAAATTAAAACTTACAGGTAAATCACCCCCCAAAACCCTAAATGGTTTGAAATGTGAAATATATAAGTCTAACCTAAAATCCTACACAATGTCCTGTTTCCCTGTTTCTGCTTCCTGGTTCTTCCAGTCAGCAACTGTCAGTTACGGATTTGCATACATCCCACCCTAATAAAAGTGGCTTCTGGGCAGGGTGGGGGGAAGGGGTCGTGACAGGAAGATGTGACATCGATGATGTCACTAAAGGGGTGGGGGGCAGCGTGCAACATTAATTAGAGCTATATCATCTGCATATTTTACCAAAAAGTTATTGGCTACCCCTGATTTATAATCTGGTAAAAATAAAGAAAACAGTAGGGGGCTCAAAACACAGCCTTGGGGGACCCCAATATTGGTATAACGTGTTGTTGGTGTTGTTTTATTTAACCTGATCCACTGAGATCGGTACATACATCTCGCAGAAGTGCGGGAGACCACCCCAAAATTTGGACTCCTGCGATTCCCGAGGAGGGGTGGGAGACCTGCATTTCCCAGTTGACATCACAGCCAATGACTGAATGGTAATTCCCTAGCTGTCTCTTGTGAGCAGGCTCAGAACCAGGTCGCTAAATTGCTCAGTTTCCATGAGGCATGCAGAAGCATAGCAGACATACAATATTGAATTCAGAGGACAAAGTAGCATAAATCAACATATTTTTAATGCTAGGTACAGATGTGCAAATGGGCATGCAATGCCCAATAGACATTTCCATTCCTCCTGACTCTTCCAGGGGGCGGGGACCTTACCGAACACTTAAATAGCCCTGGAATGGCACACCACGCCCATATCCTCAACACCAAACCCACTTCTGCCAGCATTACCAGGACTCCGGGGCAGACCATTGACACCCTTCAAAACAGGTCTGTCCAGGTGAAACTGACAGTGGGGGGTGGGGTATACGTTTGTTGTGTAGTCAGGCACCATCAGCTCAATCGTACATCTCTACCTAGCTTTAGAGAACATTAGGAACATCCAGACCACAATGTACATGGAAAGAGCTATTGGGAATGGTTTTACTGCCCAGAAACCATTTTCATGTTCAAAAAAGGGCTCTTCAAGTTAAAGGGTATCTCCACTGGTATTAACACATTTTGGGAATTCAGTTTTATTTAAGAACGGGAGGTAAAGGTGCTGTGTCTTACATCCCGTTCTTCATTAAAATGAACAGGAGCCAGGAGAGAAGGTAAGGAGCTCACTCCCCTGCTGTGTAGTTTAACAGTTCTGTCTTCTAGACACATGCGCAAGTGCCATGCACATAGAAGACGGAGTCTGTTGGGAAGGGTCAGATTACGCGCCGGGGGAGCGAGCAATTGGGTAAGTTTCTTACCTTCTCTCCTGATCAATTTATCTCCTTTACCTCCCGTTCTTCAATAAAACTGAATTCCCAAAATGTGTTAATACCAGTGGAGATACCCTTTTAAGTTTGTTAAAATTATTCTCTGAAAGAACCACTTCACACAAACATAACATTTAAGGGGCTGCTTCAGAAGTAATGAGGGTTTACTTTGGAAAAAGTAAAAAAATGTAATTAACATATATGCCGGAAACCACTGAACCACTTTTGGGAATGGAGTAGCAATAGGGGCTGGGCTGACAGCCATGTCTGTGATTGGCAGAATCAGACATTCACAGACGAGGCTGCCTGCTATTGAGAGAGCAGAGGGAAAGAGGTCAGGCAAGTCTATTTCTGGACACTTTTTTTCTGGTGGGTTTGGTGTTCTGGGGATGTGGGCATGACGGGGGGCGTGGTGTGCCACACCCCTGTCAAGGTTTTGGTTTGGACCTAACAAAAAGAAGTTTCCTGTGAGTGGAAACGAACTTGATTGGAACCTGTACAAAGTCCCTTGTTCTAAAGGACCTTGGTCTTAAGGACATAGAAAAAGGACATTAGTCACTTTATGGTAGTTTGGTTTGTGTGAAAGTTTGAAAATAAGGATTGTTTGTGCTGCTAGTGTGCTGTGATAAGGACTGTGTGTGCAGTAAGCAGATTAATCTTTATTCCAATTAAAGGGGTGCAGTGGGCTTCTATATTCTAGTATTGCACCTGTTGTAATCGCAGGTTGTGAAAGGTTAATAAGTGTTTTGTTTTTCCCTCTCTTCCTGGCTCTTGCACTAATTGGTGTGGGGGCTGGGGCCAATTAGTTAAATAGGATTCACATTGGTTGGATCTGTGGTTTGGACCTAACAAAAAGAAGTTTCCTGTGAGTGGAACCTGTACAAAGTCCCTTGCTCTTAAGGACATAGAAAAAGAAGGACATTGAAACAAGAAGGGCAATTAAACATGGTTGGTGTGTCCCTGTGCTGGTGTTGTGTATTAGAAGGGACAGTTTTGTCGGTACCATGCAATGTGCATCCTGCCACATGTATAGGAACCTGGAGCAGACGTTCCAGGGGACCTATGTCTGTGTCAGGTGTGAGTGGGTTGCCTGTTTGGAAACTGAGGTGGAGAGTCTAAGGGGGGCAGCTTGCAGCATTGCAGAGATTGGTAAATCTGGGGCACTGGCTGGGGCCAGTATAGAGGTGGGTGGAAGTGGGACAGGGAAGTTTGAGGGGGGAGATAGTTTTGTTAGGGTTACTTGGGGAAGTGGGGGACAAAAGGGTAGGGTTGCTTCTTCCCAGCTTGCCCATCCCAACAGATTTGCCACCTTAGATGAAGTGGAGGAAGACAGCTCAGAATTAGCGTGTATGAAGCGGGCTAATCCCTTGAGCATGCAGGGGACTGCCTTCTCTAATACAAGGGAGGATGAAATTTGGATCAGGAATGCTAGGCAGATGGTAGTGGAAGGGGACTCCATTATAAGGAAGGTAGATAGGGTAATCTGCCGCCAAGACCCAAACTGTGTGTTGCCTGCCTGGTGCTAGGGTTCGGCATGTGGTGGATTCGTGTAGACAGATTATTGGGTGGGGCCGGGTGTGACTTGGTTCACATTGTTGCTAATGACTAAGTTAGAGGAGAGATCCTTAAACATGATTTCCGAGAGCTATGGGCCAAGTTAAAAGCATGGACCTCCAGGGTAGTGTTTTCAGAAATACTACCGCAGCCACGTGCTACGCTAGGGAGACAGCGGGAGCTTAGGAGCATTAATGCGTGGCTAATAGGGGGGTGTAAGGAAGAAGGCTTTGGGTTTATAGAGAACTGGGCAGACTTTACTGTCGGCTACAGGCTCTTTAGTAGGGATGGGTTGCACCTCACTGATGGCGGTGGAGCTGTTTTAGGGGAGAAGATGGCTAGATGGTTGGAGGAGATTTTAAACTAGGTTTGGGGGGGAGGGTATTATTAGTCTCACTGGGATAGATAGCCCAGTGGGAAAGCAGGGTGTAGATTGGCTGGGATGTAAATTTAGAAGGATATGCCTTGTTTATGCAGGACAGAAAAAAGGAAAGGGTTTGTGTTTATGTTAAAAAAAAAACTCGAAGACAAATTTAAAAGAAGAGATAACTGGCGATATGGATGTTAAAGCGGAGGCAATATGATTGGAAATAGGCAACAGGAAAGGGGGTCATTGTTGGTCACTGTTGGTGTCTGCTATAAGCCGCCAAATGCTAGCAGGGAGGAAGTGAGTCAGCTTCATATGCAGTTGGCAAGGGCTGAGAGTTTGGGGAGTGTGCTCATTATGGGGGACTTAATTACCCTGACATTGATTGGTGGAGTGGAACTGCCAACAAAAAAAAGGGCGAGGATTTCATGAATTTGCTGCAGGATAATTTTCTCTCACAGGTGGTTGAAGTTCCTACTAGGATAGGAGCTCTGTTGGACCTGGTAATATCTAACATCGTGGAGCGCATTATAGATATAAAGGTAACTGGAGGCTTAGGGAATAGTGACCATGAAATAGTGTCGTTTGGGGTATGTTATCGAAAGGAAAAGTGCGCTGTGTTAACAAAGACTTTTCATTTTGGGAACACAAATTTTCCCAGGTTAAAAGTAGCTCTTCAGAATGTCAACTGGGATAAGGTATTATCAGGTAAAGGTACTGAACAGAAGTGGACTGTGTTTTACGGGATTTTAAACCAGTTCACATCTAAATTTATACCCTTGGGAAATAAATGTAAAACAAAAAAAATGTGGCTGAATTCTGATGAAAAGAGGCAAATGGAAAGGAAGAAAAAGGCATTTAAAACCTTTAAGTCAGAGGGAACGGAAAGGGCCTTTAGGGATTATATAAACTGTAAAGTGTAAGAAAGCAATCAAACTAGCTAAAATTAATAATGAAGTTAGGATAGCTGAACAAAGCATCACAATAGTAAGAAGATGAGGACTGAAAATGTGGCACCATTAATTAATGGGGATAGTTATGGAGGATGGTGATAAAGCAAATGTCTTTAAAAAAATTTCCCCTCTGTATACAATATAGAAGTTCCAAGTACAGATATCATAGAGCATAGTAGAAATAATGGTATAAAAGATGCAAGTGCACTTTGGTTAACCGATATGGTACAAAAACAACTAAATAAGGTTAATATTAATAAATCTCCTGGACTGGATGAAATGCATCCATGGGTCCTTCATGGGTCGTTCATAGCCGAGTAATTACAAGCCTGTAAGTTTAACTTCAGTGGTGGGGGAGATACTGGAAAGTTTAATAAGGGAACATATTCTAGAGGACTGACATTATAAGTAGTAACCAGCATGGATTTAGGAAGAATAGATGTTGGCAAACTAACTTGCTTGGCTTTTATGCGGAAATAAGTAGAAATTTAGACTCTGGCATAGCAGTAGATGTAGTATACTTGGATTTTGCAAAGGCTTTTGATACAGTCCCCCATAGGCGACTAATGTATAAGCTAAGGTCTGTTGGTCTGGGGAGGCACATTTGTACATTGATAGAAAATTGGTTAATGAATAGGATGCAGAGAGTAGTTGTAATGGCGCTTCATCATTATGGACTAAAGTTCTAAGTGGGGTGCCACAGGGTTCTGTGTTTGGGCCACTTCTATTTAATATGTTTATTAATGATTTGGAAGTGGGTATTGTTGGCAAGGTTTCTGTGTTTGCTGACAACACAAAACTTTTTGACCATTAAAAATTTCAGAGGATGTGCAATCATTGCAGGGGGATCTAGATAGATTGTCACATTGGGCTGCTAAGTGGCAGATGAGATTCAATGTTGATAAATGTAACGTGATGCATTTTGGACTTAAAAATCCTTGTGCTGCTTACAATATAAATGGCTCTTTGTTAAGTGAATCCCTGTTGGAAAGGGATCTTGGAGTTTTGGTGGATAACAAACTTGAAGGTAGCAAGCAGTGCCAGGCGGCAACAGCCAGAGCCAGCATGGTATTGTATAAAGAGCGGGTATGGATTCAAGGGAGGAAAATGTTATTCTCCCTCTTTACAAAGCATTGGTAAGGCCTTCATTTGGAATATGCAGTGCAATTTTGGAATCCTGTGTACAAAAAGGACATCTTTGAAATGGAAAGGGTTCAGAGAAGGGCAACTAAATTAATAGGGGGATTGGGGGAGCTTCAATATGAAGAGAGACTGGAAAAGTTACAATTATGTACGCTGGAGAAAAGGCGCTTGCGTGGGGATATGATTACTGTGTATAAATACATTAACAGGCCATACAATAAACTATATGGAGCATTGTTCACCAATAGAGCATGTCAGAGGACACGTGGACATCCTTTAAGACTTGAAGAAAAATGGGTCTTCCAGTGGACGTTGTGATGCTGGATGAGTTTCTGCAAACAAGGAATGTTGCAAGTTACTGGTATTGATACATAAAGTAGAGTTGATCCAGAGAAATTTCCGATTGACTCTTGGAGTCAGGAATTTTTTTCCCCTTCATAAATTAGGTGGTTTTATTTTGCCTTCCTCTGGATCAACAGCTAGGCAGTAAATGAGGATATTGCTAGATGGGTTGGACTGGATGGACAAATGTTTTTATTCAAACTCAAATACTATATTAAGTTATAAACCTGACAATTAGGGTTGGAGGTGGGTCCCCTACGCTTCAGAAAAATATTTATTTTAAAACATTAAGGTAGTGCCGAGGGATCAGGAGGGGGAGCAGTGGCGGCTCCAGCTCCAGAATTTTCCAGGGGCACATTAAAAAACACCAATAATCTATGTCAGTATATTGTAAGGTGTACAAAACAGCTATTACACACCTTACAGTGTGAGTGAGAGAGAGAGAGAGAGAGAGAGAGAGAGAGAGAGAGAGAGAGAGAGAGAGGTAGCAGTGATAGATAGCTAGATAGATAACTAGATAGATAGATATGGGGATGGTAGATAGATGAATATGGAGATAGACAGACAGACAGATAGATAGATATGGAGATAGATATATAGATACATAGATAGATATAGTATGTAAATAAACAAATAGATATGGAGATACATAGGGAGGGAGATGATCGCGCGTATTAATGAGACATATGTGCGATCAGCTGTTTAAAAGACCCAACCCGAACTTCCGGTTCAGTTCTGGAAGTTTGGGTCTGGTCTTTTAAACAGCTGATTGCCCGTATGTTTTATTCATGCGCGCGATCAGCTGTTTAAAACAGCTGACCGCCGCAGGGATCTTGGATAGGGGAAGGGGGTCAGGGGCCCAGCCGCCATTCTTGTGGGGGGCCCCAGTCCCCTGCAGGTACGCCTCTGTCCAACCCTACCCACATGTTGTTACTGGGGGGGCTTCTTCAGTAACTAAAACTATGTAAAGTCTATATAAACACACTGGTGCTTGTTATTGGCTCCTCCGCCAGCTGACCTTTAACTTTAGGCTGCTCCCCCTTGCTATATTATTCATGTTATTGCACCAACCACCTAGCCCATTCTTTAATGCAATTTGAGATGACAAAATGAATGGGCCAGATAGGAACATCTCAAGATAAAAATCGCTGCTTGTACAATGTGGTCTTTAGACAGACAAATATCTCAAATCTATTTAATATCTGCCTGTGTATGGCCAGCTTTAGGCTTTGTGCTTCTTACAAACTGTGCAGTGATGAGTCATAGCTCCACTCCTTTATGCAAATAGCTAGTGATGATGGTCTTAAAAATAAAAGGTAGAATAGTTGGGCAGCACGGTGGCTTAGTGGTTAGCACAGATGCCTTTGCAGCGTGGAGACCTGGGTTCAAATCCTCCCTTGGACACGTCTGCAAGGAGTTTGCATGTTCTCCCCGTGCCTGTGTGGGTTTCCTCCGGGCACTCTGGTTTCCCCCACAATCACCAAAACATATTGATAGGATGTTTCAAATCATAACACAAATTGCTTAGTGAGCTATATATCCACAGGTGGCGCATATAGGTTTGTCTATAACAGATGCTGCAACTAACCCTGGCTGGAATATACCTGTGAGGTGAAGCTACAGATAAGAAGAGGAGATCAACCATAAAAGGTCAAGTCCGCTTCATAGGCCTTTATGGGGGAAATAAATTAACAAAGATGCTTTGATTGTAATATAAACATGATAAAGTGTATATCAAAGAATGTCCACGCTAACGGGCTGTAAATTGCCTCTAGTCACACTTCTTGCCCTATCCAGGCAACAACATAACTGAAGAGAAGAAGGATGCAGATGCTAGGATACAGATGCTTCATGGAAGGACTTAGACCGCAACACCATAGGTAATTGCAAAAGTGGCTGATAACACACGACATGTTTCGGACACAATGGTCCTTTTTCAAGTGCAAGACACTAAGTCCTTCCATGAAGCATCTGCATCCTTCTTCTCTGCATGTATAGCTGTTCACCCTTAAAACAAAAAACTGGTGACTTGTCATTTGTTTTTTACCCACAACACCAACTGCTATTTTTACCAGTTTATTACATGCTTTTGTAACCTAGCAACCTACCTGCTATTCCTGGTGCAGCCATGCCTTAAGGTTAGTACACATGTGTGTTTGGGGGTCCCGACCCGCGACGCACGATATGTACGAACACACGTTCCAGACGATAATCGGCCCGTGTATGGGCACTTTAATAATTAGTTTGCCCACTGGTATAATCATGTTTGCCCACAGTAACTGGTATAAATAAGTTTGCCCACAGTGAATGGCACAATCAAGTTTGCCATGACTGGTACAAACCTGAAGTCCAGCTATTTTCCCTTTTAATTACTTCTCTTTTGGGTCGCACCATTTCTCTTGTATGTGGGTCACACCATTATGTGTATGATAAATGGTGTGACCCAGAAGAGAAGTACTTAAAGGACAAGTCCAGCCCCAAAATGAAAACTTACATACAGGTAAATCACCCCCCAAAACCCTAAAGGGTAATAGTTTGAAATGTGAAATATATAAGTCTAACCTGAAATCCTGCAAAATGTCCTGTTTTCCTGTTTCTGCTTCCTGGTTTTTCCAGTTAGTAACTGTCAGTTATGGATTTGACAGTTGACATCACAGCCAATGACTGAATGTTAATCCCCTGTCTGCCTTTTCTGAGCATGCCCAGGCTCAGTAAAGGCTCAGTACAGGTTTCTAAATGGCTCTGTTTCCATGAGGCATCCAGAAGCCTAGCAGGCATACTGTAATGAATTCTTAGGACAAAGTAGGATATATCAACATAGTTTAAAGAGGCCATTCTTTCTAAAAGATGTTCTTATGAGGTTGGAGTTGCCCTTTAAAAGGGAAAAATAACTGCAACTAGGAAATCTGTCCCTGATCACGAGTCACATCCAACATAATAGGAAAAGAAAAATGGGACAGAATTCGGGGGGGGGGCACATGGTTGCACACATACTCTATATAGAATGGATTCTCAAATGGTGTGCCTCCACATTTTGGAAAACAACAACTCCCCAATATTCCCCATCTTCCCTCTGTAGTTAAGGAATGCTGGAAGTTGCAGTTTTCAAACATCTGGAGGCACACAGTTAAGAGAATCCCTGCTCTATGGGGTCAGGTGACACTATATGTCGCAAAGTTATCTGCTCCCTCTTCAAAGTATAGGGAGAAAAATGTCTTGCCATAGCTTCCATAGAGCCCAATTGTCCACAATGCTCATAATTTGTCTGCAACATGGGTAGTCTGTTTCTCACCATACAATCTTGCCAATAGAGAGTTATGGGTTGGATCATTTATAATATTTTTAATAATTAACCAGACATTAAACAATGATTTGGAGCAGCTTATTTTGGTCTAGATAAAGCACTATTTAAAAAAATACACATCCACGAATTTACTTCATTCTGCATTTTATTAACTTTTTATGCAATAAATTGTGATAAGGTTGACATTTTTTGTAAACTGGAAAAAAAAAAAAAACATTGGAAAAATCAATACATTAAGGTTTCTTTTGTTCTACAGTATTTTATACATTGCATGAAAAGGCATTGTCTTCACCAGAAAAAACTGCAACTCTCAGCAACTGCAGCCAGGGAATGCTGGGAATTGTAATTTGCAATCATTTGGAGGGATGCCGATTGGACATTCCTGTTCTACACTGCACATTAACACTCTTTAAAGCGCACTTAGTCTATGGTCCACATAAGCCACTATTGCAAATGTGATTTGCAAAACACATACTTGTTAATGCAAAATTTTCTATGAGAAAAGATGTGGATTTCGTACCCATGAATTCAATAAGCATTAGAGACAGGCCTGATGCAATGAAGCATGCAAAAAAGTTTACCCTGATTATAACTCATCTCACTTTTTTTTCCCTTTTAAAAGCTCTTAAAACTCTTACACATTGCTAAGTGTCACTAGTGGATTTTAAATAGAGGATTTTAATTTACAATAAAAGATCTAAGAATTTATATCTAAAGTTCCACTGAACAATTCCAGGTAATTTTATTTAAAGGACATGTCCTCCCCCACTACAAAATTATACTTATTCTTTCTCTGAAGCTCCTTATACTTCTTGCTCTCCACCAGTCTTCCCGTTACAGGCTTCCTTTCTGGTTGCTGCTGTCAGTCACGGGCATGACAGTGACGTCACTACCATTAAGTTGCAGCTGCATAATAACGTGCCTCCTTTGTGCTTGCGTGAGCTCTATAAGAGCACATTGAGCTTACAGAGGAAGTGAGAACCGGGGTGACCAGTGCCAGCAGAGAGAAGTAAGGTTTAAGGAACTTCATGCACCATGCGGAGGTAAGTATAACTATCTTAGGGTTTGGGGGTAGGAAAGGTACCATATATACTTGCATATAAGTCGATCTGAGTATAAGTCAATGTACCTATTCTTACCTGAAAAATGAGTAAAACATGATTGACTCGAGTATAAGTTGAGGGTAGAAATTATGACCACTACTGCCTTCTAATTCTATATTGTTTTGAGGCTTAAGTTGCCCTTTAAAATGGACAGCAGAATTCCCATACAATAATAGCCAAGTCCAGTATGGCTATTACGTTATGGGAATTCTGCATTTAAAGGGCAACTAAAGCCTAAAAACAATACAGAATCAGAAGGCAATCTTTAAAAATAGATACCATCCTCCTGATTCTGTATTGTTTTAAAGAATTAGTTGCCCTTTGAATGGCTGCACTGTCTCCTGGTACCTGATGTCACTACTCGGCGCCAGATAGTGAGTCTGGCGCAGAGTGGTGACGTCAGCAGACAGAGTGGATGCGGAAGCGTGCAGCAGCCAGATTACTGGACAGGTAAGTGACTCGAGTATTAAGTCGAGGTTAGACTTTTAAGGTTATTTTTCTAGCCTAAAAACCTCGACTTATACTCGAGTATATACGGTTAGTATAGATTTTTTTTAGATTTATTGCCCATCAAACGATAGAACCAAACATATTATTTTTTCAAACTATTATTTATGCGTATACGTTTTCAATAAGCCTTACTATTTTGTATTGAGTTAGATCTGCATGGACCAACAAAATGCTTTATTTCTTTATGAGACATAGGTCACAATAGTTTAACTTTTTGACACAACTATAAATGCGGACATGTCTGTACCTTAATTGTTCTACATAAGTTACTGTAGTTGCCCCCAAATTTGAAATTATAGCATTTAGAGGTCAGACTGATTAGGAGGTAGGTCAATAAGTCTCTGCATTTTTTTTTTAATACAAACAAAAAAGGAAATACTACCTCTAAGGCCTAGTACACAAGGTACAATTTAGTACCTAACTTCCAGACTACCAATAAATAAAATGATGTAGTCTGCTTGTCAGAAGAAAAATTCAGTGATTGGACTAAATTTACCAACATGTCCAATTAAACTGCCTCACGATTTGGATGAAAATTTGATTAAGATCTGTTGGTCGAACTGACCTAAATATCACAGCAGCCGGTTTAAATATCGGACCGTGTGTACTGGGCCTCATATGCTAGTCATCTGCCAACAGGAATTGGAGAATACATATTTTGTATGCACATCACTTGGGTGGTTAGTGCAGAATAAACAATTAAAGGATAAGTGCACTGTAAAATCAAGTTATGTTCATTTGGAAGCTGCAGCTTTAAAAATACCGTTGCCATATTCTTTTTTTACCTATACCCCTCCAGAGCCTAGCTTTGTGCCTTGAAGTTGCTGACATCTTATTACTGGTTTGCTGAATGTTAAGCTCCGACCCTCTGAGATTTCCTCTTCTTTCTCCTGCTTGAGCCTCAAACAGTAATGCTTGTGAGTTACGTGCACTCGCACATGCACGGAACTCACAGGCATTGCTGTTTGAGGCTCAAGCAGGAGAGTGCACAGAACTCACAGGCATTACTGTTTGAGGCTCAAGCAGGAGAAAGCAGAGGAAATCTCAGAGGGGTGGAGCTTAACATTCAGCAAACCAGTAACAAGATGTCATCAGCTTTCAAGGCACAAAGCTAGGCTCTGGAGGGGCATAGGTAAAAAAAAAAAAAAAAAAAATATGGCAACGGTATTTTTAAAGCTGCAGCTTCCAAATGAACATAACTTGATTTTACAGTGCACTTATTTTAAACTCCTTTCAATGTATTCCAGATACTATAGATTCACTTCCAGTAAACTAAATGCTAAAAGCAAGCTGAGCTGCTTCCGCAACAAATATCCAAACTGCCATAATTACACATTTTTAAAAAATACTACCTTCTTGATCTTAACTTGAATTCTGCACCTGATATACTAAAGGTGATGAACAAATACCAGTAAGCAGGTAGCCAGTGTGCCTATAAATGTATAACTGGTGGTTAACTTTTTAAACATTTAGAGTTGTCTGATGGGCTCCTACTATAAAAATGACTTGTCCACCACTCTCATAATCAATCATTCATAGCCACACTCTGCAGAAGCAAACATTCCTGCTTCAGAGAAGGATGGGTAGTGGCGTGGCACAACTGAAATGGGGTTTTAAAACAATACAAACAATGAGGTGGTAAATCCATTCAGTTGAAGATTATTTTCTTAGCTGCTCTTTAAAAGCTCAACTTAGATTATTACATTTACCAGTGCAGGTAATGGTATGTAATATTTTCAACATATTAATCAACAATATATGTAGCAAATTTTGAAGTGGAAAGTAACATTTTTAAATAATCGTACTGTTATCTATATTCAGATTGCATTTTTTATTCAAGCCA
The DNA here is from genome assembly GCA_019447015.1 of Hymenochirus boettgeri. NCBI lineage: Eukaryota > Metazoa > Chordata > Amphibia > Anura > Pipidae > Hymenochirus > Hymenochirus boettgeri. Next base: position 263,436,650 of record CM033476.1, on the reverse strand, counting down.
TACCCTTAGGACTTTAAGTCCTAAAACACACTTATTTAACTTTAAAATATAGAATACACACGAATGTATATTTATTCAAAACTTCTGAAATATCATCTAATCCCAACGTTTTATTTTAACAGGTTTCTTTGGAGAAAATACACTGCAATAAAATCCTTATGGCTCAAGGTTGTGTGTGAAGATATGCAGATATAACAAAGTTACATTCATATGCAACAAAAAGTTACAATCATATGCAACCATTAAGTCCCTCAAATCTACTTCCACAGCTTACAGGCGACATCACATATCAAATGTTTACAACCAGGGTCACATCTCAGTGCAGGATAATCGGTTTGCAGTCCATTAAAAAAAAAAAAAAACATCAAACATCTGCCCAAGTTCTTTACTGTCCCTATTATAGGGCACTGATTGAGTAATTCCCTACAGTATATGGTGGTGCATAGATGGGGGGGAAAAATCCTATACAATGAAAATAACCATAATCCTTCATTTAAAAACTTTTAAAAATAGTTTAGCCTCACCTCTCTACAACCTAGGATTCGAGAGGAGGGCACTCTAAAAGGCAGCTGGTTAGGATGCGCTTAGCTCCTGTCGCAAACAGGAAGTTCTGTGTGAATGCTACAGAAGTGAAATTTGTCCTACCCAGATGCCTTTTAGACTGCACTCTTCTGGAATCCTAGTTACCTTACCAGAGTCCCATACCTATTGGACCTCTGTGTGGAGTTTTACACATGACTTGATACTGGACATGGTATAGGTATTCATTTACTATTCACTTCTATGCAACTATTGCTCTGACTGTCTGCATGTTAAGTTTATATATATGAAATGTATAGGCTGTAGAGGGGTGAGGCTAAACTATTTTTAAATGTTTTTAATTTTATTTGTATCCCAGTAATATACATTTTATAAATACATTTTTCTAATTAGAGTGCTGCAATATGGTTATTTCCATTGTAGTAGTATACAAGTTTTTTACTGTGGCACTGAACAAGTCCCCACAGCACAGGTAGTGTTTTACAAACACACTAGGGAAAACTGAAATACCGTATCTGTTTTCACAGCCACAATCTTTACAAGTGTCAATATGGATTTGTATGCTTAATTTCCATAAATTAGTCAGAAGTGCTAACATATACAAAAAGTACCACCACATTTCTTTTTTTATAACCCACCCCCAACCCCAAGATTGCAATACTCTTTGTCCACAATGTTTATACACAGATATCCAGCAACAACTTCATATGTCTGTCTTCTAAATGCATGTCTGTCTTCTAAATGTTCATGTCTCCTCTCATGGCTTTACAAGCGTTTTACAAGCTTGCACAACTCAGGATAAGGTGACTTGGGTCACAGTTATAGCCATAACTGATGGCAACCATGCAGAAGGAACAGGGAAAGAAGAGAAGAAGATAAAGAAGTATACCTGTATAAGAAATGTAAAGTGTTTGAAAAAGCTGCACAATCGAAGCTGAATATTTTATTGCCGATACTACATAATGCAGACAGATATGCTGCCTACAACATCCAATACTAAAGCTACATACATACGTGCAATTATGTCTTTTGAAATGATTGTTCTACACAGTTACAGAAAGTCTGCTCGTCAGTAACTAAACAGGTTGCTCTGTGCATTGGCATAGGCCATTGGTGGGCAATAATGTTTAACAATCCAGCAAAGTTGTAAATTATGCCATCAGACACATACTAGATGTGTTTCAAACTGTAGTCTAAAACAATCTTTCCAGGTTGCAACAATTGACATCAATGTTGTGTGTATTAACACTTATCTGCAGTCACTAGATAGACTACATAAAAAATGGCGAGGCAGATTCCGCTCTTGGAAAACCTCATGTGCTTCACAATATACCACCTTGATGTGTGGTGTGCCATGTGAGAGCATTTGCTATGTTGGTTGCGTACACACGTCTAAGCAAAGTGATGTCTTTGTACCTAGAAAACACAGCAGAAAAATATTTCTGCTCCACATTATATACATTAAAATAAAAGGATTTCTATTTACACATATGTCTAAATGCTCTGCCTCATGGAAGACAAATCCATCCAGTGAAGCAGGTACATTTTCTAATTTTAAGATGAAGTACATATAACTGCCTTTTAATGATTTGCTCAGTGCTTGATGAAGCACTGGGCTTTAGTATCAGTGACTCAAGCTGGTAATGTCAAGGAGATCCTGGGTACAGCTGCTCCTAGGAGGCAGTGGTACTTACACAGGTTACAATTTAACTGTGAATAAATTCTTTAAACTTTTTTTTTACCTTTGTCACCCTATTTTCAAGCTTGAAAAGTAATCCCCGGTTTGAAGTGGGTAATTCCTGCTTATATATGTAATTTTTAAAGGCATTTTAGGAAAGGTGCTTATTTAAAGGGGAACTGTGGTACAAAAATGACTTTAGGTAAATTGCAGTAAATTGATAGGAATTGCTCCCCTGAGAATTTTTGCTATTTATTTCCATTGTTTATTTTGCATAGTTTTGAAGATATTTACATTTTTGTGTGTAATATGCCAGCAGCATCACCAGGTTCCCTGCACTTCCTGCTCTGAAACTGTCAATCTGTCCTGTGTCTCCTCCCCCCTTTTGCAGCCCCCCTGGTCCCTCCAGTTGCAGCCCCCCCCCATGACCCATTATCTTACAGCCCCATGTGGCCCCGCCCACTCACAGGTGCCGTGGGTTACTCAGAACCACCACCACCCCTACCTTCTCTGTCAGGACTTCACATAGCAGAGAGGAGGAGGGACTTCCTGTCTCCCTCACACACCGAGGGAGTCTGAGGCTGTGCTCGCCGGCGGCACTGTGCAGGAGAAGCCTCAGGAATGTCCCAAGTCAGCCTCCCACCCATTAACTTTCTGGTCAGTCATTTCTGTATATCTTGGGCTGTGGAGCACGTAGAGGAGGTGGTTGATGGCTCATTTTAAAAGGTAGGAAACTGGCCTTTCATTTAAGCTCAACTTGTTTGGAGACCACAGTTCCCCTTTAAGCCCAAAAAATGGTTTGTGCAAAAACACAGAAAAAATATTCAACATATTCACATCTTAATATATATATAAATCAAAAGATCTTAAGTGGTCTAATACCCATTTTTTTACTACCCTCTTTTAACCACACTATAATGCTCACTTTTTGAAATGCTACTTACCATAGTTTTTACAAAAGTCAGGAATGATTGTTAAATCAAAACAAAAAATGCATAATTAATAGGGATGGAAAAAAAAAACATACCCTGATAACTAATCTTGAACTGAAAAAATGCTGCTCTACAGTCAATAAGGCATCTTTAGGTACCATAGTTGGGTTAAAGCACATTGCTGCATACATTTAACAGCCATGCCATATAGTTAATAAGCAAAGCATGCACTGATACTAAGGCTAGCTACACACAAGCAGATATTTCAGGTCAACCAACCTGATATTTCCGTATTGTCCAAAATTTCGGAAGGTGGTTTATGTGCGCTGGTGACCGATTTGACAAGTCTCCCACTGACCGCACAATCAGTCACAACAAGCTGTCGGCCGCAGCTACTTTTGCTGCAATGACAACTTCAGCCCAGCTGAAAATATGCATAGATCTTAACGCCGACTGCATGGTGTTAGGTTAGGATTTTATCAGACTGGTTCAGATAATGGGTGTTAAAATCTACCAGCATCAGTAAACATTGACGTAGAGGGGAATATACATGTTTAAAAAAAAAAAAAAAAAGAGAGAGAGAATGTCACACTTGACAAAGTTGTAAAATCATTAGTGATAATTATTCAAGATGCACTGAAATCATAAATTTAAGTAACATTACAACATGCAGACATGGCCGCTACTTAAACTAGTAGATTTTCTAAATTAAATAGGTTGCATCTCAGGAATACAAAGGCAACTAAAACAATTTAAATTAGCTAAATATAGTTAATAGAAATTAAAAGGGTAATTTGTATCCTTTACATCATCTTTAAGGTTTGTTGTGTTCCTAAAGGGAACAGTCTATGGTTGGCAAGGACAAATGGTGGCTGTAGCACAACTTTATATAGCATGGCTCAATAAGACACATTTTATATTGGAGTTTTGGAAGCACATACTCCGTTTTCAGTGCACCTAACTTCTCATTTGTGTCTACAGGCTTAGAGCCAGCAACATTTAAATATATCAAGATATTTTTTAAAAATGTGTTTTAATAAAACCTTATTAAAATGAGTCAGGTCTCTTACCATTCCTAAATTTAGCATATCCTTGTATCCATGAAAGGAAAACACCACGCACATCAGACTTGCATGCCTATGTATTTAAATGCTTCATACATAGGATGCACAACAGTGTAACATTTCGGTACATAACCTGTACCTTCATCAGACAACAGATAGCTGGTTCAAGCTGATCCTAAGTCCAAATATAAAACACCCCAGTTAGTTTTCTCCCTGTTTTCGGTGTTTTAATTGCAACATGTGCAATTCCCTTATATTGGGGCCTGTATTCCATCACCCATACACAGGCAAACCCTATAATATTAAGGGATACTATAACTGTAACACCGAATTTTGTATATACCTTCTCAAATGTCCCTGCTCTCTCATACGTGGGCAAAACCATTGGCCCATTTAAGAAGAGATTTCAGCGGCATCGCAGCGACATCAAACTGGCCTTAGAGAGGATTAGCAGTGATCTCCCTCTTACTAAACATAAACTTGATGACACACCGGTAGCTTTGCATTTTTTCCAACATAGACACCTCACGTCTGATCTTAAAGGCATGGTCATTGACCATGTACCCACTTTAACCAGAGGAGGTGATAGGCATAATCTTCTACTGCGTAGAGAAGCATTTTGGATATTTACCCTGGACGCCCTCCATCCCAAGGGTTTGAATACTAACCTGGGTTTGTCTTGCTTCTTGCCTAAACGATGACTTTGTACATACTGTGTTATTTTCACTATTATTTTGTTCCTTTGTTTTCGGTTATGTTACATTTTTACCACTAGATGGCACTCATGCCATACTTCCTGTGTCTATATAAGGTGCATTGTGCATTTCATTTTGTATCTGTTGTCTGATGAAGGCACAGGTTATGTACCGAGACATTACACTGTTGTGTATCCTATGTATGAAGCATTTAAATACATAGGCATGCAAGTTTGATGTGCGTGGTGTTTTCCTTTCATTGATATCTGTCCGTCAACCATGGTCTTCCACTGCACTCAGCATGTATACCCATTGTTCTACTACAGGTGTGTGCAGGACCACTAAAAGACTTTCTTTATATCCTTGTATCCCACTGCATTGGATGCTGCAGACTTTAGACAACAGCGTATAGCCAATACTACCAATTTAATTGGTCCCAATTGCAAATATATATACTTGCATTAAAATACACATGCTCCAAAATTACTAAAGCCAGAGTGTCATGGGGTGACCACGGTGATTTATCATAAACCTATGTTTTCTAGGAGGTAGGAGTGAGTATTGAGTAGTTCTTTCTCCTGACATTTTTATTTAGAGAAGCTGAAGAAGCAATTGTGCCTGTGGCTGACAGCTGTCTTGCTGGACAGTCCCTTACTTTCTACCACGTGCAAATGGTAAAAAGGGTCAGGGGAGGTCGTGAAAGATTGTCATATCATAATTGACCAGATGTTTTTTTAAACAAATTATATATAATTGTAATTTGGTTGGGTCCCCAGACTTTCCCAACTTTAAAAGATCACACAAGTTCATTCAAACACACACCTTGCTCTTTTTTAAATTGGTCAAGTAATGTGCTTCTTAAGTACCATCTTCATTAAAAAAAAAGTATTACAACAAAAGCAGAGAAAACTTCTTATATGCTGATAGAGCCGATTTCTACTAAAGGAGCCATTCTGTTTTCAGCCACAAATATAAACAAAAAGAACACCCTGTGCACCCCATTCTAAAAATAATATATAGAATACTTTTTTTTTTTACATCACAGTTTGCATGGCATTTGTGATTTTAGCATAAAAAGGCACAATTTTAAGCAATTTAATATAGTACCTGTATCTAAATAAAAAAAAACATTTCAAATTTACAAGCAAGGTTTAGCTACTGTACACTAAAGCATGTTAATGGCTGAATGTAATGTGTTTGTTTACTGCAGAGTTGGTCAGCATAAATATTTGCACCATTAAGAATGACAGATGAACAGGAAATAAACAAGCTTTGCATAAAATATTACTTCTTAGAGAATATAACAAACTCATAGGTAGGAAGAAAAACTTCCACTCTCAAGCATTTCCAATTAGGGGGGATTTTAAGATAGGTCTGTACTCTAAGTCAATGGAGACCAATCCAGGTAAACATATAAGGAACAATAAACATGGCCCCAAAGCCAACAAATCCATATGTTATATAGCGATAAGGCAGTTCAACTTCCATTCGTTGCCTTGCCTTCCGAATATCATCGCATGGAATTCCAAACACTTTACAGGCTAGAGGAATGGAGATTTTTTTTATAGTTGCCCTAAGCACAAGAAGAATAACAACTCCAAAACAAAATTTTAGCGTGGCTTTTCCCATTAGTGTCACAGAGAAAGATGGAGGAATAAAAGGCAATTTATCAGGTGTTGGATCCAACAGTAAACCCAACCTGTAATTGACATGTGATCCACATGCAATGCCAGCACCACTTCCAAGGATCTGAGCAGTATCTCCACGGGAGGTGCTCCATGTGTCCAGGGTGAAGGAGAAAATGCCCATAGCTAAGTGAAGACTGATTATTATCAGAGGGGCATATTTGTATGTTAAATTGAAGTTGTCAATTAGCTCTAGAGCAGGATGGAAGACAATCAAAATCAGGATTGCATACAACAAACCAGCAATAACATCCTAGAAGGAAAAAAAAAAAAAAATTCAATTTTGGTTTTAAAAATTTCATTCTTTTCAAATGCAAGTTCGCACTTGGGAATTTTTACCTAAGACAGTATTACTCTAATTGTAAACTCAAAGCAGTTTCTATTTTTTAAATGCCAGTTATTAATTATTTTAATGGAGCTCCCCCCATCCCAACCCTAATCGCATGGTTTGTTTCTAAAAAAAAAAAAAAAATACTGCCCAGTCATGTGAATCATTTAGCCAGATTTCTGGTATACTGATCAAAATCAAATCATACCTTTCCTTTAAAGCTATTAGTTCTAGTTCTCCAGTTTTTCCAGCCAGACTACTTGCATTCTTAAACATTAAACATTTTAGATTATCAATTAGTTTACTTCCATACTTGGACATACATGCCTCCTTATCCTCTATGCTCCCCCATCTCCTCCCTCCATTATCTTAGTAGCCCCCTGATCCCTAACTCCTCTATCTACCCTGTGTAGTCCAATGTATCCTCCCCTCCATACCTTCTTTAAAATCTCCCCCAACCCCTTAGCCATCTTCTCCCCCAAAACAGCTGCACCATCATCGAGGTGCAGTCCATCTTAACTTAAGATCCTGTAGCCAACCGAAAAGTCAGCCCAGTTCTCTAAAAATCCAAACCCCATCTCCTTACGCCACCCTTTTAGCCACGCATTAATACTCCTAAACTCCCATTGCCTCCCTAGCGTAGCACATGGCTGCGTTAGTATTTCTGAAAACACTACCAATTAGCTACACCCTCATCCAATCAGAGAAGAAATAAAAAAATGCCTCTTTTGTCTCTTACCAGCCCCCACCCTACAGGTAACAATGCAGTTGAAAACAAGTATTTATTTTAGAAACCCAGTGCCTTAAGTTTACTTAAACAATTCCCAGCACCTTATTCCTGCAGTAAGCAGTAAAAAGACAAAAAGTGATTAATATACTTACACTTCAGGCATACTCTCAGAAATAAATAGTGCTAGTAATACATTCACTCTGCAAACCACAGTTAATAAATGCTTTTGTTTAACGCACCCCTTAAAAACAGACAATCCCTTTTAAAGAATATCGCCCCCAGAGCTCAGAAATCACTCAGCAAACAGGACTTACTGGAATTGTGAGGATCCAAAAAAAAAAACAAAAAACCTCCCACTCGTAAGTCCTGCATCAGGCACTGTAACCATCTCTTTCTGGTTTCTTCATCTTTCTCCTGCACTGAGCATGTGCCAATCGCAGATTAGAAGGAGGAACTAGTATTTGTCCAAGTATCCTGCTTTAGCACGCGTGGTATTACCTCATTCAGGTCCAGAAATGTTCTAGAAACCCGACAAGTAATGTCAGTCATATAAGTATCTTTTAAAGGGCATGTCCACCCACAAAACTATAATCTCCCCCACGACTGGCCCCACTGTGTAGTGTAATATAATCCTTACCTTACATTCCAGCTCCAAATGGTTCTCCTGGAATCCCCCCCCACCCCAAAGTCCAAAAAACTGCCCACCAGGAAGATAGAGTCCATAAAAGGCCTCCCTCCGCCCCCCCCCCGGGAGGAGTTTTAGAATGGGCCTGCAGGCCTCCCCCCCCCCCTCCCACCAGATTTGGTTTCCCTCCCCCTAGCTCCAAACCCTTTTTATATCTTATAGGTATTGGTCCCCCAGCCCCAACCACAATAACCTTATATCCAGAAACTCCCCCAATAGTTTCTTACCTTGCCTCCCTCCTCCGCTGTTCTAAGCAGCCGGGTCCATGATTGGCTGCCTCTCAGCCAATCACAGACGTGGCTGCCGGTCCCATCCTATGCTTGTAGTTCTGTGCAAGCAGAGGGCCGGGATTGTGTGGCAGGGGAAATAGGGATGGTAAGTAACTATCGGGGGAGATTATTGCGTTTGGGGCTGGGGGACCAATACCTATAAAATAGCGAAAGTGGTTGGAAAGGGTGGACATGCCCCAAAAGTGCAAAGTTAATTACAAATCGCCATTTTATCCACGGATAATCACCATAACTTCAACTGTGTATATACAAATTTTAGCATTACAAAAAATCATTAAAAACATTTACCAACTCATTGTCCATCTGTGCAACACTACGTTATTTAATAATAAAGCTAGCTCCAAAAATCACTCTATAGTGAGGTACGGACATCCCGTGTCAGTCTTGATACACCTCCCAAAAATAAAGTGTCTAGTGCGTAATAACAAGCATAAATTGCAATATAAATGTCCATATTTATACCCGTCTGGTCGGCAGTGTGAGCTTTTACAGTGCAGTGTATACCCCGTCTGGTGTCGTCTGCCTATATCCTATATGTCGGGTTTCAATCCCGCAGCATGGGACTCGTCTTACTTAGCGAGGCATGGACCTCCGCGTCTCTCACTTGATGGAACTCCAGTGTCTCTCCTCTTTTATGTAGACCTCTTCTCCCATCCTATTGGTCCGTCCTGATGTAATCTCGGTACTTTAGTCTTTTCCCAATAAAATTCAGCCAGACTACCGGGGGTTACTGCACCGGTTGGCTCTCTTACCTCCTGTATATTGGGTTAGTGAATGGTCCGTTGCCAGTATAAATTGTCCTTGCAAAGTCGCTAACTTGGTATTGGAAAATCCACTTTAGATCCTACATATGTTTCGCCATTTTCCCAGTTTGAGGGCGTGGCTTCTTCAGGCACACTGCCAACCGGACAGGTATAAGTATGGACATTTATATTGCACTTTATGCTTGTTATTATGCACTAGACATAAGACGGACTTAAGACTGACATGGAGCTAGCTTTATTATCTAACTTGGTATATTGTTCATTTTTTTATCAGAGTGTGCAAAAAAACAGTGTTGCACAGATGGACAATGAGTTGGTAAATGTTTTTAACCATTTTTTGTAATGCTAAAATTTGTATATACACAGTTGAAGTTATGGTGATTATCAGTGGATAAAATTGTGATTTGTAATAAACTATGCACTCTAAAACATACTTTACTTATATGACTGACATTACTTGTCAGGGTTCTAGAACATTTCTAGACCTGAATGGGCTAATACCACAGGTGCTAAAGCAGGATACTTGGACTCTCTTGTCCCTCAGTAGCGGTTATATTAAAGGAACACTAAACTTAAAAAACAAGTATTTAGCATCTGTTTCTATTATTCACAAGGAGGTGAGAACGCTTATTCCCACCTCCCTGTGAATAATAGTTTGCTCAGGGGACCTGGAACTTACCTTACCGCGCACCTCTCACAAGCCACTCCTTCACTGACAGCCTCTCTGTCCCGACCACTTGCCCTATCTTAGGCGCATCGGGACAGAACAGCTGTTCTGTGCAGGAGCGGCTTGCGAGAGGAATGGGGTAAGGTAAGTTCCAGGTCCCCTGAGCAAACTATTATTCACAGGGAGGTGGGAATAAGCGTTCTCACCTCCCTGTGAATAAAAGAAACGGAAGGCAAATACTTGTTTTTTTAAGTTTAGTGTTTTAGTGTTTTCCTGAGCACCACCAGAAATGCTGGTACTTGGAACCCTATACCATCTTTGTATATGGAAGATGGAGTATATTCCAGGTCCACCCTCAAACGGTACCCTACGGATGTGGCAAACTGACAGCCATGGCTACTTTTACTATGACTAATAGTGATTGTTCATGGCCAAGCGCTCGCTAGTGTTAGCCTAGCAGAAGAATCTGCTGGTGCGTTTAAGGCTTTAGTGTTACTTTGTTAAGGTTGCATGCCTGACATCCATTACAAATTGGTGGCAGATTCAATTAGATTGTGAATTTGCAGCCATTTTTAAATGCAAAATAAGAATAATAAATAATTACAAACATAAAAAAATACCTTACCAATATCGAATGCATTCCCATATACACACGACTAAGGCACACCAAGGAACACCAAACAAAGGCAAGCAGCAGCCCATACATAAATGGATACTACAAAGAGAAAAAAAAAGACTTCATTTACACCATTAAGCCATGACCTAAAAAACCTCAAAACAGAGCAGTAAATAAAAATAGCACGTATGTGGTTGCTCAGGCGGACATCTCTGGCAGGGCAGACAGCCAACGACAACTGACAAGAGCAGCCCAACACGTGCGATTGTAATGGGCACAATGCTTAAAGGAAAACTACAATGTAAAAATTAGCTTCCAAAAATTAACAGTACCTGGGGCAGGGAGGTAGTATTGATAATTCCTACCTCGTAATATCCTTTTATTGAAGAGAACCAGCATGTCCTGTGTTCATCTGCCAGGTTAATATCCTGAGCTTTCCTGTATTAAATATAGTACTAAATCCAAGAAGAAGCCTGGAATCATTTTTCTTTACGCATCACTATAAATAAATATTTGAGAAAACCTCAGGCTGAAGACAGGAATGCTGCAAAAAAGTGGCTTGGCTTTATTCCACACGACATGTTTCGGGTCAAGACCTTTTTTTCACACATTTTAGATAGATGTTCAGTTTGAGAAACTGTTTCAACTTTAAGATTTAACCAGAAAACTTTATTTTTATTGGGAATCCTTTTTCTTTAAGCTTGCACTCCTCACAGAGATTATTTTGGAAACTATTTTATTTAAAATGTTTTTTTTAATAAATTTTTTTTATATGCACTCCTATAATATAAATGTACGTGTGGGAAAAATTTGGTGAATGCTGCCATGAGGTTACTAGTATGTTACAATTTACTTTTTTCCCCAGTCACAATGGTGGCAGCAAGTCACCAATAGGAATTGTAAAATCACCTAAATACAATCTTTATTAAGGTAATTCAACAACTGTTTGTATCACCCTTTCTAAAAGTGTGATCTTACATCCATGTGGCTGTGTGACAAATACATTTCAATGAACAGAAGAAAGCAAGCTGAAATTAGCTCTTGATCATGACGTACTTATATATTTGGTACAAGCTCTGATTCAAACACTAAGCATTAACAGGGAGATGTAATAAAAGTTCTTATTGTTTAAAATGGTGCTAATTTTGCCCCAACCAATCAGATCTTATTTAACATTTGAAAACTAACATCTGATTGGCTGTGGCAAAATTGCACCATTTTAAATAAGAAATTTTATTGAATAACCCTGTAAATGTTTTCTCAATTGTAGCTAGCCTTTTCCTCAAACCTCTAGAACAGAGAAAAAGAATCTGATCCGCTCCAACATAAAATGGCCCTAACCAAATACAAGAGTGCCATTTCTTCTTGTCCTCTTCCACTTTAGACAAAAAGAAGGAAATATAGCTTCTAATTGTGAATGAAATTTGAACCTACAATCAGCAAATATCCAAAACCTGGTTAAAAAAAAATGACGTTACCTGTTTGTACCACAAGTTTAGTTTTTTTTTTTTTTTTTAACTAGAAATTGTCCCAATCTCTGCCAGAAACTCAGGAGAAAATTCAAAGATGTCTAAGAACAAAATCTCCTCAGTGCTTGAAAGAACCTTTGCACTAAGGGTTAGGTCCCACAAGTATGCACAGCAGCGCATGCAGGATTTCTACAAAGCGCTGCAGTGCATTAAATGCTATGTGCACTGCGCTCCATTACACATTTGTGTTATTGGAGCGCATGCCATACGCAAAAAAAGTTGTGTACGCATGCATTCCATTAATAGATTGGAGTGCAGCGAACAGTGGGAACACCCCTGATAGAATTGCACTGGCAATGCAAATCTAAAGCACGATTGGAGTGCAAAACACACTCTGAATCGCCAGTTCACTCCTGTGATAGCGGATACAGCAGAAACATGACCTCTCAATAGTCATACATCTTTAAGGGTCAGTTAATGCCAAAAAAAAGATTATGAAAAGATAATGGATTTAAAGGACCAAACTATTTAGACTAGGCAATATTAAAAAACTGCTGCCAACTACATTATACTGTGAAGGTGTTGACTGTTTCCTTGGCTTCAGCAATATAAAGAGATCCTCTTCTAACTGAAGTTCTTCCAGTATCCTCCTCCCAACTTCCAAGCCATTAAAGAACGTTTCTATTTTAAACCCCCCCCCCCCCCCCCACACACACCTCTATTTGAAGGATCTAAGGATCTAGCAGTTTAGGCCTCACCCTGGGTTCTTTCAACAGAAAAATAAGGGGAGTGAGGCGAGTACAGTCGTCCTTAAAATTTAAATTATTTGACTTTTTTTGCAAGGACCTGGATTAGATATTGTTCTACCTTTGGCAACTAAATAGGAGGATATAAAGCCATTCTTTTTAGAATGAAAACCATGGCCTGTGAGACCAGAAGGCAGCGTTTGGAATTATGATTCTTCTTTGACCATCTCCTTCATTACTCATTTCAGAAGAGAAAGGCAGACATAGTAAAAGACACCCTCTCCACAATTGTCTAAATGGATTAATTGCAAGGGCTTGTGGAAATGGTTACCTGGAAAAATCTGTTACTTCATATTGGACAATCTGGCCAAACCTACCAAAAATTTTCTTAAGATCCAGACTACTGAGTGAAACACTTTGTCCCTTAAAGTCGGATACTATGAACGACCCCCGAGTGCAAGACACACGTGCGCCGAACAGGCGATTCGGACGATAATTGCATGCATTTGGTAGGGCGCCATTCATTGATTCGTCATGGTGGCTGCCAAATTTCTGCAGCTTTAAAATGCACTTCTGACTACTTTAATCGGAGGTTCTATGATAACAGGGTCAATGAAATTTCCACTTTTGTCCTAGTCTTCTCATATAATCTATTTCTGAAAATGTATCAAAGGTAAAAAAAAAATCTATATCAAATATATCATATAAGGGTTTAAAGGCCATGTAAACTGTGCCAAACCATTTTCCAACTAATATCACAGTAATAAGGATGAATTACCAATAATCTTAAATCTGTTTTTTTTCTACTCTGACCTTCCTATCCCTTGTTGTTTTTTTTAGCTCTGGGGTTTTTAGTTGTTAAAGGGGATGGGGCACAATCACCCACTCCCAGCTCCCAGCTTATTTATGTCTTTGCATGGCTAATCGATTCAGCATAAAAAGGAATAGTTGCCTGAAAAAGTGAACTGCAATGCACTGATTGAAGAATGGGAGGTAAAGGATCCATTACTCAACTTTGTTCCAGGCTCCTGTACAATGTATTGAAGAACAGAAGGTAAGGCATAGCTCCTTAACCTCCCGTTCTTAACACTTGGCTGTGATATGCTAATTGGGATTTTCCAGGGTACATAATTGCCAAAGATTCTTGTACAAGTCATTCTGAATTGAGAAAGCCAGTCGGATGACAAGCGAAACGGGGGAGGGAAAGTTTAACTACACAGGGGTAGATAGAGAAGTTAGGGATCTAGGGGCTAGTAACACAACGGAGGGAGGAGAAGGAGGAGCATAGAGGATAAGGAGGCATGTACGACCATGTATGGAAGTAAATCAATTGATAATCTAAAATGTATGTTTACAAATGCAAGGAGTCTGGCTGGAAAAACCGGCGAACTTGAAATAATAGCGTTAAAGGAAAGGTATGATGTAATTGGTATAGCAGAATCATGGCTTAATGATTCACACGACTGGACAGTAAATATTGAAGGGTACTCCTTATTTAGACATGACCGAGTTAATAAGAAAGGAGGAGGAGTATGTATGTATGTTAAACAGGAATTGAAGCCAAATTTAAAAGATGGAATAGATGGGGGAGCAAACGATGCGGCAGAAACATTATGGGTGGAACTGTGTACAGGAAGCAAGAAGGTAGGTAAATTAATTGTTGGAGTGTGTTATAAGCCGCCAAATGCCGGGGAAGAGGTGGAAATGAATCTCCATATGCAGTTGGCGAAGGCTGCTGGTATGGGGCATGTTCTGGTTATGGGGGATTTTAACTACCCTGAAATAGATTGGAGTAATGGAACTGCCAGCACCTCAAAAGGTATAAAGTTCTTAAATTTCCTATATGAGCATTTTCTTTCACAGATGGTAGAAGTTCCTACTAGAAAGAATGCGTTGTTGGATCTGGTGATATCTAATAACCCAGAGCTCATTTTGGAGATGAAGGTAATGGGAAGCTTAGGGAATAGTGACCATGATATAGTGTCATTTAATATAGGTTGCAGAAAACTAAAGTGCACTGGCTTAACAAAAACTTTTAACTTTAGGAAAGCTAATTTTATGCTTTTAAAGGAATCGCTCCTGCTCATAGACTGGGGGGAACTGTTTCTAGGTAAAGATACTGAGCAGATGTGGACCACTTTTAAAGGGATATTAAACTATAACATTTCCAAATCGGTACCTTTAGGAAACAAGTGTAAAAAAATTAGGTCCACTCCTGCATGGCTTAATGCTCAGGTAAAAAGGGAAATGGAAAAAAAGAAAAGGGCTTTTAAAATTTTGAAAGCAGAAGGCACAGAACAGGCTTACAGGGACTTCAAAAGTTGTAATAAAGAGTGCAAGAAAGCAATTAAACTAGCTAAAATAGAAAATGAAATACGGATTGCCGAACAAAGTAAGTCCAACCCCAAGATGTTTTTTAAGTATATAAATGGTAAAAAAATGAGGACTGAGAATGTGGGACCATTAAATAATGGAGCTGAAGTGGTTGTAGAGGATGCCGAAAAGGCTAATCTGCTAAACCGTTTTTTTACATCGGTTTTTACTGTTGAGAATCCTTACAGTAGGGATTGTAACAATGTGCAGGGAGGAAATGAAGAGTTTTCACATTGGATAACAGAGGATATGGTACGGAATCAATTAGACAAAGTTAATATCAATAAAGCGCCAGGACCAGATGGATTGCATCCTAGGATTTTAAAAGAGCTTAGTTCAGTTCTAGCAAGACCACTGTGTCTCATCTTTTCAGATTCGCTTTTGTCTGGGGATGTGCCGCTGGATTGGAAAAAAGCCAATGTAATACCAATATTCAAAAAAGGTAGTCGTTCACAGCCTGGTAACTATAGACCTGTAAGCCTAACATCAGTGGTAGGGAAGGTGATGGAAACTTTGTTAAGGGATCATATCCTTGACTTTGTCTCCAGAGATCATCTTATTAGTAGTAGTCAGCATGGATTTATGAGAAATAGATCATGCCAGACAAATTTAATTGGTTTTTATGAAGAAGTGAGTAAGAAGTTAGATTCAGGCACAGCTGTGGATGTGGTATATTTGGATTTTGCAAAAGCCTTTGATACTGTGCCACATAGGCGACTAATGTATAAACTGAGGACTGTTGGCCTTGAAGAAAACATTTGTTCATGGATAGAGAACTGGTTATTGGACCGCAAACAGAGAGTGGTGGTTAATGGAGCTACATCTATGTGGGCTAAAGTTCTAAGCGGAGTGCCTCAGGGTTCTGTACTGGGGCCGCTTCTGTTTAATCTGTTTATAAATGACTTAGAAGGGGGCATTGAGAGCAAGGTCTCTGTGTTTGCTGATGACACTAAATTATGCAGAGCTTTGGAAACTTCCAATGATGTGCAAGTGCTGCAAGCAGACCTAGATAGATTATCAAAATGGGCAGCAGAATGGCAGATGAGATTCAATGTTGATAAATGTAAGGTGATGCATTTGGGATTTAATAATCCCTGTGCCACCTACACCATAAATAACTCTGTGTTAAGTGCATCTGAAATGGAAAAAGATTTGGGGGTTCTGGTAGATAACAGACTTAGCTGTAGCAAACAATGCCAGGTAGCAACAGCTAGAGCTAGCAAGATATTGTCTTGTATAAAGAGGGGAATGGAATCAAGAGAGAAAAATATTATTCTCCCTCTTTACAAGGCACTGGTAAGGCCACATTTGGAATATGCGGTGCAGTTTTGGAATCCCATATACAAAAGGGACATCTTGGAAATTGAGGCAGTTCAGAGAAGGGCAACTAAATTAATAAGGGGAATGGAGGGGCTTGAATATGCAGGCAGATTAGACAAGTTAGGGCTGTTTACATTGGAGAAGCGGCGGTTGCGTGGGGACATGATAACCTTATACAAATATATTAATGGCCCATACAGTGAACTCTCTGGTGCATTGTTCACTAATAGGTCATATCAGAGGACTCGTGGACATCCTTTAAGGTTGGAAGAAAAGAAGTTTCATCTTCAAGTTAGGAGAGGTTTCTTTACAGTGAGAACGGTGAAACTGTGGAACTGTCTTCCAGCAGATGGTAATGGCAGTTCATTGAATAACTTAAAAAGGCCTGATAAGTTTCTAAACTAAAAGCAAAAAAATGAGGACTGAGAATGTGGGACCATTAAATAATGGAGCTGAAGTGGTTGTAGAGGATGCCGAAAAGGCTAATCTGCTAAACCGTTTTTTTACATCGGTTTTTACTGTTGAGAATCCTTACAGTAGGGATTGTAACAATGTGCAGGGAGGAAATGAAGAGTTTTCACATTGGATAACAGAGGATATGGTACGGAATAAATTAGGCAAAGTTAATATCAATAAAGCGCCAGGACCAGATGGATTGCATCCTAGGATTTTAAAAGAGCTTAGTTCAGTTCTAGCAAGACCACTGTGTCTCATATTTTCAGATTCGCTTTTGTCTGGGGATGTGCCGCTGGATTGGAAAAAAGCCAATGTAATACCAATATTCAAAAAAGGTAGTCGTTCACAGCCTGGTAACTATAGACCTGTAAGCCTAACATCAGTGGTAGGGAAGGTGATGGAAACTTTGTTAAGGGATCATATCCTTGACTTTGTCTCCAGAGATCATCTTATTAGTAGTAGTCAGCATGGATTTATGAGAAATAGATCATGCCAGACAAATTTAATTGGTTTTTATGAAGAAGTGAGTAAGAAGTTAGATTCAGGCACAGCTGTGGATGTGGTATATTTGGATTTTGCAAAAGCCTTTGATACTGTGCCACATAGGCGACTAATGTATAAACTGAGGACTGTTGGCCTTGAAGAAAACATTTGTTCATGGATAGAGAACTGGTTATTGGACCGCAAACAGAGAGTGGTGGTTAATGGAGCTACATCTATGTGGGCTAAAGTTCTAAGCGGAGTTCCTCAGGGTTCTGTACTGGGGCCGCTTCTGTTTAATCTGTTTATAAATGACTTAGAAGGGGGCATTGAGAGCAAGGTCTCTGTGTTTGCTGATGACACTAAATTATGCAGAGCTTTGGAAACTTCCAATGATGTGCAAGTGCTGCAAGCAGACCTAGATAGATTATCAAAATGGGCAGCAGAATGGCAGATGAGATTCAATGTTGATAAATGTAAGGTGATGCATTTGGGATTTAATAATCCCTGTGCCACCTACACCATAAATAACTCTGTGTTAAGTGCATCTGAAATGGAAAAAGATTTGGGGGTTCTGGTAGATAACAGACTTAGCTGTAGCAAACAATGCCAGGTAGCAACAGCTAGAGCTAGCAAGATATTGTCTTGTATAAAGAGGGGAATGGAATCAAGAGAGAAAAATATTATTCTCCCTCTTTACAAGGCACTGGTAAGGCCACATTTGGAATATGCGGTGCAGTTTTGGAATCCCATATACAAAAGGGACATCTTGGAAATTGAGGCAGTTCAGAGAAGGGCAACTAAATTAATAAGGGGAATGGAGGGGCTTGAATATGCAGGCAGATTAGACAAGTTAGGGCTGTTTACATTGGAGAAGCGGCGGTTGCGTGGGGACATGATAACCTTATACAAATATATTAATGGCCCATACAGTGAACTCTCTGGTGCATTGTTCACTAATAGGTCATATCAGAGGACTCGTGGACATCCTTTAAGGTTGGAAGAAAAGAAGTTTCATCTTCAAGTTAGGAGAGGTTTCTTTACAGTGAGAACGGTGAAACTGTGGAACTGTCTTCCAGCAGAGGTGGTAATGGCAAGTTCATTGAATAACTTTAAAAAAGGCCTGGATAAGTTTCTAAAACTAAAAAATATTGAGAATTACTGGTATTAATGCATATAGATCTGGTTGATCCAGGGATACTTTCCGATTGCCGTTTGGAGTCAGGAAGGAATTTTTCCCCCCTTTTTTAGCTGGGGTTTTTTGCCTTCCTCTGGATCAACTGTTAGGTAGGGTTAAAAAAAAAAATAGGTTGGACTTGATGGACGAATGTCTTTATTCAACCTTAATTACTATGTTACTATGTTACTATGTCTTCAAGAACTAAACTTCAAGTCCAGTTGATCTAATTGAATACAACAGATATACCATGACCTGGATGAATGAGAACCTTCACAAGCATACTCCCATTCTTAAATCAATTCATTAAAGGGTATCTCCACTGAGAAATTCAATATAGGCTCCAATAGTAGTGTCTGTAAAGTTATCCACCTACCCTGAATTACAGCCTTCTCAAAGCAATACATCAAAAGATATTAAGCTTCAGATGCCTGTACGCAATACAGGCATCCAATCCTCCTCATTTTAGTGCACGCCTGCTAGAGAACCTGCCGACGCGCGTGCACCATTTCGTGCATGCGCTTAAACAGTCTTCCGTAGTCGGAAGAAACTGACCCTGCTCTATCTTCCATCAGCCAGAGAGATTAGAGAGAGAGAGAGCGAGAAAGATGATAGAGAGAGCGAGAAAGATGATAGAGAGAGCACACAGAAAGAGACGAAAGAGAGATGATAGAGACAGAGAGATGATAGAGAGATAAGAGAGATAGATAGATGATGGAGAGAGAGAGATGATAGATAGATAATAAGATAGATAAATTAGATAGATAGATGAGCACACAGAAAGAGACGAGAGAGAGATGATAGAGAGATAAGAGAGATAGATAGATGATGGAGAGAGAGAGATGATAGATAGATAGATAATAAGATAGATAGATTAGATAGAGAGATGATAGAGAGAGAAAGATCGATATATGATAGATAGACAGAGAAAGTGATAGATAGATAGCTAGATAGATATAGAGAGAAAGATAGATAGATGATAAATAGACAGATAGATGATAGATAGACAGATAGAGAGGTAGGTAGATGATCGAGAGAGAGATGATAGAGATAGATATATATAGAAAGATAGATAGATGATAGAGATAGACAGAGATAGATAAAGAGAGAATTCAATTGCTGTATTATCTATCTATCTCTTATCTATTATCTATCTATTTATTATCTATCTATCCATCTATCTATATCTATATCTTGTTATACAGCTTGTTAAACTCCCAGCATCCCCTGTAAAATAAACCTTCTGTCTCCCATCAAGCACTGCAATACAGCTTGTGAAACTCCCAGCATCCCCTGTAAAATACACCTTCAGTCTCCCATCAAGCACTGCAATACAGTTTGTGAAACTCCCAGCATCCCTTGTAAAATAAACCTTCTGTCTCCCATCAAGCACTGCAATACAGCTTGTGAAACTCCCAGCGTTCCCTCTGAAATAATCATCTACCTTCCACCTATACCCCTCAATATGGTTTTTATAAAGCTATTATTTTTTTTTGACTTTATAAAATATATATTCATATTGAAAAACACACCAGTCCCCCCAGCCTTCTTACAGCAGTGTGTTACAAGTTTCTATCTTTCCTGTGTCTCTCAGCTGTGAATAGATCATGCAGAGACAGGTAGAAAGGCTTTGTTTACATTTGGCATCACTGGGGTCAAGTGGGAGTGGCAGACATAATGAATATTCATGTGATAATGCACATTGACTGACAGCCTGCCCACCATAGTAGCAGAGACGAACAGAACTTCCCCTGCCTGCTGCAAAGAAACAGAGGAGTTTTTTGAGATAATAAAGGTAGGAGGGGGGTTGGGGGAAGGTGTAATATCAGATAGATAAAAAAAAAAAACGTTTTTACATCAGTGGAGATACCCTTTAAAGGAATAGTTCACTTTTGCAATGAACTATTCCTTAAAGACCATGAAAAGGAATAAGCATTATTTGTTGCTCTATGCTCTGTGTCTGCAGCTAAACACCCAATCCTGCAGTTGGCTGCAGTTTAACTTAAGTCCCCAAAGTAGCACTGTACCTAAATAAATAATTTCCAAAGTCCCGCTACCCCCCCACACCCTTTCTAACTCCTACAAATAAATGAAAATCTTTTTTTTTTTTTTTTACTTTAGTGTCCCTTTTTAATGGCAACTATTCCCCTTACCACATAATACCCAGGGTGAGAACCTTAACTGCTAGGCCCTCACCTCCGGGTTCGCACTATAGGGTCTGTAACAAGCCTTAAAATTTCGCTCATGTAGCACTCTGTTCCCTTAGTTAAGTACTGTTTCTGGAATGGCCAACAGGGAGACACGCTCCTTGCAAAGCATATCTTCCCATTGGCAAAATCTTTCAATGGTCGAGGAAGTGGAGAGACACTGGCAACAACAGGCTTAGACAGCTTGTTAAAGACCCTATAAGTAAAAACCTGGTTGTTAAGATCCTCACCCTGGGTACTATCACATAAGTTGGGGTACTGGGGGGGGGGGGGATAATATGGGTATTTATTAAATAACCTTATAAAGTATAATGGTCCTTTAAATATAGACCTTTTCTGAATGCAGGATGCAGACTTGCACAACAGCATGTTTGATTAAAAAAATTGTATTCTGGGGCCCTAAAGTTGAAGCATCAATGGAAACATTAATAAGATGAGGGTTTGTTGATTCTGACAGTCACTTTGGTTGTTTCTTGCACTAAAAGGATAAAATAAGACACAAGGAAACAGTAAAAATTCCCTAAAGTAAAATAAAAAGGGAACTATCAAGGCTCATCTAGATCCCCTAGGAATAGACCCTTTACTCAAGCGCCATGGAAGCACAATTACAGACTAAAAAAAGTAGTTTCTCAGCAGAGGGAAAAACAGGAAGAACACAGAAAGATGAAGGAAGTGAAAAAGGGATCTGAAAATTTGCTAATCAGCTACTTCCCCCATGGCCACCTGATCTTTATGTCACTCTCCACATCATGACATTTAAAAGACACCTTGTATCCATTAAAGGGTATCTCCAATGGTTAAAACCACTTTTTACTATTCACTTTTATTGAAGAACAGGAGATAAAGGAGCCGTGTGTTCCTCCCGTTCTTAAAACACTCAGGAGCCAGGAATGAACTTATCTGGTCTATCGTCCCTCCACCGCTTCCCCTCCACTGAGACCTCTGACAGGACTTTGCGCATGTGCATATTCGATGCGTATATAAAACAGTGTAAAAAAAACAAACCTTTAGCTATAGATGAAGATCACCCCCCAAACCTAGGTTTTGCATTATCAAAATTTACCAAAGATGCCCCTGATGTTCTTTACCTGACCCAGTCCAGATCCTCCTCCTCTGCGGCTGACAGACGCTACACTTCCTGGTTGCGGCTGTCATTAAAGGCGTGACATCATGCCCAAACGACAGCTGCAACCAGGAAGAAGACCAGCGGTCAGCGCCGAAGCCCTTTGCTCCTGTTTTTGCTCGAAACAGAAGCACGGGGTGGCGTGGGACCGGGTCAGTTAAGGAACTTTACGAGCATCTTTGGTAAATTGATAATGTGAAACCTAGGTTTTGAGGGGTGATCTACATTTATAGCTAAAGGTTTTTTTTTTTGTTTTGTTTTTTTTTACACTGGACTTTCCACCAGTACAGGGAATGATCGTGCGGCTGCCGGAGTGCTAATGTAAGTAGTGACTCGAGTATAAACCGAGTCCAAGTTTTCAGGCTGATTTTACAGCCTGAAAAGCTCGGTTTATATGGTACCATACACTTAAACAACAATTCTTACCCGTGACCACTTCTATCAGCATAGTTATGGTTCTGTCTTGACAGACAAACAAAATGATGGAAAAGCAACCTGTCACTTTGCTCTCCATTCCCATTTAATTAAATTTAAAACTAGAGTCCTACTTCATAAAGAACCGACGTGTAACTGATAAATGCAGGAAATAAACAACAAACGCAACTTACTACTTTTTAATATATCTCTGAAAGTTACCCATCTATATCTGCACTTGATATGATATAAATTTATTCCAAGACTAACAATATACTGTTTTTGGATAAAGCCCTTATTATATGCAGGGCAGTGTAATTGTTGCCAGTGTATGCATTTACTGTTTATGCATTAGGTGACCTTGAACTTTTCCCCCCAAATTCTGCACGTCTCCATAATGTGCAACACTGTATTAACCCAACATATAACAAGCCTGATGCCAGTTAAAAGTTATTAATGCATCCATTCTGTTTTTGGAAGGGTGTACGTCAAGCAGCAAATAATGGCTGGTTAATTACAGAGGGACTCATTTGTTGAGCTTGAAGGGATACGGTCACAATATCCTTTTACTGGGGGTTTGCATAGAGGAAAAAAACATTTTAGGAAAAAATACAATATCTTTTAGAATCAAGTTGATATATAAAATTCAAATTCCAACTATTCGTATGCGGCTACTGAACCCAACACAAACCATGTGCCCTTGATAAGAAGAATTAAACTGGGTCACACAATTCACAGTCTGATTGCACAATACTAACATTTCACAATTGTGTAATGTAAGGGTTTGTCTAAAGGTTAGGTCCCATTATGTGCGTTGCGTTCCATTTTCCATGCATTGTGCAAATCGCAATGTAACTTAAAGGGGAAGTTCAGTGCAAATACATGTGCTTTTCAGAGAAAAGAGCAGTATTTTTTCATCCCAATGACCTTAATCTGCTAATTCAGCATTTTGTCTGTATATAAATAAATGCAACCGAAATACTGACTTCCTGTTTGCAGGACCCCTAGTAGAGACCCTTATGGTCTTGCCCTTGACCCAGCGCCTGGGTTGATTCAGTTGCTCAGTAGAGCTCTGAGCATATTTGACCCATCCAACAGCCAATCAGTAGAAATAACAGTTAGGAACAATCCAAGGATGTGGTGCATCCTGGGAAGGACTGTTAGAACCTGAAAAGTCAGCTCCCTAATGTCAACAGCAGGGAACAAGCAAGTGATTTTTTCAAAATGTTAGAGAATATGTAGAATAACTAAGCAGGCATTACACAAACTAACAATTTAACAAAAATTTAAAATTTCCACTGAACTGTCCCTTTAAAATCTAATGGAAATCACGAGAATCAGGTCCCACTGTTTAATTTGCATTCTGAATCTAAGAGGTCCATTTTTTATCCGCATGCGTGCATGACTTTTGGTCCGTGTGTGCCAGAAACGCACATTAACAATAGTTTATGGGAACACAAAAAAAGGCGGACAAACTTATTTTTTGCGTTCTCTGGTATTTCCTATAGATTTTCCAAAAACTGCACACAAACGGACCGGAAACGCGGACAAACGAATAGAAAATCACATCTACTAACCCGCAAATGTCCAAAACGCGCACAACATGGAAACTCAACGCATACCACATAGCGGGACGTAACCCTTAGATAATTTATTTTATAAGGTTTTGCTCTATTTTTATGTTCAGTGGAGGGCTTTTTGCTCCTTTTGACCCACCTCTCCCTAAGCTATCTAGGTGCCTTGTCTATTGTGCACCCAAGTCCTACCCCATAGAGCCATGAATCTGTATCTTGCACTGACGAGATCTAGCAAGATCGAAACATCTCATGTCTGCAGGTCGGATGATTGGCTCTATACAATAGGCTATATTGCATGTTATTCTGGACACATGCATAAGTCAAGGGACATAAAGGAGAATTTTGCATATCTCCGCCCTTACTCTGGGGAACCTGGGAGTAAAGGTGGCCATACACTACGCAAGACATTAGACATACAATCAATTTGAGATCACAAAATGAATGGGTCAGATAGGAACATCAAGATAAAAACTGCTGCTTGTAAAACGTGGTCTTCAGACTTTAGATAGATATCTCAGATATATCCAATGTCTGCCTAGTGTATGGCCATCTAAAGAAATTGCTTCTTGTTTCTTAGATTTTGTGGGCAATGCTATTCATACAGCATGAGACTGCAAGATGCCTTCTGTTATAAGAAGGTTCTGCTCCACAATCTACTTAACTAATATTGAATAATTTGAGTCCTCATATGATCAGGGTCGGACTGGCCCACTTGTACACACTAGTACCACGTCTGTCTGCCTTATGACTTTTCACTCATAAGGACACAGGAAATTGTTAACATTTAGATACATTGGAATGAGAAGATAAGAAATTGCAAGTAATTAAACCTAAGTAGATAGGAAGAGCAAGAAAAATATTTAGAAGGGTGAGCAATAAGATTAAAAGTTATCCCCAGTCTGACTCTGCACATTATAAGGCTAGATTAAGATCATTTTACTGGATTAAAGGGCATGTCCACCCCCAAAATTATAATCCCCCCCACTACTGGCCCCACCATGTAGTGTAGTAAAATCCTTACCTCACATCCCAGCTCCATAAGGTTCTCCTGTAGTCCCCCCCCAAAGTCCCAAAAACTGCCCACCAGGAGGATACCAGAGTCCATATAGGACTGCCTCCTAACTGGCCTCCGGGAGAAGTTTGGCATGCGTACTGCAGCCCTTCTCCCCCTCCCTCCCGTTTTGCTATCTTTCCCCCTACCATAAAACCCCTTGCCCATTTAATAGAATATGTTCCCCCAGCCCCAACCGCAAAAAAAATATTTTAAGAAAGTCCCCAGAACTGGACTTACCTTCCCTTTCTCCACCGGCATTCTGAGAAGCCGGCAGCCACGTCCGTGATTGGCTGCCTCTCAGCCAATCACGGACGCGGCTGCTGGTCCCACCCCCTGCTTGCAGTGTCTCGCAAGCAGAAGGCCGGGCCGGGCGTCGGAGGAGAGAGGGAAGGTAAGTGTACAACTGGGGACTTTCTTAAATTATTTTTATAGCAGTTGGGGCTGGGGCACTGTGTTCTATTATAGGGCAAAAGTTCTTATTAAGGGTGGACATGCCCTTTAAAGCTTTGTACACACGTCAGAGAACTTTTTTGCACAATGTGCCCAACGAATAATCGGCTACCATCTCATTATACACAAATTCTGGCAATGACAACTGTACATAATTCAATGATAGTCAATAGTGTTTGTTGGTAATGGTGTTATGCTACGTACATACTATGTGACGTTCGTAATATCCCGTGTTTGCAAAATGTTACACATGTGCATTTCATTCAAGCTTACATCAAAGTCTACCGATAATCTGCCAACTGTACGAACATATGACAATCAGCAGAACAAATCCACCAGGCTGATCCTCATAAAAAGCCAAGAACTGTGATGGATTGTTAAGGTTAGTACACATGTGATTGCG
This sequence comes from Hymenochirus boettgeri, assembly GCA_019447015.1. Classification (NCBI taxonomy): domain Eukaryota; kingdom Metazoa; phylum Chordata; class Amphibia; order Anura; family Pipidae; genus Hymenochirus; species Hymenochirus boettgeri. The sequence goes on along the minus strand of CM033476.1, from coordinate 263,410,727 downwards.
GGTCCCGACCCGCGACGCACAATGTGTACGAATGTTCGTTTCGGACGATAATCGGCTCGGGTATGGGCACTTTATCGGTCGAAATGATCCCCGACTGAACGACCGATAAACGAAATGAACATTCGTACACATCGTGCGTCACCAGTTGGGACCTGCGATCGCATGTGTGTACGAACCTTTAGTCTTGGAAGGTCACTGAAGCTACATTTTCTGACGAATGTTGGGCATGGGTCTTTTGTAGGGCAAATCTTGCTTAGTCGTGTGTAAGAAGCGTCAGACCTTACAATGCGATTGAACGGTGTGTGTCTAGTTTAAATGATTAAAATGCCCCTACTAACATCAATGTTTGTTCACGTACCTGCCATCTCCCGTGGGTAAGCAGTAGGATAGAGATGGGGATGGCAGTGCCGGACATGGCATGTGTAGAGGGCATCCCATACTCTGTATTGTAGAAAACCTCCAGTTTGATAACCGGGGGGGAAGCCGGACGGGGCCAGCGGATCAGGTCTTTGGTGCACTGGCCCAGGTACATGACCCAGACCCAGATCACGACCACTTTCCGGCCCACACCGGGGTCCACGTTCCAGATCCAGAAGGGAAAGAAGGAGATATAGAAGAGCTCGTTGCCAAGTTCGGTTGCCAGGGAGAATATATAATACAGGACGGGGTTCCGGATGACGAATTCCTGGCCCATCTCCCCGGTAAGAGAGTTCCGCCTTTGGGGCTTCATTTTAGACTCGGCGTGTTCCCCTTGAACCGTCCCATTACGGTGCCCGGACACCGTGCACTTCCCGTTAGGCTGATTCCCGCCAGATAAACATCTCTCCACCCCGCACATTTGCTGGAACCGAGCGACTTTCCAGGGATCCTGTAAAGAATCGCACAACCTTCTCCACCCGGAGCCGCCGCCCCCCATGGTGCCCCCAGTTCAGGACAACTCGGAATCAATGTGACAGACGTACAGTCCCCGCAGGCGCCATGTAACCTCGCACCGCCCTGCACACACTAGATAACGTCCCAGCTCAATCACAGCAGCTTCTGTCTCCGGCCTCACCCGCCCAAAACCACCGAGTTAGTACTCATAGAAGCAAGAGCGCCGCACTGAGCAGTAAATTGAGCAACTCGCTGGTTATTGGCTTCATCTGCGCCAAGCTGAGGTTCCAGGGAATCATGTGTCGCGTGCAAGTTAGGGGAAGGGGTGGGTAGGCGTTGTCTGGAAGATCAGGTGACTGTCACTAAACCAGGAACTAAATAATTTACCTGAACTACTGGATACCAGGTGACATTTCAATAGAGGGAGAGAAAGAATAATCATTGTTTCCTGGTTCAACAGGAGTTATTTTGAGTTGCAAAAAAATCACTTTTTGTGAAAATGGTGTGACCCTGTGCCATGTGTGGACATGGTTTAAGATCTACTTTATATGTCCTGATGCAAACTTGTATATACCAGTCACTGGGCAGTATATGTACCAGTTACTGTGGGCAAACTGGAAGCAATCTTGAAAAGCAGATACATTTTTTTTGTGTACATTCTTTTTGCGACCGCAGCTTGTAACCCCACAATGTGGGTTATGCCTATTTGCACCTGCTGGTGACATTAGGATTTATTCATCTGGACTTCCTCTGCTTACCCTTGGCACCTTGCAAGAAACTTCCATTTAGCTCTTGTTTCCTGTTGTTGTATTTGTATATCCTGTTTCAATTTTTAACTGTTGATTATCTGATGTTTTCTGAAGTTTCTTGTGATTTGTGACACCTTTTTATTAAATTATATTTCACTAGTTCCTGCTGCTCTGTCTTCTGCTGTTTGGAGGCTTTAGTTTTAAAACTACTTTAAAATATTTAGACAGACCCCTGATCATTTTTCTTATTTTTGCTGAATAGCAGGTACTTAGACTCCGCGTCCAGAGGGAGGTTTCATAGGGGTCCTTCCTGGAAGACCTTAACACCGATAGGTTGTTAAATGTGCTTAGCATGCAAGCTCTTCGGGGCAGGGCATGTAATTGTAAAGCGCTACGGAAGATGTTGCCACTATTTAAATCCACAATAATAATGACATTTACACCAAATTCTGAATCTGAATGTTTTAGCTGAAATTTAGAATTATCAGACCAGGCAAATTTGTCAAACATTAAAGGGCATGTCCACCCCCAAAACTAAAATTTAACCCCTTACTGGTCACATCAAGTAGTTTAAAACAAGCCTTACCTTATATTTCTGCTCAAAATAGTTCCTCTGCTGTGCCCCTCCAAAGACCAGGAAACTGCTGTGTAGAAGCAGTGTGTCACTCATGCTGTGCCTGAGTCTGCCTCAACCTCGTCAAGGTTTGAGGCATGCTCAGTGCAGCCCTCCCCTCCCCCTCCCGTTTTTCTCTGCCTCCCCCTAACATTAAACCCTTTGGGTATGCGGTAGGGCATGCTCCCCCAGCCCCAACCGCATTAATTTAATTGTTAGAAAGTTCCCCAATCTTTACTTACCTTCCCTCTCTCCTCCGCTGTTCAGAACTCCCGGCAGCCGCGACCGTGATTGGCTGCCTCTCAGCCAATCACGGACGCAGCTGCCGGTCCTGCCCCCTGCTTTCAATTCCATGCAAGCAGAGGGCCGGAACACTGCGGCGGAGGAGAGAGGGAAGGTAAGTAAATATCAGGGGACTTTCTAACAATTATATTAATGCGGTTGGGGCTGGGGGAGCATGCCCTACCGCATCAAAAGTTTTTATAAGGGGTGGACTTGCCCTTTAAAATCTACAAATGTTGCAGGCGAATCTAGATAGATTGCACATTGTTCTGCTAGGTAGCAGATGAGATACAATGTTGATAAATGTAAGGTGATGCCTGTTGGGCTTGAAAATCCTCGTGCTGCATGGCAATTTAAGTGATCTTGGAGTTTTGGTGGACAACAAACTTAAATGTAGCAAACCGTGCCAGGCAGCAACAGCTAGAGCCAGCATGGTATTGTCTTGTATAAAGAAGGGTTTGGATTAAAATCTATAGTGGAAAAAAACACATTGCCCCTTTGCAAAGTTAAATTCATGTACTCTGTGCTGCCTTAATTCTCTCTCTTGCCAGTGACTCTGTTTAACCATGGTGTCAGATCTATGTGCAGCACTCCCCCCTTCCCCCTCCCCTCTGTTACCTCCTCCACGTCTCAACTCCGGCTAACCGACAATCTTATCATGTGCAGTAGGAGTTAAAAGTTCAACATCCTGAAAAACACACCCACGCACAGTGGCCAATAGTAAGCAAGCTGTCCTGGAGACACGGAAGAAGGAGAACAGTACAGTTTACGATCTCTAACTTTGTGACCCATCATCAATCAGTGAAAGCTATTAAGAAGGGGGGTCAAGTGCAGCCTTATATCTGCCATCAAAGCTACCTCTCTCACCCTGCTAATGCTGTTATCTCTATGTTTATTACAGAGCAGGGAGGGGGGGGGAATCACATCACAGGGATTTGATTGACAGTTCAAGTAGGAGTAGAGGAATGCAATCAGTATTCTTCTAACTGGTGTATCTCTGGACAGAGAATGAACCTGAAAAAAGTGAAGACACTCTGGGGGTTGTGGGAAATTACAGAACACATGGAAAGAAAGAAAAAAAAACATTCATTTTCCCCACTATAGATGCCCTTTAACCCTTTCACTGCCACAGATCGTTTATTCACGATCTGTGCAGAAAAGGATCAAACTTCCCCTTTAATTTAAGAAAATTGCCCCATGCTAGGGGCGATTGGGGGGCAGCATTCAACTGCCCCCCCTAGCCCCCTTGATCCCCCCTCGGTTTCTCCTTAGGGGGGGATCAGGAGATAACTTTTTTGCCGTGACCGCATAGCAGGAAGCCAGTCCCACGTGGAGCTCTCTTCTGAGCGGAAAGGAAGACCCCGGTGACATCACAGAGCTTCCTCCTTCACCAGGGTCTTCTCTACAAGGTGTACAATGCTGCCCCTGGTGCACTCCATTCAGATCACAGTGCAGTACCTGGAATAGTAAGGCTGTCAGTGTGATAGCCTTACTACTGTATTAAAGTTCCATTCACAAATAGGATTTTTTCTAAGTTTTTGCTACTTAGCAAAGACCTAGAAAGAAAATCGGGACAGAGATCAAAATTTGGTGATCACTTCTGATCACCAAATTATTGATCTTTGCCAATGAATGAAAAATCACTTCCTGGAAAATGATTTCCGGGAAGTGATTTTTCCGATCAGATTTCGAATTGGAAAACGGCATTTATGCCTGTATTCCAAGTTCGTTATCATTCCCTAAGATGATCTGATGATTATCTTTGGGAATGATCAAAAAAAGGGGGGGAAATTCACACCAAAAAATTCTTAAAGTGATACACACCCTTTTTTTTTTTTTTTTTACACTAAAGCCATAAATTAGCAAAAAATGTTGTCTTCTCCAAGCTTCCCAATGTCCCTGGTGATATTGGTAAAGTAAACGCAGATACTTATTTGTACGATTTCAAGGGAAACTAAGCCTATTTTATAAGGAAATTTTGCAGAGGTACCAAAAAAAGACCGGATTGAATTTTAGAATCAGTAAAGTGTGCAAAAACGTGTGTGACTCTCTGTACTAACCGTTTTTTTCACTAAAATACACACTAAAAGGTGGGGGGAGTGTGTGTGTGGGGGGGGGTTGTGGCGTTTTTTTAAAGTTTTTCTTGTAACTGCACTTCTACATGCGTCCGATTTGAGCTAGTTGGTGGCCTTGTCTCTGTTTGCACCCACACAAATGGTACACCGTTTGATTCAGGACAAGTGGGAGATTGCTATTTAGTGGGTTTTTTTGCTTGTCAAGGGGTTAGGTAGTATTTCAACCTTTGAATCATCTTATTTTATTTTTCACAAAATCTTCTAAAGCAAGGAGTTCTATGGATGACAGCGTCTGGAATTCTTCATGTATGCATGAAATCATGGCACTGGTATGTAGCTGAAGGTGTGTAAATTCCAAAAATATATAGTTTGTGGGGGGGGTTTCCAAGTTTTGGGCTGTTTCCTTTGAAAAATGGTAGGGTGTTCAAAAAGCAGAGCACTTTGATTTTTTCTTGTAATTACACTTGTGCATGTGTCCCATTTGAGCTAGTTGGTGGCCACGTCTCTGTGTGCACCCACACATATGGCATACCGTTTGATTTAGGACATTTAGGAGATTGATATTTAGTGATTTTTTTTGCTTGTCAAGTGGGTTTAGGTAGGATTTCAACCCTTGAATCATCTTATTTTATTTTTCACAAAACCTCCTAAAAACTTGGAGTTCTATGGATCACTGGGTCACACCGTAACGTAGCTGAAGGTGTGTAGATTCCAAAAATATATAGTTTGTGGGGGGAATGTCCAAGTTTCGGTGCATGTGTGCATGCGTCCTATTTGAGTTAGTTGGTGGCCACGTCTCTGTGTGCATCCCATTCCATGGGGTTTTGGCATGATTTCTACCTTTTGAAGTTGTTTTTTGTTAATTTTTTTCAGAAAAGTGCGAACTTCTACAAAGAACTGCGCCCACACCATTGATGGTATAAATAAACAAACTACAGTGTTACATAGCTGAAGTTGTGTAGATTTCAGGAATATATAGTTTGTGGGGGTTATTTCTAAGTTATGGGGGTGTTTTGTGGAAAAAACTGCAGACTCCAAATTCGGAGTTGGCTAAATATCTTTGCTGTTTTTGAGCCATCGTGCATTGTCTCACTCGTGGCTTTTCGCTTCCACGTCCGCGTGTGTAACCACACATATGGCATACTGTTTGATTCAGGACATGGGAGATAATATTTAGTAACTTTTTTTTACATTTTATGGGGTTTTGGCATGATTTCTACCTTTTGAAATTGTTTTTTGTTAATTTTTTCAGAAAGTGCGAAATTCTTGAAAGAACTGCGCCAACACCATGATGGTATGAATGAACAAACTACAGCGTTACATAGCTGAAGGTGTGTAAATTTCAGGAATATATAGTTTGTGGGGGTTATTTCTAAGTTATGGGGGTGTTTTGTGGAAAAAACTGCAGACTCCAAATTCGGAGTTGGCTAAATATCTTTGCTGTTTTTGAGCCATCGTGCATTGTCTCACTTCGTGGCTTTTCGCTTCCACGTCCGCGTGTGTAACCACACATATGGCATACTGTTTGATTCAGGACATTTGGGAGATTAATATTTAGTAACTTTTTTTTACATTTTATGGGGTTTTGGCATGATTTCTACCTTTTGAAATTGTTTTTTGTTAATTTTTTCAGAAAAGTGCGAAATTCTTGAAAGAACTGCGCCAACACCAGTGATGGTATGAATGAACAAACTACAGCGTTACATAGCTGAAGGTGTGTAAATTTCAGGAATATATAGTTTGTGGGGGTTATTTCTAAGTTACGGGGGTGTTTTGTGAAAAAAAATGCAGACTGTTCATATTCAGAGTTGGCTAAATATTTTCGCTGTTTCTAACTTACAATTGGCCGAAGAGCTGCGCCCGGGTAGCTGCATTTTGATCAAAACTAACCTCACTCGGAAAATCCTGCGGGTGTGTAGTTTCTAAAAATATCTCACTTGTGGGGATATTTTAGTTAATTTGGTAGATATTCTATGTTAACTGTCAGTAGTGGTTATACATTTCAATATGGTGTAATATTCTTGAAGGTGCAGTTTTAGTTTGGGGGAGTCTCCTGTACAGGAAAAGTGGGGTACCTACATAGATCTGGTATCGTACTCGGTATCAGAGCTTTTAGAAACAGTAAGATTTTTGTGCATAACCTTAAGATAACTATAAATAAAAATGGGAAACATCCATGAAAATTTGCTAATTTTTCATTTTTTTTTACATATTTACCCATAATTCCAGCAAAATTTCCAGAAAAGTTACAAAATTCTGTTACTGTGTTAAAGTAAACTTTGTGCTGAAAAAACAATGTATAATATTCCTGATTTACTGCAAGGTTTCCTACTGTAAAATTAGTCTAAAGCGATTAAGGGAAAAATCCTGAAAATTCTGCTGGCACTTAACGCAAAAATAAATGAAATTCTGCCGGCAGCGAGAGGGTTAAGGGAGAAACATATTATTCTCCCTCTATACAAGTGCTAAAGTAATAACTGGTGCAGTATCGACAGTCCTATGTTGTGCTCAGAGAGATAGGATGAGAGGTTAGATTTAAACTTGTTTATTGAGGCTTCTTGACGTAGAGAAAGGGGAATAGAATTTCAGAGGACAGGAGCCAAAAGAGAAAATCGCGAGAGGAGGCAGTTTGAGTGTGGGGTCTGTATAAAAGATGGTTCTGTGATGAGCGGAGGGTACGGGCAGGGACATATGGGGACACAAGAGAAGAAATATAAGTAGGAGCAGCAGAGTGAAGGGATTTAAATGTTAAGAGGAAGATTTTGTAGATAATGCGTTGTTTATGGGGAGCCAGGTTAATGTGCGGCAGAGGAGAGCAAGACAATGCGTGCAGCAGAGTTAAGTATGGACTAAAGAGGAGAAAGATGGGAAGCAGGAAGACCAGAAAGTAGAAGGTTACAATAGTCCAGAAGTGATAGGATGAGAGATTGGATAAGCATAGCAGTAGTTGGAAGAGAAAGGAATCTGCAGAATTTTGCAATGTTACAAAGAAAAAAGCGACAGGTTTTAGCAACATAGTTAATGTGATTGGAAAAGGAGAGAGCAGAATCAATAATAACCCCTAAACAATGTGCCGACTGAATAGGGTAAATGGGAGTGTTGAAATCAATACAAACATGCGCATGTTTTGAAATAAAGAATTATTTTTATGAGAAAGGTTCCAGTTCTTGTGCTCGGTTCGTTTGTATTGAGTTCATTTTCCTGGAACGTTGGGCTTAGTGACGGGCCTGGGGCAGCCTGCACCTGGGCCACCTGTTGGAGGCGGTGAGTAGCTTCCATGAGCATATAATGAGATCCTGATGCGGATATTTCGCGAAGTGAGGGTCTCGGGGCTTGAGCACCTGAGCCACTTAATGTTATAAGTGAGTTCTATATCTCTACTCCCATATTTTTAGGAAGTGTAAATGACGGAGCGGTTGATAGCTCCTGAGTCCTTGTTGTGTATTTATATGGGGGTGTTGTCCACAGAAATGGAAAAGGGTGGGATATGACCAGGTTTAGGTGGGGAAATTATTAGTTCGGTTTTAGTCAGGTTTAGTTTGAGGCATCGGTGCGCCATCCATAAGGAGACAGCACTGAGACAGTCGGAGATGCGTGATTGGGTGTCAGGACTAAGAGTTGGGGTGGAAAAATATATTTGAGTATCATTGGCATACAGATGGTAGTTAAAACCAAATGAGTTGATGGCTTCTCCCAGGGAAATGGTATAGAGGGAGAACAGCAGGGGTCCAAGAACAGAGCCCTGCGGGACCACAACACTAAGGGGAACCGGAGAGGATTACTATCATATGACACAGAGTAGGTTCTGTTCGAGAGGTAAGATCGTAGCCAGGATGCCGCTTCATTCTGGATGCCCAAGGAGTGAATAATTTGCATTAGGAGGGAATGATCAACTGTGTCAAAAGCAGAGGAGAGGTCGGGAAGAATGAGAATACTACTACTGCCAAAAAGGATTCCCCCCCCCTCCCATACTGTTTGTTTGTTTTTTTAAAATCATAATTACATAGCTTTCCAGGTCTCCCATCTCTACCACTGGAACCGTTCTAATTTAAAACAAATTCAATTGCTACTGGATATGCCGGATGGTGGTCAATTTCCTGACCCATTTTACCTACTCTCCAGGAGAAGATAAGATACTCCTACCTTCGCTATCCTCATATGTATGTAATATAAAACTCTCTGGGTATGGGATGTTGCTTTACAAAAACTGAAAATCACAAAAGTTAACCTGCAATCCCCACAATGCCTGAATAGTAACCTGAGTTCCTTTCTATCCCTGATCCAACATCCTGGTACCAACAGGGAATATATCGATGAATTCACGCTACTGAGGGCAATTCCATGAAACAGTTTGATAAATTACAAGAAGATTTTGAGATGCCTAAATGTTATGTTATTTGAATGTCAAACATGCATTCCAAAGTCAGTTTCGGAACCACACCTGTGGTTGGGAACCCACTTTTTAAAATAATATGTCTTATATGACTTTTTAAAATAATATGTCTAATATGACTTTTTAAAATATGTCTAATATGACATCAACTAATACACCAATAGCACAAAAAGTTATTAACCCCAAGAAGTTTATAGGAGACTGATATGGACATAATTGTATTCACTGTACAGTAATTGCAAGGCCACACTGTGCCACACAGTGGGGGGTGTAATGTGTATGGAGGCCATTTTCTTGGAACACTTTGGGCCCCTTAGTACCAACAGAGCATTGTTTAAATGCCACAGCCTACGTGAATATTGCTGCTGACCATGTCCATCCCTTTATGACCACCATGCACCGGTCTAACAGCTACATCCAGCAGCTCACATCATCTCAAACTGGTTTCTTGAACTTCATGATTTCACTTTACTCCTATTGCCTCCACAGTCACCAGATCACACTTCAATAGAGAACCTTTGGGATGTGGTAGAACGGGAGAATATCATGGATGTTCAGCCATTAAATCTGCTGCAACTTTATGTATTATTATGTCAATAGAAGTAAGGCAGTTCTAAAGGCAAAAGGGGGTCCAACATGTCTACAAGCAAGATGTTTTAACAGGTAAAATCATTTTCCTAAAGTGTAAACATTTACCTTCTAATTGTCCTCCACTAGTGAATAGAGATGGCCGAACACGGAAGTTTTGTTCCATTTTCAGATTTACGGAAATCGGGAAAAACCCAGAAGATCCGAAAATCCCAAAACAGAACTTATTTTAAGGGTTCACAACGTATTTTCAAGGGTTACCGAATGTATGAGGTTATTTTCAGTAACCGTCGAACTTCTATAACCCTCCAAAATATGATTGGTTATCGAAAGTTCAAGGTTATTTTTGAAGGTTACCGAAAATACCCTTGCACATTCGGTAACCCTCAAAAATAACCTTGAAGTTCAATAACCAATCATATTTTGGAGGGTTATCGAAGTTTGAGGTTATTTTCGAGGGTTTACCGAAGATCACTTAAATTGCCATTTATAGTATGAGCAGCACAAGGATTTTTAAGCACAACGGGCATCACCTTACATTTATCAACATTGAATCTCACCTGCAACCTAGCAGAACAATGTGACCATCTATCTACATCCGCCTGCAACAATTGTAGCTTTTAATGATTGACAAATTTGCCTGGTCTGATAACGTTTTTGAAAGCTCCAAAAAATGCAAAAGTGGGGTTTGGGGGGGTGATATACAATTTAAAGAAAAGGTTTTTTTGGAGTGAACATGCCCTTTAAAGCTAGCCATACACAGGCAGACGTTCTTCTGATTGGAAAAATGGAAAAAAGATTTCAAGCGATCCAATTGAAATGTTGAAATTACTTGAAATGTCGATCCCATGTATTGGGTGTATTATTCGTCCTTTAAACATGAAAAGCAAATACACTGCTATAAATCTATGCCAATTAGTGTTAACAAAAATGTAATAAAGTGCTCCGATAAAATTAACTTGACTTAACCATACTGCATATGACTGCAGTAGTTTGTAAACAACTTCACCCTCTCTGTCTCAAGAATCATGGGAGAGGTTTTAATAAAGACAAGCAGAATTGATTTTAAAGTGGACTATGCCAAAAATAATATTTTCTCCTCATTTTATGAAGACAATACATGGGTAGTTTTTTTTAAACCAAATTTCTACAGGATATTCCTGTGAAAGGTTTTTTGTTCATGGCAATTCATTCATGAATGGGGTCCAAAGGAGCATGAGGGATAAGGGTCTCTACACACCATGCAATATTTAAGCCTGATCGACCATTCTGTGTATCGGTCGATCGGGCCAAAATAATGCAAGGGTTTTCAGCCGTGTCCGACCGACTGTTTGTCCGAATCAGTCAAAAGGACAATCGGACACATCGGAAAAACCACGTCCATTTGTGCGGTCCTTTATGGACCGCACACTCGGCCACGGTAAACTGTCAGACGCGGCCACTATTGCTGCGACCGACAGTCCTTCCTCCTGGCCGACTGGAAGAGCCGGTCTGTCGGTCAGGAGGAACGATCGCAGGTCCCGACCTGTGAAGCACAATGTGTATGAACGTTCATTTCGCCCGATAATCGTCCCGTGTGTAGGGCCTTTATTGGCCGAAACGGACGGTCGTTCGGGGATCCGCCAAGTTGGTCGTTCGTCGATCCCCGACCGAACGTCCGTTTCGGCCGATAAAGGCCCTACACACGGGACGATTATCGGCCGAAACGAACATTCGGACACATCGTGGGGACCCGCGATCGCACCTGTGTATGAACCTTTAGACTTGGAATAAGCAGTCGTTGGAAACGTGTTTGTGTTGTGCATTTTAGAGGTCATGTTAGTGATTAGAGCTAGCTGTGGTTCAAAGTTTAGCTACTGAGTATCAAATAAAATGAATCATTAGCACTACTTAAGCAGGGAAATCCTTATCACTGTACAGTTTGCTTGAATGCAGCATTGTTTGTCTTGCTGACTGACCCTCAGTCAATGGTAAGTCAATTCTGCTGGAGTATTGGCAATGCAAGAACTGATCTTTGGATACCTGTTAAATATTGATTTGTTTTTCTTTTACTGTGCTGATAACGGAAGGTTTTTAAATTATCTTTAGTATAATTGACTAGCAGAACTTTGAAGATTGTATTATTTCACTTTATAAGTGTAATTGTTCCAAGTAAAGAAGATACTGAAATTAAAGGGCATGTCCACCCCTTTCAATAACTTTTGCCACATAATAGCTCACCTTCCCCCAGCCCCAACCGCTATAAAAGATTTTTTCGAAAGTGCCCTGATAGTTACTTACCTTCCCTCTATCCTCTGCCACACAGTTCCTGCCCTCTGCTTGCTAGGGGGAGAGGGAGGGAGGAGATGGCTGCAGTGTGCATGACAAACTTCTCCTGGAGAGGAGACAGGAGGCTGAGTCCTATATGGACTCTGCAGTACTGCTGGTGGGCAGTTTTTGGGACTTGGGGGGGGGATTACTGGAGAACCATTTGGAGCTGGGATGTAAGGTAAGGATTTTTATTCACTACAGAGTGGGGCCAGTATTGGGGGAAATTATAGGTTTGGGGGTGGACCTGCCCTTTAAAATAAATTACACCAGGAATACAGGAATAGGCTGACGAGCTGCCAATTATTTGCAGGGCTTCTTTGGTTTACTTAAAACAAAAAAATCAAATACCCTTGAAATGAATTCTAAACATAAATGCTAGCATTGAAGAAAGCTATGCCCTGCTTTTTGTTAACTAAGCTTTGCATGCTGGGCTGCTGTAAATGGCATAACTGTTTGCATTAGAACATTCCTACAAGTACTCAAAGTAGAAATGTGCATTTAAATCAGCGTAGGATTTAGTTCACTTCTGACACCATATAATATATTTTGGCTGTGGCCATATATCATTTAGTCCTTACTTTAAAGGGTATCTCCACTCGTTTTTCTAAGTTTTCGTAATCCAGTTCTATTGAAGAACGGGAGGTAAAGGAGCTGTGCCTTACCTTCCGTTCTTCAATAGAACACACAGGAGCCAGGAGAGAAGGTAAGAACTTACCCGCTCGCTCGCTCCCCCCCCTGCGTGTGTCTGACAGTCCCCGACGGACCTTGTCTTCTATGCGCATAGATCGCGCATGCGCATAAAAGCAAGGTCCGTCGGGACCTGTCAGACTACGCGCCGGGGGAGCGAGCGAGCTGGTAAGTTTCTTACCTCTCTCCTGGCTCCTGTGTGTTCTATTGAAGAACGGAAGGTAAGGCACAGCTCCTTTACCTCCCGTTCTTCAATAGAACTGGACTTAGAAAAACGAGTGGAGATACCCTTTAATTTCATGAGGACTCACATGACAGCAGCTGAAGCAAGCAACTCCTTTATTCAGGTAGCAATGCACTACTGGGAAAAATAGTCACATGTTATAGAGACAGGGTGAGATAGGTCAAAAAGCAACATGCCTTTTAAGGCTGTACATACATATGTCAATGATGCAGATGATTGAAGAGGCATTGTAAACAAGGGACGTTAGGAAGGTTTTAAAACAACAACAAACTTTTGCTGCGTCTTACAGATCATTGACATAAAAGAATGAAATAAATGTGTTGATATCGCGTTAAAATGTTCTGTGTTTCCAAGAAGGATACCTTTGTGAAGTGTTTTTAAAAGAAGGCAAGACTTAATCCTTTTTAAACTTAGCTAGTTATTCTGGCTTGGACAGTTTTTTGTTTACTAAATACTGCTTAATCTTTGGCACAACAAACATCTTGTAAAGATCAAGGAGGAAGGGATAGTCCAAGGCCTTGAATCCATAAAGGGGAGGCCAGTCGAAATCTGAATAGCAGGCAGGGCAAGCAGCAGGTAACAATGTCAAGTAAACAAAGATGGGCCAGGATTCATTCAGTACAGTAACAAAGTGAAAGGGTCAAAAGCCAGGAATTCCAAAGTAGTGGTAGTAAGCATATCCAGTAGAGCTAGACAATCCAAAAATACATTTTATTAGATATACATTAAAAACATGAGAACATACATGCAAATAATTAAAATATTTGATACCATAGAGAGAGAGGATCCTGCCCAAAGAGCTTACAGTCTACAGGAAATGGGGGTGAGACATAAGGCTGCGGGAATCAGTAGGCTGTAGGAAAACTTCAGGCAAGCATATAACCTGGTCTAGACATTTCCCATCTGATCATATTGGGTAGTCAGATGGGAAATGTCTAGACCAGGTTATATGCTTGCCTGAAGAGGTGGGTTTTAAGGTTACGTTTGAACGTATTAAGGGACAGTGAGTGATGGACAGACGGAGGAAGGAAGTTCCAGAGCAGAGGGGCAGCACGAGCAAAGCCCTGAATACAGGCATGGAAAGAGGTGACAAGGGTGGATGAGAGGAGATCATTTTCACAGCAGAGGTTGCTTCTGGGACGGTGTCGGTGGATCAGCTCTGAGATATATGGAGGGGCTGTATTAGATAGTGCTTTATAGGATAGGGTAAGCAGCTTGAACTGGATCCTTTGTGTGATGGGCAACCAGTGGAGGGACTGACAGAGAGGAGAGGCATTAGAGAAGCGAGAAGAGAAATTAATGAGCTGGGCAGCAGAGTTGAGGATGGTTTAAAGTGGTGCCAGGCGTTTGTTTGGTAAACCACACAGGACTGTTGCAGTAGTCTAGCCGGGATATGATTAGGGCATGGACTAGGATTTTTGTAGCTTCATTCGATATGAAGGGTCGAACTCGGGAGATCTTTTTGAGTTGGAGCCGACAGGAGTTGGCAAGCGAATTGACATGGGGTTTGAAGGAAAGATCTAGCGTTATTCCCAGGCAGCGGACATGAGGAGATGGGAATATAGGTGTATTGTTTATATTAATAGTAAGACTAGGGAGGGAAACAGATCTTGAGGGTGGGAAAAGGACAAGTTTAATCTTGTCCATGTTGAGTTTGATGAAGCTGGAGGACATAAAGGCAGAGATGGCACTAAGGCAGTCGGGGACCTGGGATGTCAGTGTAGGGAGATCTGGGGCAGAGATGTAAATTTGGGTATCATCCGCATACAGGTGATACTGGAATCCAACTAATTCATGAACTAATGAGTTGTCCAAGGCCATAGGTGTAGATGGAGAAAAGAAGGGGGCCAAGTAATGTCAGCCATGTCCATGACAGTGATGTTTAGGTTGAAGACTCACATGCAGATACCAGATACTGTGGCTGTGCGAGTTAAGCAAACAGAGGAGGCAAAACCCTTTAGAAGAGGGTCCAGTGGGGGATTGGGTGTGGGTGACACTAACCTGTACCCTCCAACATCCGCTTAATCGGCACAATATTGAGAAACCAAGTGCACAGGGCTGTGCTGAGATTAGGTTCAGATCTGCACCATGTTGTTTTTAAAAGTGTAGCGATTAAATGCCAGATGTTGGAGCTACCGCTAACCACAACCGCTACCTTTAATAATCGTATGTGTAACCAGCACAAACACAGGGGAAAGTTATGTGCTTGCACTCAAAAGGTTCCTGCCCCCAATGTACATGCTTAAGTATGCACTAGGCAGCATGTGTGGGGAACCGTGGTTAATCGTTGGTTGCAACATCAGTGGAATGGGCAGAGGTCTTTTTTTCCCCTTCAAATATAAAAGTGGGTTTTACAGAAAAACTGTAGCATAAAGTTCAAAACCAACACAAATATGAAAGCCTAACCTCTCCAGAAAAATATGGTATGCCATATGCATAGGTTGACACAGACATGACCACCAACTAGGCTTAAATGTAACCAATGCACAAGGGTAATTACACCAAACAAATACAGACAGATCTGCTTTTTGAACTGCTTTCAGTTTTTCAAACTAAGCACCCATCAATTTTAGAAACGCCTCCCACAAACAATATTTTACTTTCATACATACGAGCAGTATTCTGGATGCAGTCCTTCAAGAATGCCATACTTTTAGCAGATTTACTGGAAAAAAAATTATGAGAAAAGCTGTTTGAAGTATATTGGACTATGTCAGCACCTGTAGTTCTAGTACAGCTAGCTAGTGATGTAACAGGAAGTATAAGTGGCTGGTAAGCTCTGGTGGTGAGACCACGTGTTATTTTAGACTTATTATTAAATAAAGTTCTTCACATAACATGATGTCAGAAGTTTAAAAGAAGGACACAGAATTGAACATGGCTCAATTTCAACCACCTCCATCTCTGGATTAATGTCGGAGGGCATTGATCCAGAGATATGATCTATTCAGCAAGATTGCTACACTTTTCTACATGTTGCTGGAGAGGAAGCAATAACACATTTGAATTTTTGGATGGTGAAAAAGACAAAATAAATGTGCTGAAGAAAAAGTTTCAAGACTACTGTGAGCCTAGAAAGAACTTGCCATACATTTGTTCTTCACGCATGCTCAAGGACAGACAGAAACCATAGATGGAGATGGAATTTGACAGACTTAAAAAATAAGGCAAAGACAGTGAGTGGGCAGCTGCATGATTCCTAATCAGACAGAATTGTCTGTGGTATAAGAGTGAAATGTAATCCTAAAGTTACAGAGCAGAGTTACAAAATCTGTAGCAGATGTGGTTACAAACATGAGTATAACAAATGACCAGCATAGGACAGACATGTAAATTGTGTCATATGAAAAATCACTTTGCCAAAATGTGCAATCGCAAATGCAGCAAAGGAAATTGGTCTGAAAAGTTAAAGATCAACAGCAAGTCAGTGTTGTTTAAACTTGACACAGGAGCTGAATGCAATGTAATGTCAGAGGAAACTTTCAAAGGTCTAAGATCATAACAAAATTTAAATCTTCCAAACTCAAGCTCATTTCTTATTCTGGCCACCAGATTTCACCACTAGGTAATATAGCGCTGCTGTGTGAACATAAAGGCAAAAAGCACTATATCAACTTTGAAATCATACAACAAAATGCTTCATCAATACTAGGTAGAGCTGCATGTCTTAAAGGGTATCTCCACTCGTATTTTCAAGATTTGGGAATCCAGTTCTATTGAAGAACTGGAGGTAAAGGAGCTGTGCTACCTTCTGTTCTTCAATAGAACAAACAGGAGCCAGGAGAGAAGGTAAGAAACCTACCCGCACGCTCGCTCCCCCGGCGCTTAGTCTGACAGGTCCCGACGGACCTTGTCTTCTATGCGCTAGATCACGCATGCGCATAGAAGACAAGGTCCGTCGGGACCTGTCAGACTACACGCCGGGGGAGCGAGCGAGCGGGTAAGTTTCTTACCTTCTCTCGGCTCCTGTTTTTTCTCTCCTGCACTATGTCAGGCATCCAAAGCACTACCTGATTTACTTTCATTGTACACACACCTGAAGGGAAACAATTCAGGAGAAACAGAAAGTATTTGAGAAAGACAATGAGAACGCATAGCTGTTTTCTGATAATCAAGACATTATGACAAATAAGAACAAGCATGGACACAACTGACACTGATCAGGGTGAACTGCCATCAGATGATATTCGACCAGATAATACTGAAGTTGGAGATCAGTCAAATGTTCTTGTATCTGAACAAAGTTTTCAACTTACAAAACTAGGTTTGGGGACAAATTAACCTGCCTATGAGATATAGAGAGTAATAATATGCACTCATACAGGTTAAAAAATTCAGTCTAAAAGTAAAAGTTTATAATATGTAGAAAAAGTTTCATGTGAAGTAACAAATACCGTATATACTCGAGTATAAGTCGAATTTTTCAGGCTTAAAGTTAGCCTGAAAACCTAGGCAAAGTTAACAATGATGGAGGTGCACTCTCTCCAACACTGGGTGCAGACACCTCTATAGGTTCTTCCCTTAGGAACCGTCGACTCCGCAGGAAACAAAATAACAACTGAGGGTCGCACTCCAAAGCTTTAGCAAATTTTATTGTGTGACCCACACAACACACATCACAACGTTTCGGGGGGATGCCCCCTTCTTCAGGTGATTAAGTGCAAAGTGCTTCAAAGAAAATATAAAGACTGTGTTGAGCATAGGTCCCTCCCCCCAAATTAGGGCGGAACCTTAGACCAGGTGTCTGTTACATCAGTGACATAAATACATAGTGACATTAAAAATTTGTATAAAGTATAACAATCAAAATAATATAGTAAAATAGAGCAGTCTAATAAAAACCGTCAGTCGTTATATGCTGTGCTATAAATAGTAAAATAATAAGTACACACATCATTTTACCTAAAAACCAATTGTTATAATATCTAAAGTGCTAAAAGATGTGCCAATAAAGTGCATATGTGTCAAACGTGACTATCAAAATCCAAACATAGTAACATAGTATCTTATATATTAAAAACTTAATCTACATTAGATCTGGACATTGTAACAATCTAATAATAGTCATATCATTACTCCTGTGGATCCTTATCAGCGAGGAATGTCCTTCTGAGATCCACTAGGTGGCGTGAGCGTCCATCGGATCTATGGTAAGAAAAATCATTGTGTGTCTCAACTTAAGACAAATACTAGAAGAAGCTACAATTGCTGGTGAAAAGGCTGTCACAAATCATAGTAGTTACAAAAAGCAGATAAGTTGAATTCTTCATTTAAACCAGGGGGACAGAGTCCCAACTTTTCTATCCAACAGATTTCTTTCGCAATAACTTTCGTTAAAATCTCCTCCTCTCAGATCTTTGTCGACTACTTCCAGAACCAGCCACCTAAGTTGTGCCGCCCTATGCTTTTTTTCAAGGAAATGCCTACTTATAGGGGTTTCATAATTTTTGTTGGTTCCTTCGTAGTTCGAAATACCCTTTTGTGTTCCATACCCAAGTCTTTACTTTATACTAATTTTTAATGTCACTATATTTATGTCACTGATGTAACAGACACCTGGTCTAAGGTTCGCCCCTAATTTGGGGGGGGACCTATGCTCAACACAGTCTTTATATTCTTTGAAGCACTATTGCACTTTATCACCTGAAGAAGGGGGCATCCCCCCGAAACGTTGTGATGTGATGTTGTGTGGTTCACAATAAATTTGCTAAAGCTTTGTAGCCTGAAAACCTAACCTTATACGGGTCAAGTCCTATTTAGATCCAAATTCTGCAAGCACATAGTAACCAGTAGGTGGCCCTGTGTTTACCTGCATAGAAAGTTACAGGAGCTGATCTGCCTTTACACTTCCGCTTCCTGTAGTCAGGCTGCTGGACTCACTCAGCACTGTCACTTCTCATCTGGATGGCTGTAAATCTGATGGGTCTCCTCAGTTTGGGGCAAAAAACAGCTGCTAGTTTAGTGCCAATGACAGCTTGAAACTACAACTCTCAGGTGACATTTTTAAATATTGGGATAGAGAGTAGTCTTTACTATATGGGGTCAGAGGGCCCTTTACTACATGGGGTCAGAGTGCCCTTTACTATATGCGGGTCAGAGTGCCCTTTACTATATGGGGTCAGAGGGCCCTTTACAATATTGGGTTCAGGAGAATTGTAAATGATGGTAAGCTTAATTAAAAGTTTACTGAACCTTGCCACTCCACATGTTTAGAAACTGTAACTCCCAGCAACAAAGCATGCTGGAGTGTAGTTTCCAAACATCTGGAGTGCCAAGGAATTGGATGTTACTGGTACTGGATATAGCTATTAATGTATGGGATTCATGTATGGGAATATTGCTGTCCATTTAAAGGGCAACTTAAGCAACAACAAACAATATGAATCAGAAGGCAGTAAGTAGTAGTGTCATCATTTCTACCCTCGACTTATACTCGAGTCAATCAGTTTTTATACATTTTTCAGGTATAAATAGATACCTCGGCTTATACTCGGATCGACTTCGGATACTCAAGTATATACGGTATGACTTAAATTTTGTTAAATGTTGTTGCATATGTAAATAAGCAAGAATAATATATTATAATGCAAATAGATATAACTTTTCTTCGATAAGGAGGGGGATGTAGTATATTGGACTATGTCAGCACCTGTAGTTCTAGTACAGCTAGCTAGTGATGCAACAGGAAGTTTAACTGAAAGTCTGGTTACTCGGTGCAATCACATAATACTGTTCAAAGGTGAGGGGGGACAAACTATACTCCCATGGCAAGTAAACCCCCCCCCCCCATTAAATATCAATTCCCCAAATAATCAAAACCAAAAGCAGTATGATCATTATAAACAGCCTTTAGGGCTAGGCCACACTGAAACGCAAACGCAATAGCATGCGATTTCATGTGCGATTTTTGTTGCGTTTGCGATTGCGATTTCTTCAATAAGTTATAGGAAACGCATGCGATTGCGATTTAAAATGCAAGAACGTCATGCAAACGCATTCGAAAACGCGCGTTTGTTGCTTGCCCGCGTTTCACAATTTGAAATCGCACGCGCAATCGCAAGCGCAAGCGCAACAATAAAAAAACCGCGCAGTGTGGCCTCGCCCCTAAGTATGTATAAACTAAGCACCCTCAATCTAAAATACCCCCAATAAACTATCAGATCATTCATAAAGTTCTTATCATTAAAAATGTGCTAATTTTTTTTGCCCCAACCAATCATGTTTGCTGTCAAAGGCTTTCAAATGTTAAATAAGATCTGATTGGTTGGGGCAAAATTAGCACATTTTAAACGATAAAACTTTTATTGACTCTCTCTGTATATATTTTTTGAAAACCTACAAAAATTGCAGCTACCAAATGATGACGTTCCACAGACTAGAAATATATTAAACAGACACATTTTGTACACACTACCGTATATACTCGAGTATAAACCGAGTTTCTCAGGTGAAAATCAGCCTGAAACTCTGACTCGGTTTATACCGAGTCACAGCTTACCTAGACATTCCGGCAGCCGCACAATCTTCTCTGTACTGGCGCGCCGGCCTGACTTCACTGCCCGGCGCCAAGCCGCGCCGGGCTTGACGTCAGCCGGCGCGCCAGTACAGGAATGACGCGCGCTGCCGGATGCAGCAACCTTCAATGCTTACCTTCATGCTTACCGGTACCTTCAAGCACCTTCAATGCTGACCTTCAATGCTGCCACACAGTCCCTGGCACCAGGAAGCCCTGTATGGAGGAGAGCCCACAGTTCCTGATGGAGAAAGACCCACTGAGTACAAACTGAATATCTAATCTAAATCTCTCCCATTCTATCTCTATTCTATCTATCTACTCTCTCCATTCTATCTATCTATCTATCCATCTATCTATCTCTCCTCGACTAACTCATCATCTCTCTACTCTATTCTATTCCATCTATCTATTCTATCTCTATCTATCTCATCCTCCTGAACCATTCTATCTATCGCATCTACTATCTATCTATCTATCTATCTATCTATTATCTATCCTCTAACCTTGCCTCTATCTATCTATCTCTATCTATCTATCTCTCTACCATTCTATCTATCTATCTCTATCTATCTTCTATCTTCATCTATCTCTATCAGATTATATCGTCCTGCTATTTCATCTATCTATCTATCCTCTACCATATCTATATATCATCTTGAATGCCACCCTCACTTGGCATTCAAGAGTTTTGGAAACTACATCCCAGCTAATAAATCATGCTGGAGTTGTAGTTTTTCCAAACATCTTGAATGCCAGTTTCTACCCCGGTTATACTCGAGTCAACAAATTTTAAGGATATTTTAGCTGAAATTGGGTACCTCGGTTTATACTCGGATCGTTTTATACTCGAGTAATACGGTATACAACAAATAAACATATATTGCTCTAACTTGTATATACAAAATGTAATTTCCAAACGCACACACTGACCTGTATATAGGAAATGCTCCCATGTCCAGTCCCATCTGTACCTCCGTATATTAAATGCCCCCAATGTCCAGTCCACACACGACCAGTATATATAAATGCCCCCATGTCCATTATACACTGACCTCTATATATAAAATGTCCCCAATGTCCATTACACCTGACCTGTATATAATGTCCCAATGTCCATTACACTGACCTATATATATATATATATTATATATATTATATATATGTCCAATGTCCATTACACACTGACCTGTATATATAAATGCCATCAATGTCCATTAAACACAATGACCAGTATATACACAATGACCAGTATATATAAAATGCCCCCTAAATCACTGCTGAACACCAGGGGCCAAGCACCAGTCACAAGAACTCCAGGAGACAAGAACATGCCCCCTGTCTCTATTTCTAGGAACGGAACTCCTGTGTTGCGCCTTTAACCTAGTGGTTAAAACACATTTTTGCAGGTAATAAAAAAAATTTTTTTTTTGCTGCTTGCCTTTCCTTACTCTCCGGGCCCCTTCCAAGTCCCCCCTTTCCCCCCCTGATGGCGGCCCTGGTATGCTTCATGCATGGGTGAACACTGACACCACCAACTAGACCCAATGGTAACCAGTGCATATCTGCAATTACAACAAACAAATGAATCCAGCTTTACATTTCAAACCGCTTTCAGCATTTCAAACAAAACACCCCTCAATTAAAAAAATACCCTCGACAGACTATATATTTTTGGGGGTTTCGGGTTTTTTTTTCGAATAGAATGTGCAGAATTACAGATGCATTCCTTTATAAAATGCCAAGAAAACAATGATTTAAAGTTTGACAATCTTGCTTAAACCCCATTGACAAGTGAAAAACGAAATATCAATCCAGTGATGTAGCTACAGTCCTATGGGCCCTGATGCAGAATTTGAACTTGGGCCCCCCCCTACCCCCGCCGCTAACACAAATCAGCACAGCATCGACTCATGTCACGCTTCCTCCATAAATCAGCTAGAATCCTAAAATGCTTAGCATGCAGACAATTGTAAAAATGCTGGCACATCCAAAAACAGCTGAATTGAAGTTGGTTATCATCTGTCTATCTATCTATCTATCTCTACTATCTATCTATCTATCTATCTATCATCTATCTCTCTCTATTACCTGTCTATGTATCTATATTTGTTTGTCTATTATCTATCAGATATTATAGCTAGCTAGGTAGAAAATATATAGACGGACAGGCAGAGAGATAGATAAGATAGACGATAGATAAAGACAGACAGACAGAAATGGACAGATAGACAATATAGAGAGAGACAGACAGACGAGAACGACAGATAGAGAGACATACAGTAGATAATGCGACACAGATAACTAGTGAGACACAGATAAAGAGGTTTTGAACTTCATATAAAAGTTCTAAATGCTGAGCGATCCAGCTCTGAGCGATCCACTTGTAAAGGATTTTCTGTTTTAAAGGGTTTGTCTGTTTTTAAGGGGTGCGTTAAGAACAAAAGCATTTAGCACAAAAAAGGGTTTAAGAACAAGATTGCTGGTGTCTATTGCGCTCTTGTGTTGTGTATTGCTGCTCTTGTGTTGTGTATTGCTGCTCTTGTGTTGTGTATTGCTGCTTCTGTGTTGTGTATTGCTGCTTCTTGTGTTGTGTATTGCTTTGCTGTGTATTGCTATTTAGTATGGACATTTTTGTTGGGGCCATGCAATGTGCATCCTGAAGTGCAGAATCTAAAGGGGAAACTTGCAGCATTATAGGGCTTGAAAAACCTGGGGGAAATGAAGGTACTGGCAGGGGCCAGTAAACTGGAGGGTGGAAATGGGGCAGATAAGGTTGAAAAGGAAGATAGATTTGTAAGGGAATAGGGGACGGAAGGATAGGTTGCTTCTTTGCAGCTAGTTGATCCCAACGATTTGCAGTGTTAGGTGGAGATGGAGGACGATGGCTCAGAAGTAGCATATATGGAGCGGGCCATTCCCTTCAGCACCCAGAGGATGGCCATCTCTAATACAAGGGAGGCAGAATTGGGGGCTAGGAAGCATATGCAGGTGGTAGTGGTATGGGACTACATTATTAGAAGGGTAGTAGGGTAATCTGCCGCCTAGACCCTGCATGGAAGATTGTGTTGCCTGCCTTGTGCTAGGGTTCGACATATGGTGGATCATGTAGACATATTATTGGGTGGGGCTGGGCGTGACCCGTTGATCTTGTTCACGTTGGTGCCAAAGACAAATTAGAGGGAGGTGGTGTAAAGAGATGGGGTTTGGGTTTTTAGAAACTGGGCTGACTTCTCGTGTTGGCTACGGCTCTTTAGTAGAGATGGACTGCACCTCAATGATGATGGTGCAGCTGTTTTGGGGGAGAAGATTGCTAAAGGGGGAGGAGATTTTAAATTAGGTATGGGGAGGTACATTGGACTACACAGGGGTAGATAATGGAGGGTGGAAATGGGGCAGTTTACAAATGCAAGAAGTCTGTCTGGAAGAACTAGAACTAATAACTTTAAAGGAAAGGTATGATGTGATCGGTATTAAAGAAACATGGCTAAATGATTCACATGACTGGACAGTAAATATTGAAGGATACTCCTTATTTAGACATTACGAGTTAATAAGAAAGTAGATGGAGTATGTATGTTAAACAAGAATTGAAGCTAAATTTAAAAGATGAGATGGGGGTATATATATAGGCAGAAACAATATGGGTGAGATATGTACAGGGAGCAAGAATGGGTAAATTAATTGTTGGGGTATGTTATAGCCGCCAAATGCCAGTGAGGATGTGGAAATGAATCTCCATATGCAGTTGGCGAAGGCTGCTGGTATTGGGCCATGTTCTGGTTATGGGCGATTTCAATTACCCTGACATAGATTGGAGTAAGGGAACTGCCTGGTATCAAGTTCTTAAATCTTCTTTCACAGATTGCAGAAGTTCCTACAGACAGGATGTGTTGTTGGATCTGGGATATCTAATGAAACTTTGTACAATGAAACTTTGTACAATGAAACTTTGTACATGACCCATTGATATTGGTTTATGAGAATGAGTGTCACATACCTCCATTTGAAGTACTATATTATAGTCAGTGGAACGGGCTGATGCAATAATAGGTGCTAACGTTTGTATGTGCTATTAATTTGCAGGTTTTTTAGGTAAGCTACTGCAGTTTGATATCATTCATTTGGTATCTGCAGATTAGTAGCAGAGAAAAATGTTTCACCTATTTTTGTATCAGCTCCAGATGTAATTGGGCACATACACCCCGCCAATCCCAGTCGTACAATATTGGGATATCTTAGTATCATACATTGTCGGTTTGTGTATGGGCAGTCGTATGGTCGGGGGAGTCAATTTTTATTATTTGCCCACGGAAAATATTTGTCGTACGGACACTCCATCGCACGACTGGGATTTGTTAGTGTAAGGGCCCCATAATTGACAGAGTTGGAGAAGATTGCACTGACAAAAAAAAACCAACAAACTAAATTATATTTTTATGTACTTGTAAACAGTCTAAAAATGATGGCATTGGTAGGTAAGGGCTAAGGTAAGGTAAGTTCCCTTTGAAATCAGTGGGCTACTAATTATGTTTCCAAGCTTGTAGAACACTATTTATGTTGCTGACCATATTTTATTGCAAAAAAAGTATGCTTCACGTGTGTTTTGCATTCTAGTTTACTTTTTTTTTGTAATTCACAAAGACGTTCAGAAGATGAGTTTATAACGTAATATTATAAGTAATTTGAAAAAAATAACAAAGATGGTGGCTCCCGGCCTCCCATTGTTCGTTTCTTTTACTATTGACTGCTGAGGTTAGTTTGCCTTTATGAACAGTCTCACATAAGCTAGATGGCCATAGCACTACTTACTGTTACTGTTTCCCTACTGATTGCAGATGTTGCAAGTAAAAATGTAACGGTTTTCAGGAAGGCTTTTAGCCAATTTTGTTGCCGATTTAATAATTGCTCTAATGACAATTATGTCAATAAAACATCCAGCATGGCAAGATGTTAACTCTACATATCAATTTGTATAATAAATCCCCAAGTGTCACCTTTAGAGATGTTTTATGTGATCCTCCACATACTGTTTATGACATCTAGAACTGTTTAGCATTATTTTAGCATTACACTTTTATTGTAAATATACTACACTGCACACCAGTTTACATAACCCAATGTTCTGCACAAGCTTTACACATTTATGGAATTATATAACTTGTAACATCTGATTATACTTCCTTTTGTTTCTGTTCCAACATAAACACGGGAAGAATAGATATTTCAACATTGTCCTTTTGTCACCATTTTAACATCTCCTTAAAGGGCAAGTCCACCAAAAACTTTGTTCTATAATTGTAGATTACCCCCAAAACCCCACTTTTGCAATATTTATAATTTCCAAAGATGCTCATGAACTTCCTTACCTGACCCGGTCCCTTCATGTCAAGGCGCCGCACCCCTGCCCGTTTCGAGCTTGTTTAGAGCAAAACGGAGCAGCGGACTTCTGCGCTGACAACTGCTTTACTTCCTGGTCGCTTGTGAGGCGATTGGCCGTGACGTCAAAGCAGCAACCAGAACTTAAAGCAGCAGCAGAGTAGGAGCATCGGGGACCTGGTCAGGTAAGGAAGTTCAGGAGTGTCTTTGGAAACTGTCAATAATGTGAATTATTGGGGGTAATCTACTTTTGATAATGTTTTTTTTTTAGTAGACATGCCTTTTAAAGAATTAAAATTGTTGTTCCCTTAAGGATATATATTTTTCTTATAGAAAGCTTATGATTTGATCGAATGTACATACCCTTCAATATTTAGAAATAAGGTAGGCTTGGACACAACCCCCTCCCCATTGCCCCACCTCCTAACCATCTCTAGCTCTGCCCTCTCTGCCCCCTCTAAATCAACACTATTTCCTAAAATAAATATTTTATGGTCTCTTTATATTGACAGCAGATTTTATTGGCCTACATTTTGAAGGCTGGGTAAACTGCCCCTTTGTACACTGACAGAGAGTTTACCGGCCCATATATATTCACTCTCTAGCACCATATACTGATTACATATTTTATACCGGTTCCATATATTGATGGTAAAGTTAACTGGCCTTAATGTGAAGATAGTATTTTAACTGCCATCTATACATTTATAGGGTTTATTGTCCCCATATATAGTGACAATAGTTTCTGCCCCCCTATACTTTTATAAAAGTTTGACTGGTCCCCATGTATATCAATAGCAGTTACTTCCCCTCATAATTTATTAACTATATGTGCCGTACACTGGCAGTTGCCGTCTTGGAGGGACTGGCATGATAGGGAGTGCTTAACCTTCTTTACACACTCTCTTCTGTAAATAAATTTCACACGTTTATTAGGATATAAAAATAAACTTTTAGTTTGCAGATGCAAATCAAGAGCTGTATTGGCCTAAAGCTTGGTACACACAGTACAGATAAAGCCCCAATAATGTCGGATCCAACGGTATCGGGCTTTATGGCACTGTGTGTGGCCGCTTTTCTGTTGGAACCGTGCGGCTGCCAAACGTTCAGGTCAACTGATCGCTCGTTTAGGAAAGTCCATTAATTTCCCTCAGCCGCAGTAGACTCCCTACAAGGGAGTCTAATGTGGCCGAAGGAAACCACAGTCGGGACTGTGTGTATCCAATCTTTGAAAAATGACAGACAGGATCTTGCAATCTGTCCTGTGTGTACCCAGCTTTATCCTATTACCTACTGTTAGGCCCACTATGTGGAAATCATTCAACTTTTAAATTAACTAATGTATTTTCCATGTTGATAGAAGAGATAAAGAATACAACATACAATTAATTTCATCACTGCCAATGTTAGAGCTGTATAAAGATATACTTCCTGATATTGGCCATCCAAGCCTGTCACTGCCAACTTAAACAAGCTGTTAAAGGGGAACTAAATGTCTCCAGACAGCATTGGCCCTTTGCTTTAGCTGCTGGGTGATTTATGAAATTAACCTGTGGGTACCCAGCCAATCATGTCTCAGCTCAGATCATCCCTCCCTCTGACACAACACCCAGATTTCAGAGCAGTTTTTTATGTAAACATATTACAAATGCTCCAATCTCTAAGATGAAAAATTCCTTTTCTAGCTAGCATGGGTGTAAGAAGCAATATTAACATAAAAATTTAAAATAAAACTCTAGGGATTCGAACCTGCAACCTCATGTACTGTGTCTTGCTAAAAAGGAGCTTTCTACTTCTTCTCCCACAAAAGCTACTAGCTGGAATGTAAGCACATGTAGAATCTGTATCTTTGGCCAGGAACATAATGGTAACAAAAAAAAGAAAAAGTAAGCAAATAAGCCTGGGGTTTGAACCGGTCTATGGGTCTATGGGTCACGGTAAAGTGTTTTCTAGTGCTAATAAGTATAAAACATAAGTACACAATTATTAAAGTCATATCATAATTGTTATAAAAGTAATAAAATACTTCAAAAGGCTCCTGTGTGCCAACGAGTGTCTAAATAGTGCAAGCCTGCGGTAAAGTGATTCTAGTGCTAATGATAATTATACAAAGGATATCTAAATGGATTATTAAGTGACTAACAAAGATGGTCATGTATGTACGAAAAACCTGCAAATAAGTATAAATGGAATAC
The DNA here is from genome assembly GCA_019447015.1 of Hymenochirus boettgeri. Classification (NCBI taxonomy): domain Eukaryota; kingdom Metazoa; phylum Chordata; class Amphibia; order Anura; family Pipidae; genus Hymenochirus; species Hymenochirus boettgeri. The sequence continues at coordinate 263,382,826 of CM033476.1, read as the reverse complement.
ATAAATAATTATAAATAAAAAATGTATATAGTTACAGTGTACAGTATCTAAAATTTGTGAAGTGTAATTTAAATCTATAGGGCCCTATATTAAATGTAGAAAAATGGGACTTCCGGGGGCAGGCACCAAGAGCAGCCACATTTTAGAGAGGCTCCACAACCAGAGCCAAAAAAGAGAAAACAGCCCTAACTTAACCAACAATAGGGGTTAAAAACAATCATACCCCAACCGACAACCATCAGAGTCACCATTGGCTGCAAACTCTTCACATCCCCTGAAGTCAGGCCGAACTGGCGGGAACAACCCACCCGCACGCCCGCTCACCGCTGGAACCCACCGGTCCACAAACCCACCACCCACACCTAAGGCTCCCATCGCCCCGACGCACACGGAGCCGAGCCTAGATATAAAAGACGTGATGACACGCCGGGGGGGTGGACCCACATAAACAAAGATCTGAGGACAGACCAGATCAGGTCTACACCTGAACCCCCCAAATCCCCTCTGGGCCAAACTCAGTGCAGACCGCACAAACAATAAGACAAGAAATCCAGAGACTCCTTTGCTGAAGCCACCACCTACCCCAAAGGCAAATACAAGACCTGTGTCGGAACACCTAGGCCACTACATATCAAACGGACCCCAAATACAACCGAAGGATAACCGATTTCCACCACCCCTTACGACAACCCCCGTTAACCTCAACCTTCATATCATCAACATCTAAACCCAACCCCCTTCCTCTGCATACCCATCCCACGATATACACCCCAGTTGAACTCTGTCACCACTCCATCTACCTCCAAACAAGCTATATCTCACCAATCGGTTATACCTGAGACGCCAACAAATCTTTGGAACCCAGAATGAACCCCTGACCCCCACCAAAACCTGACAACCCACTCATTGCATGAACTGAACATGTAAACCGATAACCACCAAGAGCCCTCAATCTTTCTTTACAACCTGTACTCACCACCGAAAAACTTTACCCCACGTCTCAGACCAGTTAAGCTATGGACAATATATAGAAAAATCTACCTCAGACATGGGCAAAAGAAACAAAAGAAAAACACCAAGCCTCCTACGGACCTCCTACTCATAACACCACCAATAAGAACAAAGACAAACCCCGCAAACCCCAAAACCACAGAGATACAAAGACATACCCAAACCTTCCAACAAACCTTCTATCTCACCTACGAAGACTACATGCTTCCGAAGAGGAAACTACCACCTCCTAATCTCAGACCCACAAACCAAACCTCCGACCAAGCAGCCAAAGTAGCGGCAGAAGTATCAAATATAATAATGCCACTACTTGACAAAAGGCTGGAAGTCCTACCTCCTCCATCTCCTCAGCCACTCTCACAGGTCACCGAAAACACCAGAGAATCTCGACCCTGGAGACCAGAGTCAGTAATATAGAAGACTCTCTAACCCCCCTGGAAAATACACCTGGAAGACACCGCGACTCTATACAACCACCTACAAGACAAACTAGATGACCTGGAAAACCGTACAGAAAGAACAACTCAGAATTATTATTAAATAATTTTTTTTTTTTGGTCCAGCTATTTAGACATAGAGAGTTCTACCAAATGCTTTGTGACTTATATAAATAGGGTTTTGACAATAAACAATAAGACCAGGTCCCCTGAAGGTGTAAAATAAAGTGGCGCAATCGTAGAACAAACATTTGAAACAGTATTTTTTTTGGCGCAATTGGGAATACGTGCTATTTGCTACAATATAACCCCCATAGTGTATTGATATGTTTACCGATATATATGCACACAATTAGGCATGTGGATGGTTCAAGATATTTTATTAGGAAATCTTGTGGTAAGTTTACAAGGATTTAAATCTGTTTTCTAGCACAGAAATTGCTAGTTGCTTTCCGTGTGGTTGATTGGACATCAAAAGTTTACTGGAAGGAATGAGCTGGAGGTTTTTTCCTACCTCCACCTGTTCCCAGGTTTTTTCCTACGCAGCAGTGGACTTGATACCCACTCCTAGCGTTACTCTTCAATGCGCAGCAGTGGACTGTATCCACTGCCAATAGGAAGGTGTATGGGCTGGTCACTAACTGACCTTGTATGTAGTGAGGCTCCTCCGGCACCGGGTTCTCCTTGGAGGGTTCCGATCCTTTCGGCAGGCACTACTGTGGACCGCTTCTTCTCCTGGCTCTCTCTCAGGAAGCAAGGTAAGACCAAGGTCCTCTGGCGTCCGGGGGCGGGAGCTTCCCTTGGCGGGGGGGCGGAAATAGAAGTAGCGTGCGATCGCGGGGGCGGGACTTCCGGTTATCGCCTGTCCTTCTCCTGCTGTGAACTCCAGACCTCCGCTCCAGCCTGCTGTAAGGAGAAAAACGGACCTGGTTCCCGCGTTGATCTCTCAGGCTAGCTCCTCCTCTGATCTTACCTACTAGGCTGCTGGGTTCTCCTGTACCTGACTCCTACCTATCTTCAGGAAAGGTTTTTTCTTTTTAACCTATTACTCTGCTCTTATCTAGATTTTTCTCTCTATACGTCTCCTTTTCGATAATGGCCAGCAAGGGGTCGCTCCCGTCCCCCGACAGAAGGGAATGAAAAATCGGTTGCCACGTCTTATGTGTGCGCAATCTGTCAGGCTAAAACTGCCTGCGGGCCATTCAGGGCCCAGGTGTGCCTCGTGCAATGCCGCACATGAAGCACTTTCATTCCCCTCTAACACCCATTCGTCTAACCTCAAAAATTCGTCTACAGGGTCTTCCCAAGATGCCAAACTCCCAGGGATCCCTCATGATCTGAACCGGCAACCTAGCCTCTTCTGTGTCTTCGTTATCTTCCATTGCACAGGTCCTCAATAAATCTGGACAGCCAGTGACTTCCGACAGGGACTGCAGACCAGCTACTTCATGGGAGCCGGCCATGTTTATGGTCGAGGCCTCAGTTCAGGAGGATGACGACGCTCCTGAGTATGATGCTCCAGAACAGGAGTCTCAAACGAGCGAGGTTCACAGTGACGCTGTAGATTCGTTAATAAGGTCAGTACTTACTGCTTTAATATTCAAGATTCCGAATCCCAGGAAGTCCCGCTAAAAGCTGTTTTCCCGATCCTCACCAGGGGGGACGAGAAGCGCTTGGCCATGGAGGAATCTCATCGATTCTCTCGTGGGCGGAACACAACGTTCCAGCCATATCGGCGATTTTCATTCCGGGGGTCCTGAATGTAGAAGCGGATTATCTCAGTCGGAACACAATAGATCCAGGGAGTGGTCTCTACACGATGAGTTTTCTTGTCCCTGAACCGCTCGGTGGGGGTTTCCGACATAGATTGATGGCTTCTCGGCACAATCATCGATCGTTTTTGTTCGAGGATTCGGGATCCTCAGGCGTACCTGGTGGATGCATTGGTAGTCCCATGGACGTTCCACTTGTGTTGTTCTCCCTCCGATAGCCATGATCCCTCGGGTTCTCAAAAAGATCGGACTGGAAAGGACGCCAAACAATTTTCATCGCTCCCAGGTGGCCAAGAAGATCTTGGTTCTCGGACCTTCTAAAAATGTCAACAGAGGATCCGTGGCCTCTACCTCTACGGCAGATCTCATCTCTCAAGGGCCCTTATTTCATCCGGATCTCAAGCGTCTAAGTTTGACGTGTGGCCATTGAATCTGCCATCCTAAAGAAAAGAGGTATCCCATCTTCGGTCATTCCCACCAGTTGGCTGCGCGAAACCATCTTCTTCTAAAGTTTCATCGCATATGGCAAAGATATGTATCATGGGCTAACTCAGTAGGTTTTTCCCTCAAACTTTCGTGTTGTCCAGGCTGCTTAGTTTCCTTCAGTTGGGACTGAATAAAGGGCTCTCCCTGAGTCAATAAAGTGCAAATCTCCGCCCTCTCGATTATTTTATCGCAGGTTGGCCGTGCGTAAAGATATCCAAACCTTCTTACAAGGGGTAGCTCACCTGCGCCCTCCTCGCAGGCAGTCAGTTCAACCGTGGGACCTATCTCTGGTTCTCAGGGTGTTTACAAGCCCTCCTTTGGAACCTCTATCTTCGTGACGCTGCCTTTGCTAGCCTGGAAAACTTTATTTCTGCTGGCAGTGTCTTCCATTCGAAGAGCTTCCGAATTGGCAGCTCTATCTGTGGAGTTCATGGCATCATCGTGATCTCTGCTCTTTCACAAAGATAAGGCTGTTCTGTGACCTCATCCTGCCTTCCTACCAAAGGTCGTCACCTCTTTCCACCTCAATCAGGATATTGTCGTCCCGGCATTGTTTCCTCGTCCATCTTCTCCCAAGGAGAAGCGGCTGCACTCCATGGATGTCATTAGAGCTCTTCGGATTTACGTAGCTAGAACGGAATCTTTTCGTTCGACTAAGGCACTGTTCATTCTCTTGGGCGGGTCCTCTCAGGGGATCCAAAGCGTCTTCTCAGACCCTGGCCAGATGGATCCATACTCTTATTCTGCGCTGTTATGCGGAAGCAAGAGCTTCTCCTCCCTTGCGGGTTGTAGCTCATTCTACGAGGGCGCTGGTGCTTCATGGGCAGCTAGGCGCGGTGCTTCGGTGGATCAGATTTGCAAGGCCGCTACTTGGTCTTCCATTAACACATTCATAAAAGTCTATAGATTGGATGTGTTTGCATCAGCAGACGCGACTCTCGGTCGTTTGGTTCTGCAAGCGGCAGAGGTTTAACTTTTCTGCCCTCCCTGTGTTGGCTGGGACTTTGGGACGTCCCCAAGGTGCCTGGGTCCCCCTTGGCTGAATGAGAAAAAGAGATTTTTCTTACCGTAAAATCTTTTTCTCTGAAGCCACAGGGGGACCCAGGCACAACCCTCCCTTATTATAGTTAAACTTGTATTTACGTTGGTTTTACTTGCTCAGTTACCTGTTAGGCTTGTTGCCTTTTCAATTTTCTTAGGTTATTTGTCTTTGTTTCATTCTTGCTCTCCTTCGCTATCTATCTTTGGAACAAACTGAAAGCAGACTCCTGGGGCTAGAATATATAAGGGAAGGGGAGGGCACAGGAGCCTGTAAAAAGTTTCAATTTTCAAGTGTCCGCTCCTGGAGGTAGAACACTTAACCCTAAGGTGCCTGGGTCCCCTGTGGCTTCAGAGAAAAAGATTTTACAGGTAAGAACAAAATCTCTTTATATTGGCATGATCTATTTCTCATAAATCCATGCTGACTACTACTGGTTGACTGGGAAGAGTGTTCTTTGATATAAGTGTTATGACTTCTTAGAACACATCCTGCGATTTTCTTACTAGCTTGGCAAAGGGATTTAGGAGGGATGTGATATTTGCAGCCTATAACACAAACAGATCAAATAAAATTGTTCAATTACAACATTGCTTTCTTGTAAGATGAATGTGATTTAAATACAGTGAGTTCTGTTCATTTTTGAAAACCTTTTTCAATTTATGATTATAAAAAACATTTTTAAATAAGAATTAATGTAAGTCCTAGTTAAATTGTATATAAGCTGTAGATTTCTAATTGCATCATATTGTTGATAAATTGAGGGAGAATAGGTTAGCGCTACTTTAAATCCATCAAATAGCGTAGTGGCTCTGGGTAAATAAGCCTGATTGAGTTATTGGGAGCTTGTATTTTTCATGATCTTGTTTTTTTGTTCTATGTAAGATCAACCCTTAGTACGGTAACCAAAATCATGAACCAGAAAGAAAACAGCATTATGCTGTACCTACAAACTGCTGGTTCGGTGCCTTTCTTAGAATCAGAAGAATAACCATAGCAATCACTTGTGTTCATTGCTTTTCCTCTTCCCCTATTCTCAAGAGGACACAGAGTAGCCAATTGTTAGCTCCTCACTTCCTGTTTTCGCGGTATAAATCACACCAAGCATGCCTGTAACCAATGGTAGAACAAATATTTTGAAAGGTATATTATATTATTATAGTTTATTCAGTAGCTTCTGGGCTATAAAGGACTCACGATATGAGTGTGGCTAAGTTAATTAATATGTTTCAAATATTAGATGAAAAACAAATACATTTTTGGTTGCACATTTCTCACATTTATAATAGGTAACAGTGAAATTGAACAATGTTCCCCAAGCTACATTATGACAAGGAAAGTAGAGGAGATAAAGGCCGATATCAAGAGCATTGAAAGTCTCTTAGCACAGAAAAGTGAAAACATTACTGAAGCCAAAGAACTTGAAAAGGTAAGTCCAGTTTTTTCATTTGCAGAAAGCTTGGTGCACTTTCTGTTTTTCAGCACGCTGTACGTTCAACACAGTAAAAATGTTGTCTTATAAAAATAAACTATAATTACACAAAGTGCATCAAGAAAGCTTTTGAGAAACAATTCTCAGGGTGTTTGTTCAAAAGCTATAGACTTTCCCACTGTGTAAACATTGGGTCAGAGAAAGTGCTGTAATTCAACAGCAGCTAGATTGCTGCACATCACAGTGACCCCTCTAAGTGGAGTTCCTCAGGGCCACGGACAAAACAGAAGTAAGCATAAAATACATAAATATATATAAAAAAGTCTTATAATTTGTATTTCTATGATATTAGCCATTTGTTTAATTTCATTGTGCATATTAAAGGGGAGTTGAGCTGTTGAGATCCATGGGTCTGTCCAAGTATAAAAACTAACAGGGAGATTCAATGAAAGTTCTTTAGTTAAAATGGTGCTAATTTTGCCCCAACCAATCAGATCTTATTTAACATTTGAAAGTTAAACATCTGATTGGTTGGGGCAAAATTAGCACAATTTTTAACGATAAGAACTTTATTGAATAACCCTGTTAATTTGTTTTGAGATTGCAGTGTGTTGGGCTGTGATAAAATACTGTATATTAGAATGTTATACACTGTAATTAATATCTATTTCCAGAAAATGGATGAAATGGACATATGGCGTTGTAAATTGAATGCACTTGAAGCAGAGGTACACGATATAGGAGAAGAGAACCCTTGCTTGATTCATGAATGGATGGACAACTTAACAGAGCCATTTCATGAATGCCAGCGAATATCGTGCCTTGTGGAGGGTAGAACTGCTAACTTGAACAAGGTTAGTGGTAGGCAGTTTGTTTGGTTATCTTCTGCCTGTAATTAACATGTGCTACAGTTCACAGTGTTATATGCTTTTATTAACCTTACCTGAACTGAATGACAGAGCTAATAATCAACCTTATCTGTGCCTGGAGGATGAATCTTCAGAAACAAATAGAAAGAATGTTTATTCTAATAATGTAATAGTGATAATGAGCATGTATGTATATGAAAGACGCTGACATAGACTGTTGTTATTAATGGCCTATTTGCTGATGAATATGTGGGAGAAATTAGCAGATTTTAATAATGCCTGTCTAAAAAGTAGACATCATGTCAGGAAAGTCTAGTTTTTTAAATTTTATTATTATTATTGTGCATTATATAGCGCCACATCTCTGTGACGATTAACATAACAATTAAAGTACATTCACATCAGGCCCTTCCCAAAGAGCTTACAATCTAAGCACATTTATTGCCACATACAACCAATCAGGAGTGCCAAGAGGAAACCCACGCAAACACGGGGAGAACATACACTCCTTGAAGGTGTGTCCTTTTGTAAGGTAATTGTGGTTTTTAACCTAATATTTTTTTTTTGACAGGCGGCTACAAAATTAGAAGAGTATGATGAAATATTAAGAGCATGGAATTTTGATCCAGAACACCAGCAAGCTGTTAAGTGAAGGACTGAAGAACTGCTCTGCAAGAGTTTTAAGTAAACATGTGATGCTCTTAAGGTTAGCATCTTTTCAGTTGCATCATTCTGTATGGCAATAGTCCTAATCATACCCAAAAGGGCTCTTTTTTGAGTGTTTCTTAGAACCATAGATAATGCTCTGACAACATCGTAATGCAAACACTAGTTAATTCTGGCACAAAAATAGAAAAAGTTCGTGCTGAAAAGGAAAAACAGATAAGAGGCAAGTGTTTAAATACCCCTGCCTATTGCAAAGGTTCTTTAAATCAAATGAAATAAAGTATTTCTGTGGAGATGTGTTTAAAAATAGCAAAGGTGGATAAATTACTTAGATGTTTAATACACTTTACTTTTTCATTTCTTTTTGAACAGATGGCTTTGGATGATTTATATCAGAAACAACTTACCTGGAAATATCTATTCCGAGTTGGGCGAGTTAGCAGTGATCTTTGAAACAGAGAGCACAGAAAAACATCTCCGTGACATTAGCACCAAGTGACTGAGCTCCAGAAAAGGATTCTGGGCATTTTACCTCACATCAGTTATGTGGCCAGAAGTAAGGAGCTAAAAATAAGATTCTTCTATGTCTTTTATATTAATTTCTCATAATATAATAGCCATAAAAAGCATTTGATAGATATTATTGTTGTCAAGATTTTACATATTCCCTCATCAATGCAAACACCATGGCAGCTTTGCCAGCCGGCATAAAAACAGAAAATGAAACTGCCAGCAGTGTTCCAAGCTATATACCACTTTAAAACACCACAAGCCATTAGTGCTTTCTGCCAGGGTTCAGAGTCATTATCAGTTTTGCCATCACAGCCAACCTATTACATCATGATTGGGTCCAAACCACATTTTCCCACTTTGAGACCCCAATATCTTTCAATTCCATTAAATTTTACTGCATCCATTGGCACACTAGTTGTTGGCAACATTCTTCATAGACATTTAAGTGTCACTATCAATTGAAAACAATAGCTTTACAATATCATGATGGCCTATGCAGTCATGCAACCAGGTACAAACACTGATTTCTATATATCGAGCTTTTCCTATGAAACTACTAAGTGTTATGTGAGACATACCTAATAATTTGTTCAATAAAGTTTCATTGAAGTTATTTATTTATTTAATTTTTAATTAATTTAGGAGGTAGGTTTCATTGAAGGAGAGCTTAAAACAATGGCAAAGAGGAAAGACACAATAAAGACTTTATTGACCTCTAATGATATTGTTGATATGCCACCCAAAGAACACTACAGAAATGGGCAGGTAAGTTGTATCTGAAGGGTGATTATATGTTATTATATATATATATAAGTTAGTCTTGGCAGAGCTGCAATGTCTTAGCTAATTTGTGAATATTTTTTCTAATTGCTTTTTTAAATTAGAAAAAATTATTTATCTTGCAGGAAGCTAGCCTGGTTAGTGAATCTTTTCCATGCATTAAAGTATAATACCGTAATCATAATAATTATTATTTTATTAATAATAATATTCTTATTATATTATTCCAGACACTCTGTTGGTACAGGAACAGAATTTGGACCTATAGTTTTCACTAAAAACAAAATCATTCTCATTCCATGGGGAAATTATTGGATCACATCCTTGGGAAGTTCGATTAGTTAAATCCCGGAATATTGTAAAGCTAGCCATACACTGGGTCAATGTTAGATCAATTCATTTTTCGATCTGGCAATTATGCCAGATTGATTTTGAAGTTGCCTGGAATGGTGGGTTTTACTTTTGACGTTCCTGGCACGGGTTTCCTGCATTATTGGCATAATGTCTGATGCAACATGATCGGGACAGATGGTTTGAAATGTTGGACAGTATATCTAATAATGTATGGGCCCCTTTAGGATGATAAGGGAATTTATCTGATTAGAATTTTGGTATTGTGGAATATAATATTATGACTTAAAGTGCATGTCGGTGAGGAAATAGAGTTGTTTACAGTCTATAGAGGGTATATACAGGGAGATGCAATATCCAGCGCTAACGAAAAATAAGCGCTAAAATCACGCTAACCCATGTACTAACGTGTTACGAAGGTTTTGCACTGCCTCACCATGTCGCAATTTTTTTTCTTTGCGCAGCGCAAAGCAATGCAATAAATCTTGTGCCTTTTTTGCGTGACCATTAAAGCCTCTTCAATGGTGTCTTTAAAATATAATTTTCACACAGTTTTTTTAATACATTGCGGAAACGAGTGCACGTAGCTTGCGATAGCGAAATATATTGCATCTCCCCCATAGAGTCAGTGTATGTCTTTCAGTAATAAAATCATAGAAACTTTTTTCGATTTGTGATATGCCTATAAAGCTTAGATCATTTTGCAGACAAATTCCCTAAATGTCTAATTTGTCCAAATACACAAACATGAGCTGTAAAAAAAAAAAAAAAGAAAACCTTCCCAAATGGTAAGAGGAAAATAGAAAGTTATTAATCATAATCAGTTATATGGATTTGCTATACATTTTAGGTCATACTTGAAAATATTGAAGGCATGAAGAAGACAGCTGCTGAGATTGAAGCTTACAGGCCAAGCCTCAGGATCACAGAGGCTGGCATTCACTCTCTTGTGTGTTTAGAAGAATAGGACATCTTTTGGAAGAGTTGATATGTTGGAAAAGGCACACAAGAGAGAAGAATGGACTTCTAGAGGTATCTCTTCTATTAAATTATTTATTTTGCTATTTGAACTAATGTAGCACCTGTTTATTACTGAAATAGCACAGTTGGTTTTAATATTACATGTTTTCTGCAGCCCATCATTGACGAAATGACTGAGCTGGAACAGGAGCGGAGAAGTTAAAGCATCTTCTAAAACATTCCACAAACGAACCCAGATGTAAAGTATCACCCTTTAAATTACAACTATTTAGTCTGATCATCACATGACTGATTGCAGTTATGTTATATCAGTATTTTCCCCAATACTATCTGACCTTGTATACTGAGAAAGGCTGCCTGGCATCCCATGAAACAATTTAGTATGGTTCCCTGCACTACTTTGCATGGTAGATAGTAGCATTAGAAATAACACATATACATGGCAGCTTTCATATAAAGATATGCAAGTTTTCAAACAACAAACACCAGCATATACATTTTGTAGACAAGATTTATATTAAAAGGGGCCACTAGACTTCATGTCATTCCCATAAATGTCACTCGTATTTGTGAGGTTTAATTACAATTAATTCTTTTTAAAAAAAAAAAAGGCAGGGGACCTCCAATTAATGGACTGTGTTGAGGGTGCTATTTTCACATAGAAGCTAAGTTTGCCTTTACACAGAGCAACTCTGCATAATTCAAGAACACAAAAAGGGACCGTGGAAGCACTCCATAGGCAAAAAAACAAAGAAAAGAGGTGACTGCGCACTTTCTAAGATCTATATTGTGTATTGGCCATTTTGGTGCCTTAAGCAAGTCTCTCGTGGTGCCCTCTTTAAATTAAAGGACAACTATGGTGCCAAAAATATTTTTTTAACTCCTGTATCATACCTTTAGTAGTAAGTTTGCATAGAAAAAAAACTCCTTTCACATTCCTATACGATTCAAGGTCATGGTAATAAGTCCTGTTGCAGTGCTTTGCGAGCTGCCATGTCTGAACATTCGTTTTTCCTGACTGTCCTTCTCTCACGTGAAAGTTATCTGCAGTCTCCCAATGCCCAATATTTAGATGTGGTGCCCACTAAAGAGTTCTCGTCTCATCATGCCCAAACCTTTTTTGTACTAGTAACAATCCCCCAGAGCTCTGCGATGTGAGAGTAAAAAGGGGCTGTACTGCCAACAACGGTGTATTGAGCAGAATTAAGAGATCCTACTAGCACTGTGCACTCATGTGTAAATTCAGTGTCAGAAAAGGCTGAACTCCACTAAAATGATTACTACTGTATGTACACATCAAGACTACAGGGAACTAGATTGGTAACTTATTGCTCTGTGGCTGATTAGGATCCTTGTCTTCCTTAGCTCATCAGTTATATGCTGTGATGCAAGCACTTCTGCCAGCAGAATTCTGCCCCATATACTTCATGCTTTTAGGGGGCAGAATTACATTTACTATAAATAATAGATTTGCAGAACAGAACATTTCCTTTATTCGCTGGATCTGGATATCTGTTCTAGATCTCAAGTTGAAAGGATATACATGGTTTAAAATTTTAATAATAATGTTTACTTTTCCTTAGGAAAATATGAATCTATAAGGTTGCAACTAGAGGAGTTAAATCAGAAGAAAGAGGATATCCTGTTGGTTCTGAGGATCTCTGTTACTGAGAAGCTTGAAATTTATTGGTGGACAGCAAAAAAAAGAGATAGACGCAGAGAACAATACAGAACCTGAAGAGGTAAACGGCCTGTACTAATGAGCCACTGTTGGTCCCATTCATGCACATTGTGGGTAGTCTAGACAAAACCTACATTTTACTCACTTATAAAGTCATACCTGGAACTCATGTATCATGTTTTCTGGTTTTGTATTTCTGACCAAAACCCAGTACATTTTATTCCTGGCAGTTATTAATACGAGACTGTTCAAATAGGTCAGAATGTGTTTAACCCGAGTAGCCAATGGCTGTAGATTTACATTGTTTTGATTCAGCTGCTAGTGGAAGATTGAATATCCACATATTTTAAGAATTGCAGAATCAACCCCAAAATGCACTGAAAGTCATATTTTCAAAAATGGTAAAATAAATGTAGTTTATTTTGCTAAAACCGAAATCTATTTTATGAGGTTAGGGAAGGGGACTGGTGGCTCTTTACATGCTTTTTTCACAAGAGATTTAGAATTGTTTATTCCCTAGTGAGAACTAAACCAACTTTTTGTATACTGTGCCCCTGATCCTGTGCACATGATTAGAGTGCATTCATTCTTTTTTTCTGCTTTTAAGAAATATGTTGATTTACAAAGACTAGTAACTGTAGGTCATTTGTTATATTATATTAGGTTAAAGGGCATGTCCACCCCAAAACTATAATCCCCCCCACTACTGGACCCCACCATGCAGTGTAGTTTAATCCTTACCTCACATCCCAGCTCCATCTGGTTCTCTGTAGTCCCCCCCCAAAGTCCCAAAAACTGCCCACCAGGAGGATAGCAGAGTCCATATAGGACTCTGCCTCCTGTCTCGCCTCCTGTTCTGCCTGCATGCGTACTGCAGCACTTCTCCCCCCTCCCTCCCCCTCCCTCTCACTCCCTCTCCTCCCGTTTTGCTATCCCTCCCCCTAGCATAAAACCCCTTGCCCATATAATAAAATATGTTCCCCCAGCCCCAACTGCATAAAAAATATTTTAGAAAGTCCCCAGAACTCTACTTACCTTCCCTCGCTCCCCCAGCATTCTGAGAAGCCGGCAGCCGCGTCCGTGATTGGCTGCATCTCAGCCAATCACAGACGTGGCTGCCGGTCCCGCCCCCTGCTTGCAGTGTCTCGCAAGCAGAAGGCCGGGCCGGGCGTCGGAGGAGAGAGGGAAGGTAAGTAAACATCTGGGCACTTTCTGAAATTATTTTTATAGCGGTTGGGGCTGGGGGGCAGTATTCTATATATGCCAAAAGTTGTAATTAAGGGTGGACATACCCTTTAATAATGGGCGGAAAGGCAATTTTATTCTTCTGTAACAGCTTATGGTTAGTTTATGTATATTACAATGCTTCACTGCAGGTGGAAGAACTGATTATGGAGTTTTACCATCACTTGCTGAGGAGTCTGAAGAAGCTCCTTTGGATTCTGAGGTCAGTAAACAGAATGGAATTAGCAGAATATTATATTATCTCACATATTTGTAAATATTTTATTATATCTTGTGAGTATAAGTGAGATTCAATAAAGTTTATTTTGTTTAATCTGGTGCTAATTTTGCCCCAACCAATCAAATATTATTTAAAATTTGAAAGCTAACATCTGATTGGTTGTGCAAAATTATCACAAAATAAAATACTTATCACTAAAAAAAGTATTGTTGTTCTTCATATAATAGCTTAGGCTATAAGAATATTACAAACACCCTGAAACTATGCTGCAACATTTTTAAACAATCAACGGTTAAACAGGACAGGTTCTACTCAGAATAGGCCTCGCAAAGGACGACCAAAGAAGTTGAGTGCACGTGCTCAGCGTCTATCCAGAGGTTGTCTATCAGAGGTTGTGCAAATAGACATGTAAGTGCTGCCACCATTGCTGCAGAGGTTAAAGGGTATGTCCACCCCTAAAATCTGACCCACTTTGGGCCCCACTGTTTAGTGTCTTTCTGAAAGTCCAGAAAACTAAGGATATCTAAAGAAATAGGGGACAGTTCAACGTTAAAATGGTACAGTGATTGTTAGGAAGAATTATAGTTTCCTGAAATGGGCAATTTAAAAAGCAAATTTCCCAGTGTACATATCCTTTAACTCACAATACTGGAACTTAAGTTATCCCTTTAACAGCATATGGCACTAAATTAGGTTCTAATGGAATTAAAAGGTAAAGAGGTAATTTCTGTTAGGATTGCAGCATTAATAGTTCACCTGGCTTATCAAACTGGCCTGAGACATTGAAATACTGTCTGGAAGGCTATTTGCAGTCTTAAAGCTCCCTGTGTTCTTAGGCAAAGAATTAGTTAACTTAAGCAATTATAGGCCTGCTGTAAGCAACTGCACAATCAGCATACTAAAGATCTACAAGTAGAGGGGCCTTTCTCTTTGTTCTACCATATGCTGCTGTCGGACCTATGCTACTTTCATAACATTTATAATATTTCATATACTTTGTTTTTTAAACTATAATACTTATCATTCCAAGTATTTTCATCACATTATACCAGTTAAACTTGAACTACAGTATGTAATATTGCTGACTTTGGACTGTAGTTCAGAGTACCTATGCCTTAGCCAATCACAGGAATGGATGCCGTCAAGACCCTCCTGCTTGACTTCCGTGCACGGAAAAGGCATGGGAGTTAAGCAGGAGGTGTCGGGGGCACTGTCTGTGCTATAACCTCGTGAGTCGAGGTTTATAGCCATCTCCAGCAACATACTAAAATTTAGTTTGGGGTGGACATACCCTTTAAGTGGAGCTGATTTCAACTAAGGATATTTTGGTATTACATTTTAGGTAAAGATGAGGAAACTGTTCCTAGCGGACAATCTGACCTTTTGGAACCTGAGGGCAAAAGTAAAACAAGCAACATTGACTTATCTTCCACACACCTCTCTGTTGGTTTTCCACAGGTAACCCCTAAATAAATTGTTTTTATTCATTTGTGTATAAACACTCTTATGCAGTGGTTTTGCTAAGTTAAAAACTTCAGGGGATGTGCCTCAGATCTTTGGCAAAGTTCCCCGAATGTTTTAACACACTTACCCTTAATGCCCCAATCTCCTTTTCCAGTATTTCTTCGTGGCTGCGTGATGATGTCACCCTGCAGCTCGGAACTATGACATCATCGCACAGCCACGCTGTACTACTGGGAGCTGCCATCCCTGCACTAACTCGGCAAAGATTCTGCAATTAATTCCTGCCTCCAGCTGCTCCACTGCACATGGGTAGGTAATAGCCACATAGTCCTATTAGGCTATTACCTACCCTGTGTGCAGGGCAATCCAGTCATTATATTAGTGGAGGCAGTGGCAGCATTTGGTATTATTATACTCTCATAGTATGTATGTGATGAAATCCCCATGGCTACCAGTATGTGATGAAATGCCAATGGCTACCAGTAGTGATGAAATGCCAATGTCTACCAGTATGTGATGAATTCCATGGCTACCAGTATGTAAATGAGTTGCCGGTTTGCTACCAATATAATGAATACTGTGCCTCTGTGTGGTTAATTTGTGTATATCTGTCTAACATTTCTCTGTCTGTCTGTTTCTCTGTCTTTTTATATTAAATTCCTGGCGGTGTATCTAAACTTGTTTTGTCTATGTTTGTCAGTCTGTTTGTCTATCTGTCTCTCTCTAATAAGTACCTAGTGGGTGTGGCTTAATTGGGGCAGGGGACGAGTGAAAGTGCCCCTGATCTTCTCAGACCCTAGAGATGCCCCTGCTCTTATGTAAACAAGATTGATATAATAACCGACATTGTGCACAATATAGTATGATTGACATTAATTGTCAACATGCCCATGCATTTTTACATCGTGTTGCACAAATAAGCCCAATTGTGTCTGTAGCTGCAGTAATTAAAAAGATTACTTGCATTCCCTTCTGTGCCTCCACCAGAATTTTACACTTTTGTATATAAGGTTCGTACACACGTCGATTGTGGGTGCCGTAGTGTATACAGTAAATATATAATATAATACTATATATATAAATCAGAAATAAAAGGTTCCGAGCACTCCTTCTTCACACGAAAGTTTAATTAACGTTTCGGTGCTTCACAGAGCCCCTTTATCAGAAGTTTCTGATGAAGGTGCTCTGTGAAGCACCGAAACGTTAATAAAACTTTTAGTGTGAAGAAGGAGTGCTCGGAACCTTTTATTTCTTGATTTATTGTATGGAACAGATTTGAGGCACGTGTTCCTTGAAGCACCCATCAAATATATAAAAAAGAAGGAAGGAAGACTGAATGCAGACATCACTATATGATTATATAATTGTATATATATATATGTTATATATATAGGGAGAGCGAAATGTCAGGCAGGCAAGAGGACGAGCAGAGGCAAAGGAAGAAGTGCCTCTGCAGGTGATGTTAGAGGTAGAGGTGGGCCCATGCAGTCTGCTGCTGCTGGGTAGGAGCCACCTGACCCTTCACAGGGCAGGGCAACAATGCCTGATATGTTCTGGGGTAGCCGGGCTAGGGCTATCGATCCCGATCAAGGAAGGCAGGTAGTGGACTGATTACCTAGCCTTCCCCTTCCACCTCTGCACAGGACAGCCGAGCTGCCACCACTATAATGTGCCTGCCCCTCCCTCCCCTGTGGCTCCTACTGTGGGCATGGACCCTGATCTATCTATCTGTGGGACAGAACAGGAACAAGCTCCCGAAAACCGAAGTAGTTTACATAAGCAGAACTGCCGATTTCGGTAACCCTTGAAAATACAAGCCGATATTGGTAGCCCTCGAAAAAGAGGACATGATTTTGGTTACCCTCGAAAACACAAGCCGATTCGGTAACCCTCAAATGTGTTAGTATCGCTAACCCCCGAAACAGCAATCGATTTCGGTAACCCTCGAAAGTACAGATCTATTTCGGTACCCACCGAAAGTATAGGTCGATTCTAACGGCTCTCGAATTTGTAATGTCGCTAACCTTTGAAAGTACGATCAATTTCGGTAACCCTCGTATGGAAAGATCGGTTTCGGTAACCCTCAAAAGCAAGAAACTATTTTGGTAACCCTCGAATTTGTAATATTAGTAACCCTCAAAGGTAGTGTTCAATTTCGGTAACCCTCAAAAATAGATTGCGGAAGCTCGAAAACAGCCCAATCGAGAGGAATGAGTTTTAAAATAAGTTTTGGTTATATTTACGGGTTCCCCAGACCATCCCCAGGTCTCTGTGTCATTTACAGTAACCTACTATTACTATTTTCCCTCAAAATGGATAGAAACTTTTCAAATTTTTCTCTCCCATAGACTATATTGGTTCGAAACAAACAAAACTCAGTTTCAAACATCTCTAATCTTAACTTTATGTTGTTTGATCCAAATGAGATTCTCCAGCAGCGCAGCTTTGGATGTAAAACAAATTGTGATATTATTAATAATTTTTTTTTTTGGTCCAGCTATTTAGACATAGAGAGTTCTACCAAATGCTTTGTACTTATATAATAGGGTTTTGACAATAAACAATAAGACCAGGTCCCCTGAAGGTGTAAATAAAGTGGCCAATCGTAGAACAAACATTTGAAACAGTATTTTTTGGCGCAATTGGGAATACGTGCTATTGCTACAATATAACCCCCATAGTGTATTGATAGTTTACCGATATATATGCACCACAATTAGGCATGTGGATGGTTCAAGATATTTTATTAGGAAATCTTGTGGTAAGTTTACAAGGATTTAAATCTGTTTTCTAGCACAGAAATTGCTAGTTGCTTTCCGTGTGGTTGATTGGAAAGGAATGAATTAAATTAAATTTTATGTGCCAAATTTAGGTATATTTGGTTTAAATTATCTTTTTAAGTTGAGATGTAGCTGAAGGGGTTTACCAAATAAACCTCTGTTAAACGCAAAGCTTCCTTTTTTCTGACTGAAAACCTGAAGTTGACTAAGGAGACCAACTTGACACTGGAGCTGTGTCATTTTTTTTTTTTAAAAAATGTGCTAAGAAAATCATTTTAAAACTGATGAAAATACTTCTAGATAAAATAGAGACAATGAAGGCTTAAGTATAGGCAGATACAAACGGTCAGCTCTTAAATCCTGTTCTTGTAATGAAGTGGTAACAGCTTTGTGGGATCATTTGACATAACCTTTTCTTACAATTTAGTCCTGTCTTTATTGGATGAATGGGAAATGTGTTCTGTCAGGACCCTAATAGCATTTTTATGTACGTACCGTATATCTCGAGTATAAGCCGACTCGAGTATAAGCCGAGGCACCCATTTTTGCCTCAAAAATTAGAAAAGATGATTGACCCGAGTATAAGCCGAGGGTTGTGGGACAGTATGCCATGCAGACACCCACATTAACTTTTTACTATAGGTGGTTGGAAACTACAACTCCCAGCATCCAAGCATGCTGGAGTTGTAGTTTCCAAACATCTACAGTGGAAAGGTATTAGGTGGGGGACAGTATGCCATACAGTAACCCTAATCCTTTCCACTGTAGAGTGTTGGAAACTACAACTCCCAGCATGCTTGGTTGCTGGAGTTGTAGTTTCCACCACCTATAGTAAAAAGGTATTGGGGGTTACTGTATGGCTATTGTCCCCCACCCTAATACCTTTCCACTGTAGATGTTTGGAAACTACAACTCCCAGCATGCTTTGTTGCTGGGATTGTAGTTTCCAACCACCTATAGTAAAAAGAATGTGGGTGTCTGCATGGCATACTGTACCCCCAGCCCTCCCCCCAGTCCCCCCCAGCTCACTTACCCGTACCTGGTCTTCAGTCTTCCTCTCTCTGCAATCCAGAAGCAGCCGCGAGTCCGCCGGCAGTTCCATTACTGATTCGCGGCTGCGCGATGACGTCATCCCGCCAGCGTGCGTGATGACGTCATCGCGCAACCGCAAGAACTACTGGGAACTGCGGCCGACTCGCGCTGCCTCTGGAGTGACCTTTCCTCTGGATCAACTGTTATTTATGGTTAAAGAGATTGGACTAGATGGACGTATGTCTTTATTCAACATCAATTACTATTAACTATGTTACTAAGACTCCAATGTAATATGCCATGTAATATGTGAAGGCGATTGCATGTTTGTACCCAGTTTAAGGTGCATACAGGGCGATACTATATCGGGCACTATGCTTAACACTTAATGAATGGATGCTCAAACAGCACATCTTACCTGACCAAGATCCTGCGATGCAGTAAGTCTCGCAAAGAGGTTTACTGCATTGTGGGATCTTGGTCAGGTATGTTAAGTCGGCAAAATGATATCATCGCCCCTTAACTCTGAACTGAATTTCTGGAAAACAAAGATATTTATACTAGTTTTCTGTTTATGAGATGTATGTGGGGTGCAACAAATTGCAAAGAAAGGCTTTGCTTGCGAAGGTTCTCATTCATCCAGGTCATGGTATCTCTGTTGTATTCAATTAGATCAATTGGACTTGAAGTTTAGTTCTTGAAGACGTTTCGCTAGTCATCCGACTGGCTTTCTCAATTCAGAATGACTTGTACAAGAATCTGTGGCAATTATGTACCCTGGAAAATCCCAATTAGCATATCACAGCCAAGTGTTAAGGGCGTGATTGGATAGTGGCTAAGAAGTGTTATAGGAATGCTCAGAGTAAGGTGTCAAAACAGCATTGTACATGGCAGACAGTTGGTGTCGAACCCCCCCACCTCTATTTATGCTTGGTTTCTTTATTTTCACATAAATGGCCTCCTTGACACCTCTCGTGAACCAGTCACGTTCCTTTGCCAATATGTTAACATTACAATCTTCAAAGGTATGTCCTTTATCCTTAAGATGCAGGTACACGGCTGAGTCCTGACCTGAGGTATTGGCTCTTCTGTGCTGGGCCATACGTTGATGCAGTTGCTGTTTGGTCTCCCCCACATACAAATCAGAGCATTCTTCACTGCACTGCACTGCGTATATGATGTCGCTTTTCTTGTGCTTCGGTATTGGGTCTTTCGGATGTACCAATTGCTGCCTCAGTGTGTTGTTCGGTTTTGAATTAGGGTTTGAATCCTGGCTAGGGGCAGTTATACAAATGTTCGGATTATTATAATACCCTAGTATATGGTTATTATATTACTAGGTTATCATATAGTTATTATATGACTAGGTTATTATATGGTTATTATATTACTAGGTTATTATATGGTTATTATATTACTAGGGTATTATAATAACCCAAACATTTGTATAGCTGCCCCTAGTCAGGATTCGAACCCTGGTCTCCCATGTCAAAGGCAGTGCCTTTAACCAGTACACTATCCAGTACATTTCCAGGTATAGCTGCCCCTAGCCAGGATTCAAACCCTGGTCTCCCATGTCAAAGGCAGTGCCTTTAACCAGTACACTATCCAGTACATTTGATAATTATCGAATTTACGATCGAAAGTCCGGAAACATCGAAAGTCCGAGAAATCCGTGTCTGGGATAGTTTGAGAAGTCCGAGTCCGTTTGAACTCATAAAGTTCAGCTCGAACTCGGGCTCGAGTTTGAGCTCTAGTCCATCCCTAGCTGTGATATGCTAATTGGGATTTTCCAGGGTACATAATTGCCACAGATTCTTGTACAAGTCATTCTGAATTGAGAAAGCCAGTCAGATGACTAGTGAAACGTCTTCAAGAACTAAACTTTAAGTCCAGCTGATCTAATTGAATACAACAGATGTAGAAAGGATTTCTTTCAATACAATTTGTCCTGAATTCAAAATTCCCTGTGACATAAGTTCCTCTAAAATTCCAAAATTTATTTGAACAATGACAACCCTGATATTTTGCTTTACTTGAAACTATACTAATTACAGTATATACAATCATTACACCTTGCTTATGATATAAACTGATATAAACTGTATACATCAGTACATAGTTATAACTTTATGCTTTATTTAGCCTATTTCATTTCTATAGAGAGGCGCTTTAAAATGGTATGTAGATGAAGTTGGGGCCAAATATGTTTTACTTTATTTTTATAACTAACAATTGGCTTCATAAAATGACTGCAAAAGGGGTCTTTAAAGCCATGAACAAACTTTCTCCATCGCTCTAACAGTCTGACCTACTTCTTACACATGTGAAAAATATCTGCCGTTCTCTCCTCATGTTCAGATTCAGATCTGGGCTCATTGCTCCAAAATTTAGAAGAGACTTGCGTTTTCTCTATAACCTCTTCTGAGTACTTCGAGTGTTTTATTGTTAATGTTGACAGAGACCCAGGTTTATACCTCTGGCTTCACTATTGTAATTAAACATCCTTTGTAACCTCAGTTTTATGATTCCAATAAACAGGCTTAAAGCACCCAGTTCTATAGACAGCAAGGCTACACCTAGATATCAGTGAACTTATATATTTCAATGGATTCGCTTTACTTTAAACTGGTCTTATCAGTTCACAGAGGTCACGTTCACTCTTCTAATCGTAGCTCTGTGTCATGGTCCACTAATCTATTGTTAAAGATGCATATGGTTGACAGACTATTTCTTCTAGATGGATCTATAACCTTGGTATAGTTCATGCTTTGGTAAAATGGGGATTTTTAAAAAGGATTTTTCCTTTGGGTTCAGTCATGTCACTTGGACTGTTCCTTTATGGACTGTTTTCATTTGTCTATTTCTATTTATATGAACAAATGTGTAATGTTTTGTCAGGCCTATCTGTTGGTATCTTTTTGTTCTGGATTCATTCTTGTGTAACCAAGCCTCAATATCACACGCTCTGTTTATTCCAATGCAAATCTCTTGGTGAGAGTGGATGGAGAGCTGAAATTCTGTAACAGCCAATACCAAATTTCACAAAATAGAACTGCGTCTAACTGGGATTAAAGGAGGACTACACACTACAATTCAATTGTTTGTCTATTTTCATTACCAGACATGAGCAGTTGGAAATATAACTTGTTTGTATTACAAAGTGAATAAGCTTGCACAATAAGTAAATAAGTTAAGAATCAGATCTGTATTGAATCGAAAATCGACTCTTGTGCTCGTTTTTCAACCAATGGTCTCTAACAATGTAAAACAATTAAACATGTATTTCTTAAATTATAAACAAGTAGTGGCACCTTGAACTTAGGAATATTCCACCTTGTTTTTCTTGTTTCACCTTGTTACCCCCCCCCCCCCAAGAATCCCCTTTTCCCAATACTGGTCACAGCTTTATTCATTAGTTCAGACAATGTTAGCACAGAGTATCCATATATTACACTGTAGGTAGCGTATTGTTACAAGTAACTTACCTGACTTCTTAAGACATTACTTATGGCGGTTGTGGTGGTACGCAAAAACTGGGTTGCGCAACCACCCAAGGTATGTACCAGGCCGATAACAGCTCTTTAAGCTAACAATCTAAAGATTTGGAATGGGTAAACCCAAACCTGCAGCCTCATTGTTTCTTATAATACATAAGGCCAGCCAAAAAAAACCTGTCCACTACCTCTGTCTCTCCCCTTCCTGTGTTAGTAATTTATATAGGAATCCCTGTTTAGCGTATAAATAGTTAATAACCGTTCCTATTGAAAAAGAAAGAAGGAACGAACATCGTCTGTCAATAATAAACATGGATTCCTATATAAATGACTAATACAGGGAAGGGGAGACAGTGGGAGGGGCAGTGGAATACAGAAGGTCACTCAGTGACATCACTGAGTGACTGTAATATAGATTCTTGCCACTGCACTTCCCCATTGAAAATGCCTTGCCTTATGTATTATAAAATTATTAGATATGAAAGTATAACTTTTTATTACCAACACATAAACCAAGGAACACAGTAAGTTTTTAAAACAAGGCATAGTGTGCCCTTTCTCCTTGTAGTCATGCGCCCTGCCTACTGGCTACCTTTGTCTAGCTGGGTGTGTACACGTCTTATCCAACTAGCCAGCCTGCCCCCTACCTCTTGGCCAGCTACTCTCTGCTGCAAAAAAATGGCTGCCCATCTTGGGGTTAACCCCATCTATCACATGAGACTGTTCCAACGTAAACTTTTATTTTCCTTACTAGAAGTATTTTCCAAAAACTAGATAAGCCCATTTCCCAAGATAGTCCTGGCAGACTGGCAAGGACCAGACATGCCATGACATAGACGGAGTTTCTGTCTAAGTTACAGTATAGACAGGGAGTTTCTGTGCAAGTAACGGTATAGACAGGGAGTTTCTGTACATGTTGCGGCATAGACAGGGGGTTTCTGTCCAAGTTACAGTATAGACAAGGAGTATTTTTGACCGCTCTGTTGTATTATTTATGGTGCGATCAATATTCCCCCCCTCCGCCCCCCTCCCTCCAGGTGTTAGGGCAGTCATTTTAGTTAAGATAGTCTTATAAGGGTTTTGAGAAAGTTAACTTGTTGCTCCGTGGCGTAAATTGTGTCTTTGCCACCTAGCTAGTACACCTTTCTTGTCGTGGTCGTTGCATAGTTTGTATTTGAGAGGTGTGGTCCTCATTTTCCGCTCTGTTGTTTAGTTTGGTGGTGTTTGTGATTACAGGCGACCAGGTTTGTGATGGGCTATGTGGTAGGATTGGTGCTGGTTTCCAGTCCGGGAGTTTCATCTCAGGGAGTTGTAAAGCGTTGCAAAAGCTTGGGAGGTCCTCAGGGTAGCTCAGAGTGTGTGTTGTCCCCTCGTGACGGACGATCACAGTTGGAAGGGGAAACCCCAGCGATATGCTCTCTTTTTATCCCTTAGTGCCTGTAGTAGAGGTCTCAGCTGTCGTCGTCTTGCTAGAGTGAGGGTGAAAGGTCTGGGAATAGTTGTATTTCCGCTCCTTCGTGAGTCAGAGAGGAGATTGTGCGATATTGTGTGAGAATTTGCTCTTTTATTGCGAAGTTTGTACCCGGCAAATCACGTCTCGGGGAACTTGGAACTTGTCTTTGGTCTCAGTGATCTGTGGATTCTATCCAGTTCTATGATCTGTGATGGTCAGATTCCAGAATTGTGTGGATATGGGATGTCACCGATGCCAGCAATGCTCCATCCTGGACGGTTTCAGGAGGCCTCTGATGCGAATATTATGGCGTCGACCTCTATTTTCGAGGTCTTCCATTTGGCGAAAAAGTCCTCTAATTGCCCTGGAGTGGTCGTTAAACACACGGTGACATTGCCTATATGTTGGTTAGTTTGCTCCTGGGTGGCTTCTAGCTCCTCTACTCGTTCCAGGACCGCCCCAAGGTCTCCACGCAGTGCCGCTATTTCAGTGCGGCAGGTTTGTTGAATTTGCTGGGTTGCCCCTATTAAGTCCTCTTTAGTTGGTATATTTAGGAGTAGCTCTTTGAGTGAATCCCTCTGTATGGTGGGGGTTTCATTAGCCTCAGCCGTTTATCTTGTGGCATTGGGTTCTGGTTTGTCTCAGTTTGTTTGCTCCCAGGGTGTCTGTAAGGGAGTGCTGGGAGCAGGTGAGCTCTGCCCTGAGGTGCCTGATGGAGTTGGAGAGCTTTCTGCCTTTGTACAGTGGGCTGGAGGTGTCCCTTTGCATAGGGTCGGGCCTAGAGGTGAGTTCCCAGTGTTGGGCTTACCCGTCTGCCGTGCGTATATTGCTGTGGGGCCTGTTGGTCCGCGTGGAGGCGGCTCGGGGCTGCCGTGGAGGGAGCGCCGTATTTGTTTCATCCCGCGCTGGTAGCGGGGTTTTCTGCCGGGCCGCGTGGTGTGGGCCAAGATTGCTTCCGCCGGAGCCGGCCGTCGTGGTCCGGTTTGAAGTAGTCCTCCAGCTCTCTCTGCTTCGGAGTCCCTGCCGCCTTAACCTCTTTATCAGAGGTAGTTTTATTTCTTTTACCCATTTTGTGGGTATTTAGTTGGTGTTGGAGGTTATTTGTGGGTTGACCGCGGGAGCCCTGGGATCGCACGTCCTCCTAGCTCTGCATCAGGCCCACGCCCCCCCACCAGTTGTTTTTAAAAGTGTAGCGATTAAATGCCAGATGTTGGAGCTACCGCTAACCACAACCGCTACCTTTAATAATCGTATGTGTAACCAGCACAAACACAGGGAAAGTTATGTGCTTGCACTCAAAAGTTCCTGCCCCCAATGTACATGCTTAAGTATGCACTAGCGCATGTGTGGGGAACCGTGGTTAATCGTTGGTTTGCAACATCAGTGAATGGGCAGAGGTCTTTTTTTCCCCTTCAAAATAAAAGTGGGTTTTACAGAAAACTGTAGCATAAGTTCAAAACAAACCAACACAATATGAAAGCCTAACCTCTCCAAAAAATATGGTATGCCATATGCATAGGTTGACACAGACATGACCACCACTAGGCTTAAATTGTAACCAATGCACAAGGGTAATTACAACACCAAACAATACAGACAGATCTGCTTTTTGAACTGCTTTCAGTTTTTCAACTAAGCACCCATCAATTTTAGAACGCCTCCCACAAAAATATTTTACTTTCATACATACGAGCAGTATTCTGGATGCAGTCCTTCAAGAATGCCATACTTTTAGCAGATTTACTGGAAAAAAAATTATGAGAAAAGCTGTTTGAAGTATATTGGACTATGTCAGCACCTGTAGTTCTAGTACAGCTAGCTATGATGTAACAGGAAGTATAAGTGGCTGGTAAGCTCTGGTGGTGAGACCACGTGTTATTTTAGACTTATTATTAAATAAGTTCTTCACATACATGATGTCAGAAGTTTAAAAGAAGGACACAGAATTGAACATGGCTCAATTTCACCACCTCCATCTCTGGATTAAGTCGGAGGGCATTGATCCAGAGATATGATCTATTCAGCACTAATCGCTACACTTTTCTACATGTTGCTGGAGAGGAAGCAATAACACATTTGAATTTTTGGATGGTGAAAAGAACAAAAAAATGTGCTGAAGAAAAGTTTCAGACTACTGTGAGCCAAAAGAACTTGCCATATATAAGACATTTGTTGCTCAAGGACAGACAAAAACCATAGATGGATATTTGACAGACTTAAAAATAAGGCAAAGACAGTGAGTTTGGGCAGCTGCATGATTCCCTAATCAGAGACAGAATTGTCTGTGGTAAGAAGTGAAATGTAATCCTAAAGTTACAGAGCAGAGTTACAAAATCTGTAGCAAGTGGTTACAAACATGATTAAACAAATGACCAGCAATGGACAACATGTAATGTGTCATAGTGAAAATCACTTTGCCAAATGTGCAAATCGCAAATGCAGCAAAGGAAATGGGTCTGAAAATTAAAGATCAACAGCAAGTCAGTTTGTTTAAACTTGACACAGAGCTGAATGCAATGTAATGTCAGAGGAAACTTTCAAGGTCTAACATCATAACAAAATTTAAATCTTCCAACTCAAGCTCATTTCTTATTCTGGCCACCAGATTTCACCACACTAGGTAATATAGCGCTGCTGTGTGAACATAAAGGCAAAAAGCACTATATCAACTTTGAAATCATACAACAAAATGCTCATCAATACTAGGTAGAGCTGCATGTCTTAAAGGGTATCTCCACTCGTATTTTCAAGATTTGGGAATCCAGTTCTATGTGAGAACTGGAGGTAAAGGAGCTGTGCCTTACCTTCTGTTCTTCAATAGAACAAACAAGCCGGAGAGAAGGTAAGAAACCTACCCGCACGCTCGCTCCCCCCCGGCGCTTAGTCTGACAGTTCCCGACGGACCTTGTCTTCTATGCGCATAGATCACGCATGCGCATAGAAGACAAGGTCCGTCGGGACCTGTCAGACTACACGCCGGGGGAGCGAGCGAGCGGGTAAGTTTCTTACCTTCTCTCCTGGCTCCTGTTTTTTCTCTCCTGCACTATGTCAGGCAATCCAAAGCACTACCTGATTTACTTTCATTGTACACACACCTAAGGGAAACAATTCAGGAGAAACAGAAAGTATTTGAGAAAGACAATGGAGAACGCATAGCTGTTTTCTGATAATCAAGACATTATGACAAATAATGAACAATGCATGGACACAACTGACACTGATCAGGGTGAACTGCCATCAGATGATATTCGACCAGATATACTGAAGTTGGAGATCAGTCAAATGTTCTTGTATCTGAACAAAGTTTTCAACCTTACAAAACTAGGTTTGGGGGACAAATTAACCTGCCTATGAGATATAGAGAGTAATAATATGCACTCATACAGGTTTAAAAAATTCAGTCTTAAAAGTAAAAGTTTATAATATGTAGAAAAAGTTTCATGTGAAGTAACAGTACCGTATATACTCGAGTATAAGTCGAATTTTTCAGGCTTTAAAGTTAGCCTGAAAACCTAACCTTATACTCGGTCAAGTCCTAATTTAGATCCAATTTCTGCAATTGCACATAGTACCCAGTAGGTGGCGCTGTGTTTACCTGCATAAAGTTACAGGAGCTGATCTGCCTTTACACTTCCTGCTTCCTGTAGTCAGGCTGCTGGACTCACTCAGCACTGTCACTTCTCATCTGGATGCTGTAAATCTGATGGGTCTCCTCAGTTTGGGGCAAAAAACAGCTGCTAGTTTAGTGCAAATGACAGCTTGAAACTACAACTCTCAGGTGACATTTTTAACTATTGGGATAAGAGAGTCCTTTACAATATGGGGTCAGAGCCCCTTTACTACATGGGGGTCAAGTGCCCTTTACTATATGCGGTCAGAGTGCCCTTTACTATAGTGGGTCAGAGGCCCTTTACAATATTGGGTTCAGGAGAATGTGTAAATGATGGTAAGCTTAATTAAAAGTTACTGAACCTTGCCACTCCACATGTTAGAAAACTGTAACTCCCAGCACAAAGCATGCTGGAGTTGTAGTTTCCAAACATCTGGAGTGCCAAGGAATTGGATGTCTGGTACTGGATATAGCTATTACTGTATGGGATTCATGTATGGGAATTCTGCTGTCCTTTAAAGGGCAACTTAAGCAACAAACAATACTGAATCAGAAGGCAGTAGTGGTCATATTTTCTACCCTCGACTTATACTCGAGTCATCAGTTTTTATACATTTTTCAGGTATAATATATACCTCGGCTTATACTCGGATCGACTTCGGATACTCAAGTATATACGGTATGACTTAAATTTTGTTAAATGTTGTTGCATATGTAAATAACCAAGAATAATATATTATAATGCAAATAGATATAACTTTTTCTTCGATAAGGAGGGGGATGTAGTATATTGGACTATGTCAGCACCTGTAGTTCTAGTACAGCTAGCTAGTGATGCAACAGGAAGTTTAACTGAAAGTCTGGTTACTCGGTGCAATCACATAATACTGTTCAAGGTGGGGGGGACAAACTATACTCCCATGCAATAACCCAAAAACCCCCCCCCCCCATTAAATATCAATTCCCCAAATAATCAAAACCAAAAGCAGTATGATCATTATAAACAGCCTTTAGGGCTAGGCCACACTGAAACGCAAACGCAATAGCATGCGATTTCATGTGCGATTTTTGTTGCGTTTGCGATTGCGATTTCTTCAATAAGTATAGGAAAACGCATGCGATTGCGATTAAAAATGCAGAACGCAAATGCAAACGCATCGAAAAATGCGCGTTTTTTGCGTTGCCGCGTTTTCAACAATTTTGAAAAATCGCAAGCGCAATCGCAAGCGCAAGCGCAAACGCAAAAAAAACCGCAGCAGTGTGGCCTAGCCCTAAGTATGTATAAACTAAGCAACCCTCAATCTGGAAAATACCCCCAATAAACTATCAGGATCATTCAATAAAAGTTCTTATCATTAAAAATGGTGCTAATTTTGCCCCAACCAATCAGATGTTGCTTTCAAATGCTTTCAAATGTTAAATAAGATCTGATTGGTTGGGGCAAAATTAGCACCATTTTAAACGATAAGAACTTTTATTGAATCTCTCTGTATATATTTTTTGAAAACCTACAAAAATGCAGCTACCAAATGATGACGTTACACACAGACTAGAAAATATATTAAACAGACACATTTTGTACACACATACCGTATATACTCGAGTATAAACCGAGTTTCTCAGGCTGAAAAATCAGCCTGAAAACTCGGACTCGGTTTATACTCGAGTCAACAGCTTACCTGAGCATTCCGGCAGCCGCACAATCTTTCTCTGTACTGGCATATATTGCTCTAACTTGTATATACAAAATGTAATTTCCAACAGCACACACTGACCTGTATATAAAGGAAATGCTCCCAATGTCCAGTCCACATACTGACCTCCTGTAATATAAAATGCCCCCAATGTCCAGTCCACACACGACCAGTATAATAAAATTCCCAATGTCCATTATCCACTGACCTGTATATATAAAATGTCCCCAATGTCCATTACACACTGACCTGTATATATAAAATGTCCCAATGTCCATTACACTGACCTATATATATATATATATATATATATATAATGTCCCAATGTCCATTACACACTGACCTGTATATATAAAATGCCATCAATGTCCATTAAACACAATGACCAGTATATACACAATGACCAGTATATATAAAATGCCCCCTAAATCACTGCTGAACACCAGGGGCCAAGCACCAGTCACAAGGAACTCCCAGGAGACAAGAACATGCCCCCTGTCTCTATTTCTAGGAACGGAACTCCTGTGTTGCGCCTTTAACCTAGTGGTTAAAACACATTTTTGCAGGTAATAGGAAAAAAAAATTTTTTTTTTGCTGCTGCCTTTTCCTTACTCTCCGGGCCCCTTCCAAGTCCCCCCTTTCCCCCCCTGATGGCGGCCCTGGGTATGCTTCATGCATGGGTGAACACTGACACCACCAACTAGACCCAATGGTAACCAGTGCATATCTGCAATTACAACAAACAAATGAATCCAGCTTTACATTTCAAACCGCTTTCAGCATTTCAAACAAAACACCCCTCAATATAAAAAAATACCCTCGACAGACTATATATTTTTGGGGGGTTTCGGGTTTTTTTTTCGAATAGAATGTGCAGAATTACAGATGCATTCCTTTATAAAATGCCAAGAAAAACATGATTTAAAGTTTGACAATCTTGCTTAAACCCCATTGACAAGTGAAAAACGAAATATCAATCCAGTGATGTAGCTACAGTCCTATGGGCCCTGATGCAGAATTTGAACTTGGGCCCCCCCCTACCCCCGCCGCTAACACAAATCAGCACAGCATCGACTCATGTCACAGCTTCCTCCATAAATCAGCTAGAATCCTAAAATGCTTAGCATGCAGACAATTGTAAAAATGCATGGCACATCCAAAAACAAGCTGAAATTGAAGTTGGTTATCATCTGTCTATCTATCTATCTATCTATCTATCTATCTATCTATCTATCTATCTATCTATCTATCTCTCTCTATTACCTGTCTATGTATCTATATTTGTTTGTCTATTATCTATCAGATATTTAATAGCTAGCTAGGTAGAAAATATATAGACGGACAGGCAGAGAGATAGATAGAGAGATAGACAGATAGATAAGAGACAGACAGACAGAAATGGACAGATAGACATATAGAGAGAGACAGACAGACAGAGAACGACAGATAGAGAGACATACAGTAGATAATGCGACAGACAGATAACTAGTGAGACAGACAGATAAAGAGGTTTTGAACTTCATATAAAAGTTCTAAATGCTGAGCGATCCAGCTCTGAGCGATCCACTTGTAAAAGGATTTTCTGTTTTAAAGGGGTTTGTCTGTTTTTAAGGGGTGCGTTAAGAAACAAAAGCATTTAGCACAAAAAAGGGTTTAAGAACAAGATTGCTGGTGTCTATTGCTGCTCTTGTGTTGTGTATTGCTGCTCTTGTGTTGTGTATTGCTGCTCTTGTGTTGTGTATTGCTGCTTCTGTGTTGTGTATTGCTGCTTCTGTGTTGTGTATTGCTGTTGCTGTGTATTGCTATTTAGTATGGACAGTTTTGTTGGGGCCATGCAATGTGCATCCTGAAGTGCAGAATCTAAAGGGGAAACTTGCAGCATTATAGGGCTTGAAAAACCTGGGGGAAATGAAGGTACTGGCAGGGGCCAGTAAACTGGAGGGTGGAAATGGGGCAGATAAGGTTGAAAAGGAAGATAGATTTGTAAGGGAAAGTAGGGGACGGAAGGATAGGGTTGCTTCTTTGCAGCTAGTTGATCCCAACTGATTTGCAGTGTTAGGTGGAGATGTGGAGGACGATGGCTCAGAAGTAGCATATATGGAGCGGGCCATTCCCTTCAGCACCCAGAGGATGGCCATCTCTAATACAAGGGAGGCAGAATTGGGGGCTAGGAAGCATATGCAGGTGGTAGTGGTATGGGACTACATTATTAGAAGGGTAGATAGGGTAATCTGCCGCCTAGACCCTGCATGCTGAAGATTGTGTTGCCTGCCTTGTGCTAGGGTTCGACATATGGTGGATCATGTAGACATATTATTGGGTGGGGCTGGGCGTGACCCGTTGATCTTGTTCACGTTGGTGCCAAAGACAAAATTAGAGGGAGGTGGTGTAAAGAGATGGGGTTTGGGTTTTTAGAGAACTGGGCTGACTTCTCTGTTGGCTACAGGCTCTTTAGTAGAGATGGACTGCACCTCAATGATGATGGTGCAGCTGTTTTGGGGGAGAAGATTGCTAAAGGGTTGGAGGAGATTTTAAATTAGGTATGGGGGAGGGTACATTGGACTACACAGGGGTAGATAATGGAGGGTGGAAATGGGGCAGTTTACAAATGCAAGAAGTCTGTCTGGAAGAACTAGAACTAATAACTTTAAAGGAAAGGTATGATGTGATCGGTATTAAAGAAACATGGCTAAATGATTCACATGACTGGACAGTAAATATTGAAGGATACTCCTTATTTAGACATTACAGAGTTAATAAGAAAGTAGATGGAGTATGTATGTTAAACAAGAATTGAAGCTAAATTTAAAAGATGAGATGGGGGTATATATATAAGGCAGAAACAATATGGGTGGAGATATGTACAGGGAGCAAGAATGTGGGTAAATTAATTGTTGGGGTATGTTATAAGCCGCCAAATGCCAGTGAGGATGTGGAAATGAATCTCCATATGCAGTTGGCGAAGGCTGCTGGTATTGGGCATGTTCTGGTTATGGGCGATTTCAATTACCCTGACATAGATTGGAGTAAGGGAACTGCCTGGTATCAAGTTCTTAAATCTTCTTTCACAGATTGCAGAAGTTCCTACAAGACAGGATGTGTTGTTGGATCTGGTGATATCTAATGAAACTTTGTACAATGAAACTTTGTACAATGAAACTTTGTACAATGACCCATTGATATTGGTTTATGAGAATGAGTGTCACATACCTCCATTTGAAGTACTATATTATAGTCAGTGGAAACGGGCTGATGCAATAATAGGTGCTAACGTTTGTATGTGCTATTAATTTGCAGGTATTTTAGGTAAGCTACTGCAGTTTGATATCATTCATTTGGTATCTGCAGATTAGTAGCAGAGAAAAATGTTTCACCTATTTTTGTATCAGCTCCAGAGTGTAATTGGGCACATACACCCGCCAATCCCAGTCGTACAATATTGGGATATCTTAGTATCATACAATTGTCGGTTTGTGTATGGGCAGTCGTATGGTCGGGGGGAGTCAATTTTTTTATTATTTGCCCAACGGGAAAATATTTGTCGTACGGACACTCCATCGCACGACTGGGATTTGTTAGTGTAAGGGCCCCATAATTGACAGGAGTTGGAGAAGAAGTTGCACTGACAAAAAAAACCAACAAAACTAAATTATATTTTTATGTACTGTAAACAGTCTAAAAATGATGGCATTGGTAGGTAAGGGCTAAGGTAAGGTAAGTTCCCTTTGAAATCAGTGGGCTACTAATGTATGTTTCCAAGCTTGTAGAACACTATTTATGTTGCTGACCATATTTTATTGCAAAAAAAGTATGCTTCACGTGTGTTTTGCATTCTAGTTTACTTTTTTTTTGTAATTCACAAAGACGTTCAGAAGATGAGTTTATAAACGTAATATTATAAGTAATTTGGAAAAAAAATAACAAAGATGGTGGCTCCGGCCTCCCATTGTTCGTTTCTTTTACTATTGACTGCTGAGGTTAGTTGCCTTTATAGAACAGTCTCACATAAAGCTAGATGGCCATAGCACTACTTACTGTTACTGTTTCCCTAACTGATTGCAGATGTTGCAAGTAAAAAATGTAACGGTTTTCAGGAAGGCTTTTAGCCAATTTTTGTTGCCGATTTAATAATTGCTCTAATGACAATTATGTCAATAAAACATCCAGCATGGCAAGATGTTAACTCTACATATCAAATTTGTATAAATAAATCCCCAAGTGTCACCTTTAGAGATGTTTTATGTGATCCTCCAACATACTGTTTATGACATCTAGAACATGTTTAGCATTATTTTAGCATTACACTTTTTTTATTGTAAATATACTAACTGCACACCAGTTTACATAACCCAATGTTCTGCACAAGCTTTACACATTTATGAGAACTTATATAACTTGTAACATCTGATTATACTTCACTTTTGTTTCTGTTCCAACATAAACACGGGAAGAATAGATATTTCAACATTGTCCCTTTTGTCACCATTTTAACACCTCCTTAAAGGGCAAGTCCACCAAAAACTTTGTTCTATAATGTAGATTACCCCCAAAACCCCACTTTTGCAATATTTATAATTTCCAAAGATGCTCATGAACTTCCTTACCTGACCCGGTCCCTTCATGTCAAGGCGCCGCACCCTGCCCGTTTCGAGCTTGTTTAGAGCAAAAACAGGAGCAGCGGACTTCTGCGCTGACAACTGCTTTACTTCCTGGTCGCTTGTGAGGCGATTGGCCGTGACGTCAAAGCAGCAACCAGGAACTTAAAGCAGCAGCAGAGTAGGAGCATCGAGGGACCTGGTCAGGTAAGGAAGTTCAGGAGTGTCTTTGGAAACTGTCAATAATGTGAATTATTGGGGGGTAATCTACTTTTGATAATGTTTTTTTTTTTAGTAGACATGCCTTTTAAAGAATTAAAATTGTTGTTCCCTTAAGGATATATAGTTTCTTATAGAACGCTTATGATTTGATCGAATGTACATACCCTTCAATATTTAGAAATAAAGGTAGGCTTGGACACAACCCCCTCCCCATTGCCCCACCTCCTAACCATCTCTAGCTCTGCCCTCTCTGCCCCCTCTAAAATCAACACTATTTCCTAAAATAAATATTTTATGGTCTCTTTATATTGACAGCAGATTTTATTGGCCTACATTTTGAAGGCTGGGTAAACTGCCCCTTTGTACACTGACAGGAGAGTTTACTGGCCCATATATATTCACTCTCTAGCACCATATACTGATTACATATTTTACCGGTTCCATATATTGATGGTAAAGTTAACTGGCCTTTATATGTGAAGATAGTATTTTACTGCCATCTATACATTTATAGGGTTTATTGTCCCCATATATAGTGACAATAGTTTCTGCCCCCCTATACTTTTATAAAAAGTTTGACTGGTCCCCATGTATATCACTAGCAGTTACTGCCCCTCTATACTTATATTAAAAGGCTGACTGTTCTCCATGTATATCAATAGCAGTTACTGCCACCCTATAATTTATTAAACTATATGTGCCGGTACACTGGCAGGTGCCGTCTTGGAGGGACTGGCATGATGAGGGAGGTGCTTAACCTTCTTTACACATCTCTTCTGTAAATAAATTTCACACGTTTATTAGGATATAAAAAATAAACTTTTAGTTTGCAGATGCAAATCAAGAGCTGTATTGTGCCTAAAGCTTGGTACACACAGTACAGATAAAGCCCCAATAATGTCGGATCCAACGGTATCGGGGCTTTATTGGCACTGTGTGTGGCCGCTTTTCTGTTGGACCGTGCGGCTGCCAAACGTTCAGGTCGACTGATCGCTCGTTTAGGAAAGTCCATTAATTTCCCTCAGCCGCAGTAGACTCCCTACAAGGGAGTCTAATGTGGCCGAAGGAAACACACAGTCGGGACTGTGTGTATCCAGATCTTTGAAAAATGACAGACAGGATCTTGCAATCTGTCCTGTGTGTACCCAGCTTTATCCTAATTACCTACAGTTAGGGCCACTATGTGGAAATCATTCAACTTTATTAAATTAACTAATGTATTTTCCATGTTGATAGAAAGAAGATAAAGAATACAACATACAATTAATTTCATCACTGCCAATGTTAGAGCTGTATAAAGATATATACTTCCTGATATTGGCCATCCAAGCCTGTCACTGCCAACATTAAACAAAGCTGTTAAAGGGGAACTAAATGTCTCCAGACAGCATTGGCCCTTTGCTTTAGCTGCTGGGTGATTTATGAAATTAACCTGTGGGTACCCAGCCAATCATGTCTCAGCTCAGATCATCCCTCCCTCTGACACAAAACCCAGATTTCAGAGCAGTTTTTTATGTAAACATATTACAAATGCTCCAATCTCTAAGAGTGAAA
This sequence comes from Hymenochirus boettgeri, assembly GCA_019447015.1. Taxonomy (NCBI): domain Eukaryota; kingdom Metazoa; phylum Chordata; class Amphibia; order Anura; family Pipidae; genus Hymenochirus; species Hymenochirus boettgeri. The sequence goes on along the minus strand of CM033476.1, from coordinate 263,347,442 downwards.
AATTCCTTTTCTAGCTAGCATGGGTGTAAGAAGCAGAATATTAACATAAAAATATTAAAATAAAACTCTAGGGATTCGAACCTGCAACCTCATGTACTGTGTCTTGCTAAAAAGGAAGCTTTCTACTTCTCTCCCACAAAAGCTACTAGCTGGAATGTAAGCACATGTAGAATCTGTATCTTTTGCCAGGAACATAATGGTAACAAAAAAAGAAAAAGTAAGCAAATAAGCCTGGGGGTTTGAACCGGTCTATGGGTCTATGGGTCACGGTAAAGTGTTTCTAGTGCTAATAAGTATAAAACATAAGTACACAATTATTAAAGTCATATCATAATTGTTATAAAAGTAATAAAATACTTCAAAAGGCTCCTGTGTGCCAACGTAGTGCTAAATAGTGCAAGCCTGCGGTAAAGTGATTCTAGTGCTAATGAATATATTATACACAAAGAGATATCTAAATGGATTATTAAGTGACTAACAAAGATGGTCATGTATGTACGAAAAACCTGCAAATAAGTATAAATGGAATACAATAAATAATTAATAAAATAAAAAATGTATATAGTTACAAGTGTACAGTATCTAAAATTTGTGAAGTGTAATTTAAATCTATAGGGCCCTATATTAAATGTAGAAGAAATGGGACTTCCGGGGGCAGGGCACCAAGAGCAGCCACATTTTAGAGAGGCTCCACACACCAGAGCCAAAAAAAGAGAAAACAGCCCTAACTTAACCAACAATAGGGGTTAAAAAGCATCATACCCCAACCGACAACCATCAGAGTCACCAGTGGCTGCAAACTCTTCACATCCCCTGAAGTCAGGCCGAACTGGCGGGAACAACCCACCGACGCCCGCTCACCGGCTGGAACCCACCGGTCCACAAACCCACCACCCACACCTAAGGCTCCCATCGCCCCGACGCACACGGAGGCCGGAGCCTAGATATAAAAGACGTGATGACACGCCCGGGGGGGTGGACCCACATAAACAAAGATCTGAGGACAGACCAGATCAGGTCTACACCTGAACCCCCCAAATCCCCTCTGGGCCAAACTCAGTGCAGACCGCACAAAAGCAATAAGACAAGAAATCCAGAGACTCCTTTGCTGAAGCCACCACCTAAGCCCCAAAGGCAAATACAAGACCTGTGTCGGGAACACCTAGGCCACTACATATCAAACGGACCCCAAATACAACCGAAGGATAACCGATTTACCACCACCCCTTACGACAACCCCCGTTAACGCTCAACCTTCATATCATCAACATCTAAACCCAAACTACCCCTTCCTCTGCATACCCATCCCACGATATACACCCCAGTTGAACTCTGTCACCACTCCATCTACCTCCAAACAAGCTATATCATCACCAAATCGGTTATACCTGAGACGCCAACAAATCTTTGGAACCCAGGAATGAACCCCTGACCCCCACCAAAACCTGACAACCCCAACTCATTGCATGAACTGAACATGTAAACCGATAACCACCAAGAGCCCTCAATCTTTCTTTTACAACCTGTACTCACCACCGAAAAACTTTACCCCATGTCTCAGACCAGTTAAGCTATGGACAAATATATAGAAAAATCTACCTCAGACATGGGCAAAAGAAACAAAAGAAATGAACAACAAGCCTCCTACGGACCTCCTACTCATAACACCACCAATAAGAACAAAGACAAACCGCCGCAAACCCCAAAACCACAGAGATACAAAGACATACCCAAACCTTCCAACAAACCTTCTATCTCACCTACAGAAGACTACATGTCTTCCGAAGAGGAAACTACCACCTCCTAAATCTCAGACCCACAAACCATAACCTCCGACCAAGCAGCCAAAGTAGCGGCAGAAGTATCAAATATAATAATGCCACTACTTGACAAAAGGCTGGAAGTCCTACACTCCTCCATCTCCTCAGCACTCTCACAGGTCACCGAAAACACACAGAGAATCTCGACCCTGGAGACCAGAGTCAGTAATATAGAAGACTCTCTAACCCCCCTGGAAAATACACCTGGAAGACAACGCGACTCTATACAACACCTACAAGACAAACTAGATGACCTGGAAAACCGTACGAGAAGAAACAACTTCAGAATTATCGGTATACCAGAAACATACAAAGGCCAAGATCTGCTACAATACGTCACCCGAGATCTGGTAAATACCCTTGGAATAACACCATGCCATAATGGATTACAAATTGAGAGGATCCACAGAATTGGCCCTGAGAACAAACTACCCACTGAAAGGCCTTGACCAGTAATCCTGAAACTCCTGGACTTCAGGGATAAAGAACTAATTCTACAAGCATACCGAAAAATGAAAAATCTAGAAGTTGATAATCATAAACTTCTCTTATTCCAAGACTTCTCAGCAGCAGTAAGTGCCAAGAGAAAGGCCTTTAACCCAGTCTGTCAATACCTACATGAACACAATATAAAGTTTCAAATGCTATACCAAGCCAAATTGAGAGTAACAGACAATGGCAAATCACAACTATATACCACACCGGAGGAGGCTTCATCCCACTACCTGGGAAACCACTAAAACGGACACACCAACCAATTTCTATAAAACTAGAAATGAGCTTAAAAATATTGAGGGCTCAAATCAACCTGAAAGTACTTAATTGTTTAAAATGTGTCTCAAAATCAATTTCCCAACTAAGAGAAATAGACTGGAACAACCCACTAGATACACTCCTCCACTCCCCAGAACAAAGTCTAAACTCCCTATCCAACTACCACAAACTTCTACAACACCACATAAACACCCAAACCACCCACCAAAAGATAAATCAATGGAAGCAAAACATACCCACATTAACAGAAAACACCACACAAGAAATTATAAGCCTACACACAAAATACCTTCCAGCAGTCTCATACCACGAGATGACTTTAAAACTACTACACAGTGGCTATATTTCACCATACAGACTGGGGAAGATCAGGGGTCTGCCCCAAACTTGTTGCCCAAAATGCAAAGACCCCATGTGGTCTTGTCCAGTTGTCCAAGACTTTTGGAATCAAGTAGCAACGTTCTCCACACAACACTTAATAAACTACGTCCCTCTAACACCACTCTGGGCAATCTTTGGACACGCTAATACACAAACCTCTTGTATTACACTGGGAGCAAAAAAATAGCTCCTTATCATATCAGCTGCAGCCAGGAAAACCATACTCCAACAATGGATAACACCCACCCCACCATCCATAAAATTATTCAAAACTAAATTATCATTTCTATTCCGTATGGACTGGGTGGAAGCAACACTAGACAAGGAAAACAAAGTTAAACAATTCTTCAAGCTCTGGGAGAGCTTTATTGACATTCTACCAATACATATCAAACAACACATCCACAACCACTTCCATGTAACCACTGCACTGCGTATATGATGTCGCTTTTCTTGTGTTTAGGTATTGGATCTTTCGGATGTACCAGTTGCTGCCTCAGTGTGTTGTTCGGTTTAAAGCAGACAGGGATACGATTCGTGACTCTGTCTTTAGTGCTAGTTTGTTGTGGTACTCGGTTAACATGGTGGTATCAACAGTCTGTGGCTGTGCCATAATCACTAGTTAATATTAGCAAGTGTATATTTCAATAGTGTAGTGTTTGTAGATCTTACTCACGTATCCTCGGTTCACCATACCGTGACTCTTCAAATGGCGTTAGCATCCATCCAGGTTACGGCCTCGGATAGTGTTGTAAACCCTTAGCTTTGCCGGGTATAGAATAGCATATTCTAGGCCCGCTTCGCGGAGCCTCTGATTCACAGCCAAGAAGGTTGCTCTTCTACGCTGAAGGTCCGGCGAGTAGTCCGGGAATATTGTGATATTGGTGTTATCATATTGGAGGTTTGTAGCTGTGCGCACCTTCCTCAATATCGCGTCCCTGTCCCGCGAGTTCAGGAGCCTCACGATAATCGGCCTGGGCCTACTCCCGGGTGGTAGGGGTCTGTTCGGAACTCGGTGCGCCCTCTCTACCGTGAAGGCTGCGCTGAGGCAGTCTCCTCCGAACTTCTCCCTTAACCATTGCTCCACGAAGTCTTCCATGCAGCTCCCCTCCGCTTTTTCCGGAAAGCCTACCAGGCGCAGATTCTGTCGCCTCGATCTGTTTTCAAGATCATCGCCCTTTTCTTTATATTGTTGCAGCTCCTGCTGTAGATGTGTTATATTCGCTGGAATCGGTTGGATGGTGTTCTCCATTACGTCTATCCGTGATTCTGCGTTGTTCACCCTTTGGCGTACTTTATGTAAGTCTTGCCTTAGTAGGCCCACGTCCACATGTACCTCTTCTATCAGTACTGTAGATCTTGTGTCTCTTATCGCTTGTAGTAGGCTGGTGTGTATCTGGGGCAGGGTGAGTTCAGGTTCAGGGTCCGGAGGAGTAGCCGGGTGTTCCGTGTCAGCCTCCTTCTGTCTTGCGAACCTGCTGAGTTTCTCCACCGCTGAATCCATCTTACCCCTCTTGTCCTTATCTTTGTTTCTGCCCATCTGGGGGGTTGTTTAGTCTAAGTGGGAGCAGGATATTTGGTCGGATTGCTGGAACTTATGGAGGAGCTCTGTGGTGCACAACCTCTCAGTTTGCCTTATTGGACACGCCCCCCTGGTTAAATTTTTTAATAATTTTTTTTTGTATTGCTCCAGGAAGGCTGCCAGCAAATCAAACTGGTTGGTAAATAAAAAAGCTGCTAAATACAGAAACATGATGGAAACAAACAAAAAGAAAAAGCAATAAACTCAGACAGTAGACTATTTTGTACTCTTTCATAAGTAATCCAGGGGATTTCAACCTGTGACTTCTTGGGCTGTGTGTTTCTAAAACATGGCATTTATATGTTGTGCCACTAGAAATACAATAATGAATACAGGTACATTTAAAAACTTTCAGGGATATTCAATAAAAGTTTTTATCGTTTAAAATAGTGCTAATTTTGCCCCAACCAATCAGATGTTGGCTTTCAAATGTTAATAAAGATCTGATTGGTTGGGGAAAAAATGATCACCATTTTAAATGATAAGAACTTTTATTGAATAACCCTGTTTTATATTTCACTAGAAACACTGTGCAGAGAGACAGTGAATACTGGGGCAAGAAGCATGGACAAAAGGTGACTTTCTGAATAAGGAAGGCTAAGAAGATAGCGTTCCGTGTAGCAAAAGATTTTTTAGGCCATGCCCCTTTCTATTCCCCCAAGCCACTCCCACTTTCTATTTTACATTTTAGCAGGTACAGCATATGGAATAATTGTTTAAAAAAATTCCATGAACATTTATAATAGGTTTAATGCCAGTACCTAGTATTTCTATATAGTTTTGTCTAGAATAAAGAAGTCAGAATTTCATTTTAAATGCTTTATTGCACAAAAGGAACAATGAAATGGTAAATTGGTTAGGACCATTATGGTCTTGCCCTCGACCCAATGCCTGGGTTCATTCAGTTTCTCAGTAGAGATCTGAGCATGTTTGACCCATCCAACAGCCAATCAGAAATTAGTGTAAGGAACATTCCAAGGTAGATTGCATAATTGGGAAGAAGAAGGACATTACAGAACCTAAAGTGGCAGCTCACTAATGTCAACAGTAAGGAATAGCAAAGGGGGTAAATTACACGGATTTTTCAAATTGAAAGAGGAATATGCAGAATAACTAGGTATGCATAATATAAACTAACAGGGAGATTCAATAAAAGTTCTTATTGTTTAAAATGGTGCTAATTTTGCCCCAACCAATCAGAACTTATGTAACATTTGAAAGCTAACATCTAATTGGTTGGGGCAAAATTATGACCATTTTAAACGATAAGAACTTTTATTGAATAACCCCGTAAGAATTTTAAATAAATTATATTTTCCACTGAACTTTCCCTTTAAGAAATTACAGATTCTCAGGCTAAAACAGCATTTTTAGATTGAGCAAATAGGGGGAAAATTCTATAAATTAAATATAATTACACAAAGAGACTCTATATCAGGCTATAATTACACCTAGTCAATAGGTGCAATTATAGCCTGACTAGCATTTGTACTCTGCGTTGCCAGCTCTCTGAGTTGTGTAGCCGTACATTACGCTGTTGTTGTGTTACTGAAGTGGACTCTGTGTCTGTGTTGAAGTCAGGCTGCACACGTAATGCGGATGCATTCAGGGGTGTGGGTGTTAGCACATACATATATACATACATATATACAAGATTTCTACTTTATAGTAGAATAGTATATAGTAGATATAGACTGTAACTATATGTGTAACTATTTATATATAAATAGTCCCTTCCCTTATATTATATAAATAGATTTATATCTCCATAGGAGATTGCATTGAGTTTTTAGGAGATACCAATGAGGTGGGGGGGTACAGAATATTACATATAGGGAAGTTGTATATGTATGTATTACCATTAAAATGACCATCAGTAAATGTAAATAAAGAATAGCACTGATTTATAGTAGGTACAACACAAAATATACAAAATACATAAACTTACTTACAGAGTTGAGATCCCTTTTTCAAAATGGAATGGTCAAATGGCAGCTTAAACCACACCCACGTGTCTGCTCTATGTGAACGGAAGTGTAATCCAGAAAAAGTTTCTGTCTGCTACACAAGATGCGATGTGTATTGTAATGGACATTTGCACCAAGGCTCCTTATATACCATCTCCAGCCTTCAGGTGGTGTCGGTGAGTGATAAAAGACAAGACATCCTTGCTCTCTATGGCTAGGAGGATAGAAAGTGAAAGTTGATTGTGGTGTATGCTTTGGAGAGATATTGACTACAACACAAGATCCTGTGTGTAAGATCCAGTGTATAAGACCCTGTGTATAAGACCCTGTGTATAAGATCCTGTTACCACCTGTTGGGAGGAGAAATTATTGGACAGACAATTTAACTTATTGGATACAAACTCTGAGATAACAGATAAGTGTACACCAACTTACAAGGATACACAATATACAGGCCTGGTCAATATTCAAATTGGTGCACCATAGACAGGGACACCCCTGATTACTGCACATGTTATGTGGGAACCTGTTTATGTGCACTTTATGGTCCTGCTTTGTGCCAGACCACCTGAGTAACCCACTGTGTGCCATGCTACCCATAAACCTTCCATAAAGCAGTGATCTGGTACAAATTGGTGTCAGCGGTGCTGGTAATACCATTTATTCTTCCTGTTTTCTTTGTACATTTGTTCTCTGTATTAAGCTATGGAGGCTGCTACTGATAGTATTGATTTAAATCTTCCTGTCCTGGTACCTGCAGATGAAATTCCCCAATTAGACTCCGTAGCTCTACCAGGCCCAATTGGCAAACCTATTTTTAAACCTGATCCATTTGATGGGGTAACTAGGGAGTGGACTGATTGGCTAGAACAACTTGAATTGGCAGCCACTATTAATAGTTGGGATGAAGGTGCTCGCTTGCAAGTCCTTAGCCTTTTGCTTAGTGGTAAAGCTAAGCAGGTATACCAAGGCCTTTTGCTTAGTGGTAAAGCTAAGCAGGTATACCAAGGATTTACTGTAACGTTGAAAAAAAATCAGTTATTAGTTATTAAAAATTTCTCTGAAGCAATTTTTCTCAATTAGATCTGTATAAAAAAGTATATAAAGGATAAATACATTTCTTTAGGTAAACTGGGAATGAGAAATGTTTGTTTATATGTTAGATTATTAGGGAAATGCTATTATAATAACATGATGCTGTGAGGTACCTTCCGTTATAATATATGAGGTACCATCACCACTTGGTGAATACTAATTCAAGTATTAACCTAGCATGTTTAGTTTCAACCACAGTGTGGCAGGATTGCCTGGGTCTACTCTCAGACCTGCAGGATTATCCTATTTGGTTCCTCTGGAAGCTGGTGACTGTCTGAGTAACTGTTTAAAATATACCCTTGTAAAGATTCTATATTCACCATACAAAAACATACATACACATAATTTCCATTGTGCACCAACGGGCACACTTTTGCTAATATATTTTTATAGGATTTCCCCTCTCCTTATTTGCTCAATCTAAAAGTTCTGTGTTAGTACCACAGCATTTTTAGATTTTTAGGAAGAGTAAATATAGCGAGTTGGATTTTTTATTGGAAAAAATCCAACTCACCAAATCTATACCAGATTATAGCTTAAACAAAAATGCAAAGTCAGTCACAGACAATTTTCCCCTCAAAAGGTAAAGCAGCAGCTATTATTGTTACATTTGTATTTATAAATAAACAAATATATTAATGCCATGTGGCTCTTCCTAACTCAGCAGGCAGCTGCAATTCCTGTGTATACCCTTCCCCAGCAGGTCTCCAAAACGAAGAGCACGCTTCAATCGCCTCCATATATACTCTAGTGGCATGTGACATCAGTGACACATGTGCACTGTGTTGAGCTATGTAAAATATATACTTCTTGATATATGCGTGACGCCCGCCCTGAGGGTCATTGGAGAGGAGGCACCGGTATGTGATGTGATTTGCGCATGCATGCTGTGTACTGTTCGGTGCACGATGCCCGCGCGGTGCTTTTCCACTTCCAGGCTATGGAAGAGGAGCGGCACTACCACCAGAACCCCCCTCAGGAAATGAGGCAAAAAATCTTTGGTTGCAGATTTATAGGTACGCTGTTTTTTTATTTTGTTTGTTTGTTTGTTTTAAATCACCCATTTTCAGCCAGATATCACTTGGGAAGACTCAGCCTTCCCATGCCTTATGAAAAATCTGCCTATGGCCAGGGGGTGTCGCTCTTAGAAGCTTACACGGGCTGTGAGTTGTACTGGAAACAATATGGAAGCCTTCTTAGTTACAGAATCTATTACTTACATATAATAAATGCAACTCACTAGAGAAGAATCTTACAATGTATACGTGTTATGGGGAGAAAAGCTTTAGGATTAGTTCGCCTTTAACCATTTTGTGTGTGGGTCCTATGAGTGTGTTTTGTCTCCATTTACTGGTGAAAATAAGAAAAAGACTATTTGAAAAATGGCTTTGCTAATGTTAAGATACTCTTGAGGAAGTGTTCTTATACTGAAAAACAGATCAATTAAAAAATGTAAGCACAGTGGTTCAGAGGGAAACACGGATACGTTCCTGCACTGAGAATGTATTATAGATATGTACAGTATGTGTATATCCCAATGTTTCAGTCTTTTGCCTCAGAACTTTATCAAGCCACTTGAGGCAAAAGACGAAAATATTGCCTTGCTGCACATTATCACAATAAATTATTTGCAAAAGGTGAAAAGCAGAAGGTTCCCAGAGCCTATTATATGAAAAACACTTCTCAATGCTCCCCGATCAGCAAGTTTATCCAGATCATGATATTAAGATGGAGCTGGAGTACCCAATACCCTGTAAAGGGGGGAAATGTCCAACCTTTCCACCTACCTAAATAATTAACTATTGTACAGCACTGTGGAGCTATATTAATAAAACTACACACATGTGGCTGTATAAAAACACCATTAGTAGGTATGGAAAACAAGAAGTTTATGTTTAGATTGCTTGAAACAATAGAAAATGAATAGAACTAATCATTGAAGAACATGACAAGGAGAAAGATTACGAAACAGGATAAACAAACAATAAAAAATGTTGAATTAAAATTTTCAGTTTCACACTGATCCTGGCGCCCTCTTCTGAGGTCATCTGAAAGTGCAAGGGGTGCCAGACTGAAACAGTGTAAGTGGAGAGTTGTGAAACCGATTCCATGCATTATGCTCATCAATTAACCTGCTCAATGAGAATAATCAGTTGTGTGTGCAGCTGATTGTCCCAGGTCCCTCTTCCTCCCTGGGCTCCCTGCTGAGGTTGGTGGCAGTTCTGCCACTGCCCCTTTAATACAGCTGATGCATGTAGTACTGACCACTGGGCTAACACACAACAACTGTGTACAGAGATAGAAAGAAAAAGGATTTATATGACATTTTTGTTTTTACTATAATGAGATTTGTACCAGTAACAAAATATAGAAAAATGTTTAAATATTAAGATTTGGCGATTTTTCATATTCTTACATTTTTAATAAAGGGGAGCATTATTGGTGCAAGACTAAGGGCACTTTAACAATTGGTCCAACACTCCCTGTGTCCCATGTTCCTCAGGATTAAGGACGGTCTCTAAAAAAGGTAGGGAGATGTGCTTTACTTTTCAACCACTCTGTTAGTTATAGCTATAGACAATGTTCATCTGCAGAAAAATGGCAAGGGGTCTTTTTGGAAGGTATAAATTAACATGGGAGTGTCCTTTAAAAATGGGGGTTGGAAGAAAGAGGGAACAAAACAAGGAAACTACTGACAAGAACAATCAATTAGCTGCATGCATGAGCTTCTATACACAGTCTTGTCTGTGATAATTATGGAACGATAACTATGGATCCTTGGTGGAATAAATCAGAAATCTGTGTGATGCCAGATTCTATCCATTGCTTAATGTTTAACTTAGGTAAACACCATTTTAGAATATACATAAATATATATGGTAAGTAGGCCATCCATCCATAAGTTTATTAATGATATTTTGCCATATAAGACATGTATTAGTTACCGTAATATGTCAAATTCAATTATTTTTATTGTGTTTCTTAGCATAATCAAGTCAAGTATAGTTCTCAGAGACATTTTTATGTAAATGTTTTTTTCTAAAGAAATCCATCTTCTAGCCCCCATGACGTTACAGGAAGATTCAATAAAAGTTCTTATCATTAAAAATGGTGCTAATTTTGCCCCAACCAATCAGATGTTAGCTTTCAAATGTTAAGTAACATCTGATTGGTTGGGGCAAAATTAGCACCATTTTTAACATTAAGAACTTTTATTAAATCTCCCTAAATATTCTAGATTGGCTGCATAGTAATAATCTTTGATAACTGGGAGACCTACTCCACCTGCCAATCTGGTTTTAGAGAGACTGAGAACATTTATTCTTTATTTTTTTTCATATATATGAATTAAGTTTTGTGGGTTGTTTTTTTTTTTTGAAAAAGGTGTCTAGTTTGAAAATGATTTTTGTCACCCAAGATATGTATTTAAAGGTCATGTCCACCCCAACTAAAATTTGCCCCACTTTGTAGTGTAAAAAGATCCTTACCTTTCTCCTCTACTCCTTATGGTTGTCCTGCAATGCCTTCTGAAAGTCCAGGAAACTGAAGAGTAGAAGCCTCTCTGAGTGTTATGCGGTATCTGTCCTTTTCTGTCCTCTTGGAGTACTCTGACATGCACTTTGGAGCTCTCCCCTCCTCCCTCCCTCCTTCCCTTCAGATCCCTCAGCGCTGCAGTAAATGTTACCAAAATATAAACTTTTCTGTAGTGAGGACCCCCTCCAACCCTAGGGTTTTAATTTTAAAAAGTTCCCAGAAATAGACCTACCCACCTTCATTATCCTGGCTCTCTTAATAACCGCCTGCCGCGTCTGTGATTGGCTGACTTTCAAATTTCAGTGTGTTAACCTTCCTATTCATAATCAATCCAATAAATATACATATATACACGGATGTTAAATATGTACTGGACAGTTAATTAACAAGTTATGCAAAAATACTGTGTGGGAATATAATGATAACCCAATGCGGCAATCCTACAATCTGTCCCTTTACATATTGACCCCACAAGCCCGGCAACAAACAGCAGACAGAATCTAGGTCAGGATCAAGAACCATCCTATAATATACAGGCACATCTGTAAATCATCAAGGCCATTAATTCATTATTTGCAACAAAGTGCACACTAAATGTCTCCAAGTAGTCCGAGTATCGAATTAGACAGAAATATATGTGCTTAATATTTATGTGATATGTCTTCAAACAGGTGAAGCAACTAAATCCTCCCTGATTAGTATAAAAGAATAAATAATTTCCCCTGGTTTCATATATTGTCAGAATTTACAATTGCCACACATGAAGTTACCCTGACATTTCATGCGTCCATCACTTTTTTTGAAGGACCAATACAAAATGGCTGCTTGTGAGGATGTCTGCAAGGTCCTCTCCTAGCTGGGGGGTTGAAGGAATATACTGAGATAAAACAGGGTCTTAAATGAGGAATTGATACTTCTCATTAAAGATTTTTCAAATATCCTTCCATCAATGCTTATATGCCATCCTCTGCCCCCACTGACAAATCTAGGAATATGACCCTTTTGTCTAGAATAAGTATATGTCAAAAAGTGTTGGTATTCAGAGTCTCCATATTTTTTTTCCAGAAGATTAATCGGCCCCTTCCAGATGAAAAAAATGTTGTCTATAAAGTTTCCCCACAAGGTCCCGTTTGTTAAATTCATACAGCTCAGTCCCCAGTGCGACTAAAAATAGGTTGGCATACATGGGTGCGCATTATGCGGTGCCTCTGACCTGGAGGATAAATTTATAGTCGAAGAAATTATGTGTCAAATGAATTTCAGTAACATTAAATGAAATTTAAAATTCTGTAAATTCATATATTTGTGTACAAATATACACGTCACTTGTCACTGTCCAGGAGTCCTCACCAAAAGCTGTATCATGGATTTTTAATGTTTTTCAGATGTAGGACTCAAGTGATGTGACATGTGGCTGTAGATGAGTCAATAAATTTAGAGGATCATACGGCCAATGCCTGAAATTATCGGGCGCCCTGGGGGGTTACTTATGTCTTTGTGTATTTTTGGTATAAGATATAATAAACAATAGGGTATTGTACCTTTAAAAACTCAAATTCTTTTTGTCTAAAACAACCTCCCTCTTTGGCATTGTCCAGTAGATGCAGTAACCATGTTTGAAAACGATCTGTGGGGTTAGAGGGGAGAGGTCTATAATTATCTTTTTTGTTCAACTGTTTCTGTACTTCCCTAACATATTGTTCTTCCCCCACATAACACTATATTACCTCCTTTATCTGATTTGCGTTTAATGACATCTTCCTAGTTTCTAAGTTCTTTTAGTATAGTATAGTATTTGAGGTTGAATAAAAACACACGTCCATCCAGTCTAACCCATCTAGCAATATCCTCATTACCTTCCTAACTGTTGATCCAGAGGAAGGCAAAAAGACCCCACCAAATTTATGAAGGGGAAAAAAATTCCTTCCTGACTCCAAGTGGCAATCGGAAATTTCCCTGGATCAACTCTACTTTATGTATCAATACCAGTAACTTGCAACATTCCTTGTTTGCAGAAACTCATCCAGCTTCTTTTTTAAACTGACCAATGAACCTGCCATAACAACGTCCACTGGAAGACAGTTCCATAGCTTTACCGTTCTCACAGTGAAAACCCTTTCCAAACTTGAAGCCTAAACCTTTTTTCTTGTCTTTAGGGGTGTCCACGTGTCCTCTGATATGCTCTTTTAGTACACAATGCCCCAGATAGTTTATTGTATGGCCCGTTAATGTATTTATACACAGTAATCATATCCCCACGCAAGCGCCTTTTCTCCAGCGTACATAATTGTAACTTTTCCAATCTTTAGTGCTAATTATGAGTCATACATTTTTGCTAATATAATTCCATAGAATCTCCCTTTTAAAGGAGAACTAAAGTCTCCAGACAACATTGTCCTAATAGAGCACATTCACAAACATACAACAAGCTGTGTCACACCTCTGCTTTGCTGTGGCCATTTGGTGATTTATGAAAATAACCTGTGAGTACTTGGGGTCGGCTTCCACAATCCACCTTAGCTGGGTAAACCCCCAGCTAAGTGTCTGTGCACAGGCACATGCTCTGTAGTGCTCAATAGTTCAAAACAAGAAAATTGCAGCCTTGCTTCTTAGAAGATGTTGGCCAATCACATTATCATCAGCACAGAGATCCTCCCTCTCCCTGAACAGGGATTTCAGTTTTTTGTTTTCAAACACATTCAATGCTCCTGTCCTAACTGATATAATCCTTTACTTTTCATACAAAAAGAAACATAATCTTTGCAGTGTATTTCATAGATAGCATGGATGTAAGAAACGGAATACTAACATTTCATCAAAAATAAAAAAATAAAAGGGGTATAGAACCTGCAACTTGTAAATTTACTCTGTCTTGCTAAAAGCAGAACCCTTACATCTAGGCTAACATAGATACTATATAACACTGGTACATGTAGAATCTTTTACTAGGAACATAATGGAATATGCTTGTGAAGGTTCTCATTCATCCAGGTCATGGTATATCTGTTGTATTCAATTAGATCAACCGGACTTGAAGTTTAGTTCTTGAAAACGTTTCGCTAGTCATCCGACTGGCTTTCTCAATTCAGAATGACTTGTACAAGAATCTGTGGCACTTATGTACCCTGGAAAATCCCAATTAGCATATCACAGCCAGGTGTTAAGGGCGTGATTAGATAGTGGCTAAGAGGTGTTATAGGAACGCCCAGAGTAAGGTGTCAAAACAGCATTGTACATGGCAGACAGAGGGATCCCACCAGCTGGTACAAGAAAAGCGTCATAGACTTACTACAACAGCTGCAAAAGGATAAAGCCATTGATAGAGCAATGTATCATCGCCTCTACCCTGGTGAGGCACATCCATGCATATATGGACTCCCAAAGATACACAAGGAAGGGGCACCACTAAGACCTATAGTCAGCAGCATCAACTCTGTAACATACAAGGTGGCAAAATACCTAGCCAACATCTTAGGACCATTGGTGGGAAGTTCTAAGCATCACATCCAGAACTCTCAGAAGATTGAAGATATAGTACTCCGTGCAGAAGAAACTATGGTGTCCTATGATGTGACATCTCTCTTCACCTGTATACCCACCAAGGAGGCTGTTGTCATGGTGAGAAAACGGCTAGGCCAAGACAGCACTCTCACCAGCAGAACTGATCTCAACCCAGAACAGGTGTGTGCCTTACTGGACTTGTGCCTGAATACCACCTATTTCAAATACAGGGATAAGTTCTATAAGCAAAAACACGGATGTGCTATGGGATCTCCAGTTTCACCCATTGTAGCCAACCTTTACATGGAGGAGGTAGAAAAACTGGCGCTTAATACCTTTAAGGGCATAGCACCCAGCCACTGGTTCAGATATGTGGATGACACCTGGGTTAAAATCCACCAGAAGGAAGTACAAGCTTTCACAGAACACATTAATGCGGTAGACCAAAACATCAAATTTACAAGGGAAGAGGTACAAAACAACAAACTGGCTTTCTTGGACTGCTTGGTAGAAGTCAGGGAAAATGGTAAACTGGAAGTAGAGGTTTACAGAAAACCAACACACACAGATCAGTATTTGATGTTTGACTCCCACCACCCTTTAGATCACAAGCTGGTGGTCATCAGAACCCTGCAACACAGAGCCGAGAACATCCCCACTAACACAGAGCGAAAGGCCAAAGAAATAAAACATCTCAGAGGAGCCCTTAAAACTTGTGGATATCCAGACTGGGCCTTTGTCAAAAGACAGAAGGAAAGAAAGAACACGAATACCACAGTGAAGGGGAAAAGCAAGACAGGAGAAAGAACTGGTCACCCATATTTAGCAGGGGTCTCCGAGAAACTAAGAAGAGTTTCAAAAAACACCGTATCCCTGTCTGCTTTAAACCGAGCACACACGCTGAGGCAGCAATTGGTACATCCGAAAGACCCAATACCGAAACACAAGAAAAGCGACATCATATATGCAGTGCAGTGAAGATGCTCTGATTTGTAGTGGGGGGAACCAAACAACAACTGCATCAACGTATGGCCCAGCACAGAAGAGCCAATTCCCGGGTCAGGACTCAGCCGTTTACCTGCATCTTAAGGATAAGGACATACCTTTGAAGATTGTAATGTTAACATATTGCAAAGAACGTGACTGGTCTCAGAGAGGTGTTAAGGAGGCCATTTATGTGAAAATAAAGAAACCAAGCCTAAATAGAGGTGGGGGGGTTCGACACCATCTGTCTGCCATGTACAATGCTGTTTTGACACCTTACTCTGGGCGTTCCTATAACACCTCTTAGCCACTATCTAATCACGCCCTTAACACCTGGCTGGGATATGCTAATTGGGATTTTCCAGGGTACATAAGTGCCACAGATTCTTGTACAAGTCATTCTGAATTGAGAAAGCCAGTCGGATGACTAGCGAAACGTCTTCAAGAACTAAACTTCAAGTCCGGTTGATCTAATTGAATACAACAGATATGTCATAATGGAAACAAAAAATAAAGATAAGTCTGGGAATTCAAACGTGTAACCTTCTGAACTGTGTGTTTCTAAAACAAGCAAAAAGTTTATGTAAGTTTACAAACTTTATCTTTTGCTTGTAACATAATAAGTCTGGGATATTGAACTTGTGACCTTCCGAACTGTGTAGTTTTAAACCTGGTGCCTTACCCAGTGCGCCAAAACGAAATAAAGCAGAGAATCCAGGTACATTTGGAAGCTTTATCTTTTACTTTGGAAAAGAATAATTTAAAAAATGGAATATGGAAGTCCCTGATAAGAGTTTGAAAGCTGCTTGTTACCCTGCAGTTTGTTTACCAGCAATTTACACTGACTGATAAATAAATTGCAGGGTAACAAGCAGCTTTCAAAGTCTTTTCAGGGACTTCCATATTGGTGTGGAGACACCTGTATAGGAAATACTTTGTGCATAGAGACAGTGAATACTGGGGTCAGGGGGTGTGGTTCTTTGATGAGTACATGGGCTGTGGGTTGTACTGGCAACAACATTGAATCCTTCTTATTTACAGAATCTATTTCTCACATGTACTAAATGCAACTTACTACAGATTCAGATGGATCATTCAGAAACAAGATTTTTACCATTAAAAAAGTGGGATGCCATCATGCCTTTATATAAAGTGGGATGTCTTTATATAAAGCGAGGTGTCTCTAAATAAAGTGGGATGGCTCTATATAAAGTGGAGTGTCTTTATATGAAGGGGGGTGTATTCATATGACGTGTGGTTTCTTTATGTAATGTGGGGTGTCTTTATATAAAGTGGGTTTACTCCAAATAAAGTGTGTCTTTAAATAAAGTGGGGTTTCTATTTAAAGTGGGTTATTGTCACAGGACGCCCTGTGTGAGGTTGTGGGGAAAAAGGCAAACCGGGCCACACAAGCTCTTTTACAATTGAAGGAGCTTTATTAATATGCACCAGTACCAAGCAAAACCTTATCCTACCAAGCAAGCACTGTCCTGGCTCCTGGGCCCCTTGCTCTCAAGCTAAGGGACAGGGTAGTGTTTTACAGCTCTGAGCTGCTAGGCACTGCCTAAGTATGTGTCCTAGCTCTGTTCTGCTTTATTAAGCTACACCTGCTTTTTTTATTCCCAAATTTCCTTTGAAATGTAAATGAGCAACCTTCAACCAGCAGCCAATCAACAGGCTTGTTGAGCAGCAGACCAATCAGCAATTACTTATCTCAATCCATCTGCCTAGACCTGGTGGCACTGGCCTAATTAATTTACAACAGGCAATCCCAGGTGTTTTACCCATTAAGCCATCTTGTTAGTCAAAGGACTAACTGCATATTCCCAACAGTGTGCTTGATACAGTTTACATATATTTCGTACATGGGGTATAACACTGGGAGAGGTGGTGCCTGGATAAAACAATGTTGTATTATTTATTAAAGACTGGGCACCACTCTCTCCCTTAGAATGAATTATATAAAAGTAATAAAGACTCCTGGTGCTCCGTCACAACCCCTCCCTCTCCCAAAATAGTGAGCCTGCCATGTGGCCTACACAGGCTACTTGCAGCCTCACTGACCAAAAAAAGTCTCTACTGGTCCTCCCGTCATGAGAGTCCATCCGTATTTTGGTATTGGCTGCCTCTGGGGTACTGGATAGTAAAGTTGTAAGGCTGTAGGGATAAGCTCCATCTTAACAATCTTCTGTTTTCCCCAGCTACACAATTGAGCCAGGTGAGGGGATTAGGAAAAGCAACTGAATGTTCCTGTCCCTGGTCATTGATTTGGCTTAAAACAGCTCCTAGTCCATAGGTAGAGGCATCTGTGTGCACGATAATCTGGGGCAGCAAGTACAGGGGAACTGGTGAGAGCAGCCTTGAGGGATGTAAAAGCAGCATCACATTCGATCATCCAATTCACATGGCGGGGAAGGTTCTTTTTCGTCAGGTCTGTCAATGGTTTCACCATAGCACTTAAATTAGGAACAAATTTACGATAGTATCCTGCAGTCCCAAGGAAGGTTAACACCTGCTTTTTAGTTTGGGGAATAGGCCACAAATTTATGGCCTCAACTTTGGCTGGTTCTGGGCATATTTCCCTCCCCCTATGTGGTGTCCTAAGTACTGCACCTCTGCCATACCTATCTGACACTTATCAGGCCTAACAGTCAAACCTGCCTTCTGTATTCCATCTAGAACTATCCCTAATTGTGGCATGTGTTCCTCCCACGTGTTACTGTAGATAGCAATATCATCTAAATGCACATGCAAATCCTTAGCATCCCTCTAACAACCGGTCTACTAATCATTGAAATGTTGCTGGAGCATTCTTCATCCCAAACAGCATGATGAGAAACTCGTACAGACCAAATGGGGTGATGAAGGCTGACCGTTCCCTAGCCTCGTCTGTCAAGAGGATCTGCCAGTATCCCTTATTAAGTTCCAAAGTAGTCACATAATTAGCCCCAGCTATTTGGTTGAGCAGGTCATCTATGTGGGGCATCAGGTAGGAATCACTTACTATTTTGTCATTTAAGCATCTATAGTCAACACAGAAGCGGACTGACCCATACTTTTTGGAACAAGTATAACAGGAGAGGCCCAGGGGCTTTGGGAATACTGGATTACCCCAAGCCCTTTCATGTCCTCTATCTTTTGCCTGATTGCTTGCCTGACTGCCTTGGGGACTGGGTAGGGAGCCTGCTAAATAGGGCGCTGTCCCAGAGTATCTACATGATGAGTAGCTAGGGGTGTCTTGCCTGGTCTAAAAGAAAATAGAGGTCTGTGTCTATTTAAAACTTGCTTAAGCCCTGCTTTCTGTGGCTTGGTTAAGTGGTTGCTTAGTGGTACCTGTTCAATGGAACCCTTTTCCTTTGTCCCTGACAAGAAATCTGGTATTACCTCAGCTCCCTTGTCTCATGTGGCTGGATGGCATATGGTCATCTCTGGAATTCCCCTCTGGTGGTATGCCTTTAACATGTTAACATGGACAGTTTTCTCATCTCGGGCCACTATGTAGTTAGCTTCATTTATTCTCAGCCTGTAACTTATGCTGTTGTGTGTTGTGTAGGTACTAGTACTTGCTGCTCTGGAAGGAATTCAAGGGCCCTAGCTTTTCTGCCATACCAGATCTTCTGGTGGTGCTGTGCCTCACGCATGTTGGAGTGAGCAAGGCCAGTAAAAAATATTAACTTTTTCCTTAGTTCAAACACAAAGGGAACTACAGGGACTCCAGTATTGTTTGCCTCCCCCTCCCAGTGCTCCTGTAGTAAGTCTAGAGGGCCTCTAACCTTCCTCCCATACAACAAATCAAATGGGAAAAAAACCTGGTTGACTCCTGTGACACTTCTTTATATGAAAAGAGTAGATGTGGAATATAATGCTCCCAATCTGGTTCAGTGTCTGTGAACGCCTTTAGCATGCCCTTCAGGGGTCAATGAAGCGTTCATACAGACCATTGGTCTGGTGGTGGTAGGGGGTAGATTTTATTGCCCTAACCCCACTACTTTGCCAGAAGCACTGAATAAGGTCTGATATGAACCGAGTTCCCTGGTCAGACAGGATTTCACTTGGAAACTCTACCCTTTTGTAGATGTTTACTAGGGCATCAGGAACTTTCTTGGCTATTACTTCTGCCCCTTCCTGTTGAATCTTGATCAGGGACTTCAATACCAGCAAGAAGTGAGGAAAGATATAGTTCAGCCCTTGACTCCAAGACTGTTGAAGTGCGTCTATGGCAAGAGCCTCCAGGCAATATGTCTGGCAGAAGAAGCGTTGGCATTTGGCATTATGTCTTGTCGCCATTAAGTCTATCAATGGCTGCACCCATCTCCTGCATAGTTGAAGAAACATATCTCTGCTTAAGCTCCACTCCCCTGGATTTACTGGGTTTCGTCTCAGAAATTCTGCTGTTACATTTTCCCTCCCCGGGAGAAAAACTGCCGCTAGTGATTTTAGATTTTTTTGAGCCATGGAGAAAATTTGTTCTACTTCTTCTAGTAGAGTCCGACTTTTTGTACCTCCTTGTCTCACGATGTACTAGAATGTTGTCACATCTGACTAAAACGTCTACGTTTCTTATTATTTTTCTGAAAATACACTAGAGCCAATCTTATTGCTCTGACCTCTAGAATATTGGACAGAATTCTTCTTCCATTCCACCTTCCTTGGACGTATCTTCTACTCAGGCATGCGCCCCAGCCGGTTTCTGATGCGTCTGTGGCCACAAATATATTGCGAGAAAGAGTCAGGGGGAAGCCCAATGCAAGATTTTCGTCTTTTAGCCACCACCTTAGACTGGATCTTACTTCGTGAGTTAGTACCAATCTTTTTGTCATCTGTCGGCTCCCTGACCCGAGACAGTAGGAATGCCTAAAGAGGTCTCGTGCCATTTTGCCCACTGTACTAGGAACACCGTCGCGGCCATCAAGCCTAGGATTTTCAGAAAATATGCTACAGAGGAACTGGGCTGCTTCCTCAAATTGCTTACTTCTCCCTCTAAAAATTCTGCCTTTTCTGAGGGCAGAGACACCAGATCTTTTTGTGTTTGAAAATGCCCCAGGTACACCAGTGTTTGAGACGGAAAAAGCTTGCTTTTTTCCATATTTACTATCCATTCATGTTCTCGAAGACTTTTTATCACCCTTCCGGTATGAAGCTGGGATTCCTGTTTTGATGGTGCTACCACCAATAAGTCGTCCAAGTAGTGGTATACGGCTAGGCCCTGAACCCTGAGTCAAGCTACCAGAGCCACGATTACTTTCGTAAACACTCTTGGGGATTGAGAGAGTTCGAATGGTTGACAGGTGAATTGCCAGTCCTTCCCGCCGACCTGAAATCTCAGAAACTATCTTGACCCTGGATGGAAATATGCATCTTTTAGATCGATACTTGAGAGGAAGACATTCTTTCTTATCACTTTTATTATTGAATGCAAAGACTCCATCTTGAACTTCTGTTTGACAACATATTGATTTAAATTTCTCAAATCTAGTACTGGCCTCAGGGCCCCCGAAAGCTTTCCTTACTAGGAAGAGTTTGGAATAAAACCCTTTTCTTCTTTGCAGAAAAGGAACAGGATCTATCGCTGCCGATTCCAACAGTTGCGTCACATATTGGAAAATTGCTTCTCGCCCTTCCTTCTCCTTCGGAATGCGAGTTTGAACAAAACATTTTTCTCTTGGGTATTCTGAAAAATGAATCTTGTATTCCTATGAAATGATATTCAGGACCCACTGGTCCTGTACTGATCTGGCCCAGACATCCCTGAAAGAGATAACCTTCCCGCCATATCTTGAGCCCATAATTTCATTGCTCTAGAAACCAATGTGAGAGCTATAGCCGGCCGCATAGAGGCTCCTGTTGCCACAAATGCCTTTTTAAGATTATATTCTATTCTCCTCTCCATTGGGTCTCTGAATACAGAGGCATCCTCCACTGGAAGCGTGGTTCTACGGGCTAGTCGAACTACCGCCTCGTCAACCTTCGGTGAAACGTCCCAGATTTTTAAATCGGCTTCAGAATATGGATATTTTTTTGGAGAATTTTCCAGTTGTTTTCTTTTTCTCCGTCTTCTTTCATTCACTTACAATAATCTCAGAAATTGACTGATAAATTGGAAAAGTCGCAGACTTCTTTTTAATCGAAGGAAAAAGTTTATCTGCGACTGACACTTTTGGCTCTTCTGCAGACAAGGAAAGCGAATGTCTGACTGCTTTAATTAAAGGCTCTTTCAAAGTTGTATCAAAACCTGAATCAACCTCTAAGTCATCCTCTTCATCTTCTGACAGAAAATAGGTAGACTCCACTGAGTCTGATGACACTTCACCCTCGGACAATTCTGAATCCGACAACAAAGCTGCATGTTTTGTGCCCTTTGACTTCTTTTTCTGTTTGTTAGACTCAGCTTGCTTCAATACAGATACCAATGAATCCAGCTGCGGATTTGTATTAACACTTGAAGGGCTGGGGTTCTCCTCCACCACTTCCACCTCATCTGAAGGTTTTTTGGCTCTCTCCACACCTGAAAGGCTACAAATAAAAATCACAGGTAAGAGGCTGCACTCTCTGGAAAAAATATGAGACGAGTTCCAAACTTCCGCTTACCTAGGTCCCCTAGGGTGTCCTTTAGACCCATTCCCTGATTCCAACCCTAGGAAAAGAGAAAAGAAAAGGGAAATGAGCAACTAGGGGTAAAAAAGGCTTTAAAAAGCAAAAAAGAGACTTGGAAAACTTACCAGGTCCTTGCTTTGAAGACATGAGGCACAGAAAGCTAAACAGTCCGCAGACAAAACTGCCAGCTTTTGCGCGCTAGATCTGGCCCGCAGGCCCTTCTTATATGCTAAAACCGTGCCTTCGGCGCTCCCAAATGACGTAGTGGCAGAACGTCTGACGACACGTGCATACTGACACATATGCGACGCACGCAATGTCACACTGATGACGTCGGCAGGAACGAGCCGCACCAAGCCCCGCTCTGCAAAAGAGATATCGGGAGAAAAAACCAAACTCCTATAGATGGAGGGAACCACACCGACACCAGGACTCACATCAGGGGGGCATCAGAGGAGAGAGAGGCAGGAGAGACTCCCCTGGAGAATGCCACAATGGCAGGTAAGCCAGGCGGGCAGGAAAAAAGACTGGAGGAAGTAGGAGGGGGACTTATATACTTTAGAGAGTTCCTGTCCATAATTGGTGGCGGAGGATTAACCCATAAGTGGTTGCTGCCATGTGACTGGGGAAAACATGTTAAAAACATTAAATGTTTCGCGTAAGGTGTGAGCGGTGTGTTTCCATATTCCATGTTTGATAACATAATAAAGTTTAAATTGAAATGTAAAAAGTTTTAATTGAACTACCTTTGGGATATGTGATTCATTTGAATACGTTGTGCGCCTTTCTTTATCTTCTAAAAGTCGTTGTGTAACAAAACAAGTGAAAGGTTCAGGGCAGGCAGCACCTGGACCACCGAAGGGAAGTGGTGAGTCATCAAGATGCTTTTTACTTTTATCCCGAGTCAGCGGGAGAGAAGGGTTCAGGGTTATACACACCCAAACCAACCTAATGCTGAAGTAAGGGTCCCACTGAATAAATAAATGCATATGACTTATGGAAGTAGGGGGTGATATACCCCGCATCTTAACTGTTTTACTGTCTAGGGCAGAGTGTATAGCTTTTATTGTTAATACTTGACATTTGGTTTTAACTACCATATGTATGCCGATGATAATTTAATTCAAAATTCACACCCACAGTCCGGACACCCAATGACGCATCTTTCCGATTGTCTCCGTGTCTAAACCTGACTAAAATGGAACTATTAATTTCCCTAACCTAAACCCGGTCTTATCCCACCTTTTTCTATTTCTGTTGACAACACCTCCATTTACCCTATTCAGTTGGCACATTGCTTAGGGGTTATTATTGCTCTATATGAAGTGGGGTGACTATGTGAAATGGGGGAACTATATGAAATGGGGTGTCTTGATGAAGTGGGGGATCTATATGAAATGAGGTGTCTATATGAAGTAAGGGGATCTATATAAAGTAAGGGGATCTATATGAAGTGAAGTGTCTTAAGTGGGGGATCTATATGAAGTAGAGTGTCTATATAAAGTTAAGGGATCTATGTGAAGTGGGATGTCTAAATAAAGTTGGGGGATCTATATGAAGTGGAGTGTCTAAATAAAGTTGGGGATCTATAAGGAAGTAGGGTGTCTATGTAAATTTGCGGGATCTATATGAGGTGGGGTGTCTATGTAAAGTTGGGGATCTATATGAAGTGGGGTGTCTAAATAAAATTGGGGGATCTATATGAAGTGGGGTGTCTAAATAAAATTGGGGGATCTATATGAAGTAGGGTGTCTATGTAAATTTGGCGGATCTATATGAAGTGGGGTGTATATATGAAGTTGAGGGATCTATATAAAGTGGGGTGTCTAAATAAGTTGGGGGATCTATATGAGTGGGATGTCTATGTTAAGTTGGGGGATCTATATGAAGTAGGTGTCTATGTAAATTTGCAGGATCTTATTGAAGTGGGGTGTTATTATGAAGTTTGAGGGATCTACATAAAGTGGGGTCTAAATAAAGTTGGGGATCTATATGAAGTGGGATGTCTATGTAAAGTTGGGGGATCTATATGAAGTGGGGTGTCTAGTAAAGTTGGGGGATCTATATGAAGTGGGGTGTCTAAGTAAATTTGGGGGATCTATAGAGAGGGTGTCTATGTAAAGTTGGGGGATATATAGAGTGGGTGTCTATGAAGTGTGGGATATATATCAAGTGAAGTGTCTGAAGTGGGGTGTCTATATGAAGTGGGGTATCTATATGAACTTGGAGGATCTATAGGAGTGGGGTGTCTAGATGAAGTGGGGGTCTATGGGTTAGGGGTTATTGCTCTATATGAAGCGGGATGACTATAAAATGGGGGATCTATATGAAGTGGTGGTCTATATGAATTGGGTATCTATATGAAATGCGGGATCTATAGAAGTTGGGGATCTAATGAAGTGAAGTGTCTGAAGTGAGGGATCTATATGAAGTTGGTGTCTATATAAAGTTAAGGGATCTATAAGAAGTGGGGTGTCTATAGGAAGTGGGGTATGTATATGAAATGGTGGGGCTATGAAATGGGGTGTCTATATGAAGTTGGAGGATCAATATAAGTAGTGTCTATATGAAGTTGGGGGATCTATATGAATTGGGAGATCTATATGAAGTGGGTGTCTTTATGAAGTGGGGTTTATATGAAATGGGGGATCTATATGAAGCAAATTGTCTGAAGTGGGGTGTCTATACTAAGTGGGGGGTCTATATGAAGCAAGTGTCTGAAGTGGGGTGTCTATACTAGGTGGGGGGTCTATATGAAGTGGGGGGTCATAATGAAGTAAAGTGTCTGAAGTAAAGTGTCTATATGAAGTGGGTGTCTATATGAAGGTGGCTATATGAAGTGGGATGTCCTTATGAAGTGGGTGTCTATATGAAGTGGGAAATCTATATGAAGTGGTGTCTATATGAAGTGGGATGTCCTTATGAAGTGGGGTGTCTATATGAAATGGGGGATCTATATGAAGTGGAGTGTCTATATGAAGTGGGTGTCTACACAAAGACTTTATAAACTGGGGTGTCTAGGAAGTAGGGGGTCTAAGTGAAGTTGGGGGATCTTTATGAAGTGGGATGTCTAAATAAAGTTGGGGGACTATATGAAGTGGGTTGTCTATGTAAATTGGGGATCTATATGAATTGGGGTGTCTAGGGGTTAGGAGTTATTATTGCTCTGCATGAAGTGGGATGACTATATGAATTGGGGGATCTATATGAAGTGGGGTGTCTATAGAAGTGGGGTATATATGAAATGGGGGGTCTATATGAAGTAAGTGTCTGAATTGAGATGTCTTATGAAGTGGGTGTCTATATGAAGTGGGATGTCCTTATGAAGTGGGTGTCTATATGAAGTGGGAAATCTATATGAAGTGGGTGTCTATATGAAGTGGGATGTCCTTATGAAGTGGGGTGTCTATATGAAATGGGGGATCTTATGAAGTGGAGTATCTATATGAAGTGGGTGTCTACACAAAGTCTTTATAAAGTGGGGTGTCTAGGAAGTAGGGGGTCTAAGTGAAGTTGGGGGATCTTTATGAAGTGGGATGTCTAATAAAGTTGGGGGACTATATGAAGTGGGTTGTCTATGTAAATTGGGGATCTATATGAATTGGGGTGTCTAGGGGTTAGGAGTTATTATTGCTCTGCATGAAGTGGGATGACTATATGAATTGGGGGATCTATATGAAGTGGGGTGTCTATATGAAGTGGGGTATATATGAATGGGGGGTCTATATGAAGTAAAGTGTCGAATTGAGATGTCTATATGAAGTGGGAATCTATATGAAGTGGGAAATCTATATGAAGTGGGAAATCTATATGAAGTGGGTGTCTATATAAGTGGGATGTCCTTATGAAGTGGGGTGTCTATATAACGTGGGGGATCTATGAAGTGGTGTCTACATGAAGTGGCATGTCTTTATGAAGTGGGGTGTCTAGGAAGTAGGGGTCTAAATGAAGTTGGGGGATCTTTATGAAGTGGGATGTCTAAATAAAGTTGGGGGTCTATATGAAGTGGGTTTGTCTATGTAAAGTTGGGGGATCCATATGAAGTGGGGTGTCTAAATAAGTTGGGGATCTATATGAAGTTGGATGTCTGTAAAGTTGGGGATCTATATAAGGGGGTGTCTTTATGAAATGGGGTATCTATTGAAGTGGTGTGTCTATATGAAGTTGGGGTCTATATAAAGTGGGTGTCTATATGAAGTGGGATGTCCTTATGAAGTGGGTGTCTTATATGAATGGAAATCTATATGAAGTGGGAAATCTATATAAAGTGGGAAATCTATATGAGTGGGAAATCTATATGAAGTGGGAAATCTATATGAAGTGGTGTCTATATGAAGTGGGATGTCCTTATGAAGTCAGGGGTCTAATGAAGTGGGGATCTAATGAGTGGAGTTCTATATGAAGTGGGTCTACATGAAGTGGGATGTCCTTATGAAGTGAGGTATCTATATGAAGTGGGGATCTATATGAAGTGGAGTGTCTATATGAAGTGGGTGTCTACATGAAGTGGCATGTCTTTATGAAGTGGGGTGTCTAGGAAGTAGGGGGTCTAAATGAAGTTGGGGGATCTTTATGAAGTGGGATGTCTAAATAAAGTTGGGGGGTCTATATGAAGTGGGGTGTCTATATAAAGTTGGGGGATCTATATGAAGTTGGATGTCTGTAAAGTTGGGGATCTATATAAGTGGGTGTCTTTATGAAATGGGGTATCTATATGAAGTGGGTATCTATAAGGAAGTTGGAGGATCTATATGAAATGGGGTGTGACGATGAAGTGGAGTGACTATATGAAGTGGGGTGTCTATATGAATGTGGGTGTCTATATGAAGTTGGGTGTCTATTATAAGGGGGGTCTATGTGAAGTGGGTGTCTATGAATAGGGGGTCTATGTGAAGTGGGGTTTTATAAGAAGTGGGGGGTCTTTATGAAGTAGGTTGTCTATATAAGTGGTGTTCTATATGAAGTGGAGTGCTATATAAAGTAGTGGTCTAGATGAAGTGGAGTGTCTATATGAAGTGGGGTCTAGATGAAGTGGAGTGTCATATGAAGTGGGGGGGTCTATGAAGTGGTTTGGTCTATATAAGTGGGGGGTCTATATGAAGTGGGATGTCTAAGTAAAGCTGGGGGATCTATATGAAGTTGATGTTTGCAAAGTTGGGGGATCTATATAAAGTGGGGTGCTTTATGAAATGAGGTATCAATATGAAGTGGGTGTGTCTATATGAAGCTGGGAGATCTATATAAGTGTGGTGTCTGAAGTGGGGTGCCTTTATGAAGATGGAGGATCTATATGAAGTGGGGTATGAAGATGAAGTGGGGTGACCATATGAAGTGGGTGTCTATTTGAAGTGGGGTGTCTATGAAGTGAGGTCTATGTGAGTGGGTGTTTATAAGAAGTGGTGTGTCTATGAAGTGGGGTCTTTATAAGTGGGGTGTCTATATAGAGTAGTTAGTCTATATGAAGTGGGGAGTCTAGAGAATGATGGGAGTCTAGATGAAGTGGGGGTCTAGATGAAGTTGGGGTCTAGAGGAGTGGGGAGTCTGATGAAGTGGGGTCTAGATGAGTGGTGTGTCTAGATGAAGTGGTTGGTCTATATGAAGTGGTTGGTCTATATGAAGTAGTTGGTCTATATGAAATGGGGTGTCTATATGAAGTGGGGAGGGTCTATATGAAGTGGATGGTCTAGATGAAGTGGAGTGTCTAATGAAGGGGGGGTCTAGATGAAGTGGAGTGTATATAAAGTGGGGGGGTCTATGAAGTGGTTGGTCTATATGAAGTGGGGGGTCTGTATGAAGTGGGGGGTCTAAGTAAAGTTGGGGGATCTAATGAAGTTGATGTTTGTAAAGTTGGGGGATCTATATAAAGTGGGTGTCTTATGAAATGAGGTATCAATATGAAGTGGGGTGTCTATATGAAGTTGGAGGATCTATATAAAGTGTGGTCTCTGAAGTGGGGTGCCTTTATGAAGTTGGAGGATCTATATAAAGTGGGGTGACTAATGAAGTGGGTGTCTATGAAGTAGGGGGTCTATGTGAAGTGGGGTGTTTATAAGAAGGGGGTGTCTAGGAGTGGGGGTCTTTATGAAGTGGGGTGTCTATAAAAAGTAGTTGGTCAGATGAAGTGGGGTGTCTAGATGAAGTGGTTGGTCTAATGACGTGGTTGTGTCTAGATGAAGTAGGGGGTCTAGATGAAGTGGGGGGTCTAGATGAAGTGGGTCTAGATGAAGTCGAGTGTCTATATGAAGTGGTTGGTCTATATGAAAGGGGGGGTCTATATGAATGGGGTGGTGGTCTATTGAAGTGGGGGTCTATATGAAGTGGTGGGGTCTATTTGAAGTGGGTCTATAGGAGGTGGGGGTCTATATGAAGTGGTTGGTCTATATGAAGTGGGGGATCTATATGAAGTGGGTCTTTTATGAATTGCAGTGTCTATATGAAGTGAGGATCTATATGAAGTGGAGTGTCTATATGAAGTGGGTGTCTATATGAAGTGGGGTGTATGAAGTGGTTGGTCTAATAGATTGGGGGTCTATATGAATTGGGGGTCTATATGAGTGGGGTCTTATGAAGTGGTTGGTCTATATGAAGTGGTTTTAATAGATGTGGGGGGGGGTCTATATAAGTGGGGGTCTAATGATGGTTGGCCTATATGAAGTGGGGGTCTATATAAGTGGGGGTCTATATAAAGTGGGGGGTCTATATGAAGGTGGGTCTATGAGTGATATTTGAAGGAACAATAAGAATTTTTTTCTGCTTAACACACATTAACATTATTTTTATTTATGGGACTTAATTTAATAAAAATTATTAAATTGTTAAAGTTACAGTAAAATATTTTACTAGACCCACGTGATTGACAAATCCTAGAAACTTTACCGTGGAAAAGACTCCAGGGACTGAAAGGGTTAATGATAAAAGGGAGCGAGGGAAACTTGCGCTTTCCATTCCATTAACTCCAACCACATGGCAGGTACCACCTACACTGAGCAGTTTCTCTGCTGCTGTCAGTCAACGTGAAGGTGAAACTTAAATCTGCCCGTGACGGCTAGGAGGCAGTGTAACACAATCAGTGACTTTCCCGATAAGGATTGAGCCAGGCGGGTGGGACAGACACAGGAGACTCACATGGAACACAGGGGGCGGGAAGAAAGAGGACAAGGAAGGAAACACCGGGCATCACTGGGGAGGAGAGACACCAAGGGGTGGGGAGATAGAGGGACGGACGAGAACGCAACGAGGCGTTGGAGACGTTTAGGAGGGAATGGACTGTCTGTGACTATCACATTGTACTGAACTGGCATCAGTGGGGGGGCGATCTGTCCCACCCTCCCCGCACCAGGTACATCCGGGTACCAGTGTAAGTAACTTTAATACGTCCTACCTGTGTGTGTGTGTGACAGTGTGTCTATTCCTGGAACACTGCTGTCTTGGGGAAGAACGTGTTTACTGCTGCAGAACTTCTTGGGTACCGAAGAGACTAACATAGGTCTCCCTCGTGTGTGATATGGCACTGCCATAGGGGCTCCTCACAGCACCACATTCATAACACGATTATCCTACAGGCAGATTAGGGTAGATGTTCCTTTAACTGGAGATGTATTGTTTGTATAGAACATCTGATCCAATGGCTGGACCTGCAGGTCAGGGGAAACCCCATGTAACCATAGACTTCAGTTTATTTCCTGATATGTTACTTTGCACTTTCTAATGGCAAACTTGTGCCCTCCAATGTTTAAAAACTGCTGCCAGGAATGCTGGGAGTTGTAGTTTCCTAACATCTGGAGGGCTTCAAGTTTGACATCCTTGTTCTAATTTTCCAGCATCTCTGATACAGTCAATGCACAGAAACAGCCTATCATCTGAAAATATATTTAACTATTTGTTTTTACCCATTGATTTAGGTTTCCATTATCTGACAGCTTTTAAAGGACAACTCCACCCTCATTAGAACATCTTTTACAAAAATGGCCTCTTTAAAATATGTTGATATATCATAGTTTGTCCTTGAATTCTTGCTGTATGCCTGCTATGCTTCTGCATGCCTCATAGAAACTGAGCACTTTAGAAACCTGTACTGAGCCTGGGCATGCTCAGAAGGGACAGACATGGGATTAAAGGGATACTAACTGAAAAATGACTTGCCTTTCTTAATCTATATTTGAATACAATACATGCCTTCAATCCAGCACACATTTCATTTTGTTTAGGAGCGTATCCCCCCTCCCTCTTTCAACCACTCCCACTTCCATCCGACTTGACTTTCCCCCCCAAACCAACTGTCAAGCCTGCCCACAGCATACAGCATTTCAACTGTCAAAATTGTAAAACTACTCACAGAAGATAGTTTTTGAGAGCAAGGAACTTGATTGATAGATGAAATATAAGAAGTTTTAGATTGTATCTAAAAAATGGGGGCAGATCAACAAAAAAAGTATACAGTGGTGGTTGGGAAGAATTATAGTTTCCAGTTATGGTCAATTTAAAATAACCTATTTTTCAGTATAGATGCCCTTTAACATTGTCATTGTCTTGTGATGTCAACTGTCAAATACATACTGAAGTTGCTAACTGGAAGAACCAGGAAGCAGAAACAGGGGAACGGACAGGATTGTGCAGGATTTCAGGTTAGACTTATATATTTCATGTTTCAAACTATTACCATTTAGGGTTTTGGGGTGATTTACCTGTATGTAAGTTTTCATTTGGGGTCAAACCAACAACCATCACATTTGGATGCCTTTTTTTGAATTGGCAAACAACTGTATTAAGATACATGTAAAAACAAGGTCCAAATATCTAGAAAGATATATCTACATATATCAAATAACTAATATTATATACAGGGATTTCAATAAAATTTTCTTATCTTAAAAATGGTGCTAATTTTGCCCCAACCAATCAGATTTTATTTAACATTTAAAAGCGAATATCTGATTGGTTGGGGCAAAGTTAGCACCATTTTTAACCATAAGAACTTTTATTGAATAACCATGTGTCCGAAAAGTCTGTATTAAGATGGTGAGAAGTTTGCAGAATTGCCTGGTTTTTAGTAATAGATGATTAATAAAACTTATTTTTATAATTGATTAATTTGC
Source organism: Hymenochirus boettgeri (assembly GCA_019447015.1). Lineage (NCBI taxonomy): Eukaryota > Metazoa > Chordata > Amphibia > Anura > Pipidae > Hymenochirus > Hymenochirus boettgeri. The sequence continues at coordinate 263,316,115 of CM033476.1, read as the reverse complement.
TTAATTTTTTATTAACCTGGCTTTGAAAATGAAGCTTGCTCTATCTAGGAATTACAGAAGTTTGACATACTCTTTGATAGCCTCTGTACCTCTATTGCTTGCTAGAAAAGCTAATTTGTGTTTCTGGACAGTAATGCATATAGCATGTGCTTCAAATACAGACTGGATTGGATTACATTATTGGAACACTAAGCATGGTACACACCTTGCGACTTTTCCTCCTGACCGACCATTTGGCTCTTCCGCGACACCGAACTTGTAGTCCATAGAGGGCTGCACGATCGGACATGGTTTCTCCGATCATCCTTTCTTCTGATTTTGACAAACGGTCAGTTGGACACGGCTGAAATCCATGAGATCATTTCGGCCATATCGACCGGTGTTCTGTACTATCTGTTAATCGGACCAAAATATTGCATTGTGTGTACCAGCCTTAAGGCTGTGGCCACACTTCTGTTTCCCAGGTATTATGGGTAAAAGAAAATGCATGTCCCATTGATTGTGTCTGCTTCTGTCTACTTTTTTAATGTCCATAGACTTGTATTAAGTGTGATTTTAATAGAAACGGACCAAAAATTGTTAGCGCATGCATTAGAAAATCACAATGAATTGCAGCGCACACAGTGCTTCCCACGGTTTATATTATAAATAAAATGTCATTGTAGAGCAGAAACAGCAAAAATGCACTAGTGTGGCCTTGTCCTAAGGCTGCAGCTACACTATCAATGCAGCAATTAACCCATTATTCTGTTACTCCCTAACTTTTTATGTTTTTAACATTTTGCAAATGTAAATGCTACTAGCGTGAACAAACCCTTAGGGTGGCATTCAAGTATATATAGATAGATAGATAGATAGATGAGATAGAGATAGATGATGGGATAGAAGATGTGTAGCAATTTAGATGAGTGATTGTAGTGTAGTGGTGAGGTGTTGTGATAGAGATAATAGATAGATAGAATGTAGAGGCGTAGATGATAGATAGCATAGTAAAAGAGATTAGATAGATAGTAGATAGAGTGCAGGATTGATGATAGAATGGCAGAGATTAGTAGATAGATGATAGATTTGTACTCTATACCTATTGTAAAGCTCTACTCTATACCTATGTAAAGCGAGCCCCCCCCCCCCCCCCCCACCCCAACCCACCACCACCCACCCCCAAACCACCCCATGCATAATTAAATTGACACCCTTACTATTGGGCTGAGTGCTGGTGAGGAACCGGTTCTCTTTAGGCCTTTCTGCAGTCTCCTCCATCATACCAGTCGGAAGGGTCCGGTACTGAAGAGTCCAGGCTGATGACGCCAGCAGAGCGCGCGGGGACTAAGTTACGCACGTCCACGCGCTCTGCCTCTAACAGCTCCCGGTCTGCATCTTACAGCCCTGCCTCTTCAGCTGCCAGTCTCACAGCTCCTGGACTCGCAGCTCGGGTCTCACAGCCCGGACCACACTCCTGGTCTCACAGCTCCCGGCATCAAATTAAGGTACACACAAGTTTTTTTTTCAGCAGATTTACCCAGTGACTCGAGTATAAACCGAGCCTAGGTTTTTAAGGTATTTTTTTTACCTTAAAAACTCGGTTTATACTCAAGTATATACGGTAGCACTACTATACGAATTTTAGTTTTGGGGATGAACTTTTACTTAAAAGCCTTATCTAAGGTGTTTCCAGCTTGGGTGTTTCTTTATAGAAAAACATGCTTTTTTACTCACCCAGTATCTTATTTGGTATTGACACACGTTAGACAATACTGATATAGAAACACTGATTTCCGAGTAAAATGTCAATAAGTCACTATGACAAATGCTCAAAGGAAAAAAGCCATACAGTTATTTGTTTTTTTAGTTGCTATCTCTGTTGTTGAATGCTAGCAATGTAGAGCATTTGGCTGCACATATCCCATTAGCAAAGAAACGGTTAAATACTTTCATTTACAATTCTTTGCTATTCTAAGGCAGTTACTTCTTAAGAGTTGGCAGGACACTAAGCCAGAGTTTATTTGTTTGGGCTGCTATGCAATGTGAACTGTTCACATTTTTGCATGGTAAGAGGGCAAACACCATGTAACTGTCTCTATTCTACAAGAAGATGTGAAACTCTCCAGCTATCGCTGAACTGTAAATCTTAACAAATTAATCAGCTTTGGGTTGGATAAAGATGATGAGAATTGTAGTTCTGTATTTTCTACAAATTAAATCATACTTTTAAAACCTGGTCAGTATATCACATCATTAATCTTCTAATAGCATTGATTGGTCAGGTTCAATAAAGATTGACACATTGGCTGTGCAACTAATACGATTTACAACTAATACCGATCTTACATTCGACCGACATGCGATCGCAAATCCCATTCATTTTGCGATCGCATGTCGGTTGAATGTAAGATCGGGAGAAGCGGTTCCGGCAGGTTCGAAGGAACATCGCGTGAGCGTTCGTTTGGGTAAGTAAATCTTATAATGTATGGGCACCTTTAGTATTTCGAAGTATTTATTTATACACAGACAAAATGCTGAATGGGCTGGTTAGGGTCTTGGGATGGAAAAATCCCTTTTTCTTAAAAGCATATGTATAAGCATATGTATTTCCCCTTTAATGGTTCAACCCATGCAAAGGCCTGCAACCCCAACCAAAAGAAATATACTTCCTTCTCTCCCACCTTTACCATTCCTCCAGTACAACTGAACAGGACACAATCATTCACACATGCACACAAATGATATAGCCGCCAGCTGTAAAATTGCCTCTTCTGTGTTTCCAAGAAGACATCTAAAGCTGGGTACACACTATACAATAATTTGTCGATCGACATTTCAGTGTTTCTGTCAGTTGGGCCGAATTATGTATGGCCGCTCCGAGCAATTGCCACCCGTTCCTTTGTCTGAATCGACGGGTCAAAAACCATGGACCGCACGATCGCGCGACTAACTTTCGGCTGTGGCTGCTTTTGCCGTGACCGACAGTCCTTCCTCCTGGTTGACCAGTCAGAAGCCTCGAACGGAGGAAAGATTGTAACATGTGTACCTAGCTAAAGCCTCCTGAAGTGTTGTGTTTAGACTAGAGAGAGATTCAGCCAAAACAACATTTTCAGGCAGAGCCCTCCTCAACCTTACTACCCTCACTGTGAAGAACTTTTCACTTTTCTAAGCTAATTTTATTTTTTTTGTCTATAGGAATGGTTTCTTTATCTATTTGTTCACCTCTATTGCTAACCACATCTATTTTTCTAACAAACTGCTAAACATAAAACACTCTGTAAAGAGGAGACATACATAGGCACTGAGCCTATGGTCTAGCAACAATTCAGTATCAGGATTAACACAGAGCACATACACTCTGGTCTAAAGTTTCGTACACACGTGGGATCGCGGATGCTGATCTGCATTGCCGATGTTTTACAAACTCCGGCTGATAATCGCCTGTGTATGAACACTTTATCGGCCGAAACGGCTGCTTGTTTGGAGATCTGCCCAGCGGATCAGCAATGATCTCCGAACTAACGGCCGTTTTGGTCGATACCGCGTCCATACACCCACGATCGCACGTGCGTACGAACCTTAACACTAGGTAATTTAAGAACAGAATAAAATGCACTGAACAGACTTCAGAAGAACATCAATGACAACACGCTTTTACATGTTTACACCCCTTAGTTCAACTTCTAATGGTGGGTATACACACTAATGATGTTTGACTGTCTGAGTCTGTGACTCACCATTTTTAAAGCTAGTTTGAAGAAATAGTTTTTTCTTTTGAGGCTTGTGGCTAGCTTTAAAATGATTAGAAGTTCGGGGGCATTGCTGTGATGCAGCTTATGCTGCTCTGTCCCAGCAGTGGGCTGCCCAAGACTGAGACTTGGGGCAAGCTGTGTCTGGTGTGTCACAGCTCACAGTACTAGCAAGGAATCCATGCTATAACTGCTGTAAGCTTATGTAACAGTGTCTACAGAGGGATGTTACACAGGTGCAGGGAATTGGTTACTGGCAGTTGCTAGTTATTGGATTGTGTGATGATTGGAGAATACTCTTAATTATTGTAATTAGCAGGGCTGAACTGATTTGCACATTTATTGCAATTAAACAAATTAGATCTGACTCACCCTTGCTGCATGTGTCAAATAATTCTGATTGATCTGGCAACACTAGGGACAGGGAATCTGCTACTGATATACTCTGGTTTCAAGGTGACATGGTAGTTGTCAGTACCAGTGGGGCACCACCTTTAATTCAGCTTTAAATCATCCCATGTAAATGTGAGTAATGTGTTCTACTGGCTGACTAAAAAAAAAATAGAAAAGAAATAATATTACACTACATGCGTCATAATTCTGACACACAGCGGACAATCAACACATCATGCTATTTTTTGTATACCCCTAATCCCCTGTGAAACGCAAACACATGTAAAAGCGGAAACAAAGGATGGCAAAGTGCACAAAATGCACAACCTTAATTTACACAGTGTAATCTGCTGCTGCATAAAAGGCCTCTCTGTGGGCTAGGCCACACTTTGTGTGGTTTGTGCGAGTTTGCGCACGATTTCAGGTGTGTTGCAATTGCGCATCCGTTTGTGATACACAATCGCATGCAATTACCTATCCAAAAGGAGAAATCACAAGCGCAACAAACGACGAAATTGCGCCGGAATCGCACACGCAATCGGGCAATGGGGTGTGTCTGTGCTCTATAGATTGCCTGTCCCTAATATTTAGGGGAATTCACAGACACTATTGGTAAAAACCCCATAGCAGCCTTTTTGGATTTGCAGTTATTTAGCAGAACAGGAGTGTTTAAACATTGAGTGGAAAGAGCAGAACATTTGTGAAATTTCATACGCTCCAACCGCTCCAATTTATATGTGCGCTTAAAGTACATGGTGCAGAGCTGCAGAGGAGGTATGAATGAGAGCATGATCTAGTACAGAGCAATGCATTTCTCAATGCTGTACCTATTTTAAGGGGAATGTTGGAGAGTATGGGCTTAGGGTATAGTGACCCTTTGTGGGGGGAAAAACTTCAGAGTAACAGCGCTTTCTAGTGTTTAAACGGAAATGTAGGGAGAATTTTAGTGAACAGATTATTGTCAACTGAGGATTGTTTTTTTTTTATGTCTTCTAAATTGGGATTTACATACTGGAGCAGTATAAAGTGTTTTTTCCCCATGGTTACCAAGGAGAGGGTGTGGCCCTGTTAAGGATTCGGTGTTCTGAAGCAGGGCAGTCTGGTTTGATGTGTGTGTCACCTCCTTGCACCTTCAGTCTGCTGTGCCACAGGCATCAAAATTAAATTAAAGCTAAACTGAAGAGAGACTGCATTACCTGAAACATTCTGCCTGCAGCACCTTATGCAGCCCGCATCCGTAAATCCAAGACCTCAGTAATATCTGTTGCATTTAAACCCCTATTCTGGAAGGAGCATTCTTATGTTGGTCCTCTTCACAGGAAGTTTTATATTGTTATAGTATATAAATAGATATAAAAGAAATAGTGCTAGTTAAAGGGCATTTCCACCCCCAAAACTATAATTCCCTCCACTACTGGCCCCACTCTGTAGTAAATAAAATCCTTACCTCACATCCCAACTCCATATGGTTCTCCTGTAATCCCCCCCCAAGTCCCAAAACCTTCCCGCAGAGTACTGCAGAGTCCATATAGGACTCTGCCTCCTGTCAGGGAGAAGATTGGCATGCGCACTGCAGCCATCCTCCCCTCCCTCTCCCTCCCGTTTGGACTCCCTCCCCCTAGCTCAAAATCCCTATATATATTGTAGAGCTTTGTCCCCCAGCCCCAACCGCTATGTTTTATTCCAGAAACTTTCCCCAAATGTTACTTACCTTCCCTCTTCTCTGCCGTTCAGAACTACCGGCAGCCGCCTCTGTGCGCTGACGTCCCGGCCCTCTGCCTGCAGTTTCGCCAAGCAGAGGGCCGGGCATTGCGGCGGAGGAAAGAGGGAAGGTAAGTAATGTTTGGGGAAGTTTCTGAAAAATAAAATATAGCGGTTGGGGCTGGGGACGAAGCACAGAATATTAAAAGTTGGTAAGAAGGGTGGACATACCCTTAATATTTCTGATTCAAATTGTTTTGTTTTGTGCTTTGAAGTTGGACATCTGTAATAACAACATGATAACATTATTTTGGGGTCAGGGCAAATGTTTGTTTAATGCAGGTTTTTACCTTTAGTTCACTTTTAAGAGACACAGACAAAAGGAGAAGTATACATTAACTTATTAGTGTACTCAGCTAGAAACTTTGATTGAAGTAAGATTTGCATACCTTAGATACTATACCCTCCGTTAATGCCCCTTTATTATTTACAATATTAAAGTGTAACAAACATGCAGGGTTATTCAATAAAGTTCTTATCATTTAAAGATGGTGTAATTTGCCCCAAGCAATCAATGTTAGATTTCAAATGCAGACATCCCACCCTGCCAACCGGCTTCTGGCCACGGTGGGGAGTATGAGGCGTGGCCGAGTGATGTGATGTCACTTTCGTCACTAAAGGGGTGTGGTGGGGTGGAGTCATGGGAGGGACCGTTACCCCCTACCACGCCTCTAACGTGACGTAACATTCATCACGTATAGGTGTGGCTAGGGATTAACTGCCCGTGTGACGTAATTTCGTATGGGAGAATGAGGCGGACTCTCAGGTAGGTTCGGGTCACGGGAGTTTGGGGTAGTCTCGCGGGTGTGCGGGAGACACCCAAAATCCGGGAGAGTCCCGCGAATCCCGGAGGGGGGGGATGCCCGCAATGTTAAATAGGATCTGATTGGTTGGGGCAAAATTAGCACCATTTTAACAATAGAACTTTTATTGAATAAGCATGCTAGTGCGGACTTGCGAGGGAGGATTATGAAGTGAACCTGATTTATAACAGCTCTGTGCAATGTGTTTCTCAATAGTGAATACCTTTGAGGGCTAGGCCACGCTGAGCATATACGATTGTGCGTCCGTTTCTGTTTACGTTCAAGCATTTTTTGCTCATCGCATGCGTTTTCTCTTTGAAAATAGCGAAAACATATGCGCAAACTTGAAACAATGCACTCGAACGCACAGAATTGTGCGATAACGCATGCAATTTGCTGCGTGGTATTGTGGCCTCAGCCTTAAAGAGCAATGTTGGTGCAGTCTTTCGTCACAAGCAAAATCTGCAGTGACTTCTTCTCCCCATTGATTCTATTTTTCGTATTACGTTCTAGGGCTGGTTCACAAGGGTTAATATTTTGACACAATCAACTGGTTGACACTATCGCTGGGAACTATTGTGTGGCATTAATTTTGTTGGGAACTATTGTGTGGTCTATAAAAGACCACACGATTGGCCAAACTTTGAGTTGTTAAGTCCATACACATGTGTGCTGGCCATGCATGAAGGCTGCTTCTGCTGATAATCTGTAGACGCTGCTCAGTCGGGCGTTGCTCTTTGATTCACCAGGACTGATCACCAACGGTGCCTGAACTAGCAGGCAACACAAATGATTGCCGGACTAAGTGGCCATCGTTCTTCGTACATTTGCTTCGGCTGGCTTGTGTGTTCTACTGTTTACTGATTTTGAAGTCCTTAAAGGGCAACTAAACACTCCCTCCCCCCTCCCAATGATGAAAGTCCCCAGGGTAAGTGCCAAAACTCTATCAGTGGAAATCTGTCAAATTAGGGATTGAAGTCCTAGTTGAAGACCTAAACTGATAGCAGTTTTAGGTCCTTACGCTGGGTATGTTAATTGGGGAGGGGAAAATATCTTTAAAAATGCTTTCATTTTTTTTATAATCAAATGAAGACAAGTGATATGTTTATTTTATTCAGTGATTTATTCAGGCCACACTGTGTGTGGTGACAAACTAAACTCCAAAAAAGAAAGTGTTTGAAAAAAAAGAAAAATGAGGTTAAAGAGTGGCTCTGTAAATAAATACCTGGGCTTTCACATGTGTAAACTGGGTCTATTAGTCAGATGTTAGTGAACGTGGGTTACTCCCTGTGCCCAAGGCAGCAGAGCTTAGATCGCAAGTTCTGCAAGTCAGCAGCTCAACTCAATTCAATTTCTTAACACCTCATAAGACAGAACAAATACTATTTGATTAATGCAAACTAAAATATCCAGTAATCGTGCCCTAGGCCACAATGATTTTGTTTTCTTGCTTGGCGTCGATGAAGTTCTATCAAGCTGTTTTGCTGGAGGTAAAACTCTGATTTCAATGCTGTCTTAGCTCAAATGTGGTACGTGTACAGTATGAACTAGTTGAGACATAAGAATATGGGCATGGGCCATGCGATCACCATTTTTTTGTGAATTGCATGCGCTCTGATAACGTATATTGGTAGTAAGCAGTGCAAACGTATGGTAATACACGCAACATTTGTTTTGTGCATTTCACGAGCGTAACCATGCATTGTAGTGTGACCGCAGCCAGTATTGTTGGGCTTTCATACTGAAGCTAGACCCCTGATTTTTATTGGGACTAGTGTAGTGCCGCGTTGCCTTGTGGATAATGTAACATAGTAATGGAGGTTAAATATAGACATACGTCTATATAGTCCAAACTTTATACCCTCCTCTTTAACCCTTCCTAACAATTGATCTACCACATGTATATGAATTCACTTCTGGTCAGATTGTACCTTCATATTGTCCTGTTAACCTGACTTGTTTGCCATCACACCGCATGCACACATAGTGCACTTATGAGAAGTAATCCAGGCGGTGTACATGTATGTAAGGGAGAAAGGCCAAGACAGCACATTTGACAGAAAACACAGACAGGTAACTGAGACAGAAGGTAGGATTAGCTTTCCTATCTTGCATATAGTTCTAGAATAAATGTTAAGGTTTTTTATTTTCTCCCTATTGCACCCTAAACAATTTCATCCAGCCATGCCTGGAATACCCAAGTAATACCCAAAAAGTCCCACCCCTCGGGGAAAGGCTCGGAGGTCCATGATGGTGGGATAGTTCCTTAAAATGGACTGTCCTATGAAAGTGGTAGATTGGGCGTTAAGGTGGGTTGGAGTTTGGGTATAACGTGCGCTGGTGCAGGTACCGTTCATGTTGGCTGCAGCTCTCTGGGTCTTTACATCACCTTTGGTCGTGGAGGAGTTCAAAGGCATTTTTAAGTAGGTGTCAAGTTAAAGTAAAACAAACTATTTATGCTGACGTGTGCACTGAAAAAACAAAAGTCATTAAAAAGGGGAACAGATTGACAGCAGCAATAGCTACCTGCAGTGGACACTACTTTCGTCTGTCATGCCCTTGAAGCAAAGACCCATGAAAATGTTTTTGTCCTGCTGAAGTGGCCAAGTACCAATTGTATTGGAGATCCTGGGTACAAATGTACAATGAGTGTAGCATAAAACCCATCTTTTCTGTGCAATAAAGGTAATGCTCAATCGATGATTGTTAATGGAAAAGGTTGTATAGAAGAAACCTAAAATGAAATTATTATGCCCCTGCACTGTTACATACTTATGATGGTACATTGGAAGCAACACAGAACACGAAAAAGAGAATAAACTCTGGTTATACTGTAATGATAAAGTAATATTGAAGTACTTCGAGGAGCTAGTTAAGTCTGTATAATTGCCAATTAATTTAACTTTAACAATACAAGATACAGCATGTGAAATATCCTGCAGCACTCGATTCATATAACTTTGATAGAACTTACGGTTTCGCAAATGTCAGTGTATCAAAGTTATTTTCTGTAGGCAGCAGATGGCCATTAAAGTTATCGGCTATGTATGTATGTATATGTATGACAGACTTGTATAACAGAGTATACAATAAGTCCAAGCCATTTATACAAATAGATAAAAATTAAATTAAAGGACATCTATACCGAATATTTTTTTTTAAATTGACCATAATTGAAAACTATAATTCTTCCCAACCACTACTGTATCATTATTTTGTTGATCTGCCCCCTATTTCTTTAGATATCTAATCTAAAACTTCTTATATTTTCAGCTGTCAATCAAGTTCCTTGCTCTCAAAAACTATTCTACTGGGAGTATTGTTTTACTGTAGCTGGAATGGTGACAGAGTTTTTGACTGGGAATGCTGTGTGCAGGCTTGACAGTTGGTTGTGGTGTAAAAAGTCAGGTCGGATGGAAATGGGAGTGGTTAAAAAAGGGAGTGGTGATACTGCTCCTTGACAAAATGGTGCTGGATAAAGGCATGCAGCAACACACACAAATCAGAGTAAGTGCTTTACATGTATTCAATTATGTTTAGATGAGGCAAAGTAATTTTTTCAGTATAGTGGTCCCTTTACAGGGCATGTCCACCCCAAATCTAAAATTTTCCCAAGTGCTGGCCCCTATGTATAGTTTTAAAAATCCTTACCTTACATTCCTGCTCCTATGGTTCTTTTGTAGTCCTTGTCCAAAGTCCAGGAAACTGAAGAGTCGTGTGTTCTTCCTGTCCATGCCTTCTGTGATGCCTCCAGGAGGGATGCTGACATGGCCAGGGGAGCCCTTTCCACTCCTCCCTCCTACGGATCCCATCTGCCACCCCTTTCTCCTAGCAGACAGGCTTTTTATATAATGTTCTTTAGGGTTGCCCAACCGCTATAATAATACTAAAAAGAAACTTCAGATATTTACTTAAAGCCCCTCACGCCCGCGACTTAGCTGGCAGCCGGATCTGTGATGGCTGTCCGGCAGCCAATAACAGACGCTGCTGCTGGTCAGGCCCATCTCTGCTGTTTCCTGTTAGCAGAGGGAAGAAGAGACTCTTGAGAGCTGTAAGTAGATATCTGAAAGTTTTTTTTTGTGTTATTATAGCGGTTGGGTGGGCAACCCTAACATAATATCAAAGTACATTTTTTAAAGGGGACATCCCCTTTAACTACAATTTCATACATCAGTTAAGAAAGCATATGTCGTGCAACAGCATTGACACATTAGGAATGAATCCCTGCCCCGAAGGCTACAATCTTAAGGGGGAGGGACAAACATACAGATACAAGTGGGGGGATGGTACAAAGTGCTTAAAAGGGCTAAAAATCATTTGTTCTGCTAATGCTCAGAAAGGTTAACAGTCTAGATTTGAAAGCATTAATGGATGTCACCAGGGAAGCGAGAGAGGGAGAGAGTTCCAAGGTAGGGAGCACAAGAGAGAATGGTTTAAAGCAGGAGGCAGCAGTGTTTTGTTGGTGTTTGTGGAAAGATTTCCTTGTGAGAAACGGAGGCACGGCCTGGAACATAAGTAGGGAGGTGCAGTAGAGCGAAGGGATTAAAGGTTAAAAGCAGGGTATTGAATATGATTGTTTTGATGGGAATCCACCCTATGGACTGAAGTATCGGGGTTCTCTGTTGGAGGAGAGCGAAATGATCCAAGCAGCAGAATTTAAGATAGACTGGAGAGGAGAGAGATGAGAGGCTGGGAGTCCAAGCAGTAGAATTATTCAGTAGTCAAGATGGGAGATTATAAGGACTAGATGAGCATTTTAGTAGTGAGAGAGAGGCAGCGTGCAGATTCAACTGGGTTAATGACCATATTGTCAATAGAGATGGAGAAGGTGGACTAGGTCCCAGTTTAGGGGGCCAATTATTATTCCGTTTTGGATAGATTGAGTTTAAGGCGGCGGTAAAACTATCCGGAAGAGATGAGAGCGACATTTAGAGATTTGGGATTAAACTTCAGGGGTTAGCGCAGGGGTGGACAAGTAATTTTGGATATCATCAGCATAAGTGAAACTTAAAACCGAAAGAACTGATTATTTCTACCAGAGAGAGAGAAACAGCAAGGGTCCTAAAACCGAGCCCTGATGGACCCCCACACTAAGCGGAACAAGAGAGGAAGTCTTATTAGCAAAAGAGACAGAGAAAGATTTTTTAGAGAGATAAGATAACAATGTAGCAGCATGATTTCGGATGCCCAGAGAATATAGAATCGGCATAAGAAGAGGTGGTCCACAGTATCAAAGGCAGCCTGTAGGTCAAGGAGAATGAGGCAGAGAACTGTCCTTTGGCAGCTTGTAGGTCATTTGAGACTTTGCAGAGGGCCGTTTCAGTTAGAAATCGGAATCCTGATTGCAACGGGTCCAATAAGTTATTAGCATGGAGGTATTTTAATGAGTGTAGAGTCAAGACGTTCTAGCAGTTTTGATGCAAAGGTAAAAGGGAGACATTGGTTTTCATTTCTGTAATGTTTCTGTGTCCCCTGGCTAATTGTATCTCCACTTTCAGATTACCTTACTGGTTGTAAAATATTTGATTGATTTGAGAAATTTCTTCTGAACGCTTGTAGAAAAGCAGTTTAACAAAATTATCTCTAGTTTTACTGTCAAAGTTCCATTACATTAATAAATCTGTGACTGCCAGGTCATATATTTTCCATACAAAATTCAACAACCCATACAGAATGGTGTCTAAACTACAAATCATTGTTGCCAACTTTGTCCCGGACTTTATGAAGCAGCCTTGATCTTCTAATGTCCTGGTAAAGTCACTATATTAGAAGAGAAGGGGAGGTAACTGTAAAATTTTTAATGCTAACTGCCCTCCCCACCAGAAGATTAAAAGGAAGTTGATCCAAAAAGAGATCTGAGCCAGTTTAAAGTTCGTACACACGTGCGATCAAGGGTCCCGACCCGCGACGCAAGATGTGTATGACCTTTTTTGTTTCGCTGATAACCACCCCGTGTGTAGGGCCTTTATCGGCCGAAATGGACTTTCGGCTTCGGGGATCACCAATACACCGACTTTGGCGGATCCCCGAACGACCGCGCCACTTCGGCCGATAAAGCCCCACACATGGGCGATTATTGGCCAAAACAACGTCGTACACATTGTGCATTGCGGGTCGGGCCTGCGATCACACATGTGTCGAACCTTAAGGCTGTCATTCTGTTAATCTTCCTTTTATGGCTACCTATCTATTATTCTGTTTGTCAGTCATTCTGTCTATTTGTCAATTTGTCTATCTATCTCTTTATCCATCTACTGTCTATCTATCTATTCATGTACTCTTGCTGACTCTGTATATTAGCCACCTGTCTGACCTATTGTCTTTCTGTCCACCTGTAACATAGTAATTGAGGTTGGATAAGACATCAGTCCAACCTATTCACCCTCTTTTTTTTTTATTTTATTTTTTTTTACCCTACCTAACAGTTGATCCAGAGGAAGCAAAAAACTCTCCAGCAAAAAGGGGGAAAGAATCCTTCCTGACTCCAAATGGCACTCGGAAAGTATCCCTGGATCAACCAGATCTATATGTACTAATACCAGTAATTCTCAATATTTTTTAGTTTTAGAAGCTATTCAATGAACTTGCCATTACCAACATCTGCTGGAAGACCGTTCCAGTTTCACCCGTTCTCACACTGTAAAGAAACCTTTCCTAACCTGAATGAAAACTTCTTTTCTTCAACCTTAAAGGGTGTCCAGGAGTCCTCTGATATGACCTATTAGTGAACATGCACCAGAGAGTTATTGTATTGACCCATTAATATATAAGTATAAGATTATCATATCCCCACTCGCTTCTCAATGTAAACACCCTAACTGTCTAATCTGACTTCATATTTAAGAAGCCCCTCCATTCCCCTTATATTTAGTTTGCCCTTCTTCTGAACTGCCTTAAATTTCCAAGATGTCCCTTTTGTATATGGATCCAAAATGCACTGCATTTCCAATGCTGATTTAAAACTTTTCTCATAAACGATCTCCAGCTTTTGGGGGGAATTCTACAAAACATAGATTTTTGCGCAGAGGGGTGGACATTCCCTTTAACAATAAAATAAAAAGTTGTTTTATCGTCATAAGTGACCAATAAAAGTGGGCATGAATGTGGGTTGTCGCTATATTTTTTGGTGGGCACCAACTGTTTTTAAATTGTGTCCCTGGATATTTTTGGAGAATTTTGGCAACTATGCAATATTGGGACCCCAACATACCTGTGACTGCAGGGGAGTGCGTGCTTAACTGTGTCAGGATGGGGGCACGCTGACTGTAAGATCGCGTGGGCTGCAGGTCCTGGAGGGTGGGATAGCCTGATTGCCTGACGGGCTCTTGCAGGGCCATGAGCGGGAAACTAGCAGGGGAAGTTTTAAAAGGGGGCAGGAAAAGGGGAGGCACCAGCATCCCTGGAAAGTGCTCAGTTCCGGGAGCAACACCAAGTGGCAGTGGCGCAGTTGCATCTAGCTAGGGGGTGTACAGAGAAGGCATAACAGGGAGCGTATAGCTGGCTAAGATTTGGAAGACCAGTTTTGCACAAGTTTTGCACTGTAAAATGTTATTTTAAAAATGTTATTTGATAATGTTTCTAATAGTATATCTGTACTATGTTAGCAAAGTAAAAGATGCTGTGGCTTTTCTTTACCGAAATTTCTGGTGTTGTTGTTGTTTTTTTGTAGGTGGCAATGGCAAGAAAATGGAGGGGGTACTAAGTGAGAAAGGGTGAATAGAGGTTCTAGCGACTAGAACTGGACTGTACCACATCATGTACATTTTTGTACAATTTACTTAAAGGGACTGTCTACCCCTCTTTTTGAAAATTAATATATGGTAGATTAAGCCCAAAACCTAGATGATCGTTTAGTCTAAAGCTGTATTCGGCTCCCACACAGAGATATTTACTTACATGCTCCTCCTCCACCGCCGCTTCCGGTTCTTCTCCCATTCTCCACTGTGGCTGCTCTGTTCTTTTTTCTGTCTCCGCAGCAGCCGCAGTGGAGACGGATCGGGGGAATGGCAGTCACGTTGGCCGTAGACGTCACAGTCCGGCCGACACTGACTGCCTTACCCGAGTGCAGAGCCGCGGTGGTGGAGCGAGGAGGAGCATGTAAGTATAATACTCCGTGTGGGAGCCGATTTACGCTTTAGACTTAAACGATCTCTAGGGTTTTGGGGGGCTAATCTACATATTATTTTTTCAAATGGGGTGGACAGTCCCTTTAAAATAAAAAGAGATGCTTATATAATATAGGGTTGTTCGAAAGGGTTTTTGTACACCAGCTTTTAAACTACAGAAAAAACAGGGAGATGGGTTATGGCAAGTCAGTGATCGGCCGTTACAGTGACGTCACGGGCAATCACTGACTCCATTCACAGCAGTCTCCGCGGCCGCTCAAGAACACAAAAAGAACTCAGGCAGCCGCAGTGAGACAGAGTGAGGGAGAAAGGAAGCGTCAGTGGATAAGAGGAGCATGTTAATATCTCTGGGAGCTGATTAAAAAGCTTTTCTATAAAACGATCTTTTGGGGGGTATTTCTACAATAATAGATTTTTGTAGAAGGGGTGGACGGTCCCTTAAGATGGTGATAATTTTGCCCCACAATCAGTATATTTAATTAACCATTTTCAAAGCTAAACATGTGATTGTTGGGGCAAAATTAGCACCATTTTTAATGATAATAAACTTTTTAAATAACCAGGTAATTGCTTTCTCTATCATTAAAAAGGTATACATCTTTTAATATACTGATACAATCCTTTGGTCATAGAATTCTGTAATAAAGATTACAATAAGTATAATATATAATTGGTTTTCATTACCCTTTTATCATATAACTGTGTGGGCCACAGTGATGGTGGTTTGGTCCACCCATGTCCATCGATATTTTATATAGGGCTTAACAATGAAATAGGGTGTGTTTCAATCCATTGGCTTCCACCCCATCTATCTTCTGTTAATGACAGTAGCGGGACATGAAAATTTCAGTTGGTTGGTTAAAAAGCAAAATGAAAAAGTTTAACTTTAAAAAACCCACAAAAGTCGTTAAAATGTTAAATATACATTTTTCTTTACTTTTTTAGAGATGATCGTTATGTGGAGAAGAGTTGGGAAGAGGATTGTGTTGATAATTTCTACATCCCCCACCCTGGCAGAAAAGTAAAGTAAGCATATTACAGCTCTGCAACCATTTTTTAAAGTTGGATTTTGTGAAAATGATAATGCTGTGAGGTGTGATATTTAGAATGAATGAAACTTATAAATTTCTGTTTCTTCCTTCTTTATTCTTCCGCTTCTTTGGGACCGTACTCCTCCCACAGTTTTTTTGAGCTAGAGACATTAAATTCGGTAAAGAACGTGCAGGGCATTATAGGAGACGTGTGCTACTACCTACTAAGGAATCCCGCGAAGCGTTAACGTTATCGGTGAATCACAGACATTTTGTCCCATAGAACAATGGTAACAGTCCTCAAATATGGATTTTCAAAACAGTTTGTTTCATGGTCATAAACACAAACGCCCGATACCCCAACCCACCCCCACACAGACACGTACACCCACCTACTGAACTACCTTTCCATTCCCTGGAAGCCGTGATTTAAATGGTAACTATTGTCAAAAAAAAATTTTGATCAATCATCATAAGTAGTTATATGGATTATACATGCAAAAAACACATAACCCCAACCTCACACGGCACAAACACCTACTGACCTACCTTTTATTCCTTTGGCAGCCATAACTTAAAGGTTAATAAATTTAAAAAAAAACTAATTTTGATATATCCTCAATAAAAGTTGTGTAGGGGTTGTAAACTCAAAAAGACATACCCCAACCCCAACCTCACATGCGTACACACACCTATACTTACTACCCTTCCATTCCCTCACATAAAGGGCAAATAAGATCAAAAAAAACGAATTTAATTAATCCTACAATCAAACGCTATTTTTATGACGTCATGTATACACAAAAAAGACATACCCCCTCGACCAGACCCAGGTACACACTCACTACCTCGACCTACTTATCCATTACTTGGCATCCATACTTAAAGCGGTACTATAGTAAAAAAAAAACAAATTTTGACTAATCAGTTCAAAAAGTTGTTTTTTTAACTTCCAGCCTGCATCAGGTTACACACTACTGACCTACTGCCTACCCTTACCATTGTTTTATGAGCCCAATATTTAAAGCGTACTAGCAGTAAAAAAAACACAAAAAACTATTTTAACTAAATATCATCAACAAGTTTGCTTTTTTTGAACCCCCCCAACCCGACACAGTACACACCCCTAACTGATCTACTTAATACCATTCATGTGGCAGCCATACTACAAAAGAGTAAACTAAAGTAAAAACATAAAACAAAAAAAACCAAAAATGTTTGTTTTTTCAACTTCCAACCTGATCTAGCAGTACACACGCCTATGACCTACCATTACATTTTCTTGGCAGCTATATTATTAAGGGTAACATGATCAAAAAACTATTTGGCTAATCATCTACACAAGTTTGTTTTTTTAACCCCCCAACCTGACACCAGGTACCCACACCTATCACCTACCCCTCCATTACTGTTGCCAAGCCATGCTAAGGGCTACACTAATTCAAAAAACAATATGACCAATATACAAAAAAATAAAAATCATTTCATTTTTTAAAACCCCCAACGACACAGTACAACAACACCATGGATCCATACTTATCCTTACTACTGCGCAGCCATTACATAAATGGTAACTAAGCAAATTTTTTTTTGCTCAATCAAAAAGCTTGTTTTTTAACTTCTCAACCTGAATCCAGGTACACACGCCTACTAGACCTACCCTTCCATTTTTTATGGCCAGAACAGCATATTTAAGGTCTAACTATAGTCAAATAACAATTTTGATAATCATCACAAAGTTTTTTTTTCTTTTTATTACCCCACACTGACACAGGTGCCACACCCCTACTCGCCATTAACCCACTTCCATTCCGTGGCAACACTTAAAGGGTAAGCAAAAAATTTTTTTGACAATAATCAAAAAAGTTAACTTCCAAGCTAACACAGTCACACACCTACACTGCCCACCCCCATTACTCGTGGCAGCATACTTAAAGGGTTAACTAGTCAAAAAAATAATTTCGACCAATAATCAAAAGGCAGTTTTTTATTTAACCCCCAACCTGACACCAGCGTACACGATACCTACGACCTACCACCGTCTTTCTTATGGCAGCCATACTTAAAGGAGTACTATTCAGTCAAAAAATAAATTATCTGATCAATAATCAAAAAGTTATTTTTTAACTTCCAACCTGAATACAGGTACCATACGCCACTGAGCTGAGCCCATTAGTCACTGATGACAACCAAATTTAAAGGGTAAGTACAAAACAACAATGTCCTGTCATCGGCATTATTGAGTCTTGTAGGCCTTTCAAGCCAATCAAAGTTATTAACTATAACCTTCCTTTCTAGTTCTTTATTGCTACCTTATTTTTAAATATTTGGAAACAGAAGCTGTCCCTCTGTAATTTTGCGTGATTACTATTTCTTTGGTTACCAGCCATAAGTAAAATGCCTGACTCACGTTCATCAGATGGTTTCATTTTCATCTTGAAGTATAATTTGTGTGGATCAGTACAAATCGGCGGTTATCGCTAATAAGCCGTTATGGCAGGGATCGCTATAGTCAGTATGATAGCATGGTAGCTATAACAAGAGGAATATTTGTGTTTATTATGGAATCAGGGGGGGGGAAGGTACAAAGTCTGAATCCTGAAGTGTCGGTACTTTGGCCACTTTAATGCTGATCTCTTTAAACTACACAGAACAATGTTATTTTTTACTTCATATTTTAATTCTGAATGAATTGATCCTCTACAATAACAAAAAAGCAAAGGCAACTCCACCTTTAAAGGCGCTAAACTGATGTATAGATTACAGGACACCGTATATTTTTGTATCTTTAGTTATGAAATATAATGCTGCATGTTGGGCTAATGCGGCCACTGCATATTCATTTATTGTAGCCCTTTTTTGCACCAAACAAAGGGGATTCTATTTATTCTTTTTCTTTAACATCTCAACACATAGGACCAGTGCTATACTCTAGCCTGACTTCTGCAAAACTAGTCAGCTGTGTCTCGACATCTAATAGTTTAAGTCTGATAAATGTCCGTTTTGCTCAATAGCTTGTTATGGATCTTAGATTTGGTGAAAAACAAATACTAAGCTTGTAAAAATCATTACAGTCTGTGCACTGTACTGCTGGTTTTAAGTCTGGTACCAGAATGAGCCTACCAGTTAACATAAAGCTTTATCATAACTTTCTAGGACATTACACGTGTGCCAAACATTGTTTTGAATGTCATAGTTAGGTACTATTAAAATTGGTCTTAGTACTGTAAGATCCTGCTCTATAAGAGTTTTTGATAGCGTATGTCAGCATGTATATTTAGACTTCCTTTGGGGGGTCTTAATTTTTATGATACGTACATGTGCTAATTTATTAGATTAACTTTGTGTAGCCCCCAAAAATAATTTAGCTTGTTAGTCATTTACCAGAGTTGTGTGAGTAAGAAGATAACCAAATAAATCTCAAATAATATTTACTAAGGGCTTAAATAGAAAAAATCTATATACCCTTGATATGTGTGATGCTTACACCAAATTTGAACAGTACGTCTATAAAATCCTTCTTGTGACACTGATAACACTCCCATAATGTCTGTGTGCTGATAATTCTTTGATCCAGGAAGCAAAAAAAATCCCACAAATTACAAGTGGGAAAAATAATATCCCTGGATCAACTCCATTTAGTATTCAATACCAGTAACTTGCAACATTCCTGTTTCAGAAACTCACCCAGCTTTTTTTTTTTTAAAACTATCCAATGAACCTGCCATCACACTTCCACTGAAGACAGTTCCATGCTTTTACCGTTCTCACAGTGAAAAAACCCTTTCTGAACTTAAAGACTAAACTCCTTTTCTTCAAGTCCTGCGTGTCCTCATACACATTCTATGGGTGAGCAATGCCTAGACAGTTTATGTTGGTCCATTATGCATTCATACAAAGAAATCATCTCCCATGCAAGCTGCCTTTTCTCTAGTGTACATAATTGTAACTATATAGCCAATCTGTCTTCATATTTAAGCTCCCGCCATTCTCTTGATTATTTTAGTGGCCCTTTTTCTGAACTTTTTTCACTTCCAAAGTCTTTTTGTACACGAGATTGTGAACAGGAAACTATACACAATATTAACATGCCTAATAGAAAACTAGTACCTTAGACTGCAGCCTATATAAGCTAGCACGATTTCAAAATTTACATAAACTACAAAATGCGTATCGCAGGGAGGTTCACAGAACAGAAAAGGTTTGGTGCAGTAATTTCGACTGTCAGAATGTCAAAATTATATCAGCAAATATGTTGAAACTTTGGGTTGTTTGTGTTTTGAATCGATCCGTTGGTATTTTAGAAGTGGCCTTATTATAAGGGATGGTATACCGGTATTGTATTCTGTAATTTACAGTGCCATCTTTATTTGCACCACAGTCAGGTATTTACGAATGCAAAGTACAAATATGCTTGGTCGTATTTTAGTTATGTATCGGTGTTGGCCATAGACAAACCACAGTGCTTGATCTTTGATAGACCATTGCAACTGGCATATTTCAGTCGGTATGGCAACGGCAAATTTTGCAACCGCCCCATACTTACAGTACTTTTTTGATACGGCAAGATTACTAAATATGCTCCCCAGGATTTCGTTTTAAAAATCCTGGCACAAACCTATTATTAAATTAGCATCAAGAACCTCTAGACGAAGAATCTCTAAAGGTGATACCAAAATAAAAATATGCAGACCAACATCTATGCCTTAGGTGATTTATATGTCGATGCGTATCTGTACTTTTCGACATATATTATACATTATAATAATAACCGCAATGAGAAAAAGCCTAACGGTGTTTGGCCTAAAGATTCAACTTATAATTTACCCACTCTTAACATGAACCCAGCAACCCCGATGAGCTAGAAGCTTGTAGTAGAGTGGTTGGTGTTGATACTACAAGAACTATCTACTAAAGCCTTCAAATTCTATAAGTCTTTTATTTCAGTCATGTTATATTGAACTATTTATATGTACAACAATACCACATTAACACATTTTTACTATGCTACTGGCAAGCTATGTAACTTTTGTGTATCACATGTTTACAAGTTGTTTCCCCCTGCTATGTACGTGATATTTTGTAGTATGAAGTACATTGCAATGTATACATAAATACTTAGTAAGATTTTGAATTTAGTTAAAAAGGAAAACAGAAACATGTTACATGGTTTGGTGATGAAAGTGAAACCTAATGTACTAAGTAGCACGTGCAAGCCCTGTGTTGAATATACCCTTTCCCTTCCTTATATTGGCTTGCCCCCAGAAATGACAACTCTAGTCACATATTAAAGTTTTTGGCAGAGGCCATCACTATGCCAAACCCTCTAGCGTGGATATTATTTGTTGCTACCGCGTTCTGTCATGGAGATGATTACTGTATGGTGGACGGTTTGTCACTTAACAGTGGTTTAGCTAGTGTTTTAGTCTTGTCATCCTGACGCGTAATCCAATGGGCGAGACGGAGGCATGGTTCTGGCTGTGGTATCCCATTTGGCCTTATCTGTTAATTATTTATAACAGTTTAGCGTGCACTTAAATTTCCTTCATTAGCAAATTTTGGCTAATGTCTGGAAAATCACCATGCAGCGATTGCAAGCAATCTAACCCACTTGCGATGCCACCCGCTGAGTCGTTCTAAGAGAGTGCTCTTTAATGTCTACTCACTTTGTCCAGATCACAACTGTATGTATAAAGTGGTATTATAACATAATAAATTACAGAAATATGCTTCGTTTATATCTTGACCAGTAATTTGTGGGTACACCACCCGACTTCCCGAATCATTACAGGGCCATTCATGTGCTGTCCCACTACCTTAAATACTTGTACTTCATACTGTCAAATTACAGACAGATATCTTGACAAATACCAGTATGTACCCACTTTAAGGTTTGGTAGGGGTCCCTTGGAATTTTTTTTTTTTTTATTACAATGCCAATGGATTAAATGTTTAAGAGTCTTAGGGCATTGTCCAAATTCCACACCTATGTACCCTTGTTCAAAATGAGCTATTTTGATGTCACCCTGTGTTTAAGAAAGCACACTAACAAGTTTATTTTAGAAGGCTGGTCAAGTTACTGGGACCCGCGGTAGATAATGTGTCTTGGCTTATTGACCAGTAGCCAGATGGCAAGAAATGTTCTTTTTTGTTTTCTGGACTTTCCAGATAGGCGTCTTATATGGACTGCCAACATTGTCTTGCCTAAAAGTGTTGGGTTGGAGCATTTCAAAAATGCTTGCCATCTGCGACAGGAGTTCAATTGATTCCAAAGTAACTGCCATAGTACATAGACCCACTAGCATTAATATTCATCGATTTCTGTGGTTTTGTGAGAAAAAATTGAATGAATGAGAACCTAAATAGCAGTAGTTACATTCCATCCAGTCTCATGTGGGGCAGGGATAGTATCTTACTGTTAAATGTCTTCCAAACGTGTCCTAATTAAATAATATTCTCTAATTTAGATTGTTTCTTCGTGTGTGGATCATTTAGAAGTGTTGTATTTTTCAAGTTGTAATCCATGTCGGAATCTGTGAATATAACAAAAGCGGTGTTCAAAAGGCTTTGTAAAGGGTACGCAAGCATGTCTGCTCAGGACAATCGTTAATTTCTCTTTAGCGGTGGATGAAGGACTGATTGTTAAAGCCTCAGGTTGAGTGAGTGGTTAATCTATGTGGAGAAACAAGACAGTTTCACTGTACAGTTGACGGGAATAACGCGGAAAAGCAGCAGCGTGCTAACTTAACCATTCCGACTAATATTTCCACAAGTAAATCTACTTTCGTCTCCAACAACACTGGCTGTGTTTACCAACAATCATGTTTTCGGAAAGCACCCATCATGATTTTCACTAAGGAATTGTGGCCTATTGGCCTAGATAAGTCCACCGGTGATTGGTCCATCCTTATTGGTTTAAAATTTGTTCTTTGATACCCAGCTTCTAAATTTACATGAAGGTTTGTTACAAGGGCATGTCCACCCACAAACTATAAACCCCCCCGCTAACTCGCCCCATTGCGTCAGTGTATTTAATCCTACCTACATCCCAGGCAAATTTACTGGTTTTTACTGCTATCCCCCCGCACATAGTCCCAAAACATGCCCCACCAGGAGATATACTGCCAGCGCATATTAGACTCTGCCTCCTGTCTCCCCTCCGGGAGAAAGTTTGGCATGGCACACTGCCAGCCCTGTCTCCCCCTTCTTCCCCTCCCTCTTCCCTCCCGATTAGGACCGCCTCCTCCCCTAGCGTAAAATCCTTTGATATAATATTCCCCTTCCCCCAGCCCCCCAACCGCTATATTTTTATTATCAAAAGTGCCCCTAACATACTTACCTTCCTCTTTCTTTGCTGCTCAGCCAATAACAGACGCGACTGCGCCGTCCCACCCTCGGCTTGCCTTTCTTGGCAAGCAGAGGGCCTGGGAACGTGCAGCCGTGAGGAAAGGGAAGGTAAGTAACCTGTTTGGGGGCACCTTCTGATAATTAAAAACCTTAGAGGTGGGCGGGGAACAGGGGAAATTATATCAAAATTTTTAGAAAGGGTGGACATGCCGTTAAATATTGTCTTGTAGGGGAAATCCCAATTTTTCAAGTGTTCATACTTACATGTTTTCACTATTTGTCCCCGTCATCACGCTGTCCTTAGGACAAACTTTGTTATACGTAATTTTTAAAAATTATTGCAAATACATCTTTTTTGAAATTTGTTTTATATCCAGATAAAATAGCATAATAGGCCTATATGCTTTTTCTTCTTTTTGGGCAGTACATCGTGTAACCTTTACTTATGAGGTTACCACATCACGATGTCTTCTCAAGATGTCTCCCACTTATCTTCTAGTGGGGATCAAAAAAATGCTTCGAGATTATAGATGACGTCACCAGGTTTGTACAAGTTTGTTATCTCATTTTGGATATTATTCACCACAAATAGGGAACGAGGCCCAACAAAGTTATGTTTTTTGGCCAACAAGCGTCCACACACAGATTATTGTCCTGTGTTGGGGGTTGGCACCTGCGAACGCACAGGTTGTATAAAGTGAACTGTGGTCCTCCAAAACAAGTTGAGTTTAGAATGAAAGGCCATTTCCTCCTTTAAAAGAGCCATCAACCAACCTCTACTACACGCTCCAAGCCCAAGATATAAAGAAATGACGCCATGCACCAGAAAGTTATACGTGGGAGGCGGACATGTGACTATTCCTAAGGTTTCTCCTGTACGTGCCGCACGGCGAGCAAAGCCTCAGACTCCCTCATTCTGTGAGGAGACCAGAAGTCTCTCCTCCTCCTCTGCTTGTGATGAATGACCTGCAGTCGCAGAGAGGTAAGGGAATCTACAGCCCATCTCTCTCACATGTGCAACACAAGCCTTTTCAGGAGAGAACAAGGCTGTTTCCGGGGGGGGTGTCCTAGGTGGCCTACACACCTGTGAGGGGCGGGCTTACGGCAAACCCGTTGAGTGGGCACAGGCTTAGTACACCCCGTGAGTGGGCAGGCTTAGGCCCCGCGAGTCGGGCAGGCAGTCACATGGGGCCTTAGGGAAGGGCCAAGAGGCCTGCAACTGAGGGAACCAGGGGTCCATGAGGGAAGGGACAGGGGGCCTGTCAAAGGGGAGAGGGACACAGTGCGGCAATGACGAAGGTTTCAGAGCACGGAAGTTGCAGGGGATGGTGCTGCTTCCAGATCACACACAAACAATCATAAACTATCTTCAACAAACATGTAAAATAAACAATGAAAATTAACAATTGCAATTTCTCAGTGAGAGCAATCTATCATTTCCTAAATGGGTCATTTTTGGACCACGTTTCCCCTTTAAAAGCGTAAATTTTAATGACAAGATCCATTGTAAGGCATTGTACCATGTTAGATTATTGTTGGCCCAAGGCAATCTTTCATTCACACAGCAGGATCACATGCACTCCGCTGCTTCCTGCTCTTGAAACCATGTAAAGCAACTCACTGCACTATTCTCTCCGCTCCTTACGACCCCCCACCGGTACCCTTCCACTTCATGGCCCCATGGCCCTCACTTTACAGGCCCCCCTTGGCCCCTTCCACGTACAGACCAAATTGGCCCCGGCCACCATGGGTGCATTGGCCCACCTAACCCGTGGGGTGCATGGCTCCGCATGAGCACTCTGCCTGAAAAGGCTGTTTTCACATAGGGGAGGTTAGGGCTATAGATTCTTGCCTTTCTCTGTGGAGACTTCACAAGTAGGGGAGAGACTTCCCCTGTCCTACCTTAACACAACCTGATATACTGAGGGTCTCGTTCACACTAGAAAACTGACAGAAATACATAGCAGTTGTTTCTCGTCAGTTTGTATCATTTTTGTCATCCCATTTTGTATCCATTCTTTTTAACAATGGTATTCCATAGATCTCTATAAAAATGCAGTAAAAAACGGACAGAAAATCGGCAGCAGTGCGTTTTTTAAAAGGACTGGTAACGGAACGGATTGTAACGAGCAGGTGTGAACGATATTAGAAATCCTGTGGCTGTTTTACTGCTGTCCATTTTTTAATGACTGCGTTTTGAAAAACGGATACAAACTGATATTAGTGGTGAACGAGCCCGAGCTGTGTCGCCATCAGGTTGAAAGTTGGGGGATCTATATGAAGTGGAGTGTCTAAATAAAGTTGGGGATCTATATGAAGTAGGGTGTCTATGTAAATTTGCGGGTCCTATATGAAGTGGGGTGTATATATGAAGTTGAGGGATCTATATAAAGTGGGGTGTCTAAATAAAGTTGGGGGATCTATATGAAGTGGGATGTCTATGTTAAGTTGGGGGATCTATATGAAGTAGGGTGTCTATGTAAATTTGCAGGATCTATATGAAGTGGGGTGTATATATGAAGTTGAGGGATCTACATAAAGTGGGGTGTCTAAATAAAGTTGGGGATCTATATGAAGTGGGATGTCTATGTAAAGTTGGGGGATCTATATGAAGTGGGGTGTCTATGTAAAGTTGGGGGATCTATATGAAGTGGGGTGTCTAAATAAAATTGGGGGATCTATATGAAGTGGGGTGTCTAAATAAAATTGGGGGATCTATATGAAGTAGGGTGTCTATGAAGTGTGGGATATATATCAAGGTGAGTGTCCTTGAGTGGGTGTGATCCTATATGAAGTGGGGTATCTATATGAACTTGGAGGATCTATATGTAGTGGGGTGTCTAGATGAAGTGGGGGTCTATGGGTTAGGGGTTATTGCTCTATATGAAGCGGGATGACTATAAAATGGGGGATCTATATGAAGTGGGGTGTCTATATGAAGTGGGGTATCTATATGAAATGCGGGATCTATATGAAGTTGGGGGATCTATATGAAGTGAAGTGTCTGAAGTGAGGGATCTATATGAAGTTGGTGTCTATATAAAGTTAAGGGATCTATAAGAAGTGGGGTGTCTATAGGAAGTGGGGTATGTATATGAAATGGTGGGGCTATGAAATGGGGTGTCTATATGAAGTTGGAGGATCAATATAAAGTGAAGTGTCTATATGAAGTTGGGGGATCTATATGAATTGGGAGATCTATATGAAGTGGGGTGTCTTTATGAAGTGGGGTTTATATGAAATGGGGGATCTATATGAAGCAAAGTGTCTGAAGTGGGGTGTCTATACTAAGTGGGGGGGTCTATATGAAGTGGGGGGCTATATGAAGTAAAGTGTCTGAAGTAAAGTGTCATATGAAGTGGGTGTCTAATGAAGTGGGTGCCTATATGAAGTGGGATGTCCTTATGAAGTGGGTGTCTATATGAAGTGGGAAATCTATATGAAGTGGGTGTCTATATGAAGTGGGATGTCCTTATGAAGTGGGGTGTCTATATGAAATGGGGGATCTATATGAAGTGGAGTGTCTATATGAAGTGGGTGTCTACACAAAGACTTATAAACTGGGGTGTCTAGAAGTAGGGGGTCTAAGTGAAGTTGGGGGATCTTTATGAAGTGGTGGTCTAAATAAAGTTGGGGGACTATATGAAGTGGGTTGTCTATGTAAATTGGGGATCTATATGAATTGGGGTGTCGAGGGTTAGGAGTTATTATTGCTCTGCATGATGGGATGACTATATGAATTGGGGATCTATATGAAGTGGGTGTCTATATGAAGTGGGTATATATGAAATGGGGGGTCTATATGAAGTAAAGTGTCTGAATTGAGATGTCTAATAGAAGTGGGTGTCTATATGAAGTGGGATGTCCTTATGAAGTGGGTGTCTATATGAAGTGGGAAATCTATATGAAGTGGGTGTCTATATGAAGTGGGATGTCCTTATGAAGTGGGGTGTCTATATGAAATGGGGGATCTATATGAAGTGGAGTGTCTATATGAAGTGGTGTCTACACAAAGTCTTTATAAAGTGGGGTGTCTAGGAAGTAGGGGGTCTAAGTGAAGTTGGGGGATCTTTATGAAGTGGGATGTCTAAATAAAGTTGGGGGACTATATGAAGTGGGTTGTCTATGTAAAATTGGGGATCTATATGAATTGGGGTGTCTAGGGGTTAGGAGTTATTATTGCTCTGCATGAAGTGGGATGACTATATGAATTGGGGGATCTATATGAATTGGGGTGTCTATATGAAGTGGGGTATATATGAAATGGGGGGTCTATATGAAGTAAAGTGTCTGAATTGAGATGTCATTGAAGTGGTGTCTATATGAAGTGGGAAATCTATATGAAGTGGGGAATCTATATGAAGTGGGTGTCTATATGAAGTGGGATGTCCTTATGAAGTGGGGTGTCTATATAACGTGGGGGATCTATATGAAGTGGGTGTCTACATGAAGTGGCATGTCTTTATGAAGTGGGGTGTCTAGGAAGTAGGGGGTCTAAATGAAGTTGGGGGATCTTTATGAAGTGGGATGTCTAAATAAAGTTGGGGGTCTATATGAAGTGGGTTGTCTATGTAAAGTTGGGGGATCCATATGAAGTGGGGTGTCTAAATAAAGTTGGGGATCTATATGAAGTTGGATGTCTGTAAAGTTGGGGATCTATATAAAGTGGGGTGTCTTTATGAAATGGGGTATCTATATGAAGTGGTGTGTCTATATGAAGTTGGGGTCTATATAAAGTGGGTGTCTATATGAAGTGGGATGTCCTTATGAAGTGGGTGTCTATATGAAGTGGGAAATCTATATGAAGTGGGAAATCTATATAAAGTGGGAAATCTATATGAAGTGGGAAATCTATATGAAGTGGGAAATCTATATGAAGTGGGTGTCTATATGAAGTGGGATGTCCTTATGAAGTCAGGTGTCTATATGAAGTGGGGGATCTATATGAAGTGGAGTGTCTATATGAAGTGGGTGTCTACATGAAGTGGGATGTCCTTATGAAGTGAGGTATCTATATGAAGTGGGGGATCTATATGAAGTGGAGTGTCTATATGAAGTGGGTGTCTACATGAAGTGGCATGTCTTTATGAAGTGGGGTGTCTAGGAAGTAGGGGGTCTAAATTAAGTTGGGGGATCTTTATGAAGTGGGATGTCTAAATAAAGTTGGGGGGTCTATATGAAGTGGGTTGTCTATGTAAAGTTGGGGGATCCATATGAAGTGGGGTGTCTAAATAAAGTTGGGGGATCTATATGAAGTTGGATGTCTGTAAAGTTGGGGATCTATATAAAGTGGGGTGTCTTTATGAAATGGGGTATCTATATGAAGTGGGGTATCTATATGAAGTTGGAGGATCTATATGAAATGGGGTGTGACGATGAAGTGGAGTGACTATATGAAGTGGAGTGTCTATATGAAGTGGGTGTCTATATGAAGTTGGGTGTCTATTATGAAGGGGGGTCTATGTGAAGTGGGGTGTCTATGAAGTAGGGGGTCTATGTGAAGTGGGGTGTTTATAAGAAGTGGGGGGTCTTTATGAAGTAGGTTGTCTATATAAAGTGGTTGGTCTATATGAAGTGGAGTGTCTATATAAAGTAGTTGGTCTAGATGAAGTGGAGTGTCTATATGAAGTGGGGGTCTAGATGAAGTGGAGTGTCTATATGAAGTGGGGGGGTCTATGAAGTGGTTGGTCTATATGAAGTGGGGGGGTCTATATGAAGTGGGATGTCTAAGTAAAGCTGGGGGATCTATATGAAGTTGATGTTTGCAAAGTTGGGGGATCTATATAAAGTGGGGTGTCTTTATGAAATGAGGTATCAATATGAAGTGGGGTGTCTATATGAAGCTGGGAGATCTATATAAAGTGTGGTGTCTGAAGTGGGGTGCCTTTATGAAGATGGAGGATCTATATGAAGTGGGGTATGAAGATGAAGTGGGGTGACCATATGAAGTGGGTGTCTATTTGAAGTGGGGTGTCTATGAAGTAGGAGGTCTATGTGAAGTGGGGTGTTTATAAGAAGTGAGGCGGTGTCTATGAAGTGGGGGTCTTTATGAAGTGGGGTGTCTATATAGAGTAGTTAGTCTATATGAAGTGGGGAGTCTAGATGAAATGGGGAGTCTAGATGAAGTGGGGGTCTAGATGAAGTTGGGGTCTAGATGAAGTGGGGAGTCTAGATGAAGTGGGGGTCTAGATGAAGTGGAGTGTCTAGATGAAGTGGTTGGTCTATATGAAGTGGTTGGTCTATATGAAGTAGTTGGTCTATATGAAATGGGGTGTCTATATGAAGTGGGGAGGGTCTATATGAAGTGGATGGTCTAGATGAAGTGGAGTGTCTATATGAAGTGGGGGTCTAGATGAAGTGGAGTGTATATGAAGTGGGGGGGTCTATGAAGTGGTTGGTCTATATGAAGTGGGGGGTCTGTATGAAGTGGGGGGGTCTAAGTAAAGTTGGGGGATCTATATGAAGTTGATGTTTGTAAAGTTGGGGGATCTATATAAAGTGGGGTGTCTTTATGAAATGAGGTATCAATATGAAGTGGGGTGTCTATATGAAGTTGGAGGATCTATATAAAGTGTGGTCTCTGAAGTGGGGTGCCTTTATGAAGTTGGAGGATCTATATAAAGTGGGGTGACTAGATGAAGTGGGTGTCTATGAAGTAGGGGGTCTATGTGAAGTGGGGTGTTTATAAGAAGTGGGGTTGTCTATTTGAAGTGGGGGTCTTTATGAAGTGGGGTGTCTATATAAAGTAGTTGGTCTAGATGAAGTGGGGTGTCTAGATGAAGTGGTTGGTCTAGATGACGTGGTTGGTCTAGATGAAGTAGGGGGTCTAGATGAAGTGGGGGGTCTAGATGAAGTGGGGTCTAGATGAAGTCGAGTGTCTATATGAAGTGGTTGGTCTATATGAAATGGGGGGTCTATATGAAGTGGGGGGTCTATATGAAGTGGGGGTCTATATGAAGTGGTGGGGTCTATTTGAAGTGGGGGGTCTATATGAAGTGGGGGTCTATATGAAGTGGTTGGTCTATATGAAGTGGGGGATCTATATGAAGTGGGATGTCTTTATGAAGTGCAGTGTCTATATGAAGTGAGGGATCTATATGAAGTGGAGTGTCTATATGAAGTGGGTGTCTATATGAAGTGGGGTGTATGAAGTGGTTGGTCTATAAGATGTGGGGGTCTATATGAATTGGGGGTCTATATGAAGTGGGGGTCTATATGAAGTGGTTGGTCTATATGAAGTGGTTTTATAAGATGTGGGGGGTCTATATGAAGTGGGGGGTCTATATGAAGTGGTTGGTCTATATGAAGTGGGGGTCTATATAAAGTGGGGGTCTATATAAAGTGGGGGGTCTATATGAAGTGGGGGTCTATGAGTGATATTTGAAGGAACAATAAGAATTTTTTTCTGCATTTAAACACACATTAACATTATATTTTATTTATGGGACTTTAATTTAATAAAAATTATTAAATTGTTAAAGTTACAGTAAAATATTTTACTAGACCACGTGATTGCAAAATCCTAGAAACTTTACCGTGGAAAAGACTCCAGGGACTGAAAGGGTTAATAGATAAAAGGGAGCGAGGGAAACTTGCGCTTTCCATTCCATTAACTCCAACCACATGGCAGGTACCACCTACACTGAGCAGTTTCTCTGCTGCTGTCAAGTCAACGTGAATGGTGAAACTTAAATCTGCCCGTGACGGCTAGGAGGCAGTGTAACACAATCAGTGACTTTCCCGATAAGGATTGAGCTCAGGGCGGGTGGGACAGACACAGGAGGACTCACATGGAACACAGGGGGCGGGATAGAAAGAGGACAAGGAAGGGAAACACCGGGCATCACTGGGGAGGAGAGACACCAAGGGGTGGGGAGATAGGAGGGACGGAGCGAGAACTGCAACGAGGCGTTGGAGACGTTTAGGAGGGAAGTGACTGTCTGTGACTATCACATTGTACTGAACTGGACATCAGTGGGGGGGCTGATCTGTCCCACCCTCCCTCTGCACCAGGTACATCCGGGTACACAGTGTAAGTAACTTTAATACAGTCCTACCTGTGTGTGTGTGTGACAGTGTGTCTATTCCTGGAACACTGCTGTCTTGGGGAAGAACGTGTTTACTGCTGCAGAACATTCTTGGGTACCGAAGAGACTAACATAGGTCTCCCTCGTGTGTGATATGGCACTGCCATAGGGGCTCCTCACAGCACCACATTCATAACACGATTATCCTACAGGCAGATTAGGGTAGATGTTCCTTTAACTGGGAGATGTATTGTTTGTATAGAACATCTGATCCAATGGCTGGGGACCTGCAGGTCAGGGGAAACCCCATGTAACCATAGACTTCAGTTTATTTCCTGATATGTTACTTTGCACTTTCTAATGGCAAACTTGTGGCCCTCCAAATGTTTAAAAACTGCTGCCAGGAAATGCTGGGAGTTGTAGTTTCCTAACATCTGGAGGGCTTCAAGTTTGACATCCTTGTTCTAATTTTCCAGCATCTCTGATACAGTCAATGCACAGAAACAGCCTATCAATCTGGAAAATATATTTAACTATTTGTTTTACCCATTGATTTAGGTTTCCATTATCTGACAGCTTTTAAAGGACAACTCCACCCTCATTAGAACATCTTTTACAAAGAATGGCCTCTTTAAAATATGTTGATATATCATAGTTTGTCCTATGAATTCATTGCTGTATGCCTGCTATGCTTCTGCATGCCTCATAGAAACTGAGCACTTTAGAAACCTGTACTGAGCCTGGGCATGCTCAGAAGGGACAGACATGGGATTAAAGGGATACTATACTGAAAAAATGACTTTGCCTTATCTTAATCTATATTTGAATACAATACATGCCTTCAATCCAGCACACATTTCATTTTGTTTAGGAGCAGTATCCCCCCTCCCTCTTTCAACCACTCCCACTTCCATCCGACTTGACTTTCCCCCCCCAAACCAACTGTCAAGCCTGCACACAGCATACAGCATTTCAACTGTCAAAATTGTAAAACTACTCACAGAAGAATAGTTTTTGAGAGCAAGGAACTTGATTGATAGATGAAATATAAGAAGTTTTAGATTGGATATCTAAAGAAATAGGGGGCAGATCAACAAAAAAAGTATACAGTGGTGGTTGGGAAGAATTATAGTTTCCAGTTATGGTCAATTTAAAATAACCTATTTTTCAGTATAGATGCCCTTTAACATTGTCATTGTCTGTGATGTCAACTGTCAAATACATACTGAAAGTTGCTAACTGGAAGAACCAGGAAGCAGAAACAGGGGAAACAGGACAGGATTGTGCAGGATTTCAGGTTAGACTTATATATTTCATGTTTCAAACTATTACCATTTAGGGTTTTGGGGGTGATTTACCTGTATGTAAGTTTTCATTTTGGGGGTCAAACCCAACAAGCCAGTCAACAGTTGGATGCCTTTTTTTGAATTGGCAAACAACTGTATTAAGATACATGTAAAACAAGGTCCAAATATCTAGAAAGATATATCTACATATATCAAATAACTAATATTATATACAGGGAGATTCAATAAAAGTTCTTATCTTAAAAATGGTGCTAATTTTGCCCCAACCAATCAGATTTTATTTAACATTTAAAAGCGAATATCTGATTGGTTGGGGCAAAGTTAGCACCATTTTTAACCATAAGAACTTTTATTGAATAACCATGTGTCCGAAAAGTCTGTATTAAGAGTGTGAGAAGTTTGCAGAATTGCCTTGGTTTTTAGTAATAGATGATTAATAAAACTTATTTTTTATAATTGATTAATTTGCTTAATTTTTTATTAACCTGGCTTTGAAAATGAAGCTTGCTCTATCTAGGAATTACAGAAGTTTGACATACTCTTTGATAGCCTCTGTACCTCTATTGCTTGCTAGAAAAGCTAATGTGTGTTTCTGGACAGTAATGCATATAGCAGTGTGCTTCAAATACAGACTGGATTGGATTACATTATTGGGAACACTAAGCATGGTACACACCTTGCGACTTTTCCTCCTGACCGACCATTTGGCTCTTCCGCGACCGAACTTGTAGTCCATAGAGGGCTGCACGATCGGACATGGTTTCTCCGATCATCCTTTCGTCTGATTTTGACAAACGGTCAGTTGGACACGGCTGAAAATCCATGAGATCATTTCGGCCATATCGACCGGTGTTCTGTACTATCTGTTAATCGGACCAAAATATTGCATTGTGTGTACCAGCCTTAAGGCTGTGGCCACACTTCTGTTTCCCAGGGTATTATGGGTAAAAGAAAATGCATGTCCCATTGATTGTGTCTGCTTCTGTCTACTTTTTTAATGTCCATAGACTTGTATTAAGTGTGATTTTAATAGAAACGGACCAAAAATTGTTAGCGCATGCATTAGAAAATCACAATGAATTGCAGCGCACACAGTGCCTTCCCACGGTTTATATTATAAATAAAATGTCATTGTAGAGCAGAAACAGCAAAAATGCACTAGTGTGGCCTTGTCCTAAGGCTGCAGCTACACTATCAATGCAGCAATTTACCCATTATTCTGTTACTAGCCTAACATTTTTATGTTTTTAACATTTTGCAAATGTAAATGCTACTAGCGTGAACAAACCCTTAGGGTGGCATTCAAGATATATAGATAGATAGATAGAATGGTAGAGGATAGATAGATAGATAGAATAGCAGAGATTAGATAGATAGATAGATAGATAGATAGATAGAATGGTAGAGGATAGATAGATAGATAGAATAGCAGAGATTAGATAGATAGATAGATAGATAGAATGGTAGAGGATAGATAGATAGATAGATACATAGTAAAAAAGAGATTAGATAGATAGATAGATAGAGTGGCAGAGATTAGATAGATAGAATGGCAGAGATTAGATAGATAGATAGATAGATATTGTACTCTATACCTATGTAAAGCTCTACTCTATACCTATGTAAAGCGAGCCCCCCCACCCCCCACCACAACCCCCCACACCCCACCCCAACCCCCCATGCATAATTAAATTGACACCCTTACTATTGGGCTGAGTGCTGGTAGAAGGAACCGGTTCTCTGGTAGGCCTTTCTGCAGTCTCCTCCATCATACCAGTCGGAAGGGTCCGGTACTGAAAGAGTCCAGGCTGATGACGCCAGCAGAGCGCGCGGGGACCTAAGTTACGCACGTCCCACGCGCTCTGCCTCTAACAGCTCCCGGTCTGCATCTTACAGCCCTGCCTCTTCAGCTGCCAGTCTCACAGCTCCTGGACTCGCAGCTCCTGGTCTCACAGCCCCCGGACTCACAGCTCCTGGTCTCACAGCTCCCGGTCATCAAATTAAGGTACACACAAGTTTTTTTTTCAGGCAGATTTACCCAGTGACTCGAGTATAAACCGAGCCTAGGTTTTTAAGGTATTTTTTTTACCTTAAAAACTCGGTTTATACTCAAGTATATACGGTAGCACTATACGAATTTTAGTTTTGGGGATGAACTTTTACTTTAAAAAGCCTTATCTATAGGTGTTCTCAGCTTGGGTGTTTCTTTATAGAAAAACATGCTTTTATTACTCACCCAGTATCTTATTTGGTATTGACACACGTTAGACAAATACTGATATAGAAACACTGATTTCCGAGTAAAATGTCAATAAGTCACTATGACAAATGCTCAAAGGAAAAAAGCCATACAGTTATTTGTTTTTTTAGTTGCTATCTCTGTTGTTGAATGCTAGCAATGTAGAGCATTTGGCTGCACATATCCCATTAGCAAAGAAACGGTTAAATACTTTCATTTACAATTCTTTGCTATTCTAAGGCAGTTACGTCTTAAGAGTTGGCAGGACACTAAGCCAGATGTTATTTGTTTGGGCTGCTATGCAATGTGAACTGTTCACATTTTTGCATGGTAAGAGGGCAAACACCATGTAACTGTCTCTATTCTACAAGAAGATGTGAAACTCTCCAGCTATCGCTGAACTGTAAATCTTAACAAAATTAATCAGCTTTGGGTTGGATAAAGATGATGAGAATTGTAGTTCTGTATTTTCTACAAATTAAATCATACTTTTAAAACCTGGTCAGTAATGCACATCAATTAATCTTCTAATAGCATTGATTGGTCAGGTTCAATAAAGATTGACACATTTGGCTGTGCAACTAATACGATTTACAACTAATACCGATCTTACATTCGACCGACATGCGATCGCAAATCCCATTCATTTTGCGATCGCATGTCGGTTGAATGTAAGATCGGGAGAAGCGGTTCCGGCAGGTTCGAAGGAACATCGCGTGAGCGTTCGTTTGGGTAAGTAAAATCTTATAGATGTATGGGCACCTTTAGTATTTCGGAAGTATTTATTTATACACAGACAAAATGCTGAATGGGCTGGTTAAGGTCATTGGGATGGAAAAATCCCTTTTTCTTAAAAGCATATGTATAAGCATATGTATTTCCCCTTTAATGGTTCAACCCATGCAAAGGCCTGCAACCCCAACCCAAAAGAAAGTATAGCTTCCTTCTCCCACCTTTACCATTCCTCCAGTACAACTGAACAAGGACACAATCAGTCACACATGCACACAAATGATATAGCCGCCAGCTGTAAAATTGCCTCTTCTGTGTTTCCAAGAAGACATCTAAAGCTGGGTACACACTATACAATAATTTGTCGATCGACATTTCAGTGTTTCTGTCAGTTGGGCCGAATTATTGTATGGCCGCTCCGAGCAATTGCCACCCGTTCCTTTGTCTGAATCGGACGGGTCAGAAAACCATGGACCGCACGATCGGTCGCGACTAACTTTCGGCTGTGGCTGCTTTTGCCGTGACCGACAGTCCTTCCTCCTGGTTGACCAGTCAGAAGCCTCGAACGGAGGAAAGATTGTAACATGTGTACCTAGCTAAAGCCTCCTTTGAATGTGTTTGTTTAGACTAGAGAGAGATTCAGCCAAAACAACATTTTCAGGCAGAGCCCTCCTCAACCTTACTACCCTCACTGTGAAGAACTTTTCACTTTTCTTAAGCTGAATTTTATTTTTCTTTTGTCTATAGGAATGGTTTCTTATCTATTTGTTCACCTCTATTTGCTAACCACATCTATTTTTCTAACAAAACTGCTAAACATAAAACACTCTGTAAAGAGGAGACATACATAGGCACTGAGCCTATGGTCTAGCACAATTCAGTATCAGGATTAAACACAGAGCACATACACTCTGTGTCTAAAGGTTCGTACACACGTGCGATCGCGGATGCTGATCTGCGATTGCCGATGTTTTACGAACGTCCGGCTGATAATCGGCCTGTGTATGAACACTTTATCGGCCGAAACGGCTGCTTGTTTGGAGATCTGCCCAGCGGATCAGGCAATGATCTCCGAACTAACGGCCGTTTTGGTCGATAACGCGTCCATACACCCACGATCGCACGTGCGTACGAACCTTAACACTAGGTAATTTAAGAACAGAATAAAATGCACTGAACAGACTTCAGAAGAACATCAATGACAACACGCTTTTACATGTTTACACCCCTTAGTTCAACTTCTAATGGTGGGTATACACACTAATGATGTTTTGACTGTCTGAGTCTGTGACTCACCATTTTCTAAAGCTAGTTTGAGAGAAATAGTTTTTTCTTTTGAGGCTTGTGGCTAGCTTTAAAAATGATTAGAAGTTCGGGGGCATTGCTTGTGATGCAGCTTAT
Organism: Hymenochirus boettgeri; assembly: GCA_019447015.1. NCBI lineage: Eukaryota > Metazoa > Chordata > Amphibia > Anura > Pipidae > Hymenochirus > Hymenochirus boettgeri. The sequence goes on along the minus strand of CM033476.1, from coordinate 263,279,217 downwards.
GCTGCTCTGTCCCAGCAGTGGGCATGCTCAAGACTGAGACTTGGGGCAGAGCTGTGTGCTGGTGATGTCACAGCTCACAGTACTAGCAAGGAAATCCATGCTATAACTGCTGTAAGCTTATGTAACAGTGTCTACAGAGGGATGTTACACAGGTGCAGGGAATTGGTTACTGGCAGTTGCTAGATATTGGATTGTGTGATGATTGGAGAATACTCTTAATTATTGTAATTAGCAGGGCTGAACTGATTGCACATTTATTGCAATTAAACAGAATTAGATCTGACTCATCCTTGCTGCATGTGTCAAATAATTCTGATTGATCTGGCAACACTAGGGACAGGGAATCTGCTACTGATATAGCTCTGGTTTCAAGGTGACATGGTAGTTGTCAGTACCAGTGGGGCACCACCTTTAATTCAGCTTTGAAATCATCCCATGTAAAGTGAGTAATGTGTTCTACTGGCTGACTAAAAAAAAAAATAGAAAAAGAAATAATATTACAGCGTCACATAATTCTGACACAAGCGGACAATCAACACATCATGCTATTTTTGTATTACCCCTAATCCCCTGTGAAACGCAAACACATGTAAAAGCGGAAACAAGAGTGGCAAAAGTGCACAGAAATGCACAACCTTAATTTACACAGTGTAATCTGCTGCTGCATAAAAAGCCTCTCTGTGGGCTAGGCCACACTTGTGTGGTTTGTGCGAGTTTGCGCACGATTTCAGGTGTGTTGCAATTGCGCATCCGTTTGTGATACACAATCGCATGCAATTACCTATCTCAAAAGGAGAAATCACAAGCGCAAACGTACAGAAATTGCGCCGGAATCGCACACGCAATCGGGCAATGGGGTGTGTCTGTGCTCTATAGATTGCCTGTCCCTAGATATTTAGGGGAATTCACAGACACTATTGGTAAAAACCCCATAGCAGCCTTTTTGGATTTGCAGTTATTTAGCAGAACAGGAGTGTTTAAACATTGAGTGGAAAGAGCAGAACATTTGTGAAATTTCATACGCTCCAACCGCTCCAATTTTATAGGTGCGCTTAAAGTACATGGTGCAGAGCTGCAGAGGGAGGATAATGAAGTGAGCATGATCATAGTACAGAGCAATGCATTTCTCAATACTGTACCTATTTTAAGGGGAATGTTGGAGAGTATGGGCTTAGGGTATAGTGACCCTTTGTGGAGGGGGGAAAAACTTCAGAGTAACAGCGCTTTCTAGTGTTTAAACGGAAATGTATGGAGAATTTTAGTGAACAGATTATTGTCAACTGAGGATTGTTTTTTTTTTTATGTCTTCTAAATTGGGATTTACATACTGGAGCAGTATAAAGTGTTTTCCCCAGTGTTACCAAGGAGAGGGTGTGGCCCTGTAAGGATTCGGTGTTCTGAAGCAGGGCAGTCTGGTTTGATGTGTGTGTCACCTCCTTGCAACCTTCAGTCTGCTGTGCCACAGGCATCAAAATTAAATTAGAAGCTAAACTGAAGAGAGACTTGCATTACCTGAAACATTCTGCCTGCAGCACCTTATGCAGACCGCATCCGTAAATCACAAGACCTCAGTAATATCTTGTTGCATTTAAACCCCTTATTCTGGAAGGAGCATTCTTATGTTGGTCCTCTTCACAGGAAGTTTTATATTGTTATAGTATATAAATAGAGTATAAAAGAAATAGTGCTAGTTAAAGGGCATTTCCACCCCCAAAACTATAATTCCCTCCACTACTGGCCCCACTCTGTAGTAAATAAAAATCCTTACCTCACATCCCAACTCCATATGGTTCTCCTGTAATCCCCCCCCAAGTCCCAAAACCTTCCCAGCAGGAGTACTGCAGAGTCCATATAGGACTCTGCCTCCTGTCAGGGAGAAGATTGGCATGCGCACTGCAGCCATCCTCCCCCTCCCTCTCCCTCCCCCTAGCTCAAAATCCCTATATAATATATGTAGAGCTTTGTCCCCCAGCCCCAACCGCTATGTTTTATTTCCAGAAACTTCCCCAAATGTTACTTACCTTCCCTCTTCCTCTGCCGTTCAGAACTACCGGCAGCCGCCTCTTGGCGGCTGACGGTCCCGGCCCTCTGCCTGCAGTTTCGCGCAAGCAGAGGGCCGGGCAGTGCGGCGGAGGAAAGAGGGAAGGTAAGTAATGTTTGGGGAAGTTTCTGAAAATAAAAATATAGCGGTTGGGGCTGGGGGACGAAGCTCTACAGTATATTAAAAGTTGGTAAGAAGGGTGGACATACCCTTTAATATTTCTGATTTCAAATTGTTTTGTGTTTGTGCTTTGAAGTTGGACATCTGTAATAACAACATTGATAACATTATTTTGGGGTCAGGGCAAATGTTTTGTTTAATGCAGGGTTTACCTTTAGTTCACTTTTTAAGAGACACAGACAAAAGGAGAAGTATACATTAAAACTTATTAGTGTACTCAGCATAGAAACTTTGATTGAAGTAAGATATTGCATACCTTAGATACTATACCCTCCGTTAATGCCCCTTTAATATTTACAATATTAAAGTGTAACAAACATGCAGGGTTATTCAATAAAAGTTCTTATCATTTAAAATGGTGCTAATTTTGCCCCAAGCAATCAGATGTTAGATTTCAAATGCAGACATCCCACCCTGCCGAACCTGGCTTCTGGCCACGGTGGGGAGTATGAGGCGTGGCCGAGTGATGTGATGTCACTTTCGTCACTAAAGGGGTGTGGTGGGGTGGAGTCATGGGAGGGACCAGTTACGCCCCTAGCCACGCCTCTAACGTGACGTAACATTCATCACGTTAGAGGTGTGGCTAGGGATGTAACTGGCCCGTGTGACGTAATTTACGTATGGGGAGAATGAGGCGGACTCTCAGGTAGGTTCGGGTCACGGGAGTTTGGGGTAGTCTCGCGGGTGTGCGGGAGACCACCCCAAAATCCGGGAGAGTCCCGCGAATCCCGGGAGGGGGGGGATGCCCGCAAATGTTAAATAGGATCTGATTGGTTGGGGCAAAATTAGCACCATTTTAAACAATAAGAACTTTTATTGAATAAGCATGCTAGTGCGGACTTGCAGAGGGAGGATTATGAAGTGAACCTGATCTTATCACAGCTCTGTGCAATGTGTTTCTCAATAGTGAATTACCTATTGAGGGCTAGGCCACGCTAGCATATACGATTGTGCGTCCGTTTCTGTTTTACGTTCAAGCATTTTTTGCTCAATCGCATGCGTTTTCTCTTTGAAAATAGCGAAAACATATGCGCAAACTTGAAACAATGCACTCGAACGCACAGAAATTGTGCGATAACGCATGCAATTTGCTGCGTTGTAGTGTGGCCTCAGCCTTAAAGAGCAATGTTGGTGCAGTCTTTCGTCACAGCAAAATCTGCAGTGCTTCTTCCCCCATTGATTCTTTTTTCGTATTACGTTCTAGGCTGGTTCACAAGGGTTAATATTTTGACCCAATCAACTGGTTGACACTATCGCTGGGACTATTGTGTGGCATTATTTTTGTGGAACTATTGTGTGGTCTTAAAAGACCACACGATTGGCCAAACTTTGAGTTGTTAAGTCCATACACATGTGTGCTGGCCAATGCATGAAGGCTGCTTCTGCTGATAATCTTGTAGACAGCTGCTCAGTCGGGCGTTGCTCTTTGATTCACCAGGACTGATCACCAACGGTGCCTGAACTAGCAGGCAACACAAATGATTGCCGGACTAAGTGGCCAATCGTTCTTCGTACATTGCTTCGGCTGGCTTATGTGTGTTCTACTGTTTACTGATTTTGAAGTCCTTAAAGGGCAACTAAACACTCCCTCCCCCCTCCCAATGATGAAAGTCCCCAGGGTAAGTGCCAAAACTGCTATCAGTGGAAATCTGTCAAATTAGGGATTGAAGTCCTAGTTGAAGACCTAAACTGATAGCAGTTTAGGTCCTTACGCTGGGTATGTTAATTGGGGGAGGGGAAATATCTTTAAAAATGCTTTCATTTTTTTTATAATCAAATGGAAGACAAGTGATATGTTATTTTATTCAGTGATTTATTCAGGCCACACTGTGTGTGGTGACAAACTACACTCCAAAAAAGAAAGTGTTTGAAAAAAAAGAAAAATGAGGTTAAAGGAGTGGCTCTGTAAATAAATACCTGGGCTTTCACTAGGGTAAACTGGGTCTTATTAGTCAGATGTTAGTGAACGTGGGTTACTCCCTGTGCCCAAGGCAGCAGAGCTTAGATCGCAAGTTCTGCAAGTCAGCAGCTCAACATCAAATTCTTAATACAACTCATAAGCAGAAACAAATACATGTTTGATTAAATGCAAACTAAAATATCCAGTAATCGTGCCCTAGGGCAACAATGATTTTGTTTTCTTGCTTGGCGTCGATGAAGTTCTATCAGCAGCTGTTTTGCTGGAGGTAAAACTCTGATTTCAATGCTGTCTTAGCTCAAATGTGGTACGTGTACAGTATGAACTAGTTGAGAGCATAAGAATAGGGCATGGGCCATGCGATCACCATTTTTTTGTGAATTGCATGCGCTCTGATAACGTAATATTGGTAGTAATGCAGTGCAAACGTATAGTAATACACGCAACATTTTGTTTGTGCATTTCACGAGCGTAACCATGCATTGTAGTGTGACCGCAGCCAGTATTGTTGGGCTTTCATACTGAAGCTAGACCCCTGATTTTTATTGGGACTAGGTATGTGCCGCGGTTGCCTTGTGGATAATAGTAACATAGTAATGGAGGTTAAATATAGACATACGTCTATATAGTCCAAACTTTATACCCTCCTCTTTAACCCTTCCTAACAATTGATCTACCACATGTATATGAATTCACCTTCTGGTCAGATTGTACCTTTCATATTGTCCTGTTAACCTGACTTGTTTGCCATCACACGCATGCACACATAGATGCACTTATGAGAAGTAATCCAGGCGGTGTACATGTATGTAAGGGAGAAAGGCCAGAAGACAGCACATTTGACAGAAAACACAGACAGGTAACTGAGAACAGAAGGTAGGATTAGCAGTTCCTATCTTGCATATAGTTCTAGAATAAATGTTAAGGTTTTTATTTTCTCCCTATTGCACCCTAAACAATTTCATCCCAGCCATGCCCTGGAATACCCAAGTAATACCCTAAAAAGTCCCACCCACTCTGGGAAAGGCTCGGAGGTCCATGATGGTGGGATAGTTCCTTAAAATGGGACTGTCCTATTGAAAGTGGTAAGATTGGGCGTTAAGGTGGGTTGGAGTTTGGGTATGACGTGCGCTGGTGCAGGTACCAGTTCATGTGTGGGCTGCAGCTCTCTGGGTCTTTACATCACCTTTGGTCTTGGGGAGGAAGTTCAAATGGCATTTTAAGTAGGTGTCAAGTTAAAGTAAAACAAACTATTTATGCTGACGTGTGCACTGAAAAAAAACAAAAGTCATTAAAAAGGGGAACAGATTGACAGCAGCAATAGCTACCTGCAGTGGACACTACTTTCTGTCTGTCATGCCCTGAAGCAAAGACACATGAAAATGTTTTATCTGCCTGCTGAAGTGGCCAAGTACCAATTGTATTGGAGATCCTGGGTACAAATGTACAAATGAGTGTAGCAATAAAACCCATCTTTTCTGTGCAATAAAATGTAATGCTCAATCTGAATTGTTAATGGAAAAGGTTGTATAGAAGAAACCTAAAATGAAATTATTATGACCCTGCACGTGTTACATACTTATGATGGTACATTGGAAGCAACACAGAACACAGAAAAAGGGAGAATAAACATCTGGTTATACTGTAATGATAAAGTAATATTGAAGTACTTCGAGGAGCTAGTTAAGTCTGTATAAATTGCCAATTAATTTAACTTTAACAATAGCAAGATACAGCATGTGAAATATCCTGCGGCACTCTGATTCATATAACTTTGATAGAACTTACGGTTTCGCAAATGTCAGTGTATCAAAGTTATTTTCTGTAGGCAGCAGATGGCCATTAAAAAGTTATCGGCTATGTATGTATGTATGTATGTATGTATAATTTTATTTATAAAGCGCCACTTGGGTACGCAGCGCTGTACATTAAAAAATACAGAGTATACAATAAGTCCAAGCCATTTATACAAATAGATAAAAATTAAATTAAAGGACATCTATACCGAAAATATTTCTTTTTAAATTGACCATAATTGAAAACTATAATTCTTCCCAACCACTACTGTATCATTATTTTGTTGATCTGCCCCCTATTTCTTTAGATATCTAATCTAAAACTTCTTATATTTCAGCTGTCAATCAAGTTCCTTGCTCTCAAAAACTATTCTACTGGGAGTAGTTTTACTGTAGCTGGAATGGTGACAGAGTTTTGACAGTGGAAATGCTGTGTGCAGGCTTGACAGTTGGTTTGTGGGTAAAAAGTCAGGTCGGATGGAAATGGGAGTGGTTAAAAAGGGAGTGGTGATACTGCTCCTTGACAAAATGTGTGCTGGATTAAAGGCATGCAGCAACACACACAAATCAGAGTAAGTGCTACTTACATGTATTCAATTATTGTTTAGATGAGGCAAAGTAATTTTTTCAGTATAGTGTCCCTTTACAGGGCATGTCCACCCCCAAATCTAAAATTTTCCCAAGTGCTGGCCCCTATGTATAGTTTTAAAAAATCCTTACCTTACATTCCTGCTCCCTATGGTTCTTTTGTAGTCCTTGTCCAAAGTCCAGGAAACTGAAGAGTCGTGGCTGTCTTCCTGTCCAATGCCTTCTGTGATGCCTCCAGGAGGGATGCTGACATGCGCAGGGGAGCCCTTTCCACTCCTCCCTCCCTACGGATCCCATCTGCCACCCCTTTCTCCTAGCATGACAGGCTTTTTATATAATGTTCTTTAGGGTTGCCCAACCGCTATAATAATACTTAAAAAAGAAACTTTCAGATATTTACTTAAAGCCCCTCACGCCCGCGACTTAGCTGGCAGCCGGATCTGTGATTGGCTGTCCGGCAGCCAATAACAGACGCTGCTGCTGGTCAGGCCCATCTCTGCTGTTTCCTGTTAGCAGAGAGGGAAGAAGAGACTCTTGAGAGCTGTAAGTAGATATCTGAAAGTTTTTTTTTGTGTTATTATAGCGGTTGGGGTGGGCAACCCTAAACATTATATCAAAAGTACATTTTTTAAAGTGGACATGCCCTTTAACTACAATTTCATACATCAGTTAAGAAAGCATATGTACGTGCAACAAGTATTGACACATTAGGAATGAGATCCCTGCCCCGAAGAGCTTACAATCTTAAGGGGGAGGGACAACATACAGATACAAGTGGGGGGATGGGTACAAAGTGCTTAAAAGGGCTAAAAATCATTTGTTCTGCTAATGCTCAGAAAGGTTAACAGTCTAGATTTGAAAGCATTAATGGATGTCACCAGGTGAAGCGAGAGAGGGAGAGAGTTCCAAAGGTAGGGAGCAGCAAGAGAGAATGGTTTAAGGCAGGAGGCAGCAGTGTTTGTTGGGTGTTTGTGGAGAAGATTTCCTTGTGAGAAACGGAGGGCACGGCCTGGAACATAAGTAGGGAGGTGCAGTAGAGCGAAGGGATTTAAAGGTTAAAAGCAGGGTATTGAATATGATTGTTTGATGGGAATCCACCCTATGGACTGAAGTATCAGGGTTCTCTTTTGGAGGAGAGCGAAATGATCCAAGCAGCAGAATTTAAGATAGACTGGAGAGGAGAGAGATGAGAGGCTGGGAGTCCAAGCAGTAGAATATTACAGTAGTCAAGATGGGAGATTATAAGGACATAGATGAGCATTTTAGTAGTGGAGAGAGAGGCAGCGTGCAGATTCAACTGGGTTAATGACCATATTGTCAATAGAGATGGAGAAGGGTGGACTAGGTCCCAGTTTAGGGGGCCAAATTATTAATTCCGTTTTGGATAGATTGAGTTTAAGGCGGCGGTGAACTATCCAGGAAGAGATAGAGAGCAGACATTTAGAGATTTGGATTAAACTTCAGGGGTTAGCGCAGGGGTGGACAAGTAATTTTGGATATCATCAGCATATAAGTGAAACTTAAAACCGAAAGAACTGATTATTTCTACCAGAGAGAGAGAACAGCAAGGGTCCTAAAACCGAGCCCTGATGGACCCCCACACTAAGCGGAACAAGAGAGGAAGTCTTATTAGCAAAAGAGACAGAGAAAGATTTTTTAGAGAGATAAGATAACCATGTAGCAGCATGATTTCGGATGCCCAGAGAATATAGAATCGGCATAAGAAGAGGGTGGTCCACAGTATCAAAGGCAGCCGATAGGTCAAGGAGAATGAGGGCAGAGAACTGTCCTTTGGCAGCTTGTAGGTCATTTGAGACTTTGCAGAGGGCCGTTTCAGTTGAATGAATCGGAATCCTGATTGCAACGGGTCCAATAAGTTATTAGCATGGAGGTATTTAGTAATGAGTGTAGAGTCAAGACGTTCTAGCAGTTTTGATGCAAAAGGTAAAAGGGAGACATTGGTTTTCATTTCTGTAATGTTTCTGTGTCCCCTGGCTAATTGTATCTCCACTTTCAGATTATACTTACTGGTTGTAAAATATTTGATTGATTTGAGAAATTTCTTCTGAACGCTTGTAAGAAAAGCAAGTTTTAACAAAATTATCTCTAGTTTTACTGTCAAAAGTTCCATTACATTAATAAATCTGTGACTGCCAGTGTCATATATTTTCCATAGCAAAAAGTCACAACCCATACAGAATGGTGTCTAAACTACAAATCATTGTTGCCAACTTTGTCCCGGACTTTATGAAGCAGCCTTGATCTTCTAATGTCCTGGTAAAAGTCACTATATTAGAAGAGAAGGGGAGGTAACTGTAATTTTTAATGCTTAACTGCTCCCCACCAGAAGATTAAAAGGAAGTTGATCCAAAAAGTAGATCTGAGGCCAGTTTAAAGGTTCGTACACACGTGCGATCAAGGGTCCCGACCCGCGACGCAAGATGTGTATGAACTTTTGTTTCGGCTGATAACCAGCCCGTGTGTAGGGCCTTTATCGGCCGAAATGGACGTTCGGTCGGGGATCACCAAATAACCGACTTGGCGGATCCCCGAACGACCGTCCACTTCGGCCGATAAAGGCCCCACACATGGGGCGATTATTGGCCAAAACGAACGTCGTACACATTGTGCATTGCGGGTCGGGCCTGCGATCACACATGTGTACGAACCTTAAGGCTGTCATTCTGTTAATCTTCCTTTATGGCTACCTATCTATTATTCTGTCTTGTCAGTCATTCTGTCTATTTGTCAATTTGTCTATCTATCTCTTTATCCATCTACTGTCTATCTATCTATTCATGTCTCTTGCTGACTCTGTATATTAGCCACCTGTCTGACCTATCTGTCTTTCTGTCCACCTGTAACATAGTAATTGAGGTTGGATAAAGACATCAAGTCCAACCTATTCACCCTCTTTTTTTTTTTTTTTTTTTTTTTTTAACCCTACCTAACAGTTGATCCAGAGGAAGGCAAAAAACTCCAGCAAAAAGGGGGAAAGAAATCCTTCCTGACTCCAAATGGCAATCGGAAAGTATCCCTGGATCAACCAGATCTATATGTACTAATACCAGTAATTCTCAATATTTTTTAGTTTTAGAAAGCTATTCAATGAACTTGCCATTACCACATCTGCTGGAAGACCGTTCCAGTTTCACCGTTCTCACTGTAAAGAAACCTTTCCTAACCTGAAGATGAAACTTCTTTTCTTCCAACCTTAAAGGGTGTCCAGGAGTCCTCTGATATGACCTATTAGTGAACAATGCACCAGAGAGTTTATTGTATGGCCCATTAATATATAAGTATAAGATTATCATATCCCCACGCAAACTTCGCTTCTCCAATGTAAACAGCCCTAACTTGTCTAATCTGACTTCATATTTAAGCCCCTCCATTCCCCTTATTAATTTAGTTGCCCTTCTCTGAACTGCCTTAATTTCCAAGATGTCCCTTTTGTATATGGGATTCCAAAAATGCACTGCATATTCCAAATGCTGATTTAAAACTTTTCTATAAAACGATCTCCAGCTTTTGGGGGGAATTCTACAAAACATAGATTTTTGCAGAGAGGGGTGGACATTCCCTTTAACAATAAAATAAAAAGTTGTTTTATAGTCATAGTGACCAATAAAAGTGGGCATGAATGTGGGGTTGTAGCTATATTTTTTGGTGGCACACAACTGTTTTTAAATTGTGTCCCTGGATATTTTTGGAGAATTTTGGCAACTATGCAATATTGGGACCCAACATACCTGTGACTGCAGGGGAGTGCAGGCTTAACGTGGTCAGGATGGGGGAGCACCCTGACTGTAAGATCGCGTGGGCGGCAGGTCCTGGAGGGTGGGATAGGCTGATTGCCTGACGGCTCTTGCAGGGCCATGAGGCGGGACTAGACAGGGGAAGTTTTAAAAGGGGGCAGGAAGAAGGGGAGGCACCAGCATTCCCTGGAAAGTGCTCAGTTCCGGGAGCACACAAGTGGCAGTGGCGAGTGTGCAGCATAGCTAGGGGGTGTGACAGAGAAGGCATAACACGGGAAGCGTATAGCTAGGCTAAGATTTGGAGACCAGTTTGCACAAGTTTTGCACTGTAAAATGTTATTTTAAAAATGTTATTTGATAAATGTTACTAATAGTATATCTGTTACTAATGTTAAGCAAAAGTAAAAGATGCTGTGGCTTTTTCTTACCGAAATTTCTGGTGTTGTGTGATTTTTTTTTAGGTGGCAATGGCAAGAAAATGGAGGGGGTACTAAGTGAGAAAAAGGGGAAGAGAGGTTCTAGCGACTAGAACTGGACTGTACCACATCATGTACATTTTGTACAAATTTTACTTAAAGGGACTGTCTACCCCTCTTTTGAAAATTAATATATGGTAGATTAGCCCCAAAACCTAGAGATCGTTTAAGTCTAAAGCTGTAATTCGGCTCCCACACAGAGATATTATACTTACATGCTCCTCGCTCCACCGCCGCTTCCGGGTTCTTCTCCCAGTCTCCACTGTGGCTGCTCTGTTCTTTTTCTGTTCCCGAGCAGCCGCAGTGGAGACTGATCGGGGAATGGCAGTCAGCGATTGGCCGTGACGTCACAGTCACGGCCGACACTGACTGCCTTACCCGGAAGTGCAGAGCCGCGGTGGTGGAGCGAGGAGGAGCATGTAAGTATAATAGCTCCGTGTGGGAGCCGATTTACAGCTTTAGACTTAAACGATCTCTAGGTTTTGGGGGCTAATCTACCATATATTAATTTTTCAAAAGTGGGGTGGACAGTCCCTTTAAAATAAAAAGATGCTTATATAATATATGGGTTGTTAGAAGTAGGTTTTGTACAAACCAGCTTTTAAACACAGAAAAGACAGGGAGATGGGTATGGCAGTCAGTGTCGGCCGTTACAGTGACATCACGGCCAATCACTGACTGCCATTCACGGAGCAGTCTCCAGTGCGGCCGCTCAAGAACACAAAAAGAACTCAGCAGCCGCAGTGGAGACAGAGTGAGGAGAAAGGAAGCGTCAGTGGATAGAGGAGCATGTATAATATCTCTGGGAGCTGATTTAAAGCTTTTCTATAAAACGATCTTTTGGGGGGTATTCTACAATATATAGATTTTTGTAGAGAGGGGTGGACGGTCCCTTTAAAGATGGTGATAATTTTGCCCCAACCAATCAGATATTATTTAACATTTCAAAGCTAACATGTGATTGGTTGGGGCAAAATTAGCACCATTTTTAATGATAATAACTTTTATTAAATAATCCAGGTAATTGCTTTACTCTATCATTAGAAAAGGTATACATCTTTTAATATATGATACATCCTTTGGTCAATAGAATTCTGTAATAAAGATTACAATAAGTATAATATATAATTGGTTTTCAGTTACCCTTTTATCATATAACTGTGTGGGCCACAGTGATGGTGGCTTTGGTCCTACCCATGTCCAATCGATATTTATTAATAGGGCTTAAACAATGAAATAGGGTGTGTTCAATCCATTGGCTTCCACCCCATCTATCTTCTTGTTAATGACAGTAGGCGGGACATGAAAATTTCAGTTGGTTGGTTAAAAAGCAAAATGAAAAAGTTAACTTTAAAAAACCCACAAAAGTCTTTAAAATGTTAAAATTACATTTTTCTTTACTTTTTAGGAATGATCGTTATTGTGAGAAGAGTTGGGGAAGATGATTGTTGATAATTACTACATCCCCCACCCTGGCAGAAAGTAAAGTAAGCATATTACCAGCTCTGCAACCATTTTTTAAAGTGGATTTGTGAAAATTGATATGCTGTGAGGTGATATTTAGAGATGAATGAAACTTATAAATTTCTGTTTCTTCTTCTTTATTCTTCCGCTTTTTTGGACCGTATCTCCTCCCACAGTTTTTGAGCTAGAGACATTAAATTCGGTAAAGACGTGCAGGGCATATAGGAGAAGTGTGCTACTACCTAGCTAAGGAATCCGCGGAAGCGTTACGACGTTATCGGTGAATCACAGGACATTTTTTCCCATAGACAATGGTAACAGTCCTCAAATATGGATATTTCAAAACAGTTTGTTTCATGGTCATAAACACAAACGCCGATACCCCCAACCCCCCACACAGACACAGGTACACCCACCTACTGAACTACCTTTCCATTCCCATGGAAGCTGTATTTAAAGGGTAACTATAGTCAAAAAAAAATATTTTGATCAATCATCAATAAAAGTTAGTTATATGGTTATACATGCAAAAACACATACCCCCAACCTCACACGGCACAAACACCTACTGACCTACCCTTTTATTCCTTTGGCAGCCATACTTAAAGGTTAAATAAAGTTAAAAAAAAACTAATTTTGATATATCCTCAATAAAAGTTAGTTTTATGGTTGTAAACTCAAAAAAGACATACCCCAACCTCACATGGGTACACACACCTACTGACTTACCCTTCCATTCCCTCACATAAAGGGCAAATAAAGTAAAAAAAACGAATTTTAATTCATCCTCAATAAAAGCTATTTTTATGGTTGTATACACAAAAAAAGACATACCCCCTCGACCAGACCCAGGTACACACTCCTACTGACCTACTTATCCATTACTGTGGCAGCCATACTTAAAGGGTAACTATAGTAAAAAAAACAAATTTTGACTAATCGTTCAAAAAGTTTGTTTTTTTAACTTCCAGCCTGATCCAGGTACACACTACTGACCTACTGACCTACCCTTCCATTTTTATGGCAGCAATATTTAAAGGGTAACTACAGTAAAAAAAAAAAAACTATTTTAACTAATCATCAACAAAGTTTGCTTTTTTTAACCCCCAACCCGACACAGGTACACACCCCTACTGATCTACTTATCCATTACTGTGGCAGCCATACTTAAAAGGTAACTAAAGTAAAAAACTAAAAAAAAACCAAAAAGGTTTGTTTTTTTAACTTCCAACCTGATCCAGGTACACACGCCTACTGACCTACCATTCCATTTTCTTGGCAGCTATATTTAAAGGGTAACTATAGTCAAAAAACTATTTTGGCTAATCATCTACAAAGTTTGTTTTTTTAACCCCCAACCTGACACAGGTACACACACCTACTCACCTACCCCTCCATTACTGTTGCAGCCATGCTTAAAGGGTAACTAAATTCAAAAAACAATTATGACCAATTATCAAAAAAAAAACATTTTTTTTTAACCCCCAACCCGACACAGGTACAAACACCAACTGGTCTACTTATCCATTACTATGGCAGCCATACATAAATGGTAACTAAAGTCAAATTTTTTTTTGCTCTATAATCAAAAAAGCTTGTTTTTTAACTTCCAACCTGATCCAGGTACACACGCCTACTGACCTACCCTTCCATTTTTATGGCAGCAATATTTAAAGGTTAACTATAGTCAAAATAACAATTTTGACTAATCATCAACAAAGTTTTTTTTTTTTAACCCCCAACCTGACACAGGTGCACACACCTACTGATCTACCCTTCCATTTCCGTGGCAGCACACTTAAAGGGTAACAAAAAAATTTTTTTTGACCAATAATCAAAAAAGTTAACTCCAAGTTAACACAGGTACACACACCTACTGACCTAACCCTCCATTACTGTGGCAGCCATACTTAAAGGGTAACTTAGGTCAAAAAAATTAATTGTGACAAATAATCAAAAAGGCATGTTTTTTTAACCCCCAACCTGACACAGGTACACATACCTACTGACCTACCCTTCCATTTCTATGGCAGCCATACTTAAAGGGTAACTATAGTCAAAAATAAATTTTGATCAATAATCAAAAAAGTTAGTTTTTTTAACTTCCAACCTGATACAGGTACATACGCCAACTGAGCTAGCCATTAATTCATGTGACAACCATATTTAAAGGGTAAGTACAAAACAACAATGTCCTCATCGGCATTATTGAGTTTGTGGCCTTTCAAGCCAAATTCAAAGTTTATACTTAAACATTCCCTTTCTAGTTCTTTATTGTACTTATTTTAAATTTTGGAAAACAGGAAGTGTCCTCTGTAATTTTGTGTTCATTTCTTTGGTTACCGCCATAATTAACTGCTGCTCAGTTCATCAGATGGTGTTTTTCACTTGAAGTAATAATTTGTGGCCATGGTTATCTAGTAAAACAATGGCAGGTGTATCTGCTAATAAGTAGTACAGTATGTAGCTATAACAAAAGGAATATTTGTGTTTATTAATGTAATCAGTACAAAGTCTGATCCTGAAGTGCGTACTTTTGGCCACTTTATGATGATCTCTTTAAACTACACCAGAACAAATGTTTTTTTACTTCATAATTTTAATTCTGATAATTGATCTCTACAATATAACAAAAAAAGCAAAGGCAACTCACCTTTAAAGGGCTAAAACTAGTGTATAATTACAGGACACCGTATATTTTGTATCTTTAGTTTATGAAATATAATGCTGCATGTTGGCTATTGCTGCCACTGATATTTCCATTTATTGTAAGCCTTTTTTGCCACAAACAAAGGGGATTCTAATGTTATTTTTTTCTTTATACTTCAAAACATAGGACAGTGCTATAACCTCTAGCCTGACTTTCTGCAAAACTGTCAGCTGTGTTCTGACATCTAATGTTTAAGTCTGATAAACTGTCCGTTTGTAATAGCTGTTATGGATCTTAGATTGTGAAAAAACTACTAGCTTGTAATAAATCATTACAGTCTGTGCAGTCTGCTGGTTTGTTACAGTTTGTATCCAGCCATGAGCCTTTATCAGTAAAATCTACTTCTAGGACATTAACAGTGTGTCCAAACATTTGTTTTGAATTTCATAGTAGGTCTATAAAATTGGTCTAGTACTGTAAGATCCTGTTATAGAGTTTTGATAGCGTATTCAGATGTTATTTAGCTTCCTTTGGGGGGTCTTAATATTTTATGTACGTACATGTGCTAATTTATTTAGATTAACTTTGTGTAGCCCCCAAAAATATTATGTTTAGTCATTTACATGAGTTGGTGTGTAAGAAGATAAAAATAAATCTCAACATAATATTTACTGGCTAAATAGAAAAAAATCTATATAACCCCTTGATATAGTGTGATGCTTAACACCAAATTTTGAACAGGTCTATAAATCCTTTTGTGACCTGATAACACTCCTAATGTCTGTGTGATAATTCTTTGATCCAGAGGAAGGCAAAAAAAATCCCACCAGAATTACAAGGGGGAAAAAATAATATCCTTGGATCAACTCCAATTTATATTTCAATACCAGTAACTTGCAACATTCCTTGTTTTCAGAAACTCACCCAGCTTTTTTTTTTTTAAAACTATCCAATGAACCTGCCATCACCACTTCCACTGGAAGACAGTTCCATGGTTTTACCGTTCTCACAGTGAAAAACCCTTTCTGAACTTAAAAGACTAAACTCCTTTTCTTCAAGTCTGCGTGTCCTCAGACACATTCTATGGGTGAGCAATGCCTCAGACAGTTTATTGTTTGGTCCATTAATGCATTCATACAAAGAAATCATATCCCCATGCCTTTTCTCTAGTGTACATAATTGTAACTAAGCCAATCTGTCTTCATATTTAAGCTCCCGCATTCTCTTTATTATTTTAGTTGCCCTTTTCTGAACTTTTTCCACTTCCAAAATGTCCTTTTTGTACACAGGATTGTGAGACAGGAAACTATACACAATATTAAACATAGCTAATAGAAAACTTAGTAACCTTAGACTGCAGTATATAAGTAGAGATTTTCAAGTTACTAAACTGCAATGGTTCTGCAGGGAGGTTCACAGAACAGAAAAGGGTTTGGTGCAGTATTTCGACTGTCAGAATCAAAATTTATCAGCAAAATGTTGAAACTTTGGTTGTTGTGTGTTGAAATGTCGTTGGTATTTTAGAAGTGGCCTTATGTATAAAGGCATGGTATTACCGGTATTGTATTCTGTATTTTACAGTGCCATCTTTATTTTGCACCACCGTCAGTATTTTACGATGCAGTACAAAATATGCTTGGTGGTATTTTGTTATCGTATGGTGTTGGCCATAGCAAACCACAGTGGTCTTTGATGACCATGGCAGACTGGCAGTATTTTATGGATGGCAACGGAAATTTGCAACCGCCCATACTTTACAGACTTTTTTGATACGGCAAGATTATAAATATGCTCCCAGGTTCGTTTTAAAAATCTGGCACAAACCTATTATTAAATAGCATCAAGAAACCTTCTAGAGAGAATCTCAAAGTGATACCAAAATAAAATATGCAGCAAACATCTAATGCCTTAGGTGATTTTATATGTGATTTAGTTCTGTACTTTCGAATATATATATATATATATCCGAACTGAGAAAAGCCTAAAGGTGTTTGGCTAAGTTCCAATTATAATTCCCACTCTTAACTTGAAACCCAGCAACCCCGAGAGCTAGAAGCTGTAGTAGAGTGGTTGGTGTTGTACTACAAGAACTGCTACAAAGCTTCAAATTCCTATAAGTTCTTTTATATTCAGTTGTTATATTGACTATTTAATATGTATAAAATAACACATTCACCATTTTTACTATGTAACTTGCAAGCTATGTAACTTTTTGTTCCATGTTTACAAGTGTTTCTGCTATGTAGTGATTATTTTGAGTATGAGTACATATGCAATGATACATAGAATCTAGTAAGAGTTTGAATTTAGTAAAACAGGAAAAACAGAAACATGTTACATGGTTTGGTGAAAGTGAATAACCTATGTACTAAGTAGCCGTGCAGCCTGTTGAATATACCTTAAGTGTTTTGCAGGGCACACGATGCAAAACCCTTAGCGTGGATTTTTGTTGCTACCGCAGTTCTGTCATGGAATGATTACTGTATGGTGGAGTGTTTTCACTTATGTAGAGATATGTGTTTTAGTTTGTGTTCCTGGGTAATCCTAATGGGGAGGGGGTTCTGGGCTGTGGTAATCCCATTTGGCTTATCTTTAATTAATTTATAACAGTTAGCGTGACTTAAATTCCTTCATTGCAAATTTGTGGCTAATGTGAAAATTCACCATGCAGCCGATGCAAGCAATCTAACGCCACTTTGCGATGCACCATGAGTCGTTTAGAGAGTGCTCTTTAATGTCTCTCACTTTTGTCAGATCCAACTGTATGTAATAAGTGTATATAACATAATAAATTACAGAAAGATTCTTGTTTATATATCTTGAGCCAGAATGTGTGGGTACACACATTCCCGATAAAGGGCCATTCATGTGTGTACGACCTATACTTGTACTTCCATATGTCAAATATTACAGACAGAATCTTGCAAATTACAGTATGTACCCACCTTTAGGTTTGTAGGGGTCCCTTGGAATTTTTTTTTTTTTTAAAGCCAATGGTTAAATGTTTAGAGTCTTGGGCAATTGTCCCAAATTCCACCTTAATGTATCCCTGTTCAAAACATGATGCTATTTGAGAGTCATCCCTGTGTTTAAAGAACACTAACAAGTTTATTTAGAAAGGCTGGTCAAGTTACTGGGACCAGGTAGATAATGTTCATTGGCTTATTGACCAGTTAGCCAGATGGCAGAGAAATGTTCTTCTGGGAACTTTCCAGATGGGTTTATATGGAGATGCCACATTGTTTTCCTAAAAGTTTGGGTTTGGAGCAATTTAAAAATGCTTGCATCTTGGACAGGAGTTGCATTTTCAAAAAGTAATGCATAGTACATAGACGCCACTAGCCATTTAATATCATGATTTCTGTGGTTTTGTTTGAGAAAAAAGGAATTGAATGAGAACCTAAATAGCATTGTTACATTTCCATAGCAGTCTCATGTGGGGAGGGATGTATCTTACTGTAAATGTCTCCAAACGTGTCCTAATTAAATAATTTCTCTAATTTGAGATTGTTTCTTGTGTGATCATTTAGAAGTGTTTATTTTTCAGTGTTTCACATGTGGAATCTGGGAATAATAACAAAAATGTGTGTTCAAAGGGCTGTGTAAAGAGTTAGCAAGATGTCCTGTCAGTGACACTGTTAATCTAGGGTGGATGAAGGACTGATTGTTAAAGCCTCAGGGTTGAGGAGTGGTTAATCTATGTGGAGAAACAAGACAGTTTACTGTACATTGGGGAAAAGAGCAAGGTCAACTTACCATTCGCTAATATTTCACAAGTAAATTACTTTCGTCTCCACAACACTGGTGTGTTTACCAACAATCATTTTCGGGAAAAGCCCATCCAGTGATTTTCACTATAGAATTGTGCCTATTGGCCCAAGATAACAGCCAGTGTGCTGTCCATCCATTATTGGTTTAAAATTTGTTCTTTGATACACAGACTTCTATAATTTACATGAATGGTTTGTTAAAGGGCATGTCCACCCCCAAAACTATAAACCCCCCCGCTACTGGCCCCATTGCGTAGTGTAGTTTAATCCTTACCTTACATCCCAGGCCCATCTGGTTCTTCTGCTATCCCCCCCTAAAGTCCCAAAAAATGCCCACCAGGAGTACTGCAGAGTCCATATAGGACTCTGCCTCCTGTCTCCCCTCCGGGAGAAGTTTGGCATGCACACTGCAGCCCTTCTCCCCCTCCCTTCCCCTCCCTCTCCCTCCCGATTAGGATCCCCTCCCCCTAGCGTAAAATCCTTTTGATATAATATTCCCCCTGTCCCCCCAGCCCCAACCGCTATATTTTTATTATCAGAAAGTGCCCCTAACATTACTTACCTTCCCTCTTTCTTTTGCTGCTCAGCCAATCACAGACGCGACTGCCGGTCCCACCCCTCTGCTTGCATTTTCTTGCAAGCAGAGGGCCTGGCAGTGCAGCGGAGGAAAGAGGGAAGGTAAGTAATGTTTGGGGCACTTTCTGATAATAAAAATATAGCGGTTGGGGCTGGGGGAACAGGGGGAATATTATATCAAAATTTTTTAGAAGGGTGGACATGCCCTTTAATATTATGTCTTGTAGGGGAAATCCCCAAATTATTTTCAAGTTTACATACTTACATGTTTTCACTATTTGTCCCCTTCATCCCTGTCCATTAGACAACTTTGTATACGTAATTTTTTAAAAATTATTTGCATTACATCTTTTTTGAAATTGTTATATCCAGATAAAATAGCCTAATATGGCATTGCTTTTCTTCTTTTGGCAGGTACATTGTAACCTTTCTCTTATGAGGTTAACAACATGTCTTCTCAAGATGTCTCCACTTCATCTTCTAGTGGGGATCAAAAATTGCTCGCTATAGATGAACGTCACCAGGTTTTACAAGGTTTGTTATTCTATTTTGGGATATTATTCACCAGGCAAATAGGGCAACGAGGCCCAACCGAAAGTTAGTTTTGGCCAACAAAGCGTCCACACACAGCATTATTGTCATGTGTTTGGGGGTTGGCACCTGCGAACGCACAGGTGTATAAAGGTGAACTTTGGTCTCCAAACAAGTTGAGTTTAAATGAAAGGCCAGTTTCCTACCTTTAAAACGAGCCATCAACCACCTCTCTACATGCTCCACAGCCCAAGATATAAAGAAATGACTGACCAGAAAGTTAATAGGTGGGAGGCGGACATGTGACATTCCTAAGGCTTCTCCTGTACAGTGCCGCCGGCGAGCACAGCCTCAGACTCCCTCAGTGTGTGAGGGAGACAGGAAGTCTCTCCTCCTCTCTGCTGTGTGAAGGACCTGCAGCTGCAGAGAAGGTAAGGGAATCTACAGCCCATCTCTCTCACTATGTGAAAACAGCCTTTTCAGGCAGAAAAGGCTGTTTCCGGGGGGGTGTCAGAGTGGCCTACAGCACCTGTGAGGGGGGGGCTTAGGCACCCATGAGTGGGCAGGGCTTAGGACCCCCCGTGAGTGGGCAGGGCTTAGGCCCCCGCGAGTGGGCAGAGTCACATGGGGCTGTTAGGGAACGGGCCAAGAGGGGCCTGCAACTGGAGGGACCATGGGGTCCATGAGTGGAAGGGACCAGGGGGGCTGCAAAGGGGAGGAGACACAGGGCAGATTGACTGACAGGTTTCAGAGCAGGAAGTGCAGGGGACCTGGTGATGCTGTCATATCACACACAAAAATATAAATATCTTCAAAACTATGTAAAATAAACAATGAAAATAAATTGCAAATATTCTCAGGAGAGCAATTCCTATCAATTTACCTAATGTCATTTTTGGACCACAGTTCCCCTTTAAAGGTAAATTTTACATGACAGCATCCATTGTAAGGCCTTGTACCCATGTTAGATTATTGTTGGCCAAGGCAATCTTTCATTCACACAGCAGGATCACTGCACTTCCTGCTTCCTGCTCTGAAACCATGTGAAAGACACTCTGCCCTATGTCTCCTCCTGCCCTTACAGCCCCCCAGGTCCCTTCCACTCATGGGCCCCATGGCCCCTCCTTTACAGGCCCCCCTTGGCCCCTTCCCTTACAGACCAATTTGGCCCCGGCCACCCATGGGTGCATTGGCCAGCCTACCCGTGGGTGCATTGGTCCCGCATGAGCACTCTGCCTGAAAAGGCTGTTTTCACATAGTGGGAGGTTAGGGCTATAGATTCCCTTGCCTTCTCTGTGGAGATCTTCACAAGTAGGGGGAGAGACTTCCTGTCTCCTTCACACACTGAAGTCTGAGGGCTCGTTCACACTAGAAACTGACAGAAATACATAGCATGTGTTTCTGTCAGTTTGTATCCATTTTTTTCATCCATTTGTATCCATTTTTTAACAATGTGTATTCCATAGATCTCTATAGAAAATGCATGAAAAAACGGACAGAAATGCTGCAGGCAGTGCGTTTTTTAAAAGGACTGGAACGGAACGGATTGTAACGCAGCAGGTGTGAACGATATTATGAAATCCTGTGGGGTTTTACTGTCTGTCCATTTTTTTAAATGCACCTGCGTTTGAAAAACGGATACAAACTGATATAGTGTGAACGAGCCCCGAGGCTGTGCTCGCCAGCAGGGTGGTGTAGAAGAAGCCTTTGGAATGTCACATGTCATCCTCCAACCCATTAACTTTCTGGTATGTAATATCTTTATATCTTGGGCTGTGGAGCACGTAGAGAGGTGATTGATGGCTTGTTTTAAAGGTAGGAAACTGGTCTTTCATTTCTTGTATGGAGACCACAGTTCCCTTTTAATTCCAAATGGGTGCCATCTTAAACATACATATTATAAAAAAAATGGATCATCAATTATCTTGTGGCTATTCTTAGGCAGACTACTTCTTTTGACTGGGGGGACACAGTTTGTTTTGGTTTTGTACTCCTGTAATAAATGTTTACACGCTATTGTAGCCAATATTATTTTATTCTATTACCTATGCTAATTACTTACTGTTAAATTGCCTGATAATACTTATTGTTAATACCTATTGGAAATGTTCAGATATCATGTTTGCCTTGCCTCATCTGTTTTTACCGCCAGCAGCAGATAATATAAATTTGGTGGTTTCCCTGTGCTGTGCTGCGTGTATCTAGACTACAGTGAACAGGAATAAGGTGTGGTCTCTGACTTGTTCACACTTGTAAATTGTATATTGGAAAATATAAATATGTAAAATATCACCACAGTTTCTGCAAATCTCAGACTGTAATATACTATGATTATGGTTTGTTTGCACTTATATTATTTTAATGGCTTGTATCTGTTGGCATGGCTGGTTACATGGTTGCTGTGGCAAAAAAAATAACTATGCTAGACAATCCAATTGAGCAATAGCAAAACATGATTTAACACCCTCTCCGCAAATCCAGGGTTTTTACCTTGGAATTTTTTAAACTATGTTATTGTTGCCTTTATTGTTTCTTTAATCTATTTTTTTAAAATCTACCTTGTCAATCTGCTATGTAATGCCAGGGACAATTTGTTGATGTTGGGCCTTGCAATGACAGCATATCACAGCCAGGTGTAAAGGACTTTCTGAATGCAAGGCGTGATTGCATTGTGGCTAAGAGTTGCTATAGAAACAGCCCAGGGTAAGGTGTCAAAACAGCATTGTACATGGCAGACAGTTGGTGTAGAACCCCCCACGACCTCTATTCAGGCTTGGTTTCTTTATTTTCACATAAATGGCCTCCTTGACACCTCTCTTGAACCAGTCATGTTCCTTTGCCAATATGTTTACATTACAATCTTCAAAGGTAAGTCCTTTTTCCTTAAGATGCAGGTACACGGCTGAGTCCTGACCTGAGGAATTGGATCTTCTGTGCTGGGATATACGTTGGTGCAGTTGCTGTTTTGTCTCCCCCACAAACAAATCAGAGCACACGCTGCACTGCGTATATTATGTCGCTTTTCTTGTGTTTCGGTATTGGGTCTTTCGGATGTACCAATTGCTGCCTCAGTGTGTTGGTTGGTTAAAAGCAGACAGGGATTCTTGTACAAGTCATTCTGAATTGAGAAAGCCAGTCGGATGACTAGTGAAACATCTTCAAGAACTAAACTTTATGTCCCGTTGAGCTAACTGAATAGAACAGGTATGTATTTGTAATATACAGCAATGAATATGATAACTTTTCAAATTCTGAAATTGAACGTAGCCCAATTTTTTTGTAGGTGTCTTAATATTAAAATAAACTTATTATTGTACTGTCTGCATATGACCCAATATACTATACTACCTGCAGTCCAGTCATACACATTTGTTTACCTGAACCCATTCTGCAAAACAAGTAACCTTTGGGTACCTCTCTGAATTTATTATAGTATATTATAGTATAAAGATTTGTACTTCTGTTAGATAATCGCACAACGACATATTGCATGATTATTGTGCAAAAAGTTAAGTACAACGCCCGTCAACAATCCACAATTTCTCAGTGTTTTTGAATGACCGTCTGGGCAGATTCTTTCTACCGATTATTATATGTGTCTACAGTATCGTTAGACTGACATATAATGGAAAGAAACGTGCTTGTGCAGCATTACGAGAACACGTGATATTACGAATGTCTTGTTTGAGTACAGGTGTCATTGGTGGAAACACAGTGTAACGGCCCCTTTACAGAGCGTCGCCTGTCACATTGTGCAACAAATATCTAACGCGTGTATGAAGCTTAAAGGGCATGTATAGTGAAAAACACAAATTGCGCCATTGCAAAATTAAATTCATGTACTCCGTGCTCTGTCTTTCTCCTACCTCTGTCAGTGACTCTTAACTCTGCCTGCCCGACAAGCTTCTCACGTGCAGTCAAAGCTACATCATCCCCCTGCTAATGCTCTTATCTCTATGCTTGTTACAAAGCAGGGAGGAGGTAGGGACTTGAGCAGGGAAGAGAGTGACCTCACAGGAATGCAATCACGTATTCTTCTAATTTGTGTATCTTAGGACACAAAGGGAAACTAAAGAAAATACAGACACTGGGGGTTGGGGAGAATTATAGAACACATGGAAGGAAAGAAAAATAAGTTTATTTTCCAACTATAGATGCCTATTAAAGGTTCTATTCAAGATCTTATCACAGTTTTCAGTTTCATATGATCTTAATCATTTTGTATTTGCCTATTTACCCTACTTTTCTGTAAGGGATAAATGATAAAATAACAATATCATTATCTAATGCTTCCTATTTGATCAGTGGCCTATTTATATTAATGGCAGCATGCCATATGGGTGGTGACTAGCACAGCACCTTAGTATGTCAGGAAAGCTGCCAGGGTTGCCACAAAGATGAATGAATCACTTTGTTCAAAATCTGCCTATGTTTCTTTCTGGACAAAGCAGAACGGAACCAATGAAATGTACATGAAGCCAAAACAATATTATTAAACGGGATGGAAAATCAATAAACTAGAAACACGTTAAATGAGAAATAACATATAAACGAGGCCAGTGGTGTAACTAGGAATCACTGGGCCCCAGAAAAACTATACTGGGACTCCTATCTGTGCTTAAAGAACAAATTGTTTAATTCCTAACTAACAGGTGTCTGTGTTCTCTAGAACTGAAATTAACATCAGAGCAGAGATTTACTAGGACCAACAAAAGGAAAAGGTTATGCTAGAAAGCATTTTAAACACATGCAGTCTCTTCCATTGATAAGAACCAACAAAGTGTTACAATATCTATACCTCCGCTCTGGACCCCACACATACAAACAACACCTCTAGGGGAAAGGTGGAGAGGAGAAAGATGGCACTACAGGGGAATTTACTGTATGGCGCCATCTAGAACTTCAAATTAAAAACAAAAAACATTATTTCCAGATAATATTGTACTTTTAGATCAGATGATGTCCCAGACATGCTTAATATCTCTCAGTTAAAATAGGTCTAACTATAAACTTCACAGGGGTAAAAATAACTATTTGTCTTATAAGCATTCAAAGCTGGGTAGCTCCACATGAATGTTATTCCACATCTAGCACAAAATATATGCTTTACCCTCTGATGTTGCAGAGCATGATATTTTGCATTAAAGTTTAAATGTTAAAGCAGATTTTTTTTCTCAGTCCATGTTTCCAAACGCTGAGAAATGTGAGCCCTGTGGCAACTAAAAACTGGTATATACTGAAATAAATATTGGCTGAAGGTAGTTTCGCTCCAGGCCGCTCGCCTCTCCAAGTCCGCTAGTTAGTTTGCGCAGGGTGAGTATCCATGCGGTCCCAACGCCGCTAGTGCTGCAAAACAGGAAACGAAACTGCCGCACTTCTGGTAAACAACTTTATTTAACACATACAAAGAACAAGCAGCGTCATCCGATGCGTTTCGGGGACCACCCCCTTAATCATTGATGATTAAGGGCATTTTGTTTCCTGAAATAAATATTTGCACCATAATTATTATTGTGGATTTATATAGTGCCAACATCTTCCGTAGCGCTTTACTACTACATGTCTACACGCACATTTATTTGACATATACAACCTATCAGTATGTCTTTATAATTGTGGCGCAGACAAGAAATATTCTCTGTGTGTATGGGCCTTTAGTTCTGGATACATTTTGTTAGTAAGTTTAAACAGTCCTTTCCATTCTTTACTTAGCTTATTTGGCTCTTGGTGTCTAATTGGACCAGATTTTGTTTATCCTGTATCTGGAGATAACATTGGCACCAGAGATTTCCTGCTCTTTGTTTTAGGCTCTTGTAGAAAGAGAGAGGAAACGTGAGACAGGCAGAGTTTGTGCTGCATGTCAACTGTGCTAAGAAATTGCATTTTTGACTTATGGGGCCCATACATGCACCAATCCCAGTCGTACTATATTGGGAAAACCTGATACCGTAGCATCATCGGTTCGTGTATGGATTTTCATACGACCATCATTCCAAAAAAATTTTATCAGGCCAGAGGGAATATTTTTGTCACACGATCAATTGATCGTACGACAAGGATTTGTTAGTGTATGGGACCCTTTAATGCTTAGCAAAAAGAATCAATATGATTTATTAGTATGTGTGGGATATACTGTCGTTAAATCTTTTTACATTAAACCAGAACTTTTGGTTTAACGTGACTAAATGGGTTAAATGAGAGAATTTGGAATATTTTGGTGAAAAGCTATACCTTAGAGATAATTTATAGGCTTATTTTTAATCAGGTTCTGGTGTGAAAAGCTTACATTCTATACACTATCTTATCTTACATGCACAATTTATTAGTATGTCACAGTACCTGGAGAAGGTGCTGCAACACAGTGGCAAGCGCAGGATTTTTAAGGGGGGATTCCTAAATGGGTTACCACTGAACAAGCCCAGAAGGAGGTTCACGACCGAATACATTCATGTATTCTCTTATATATACTGTATGGATCATATAATTATTTTATATTTTATAATGGGAGCTGCAGTGGTATATATCCTTATAAAAATCACTCAGCTATGTCACTAAGTGACTCATTTTTTTATATTTCTTATATCCCACTACTCCTCCCATTCCAGTGTTCATGCCTGGACAATGACTCAGCGTTTTTTGCCATGTTTAACTTCACCAACAGAACCTGCTGGAGCTGCTTCTTGTCACTTCATAACCAATGTCTCTCTCCTCCTCCACAAAGATTTGTTTAACCGCATAGATGCTGGGACGTTCCTTTCTACTGGGTTTAAGTTACAGAAGGTAGCTTGGGGAATTTAAGGTGGAAATAGGGACAAGGCTAGAATTTAAAATGTGAATGGGGTGAATGAATCCGATACATATGTATTATAAGAAATAATGTGCCCCTTCACATTATAATATAAGGATATTACGCCACCTCGGAGTTCCCTGGCCTACGGCCTCCTTGGTGGGGTAATATCCTTATATTACACTGTAAGGGGCGCATTATCCCTTATATATTATCTACTTGCCAGGATTATCATCACTGTTAAGGTTCGAACACGCGCTGGATTTACGAGCGAGGAACGACCCCTGACGGCCGAGTGCTACACGCATCGAACGGTTGTTTCGGCTGAGACTCATCCGTGTGTATGCGTTTGGTCAGGGGTCGTTCATTGATCCACCTGGCGGATTTTGGGGCGGTGAATGCTGTTGGTAGCCCGTTTGCCTGGATCGTATGAATGGGTAATATGACATGCCGGTAGATCATCACCAATTGTGTGTTCCATAGGAGACATTTGCCATGGCTGACCACTCTAAAGCAGCGAACAGTCGGGTCAGAAAATTCATCTTTGTGTGCCCTGCCCAATGTTCTGTTTTACTGAGAAATCCACATTTGCTCTCCATTACCATTTACCAGCTTCTTTTACACTTATCATTCTTTTAAAGTCAGAGCTGTGACACTGATGGCAGATCTGATAGAATTTGCTGAATATTGTCAGTATCGGGACTTGTCGGGCAAGATTGTAAAATTTCCATTACCGTCTCTACAGAAGAGGACCATGTATGGAAACATTGAATTATTGTTCTGTATAAAGAATATAAGTAGCAATCATGTCTCTGTAAAAAAAATAAATATATATATATATATATAGCTATATTCAAAACTCGATTGCACTCCATCATATTGGTATACTTGCCTGGGTGCTGTCCCAATTGCATCAAAGTATCCACAGAAAAATAGAAGCACTCCAAGGTCTTCTAAGACCTTCCTCACCTAAGGAAGTGGGCACATTTGCAACCCTCCGAAACTTTGTGAACGTTATTAACCCTCCGAAACGTTGTGAACGTTATTATGTGAACGTTAATTTATGATCGGTGAATATATACGATAACGTAATGGTAGATTTACGATTCCCATAGAATACCTTTACTACCGCAAGGTTTTCTGCGCCCCAAAAGTTCGTTAATTAATGAACGCTCGGGATAAATGTATGCCCTCGCCCGTATCGCTACCTTGCAATACCGCAATATAAATATGCCCCTAAGCTTCCATCAGTTTAGTAGGTACAGTAAGTACTGTATCTTGCAATCACCTTAAAGGACAATTATACTCACCTTTTCCCCGATCCACTGCAGCATAGTACCCAGGGTGAGGACTTAGCGATTTTAGGTCCTCACCCTGGGTACTTTCCCTAACTCCTGCACTACTTACCGCAAATCTGCTTCGCCGATCCACACTGTTCCACCTCCTTCTACTGTCAGTGACAGTCGCGAGGCAGCCAATTGGAAGACACCCTCCTTGCAGAGCGTATCTTCCTATTGGCTGCCTCGCGTCTGTCACCAAAGCAGGAAGAGCGGAGGAATGGAGCAATCGGCGAAGCAGATTTGCGGTAAGTAGTGCAGGAGTTAGGGAAAGTACCCAGGGTGAGGACTTAGCGATTTTAGGTCCTCACCCTGGGTACTATACAGCTATGGAGGAAGAGGGAGCGAGGGTGAGGTGGTATAGTTGTCCTTTAAGCACTGCAGGGTTAATATTGATACAGATCTCTATGCTGCTGTTAATCACAGGACAAGACGGATACATTTTTGAAACATCCAAATGCTGCTTCTCACTCACAGCTCAATTGACAATGTAACACTATGTAACAGTCTATGGGCACCAGGAGAAGTGGAGCAGCAACTTTTTCCACTTCCAAAATGTCCTTTTTGTACACAGGATTGTGAGACAGGAAACTATACACAATTAACACTAGCTAATAGAAAACTTAGTAACCTTAGACTGCAGTATATATAGAGATTTCAAGTTACTAAACTGCAATGGTTCTGCAGGGAGGTTCACAGAACAGAAAAGGGTTTGGTGCAGTTATTTCGAGTGTCAGAATCAAAATTTATCAGCAAAATGTTGAAACTTTGGTTGTTGTGTGTTGAAATGTCATTGGTATTTTAGAAGTGGCCTTATTATAAAGGCATGGTATTACCGGTATTGTATTCTGTATTTTACAGTGCCATCTTTATTTTGCACCACCGTCAGTATTTTACGATGCAGTTACAAAATATGCTTGGTGGTATTTTGTTATCGTATGGTGTTGGCCATAGCAAACCACAGTGGTCTTTGACGACCATGGCAGACTGGCAGATTTTTATGGATGGCAACGGAAATTTGCAACCGCCCATACATTACAGACTTTTTTGATACGGCAAGATTATAAATATGCTCCCAGTTCGTTTTAAAATCTGGCACAAACCTATTATAAATAGCATCTAGAAACCTTCTAGAGAGATCTCAAAGTGATACCAAAATAAAATATGCAGCAAACACCTAATGCCTTAGGTGATTTTATATGTGATTTAGTTCTGTACTTTCGAATATATATATAATATATCCGAATGAGAAAAGCCTAAGGTGTTTGGCTAAGTTCCAATTATAATTCCCACTCTTAACTTGAAACCCAGCAACCCCGAGAGCTAGAAGCTGTAGTAGAGTGGTTGGTGTTGTACTACAAAAACTGCTACAACTTCAAATCCTATAAGTTCTTTTATATTCAGTTGTTATATTGACTATTTAATATATATAAAAATAACACATTCACCATTTTTACTATGTAACTTGCAAGCTATGTAACTTTTTGTTCCATGTTACAAGTGTTTCTGCTATGTAGTGATTATTTTGGTATGAGTACATATGCAATGATACATAGAACTAGTAAGATTTTGAATTTAGTAAAACAGGAAAAACAGAAACATGTTACATGGTTTGGTGAAAGTGAATAACCTATGTACTAGCCGTGCAGCCTGTTGAATATACCTTAAGTGTTTTGCAGGGCACACGATGCAAAACCCTTACGTGATTTTTGTTGCTACCCCGCAGTTCTGTCATGGAATGTACTGTGGTGGAGTGTTTTCACTTATTTAGTGATATGTGTTTTTAGTTTGTGTTCCTGGGTAATCCTAATGGGAGGGGGTTCTGGGCTGTGGTAATCCCATTTGGCTTATCTTTAATCTAAATAATGAACCATATAAGCGCGTTGTTCTATACAGTTAGCGTGACTTAAATTCCTTCATTGCAAATTTGTGGCAATGTGAAAATTCACCATGCAGCCGATGCAAGCAATCATAACGCCACTTTGCGATGCACCATGAGTCGTTTAGAGAGCTGTCTTAATGTCTCTCACTTTTCAGATCCAACTGTATGTAATAAGTGTATATAACATAATAAATTACAGAAAGATTCTTGTTTATATATCTTGAGCCAGAAGTGTGTGGGTACACACTTCCCGATAAAGGGCCATTCATGTGTGTAGACCTATACTTGTACTTCCATATGTCAAAGATTACAGACAGAATCTTGCAAATTACAGTATGTACCCACCTTTAGGTTTGTAGGGGTCCTTGGAATTTTTTTTTTTTTAAAGCCAATGGTTAAATGTTTAGAGTCTTGGGCAATTGTCCCAAATTCCACCTTAATGTATCCCTGTTCAAAACATATGCTATTTGAGAGTCATCCCTGTGTTTAAAGAACACTAACAAGTTTATTTAGAAAGGCTGGTCAAGTTTACTGGGACAGGTAGATAATGTTCATTGGCTTATTGACCAGTTAGCCAGATGGAGAGAAATGTTCTTCTGGGAACTTTCCAGATGGGTTTATATGGAGTGCCACGTTGTTTTCCTAAAGTTTGGTTTGGAGCAATTTAAAAATGCTTGCATCTTGGACAGGGTTGCATTTTCAAAAAGTAATGCATAGTAACATAGACGCCACTAGCCATTTAATATCATGATTTCTGTGGTTTTGTTTGAGAAAAAAGAATTGAATGAGAACCTAAATAGCATGTTACATTTCCATAGCAGTCTCATGTGGAGGGATGTATCTACTGTAAATGTCTCCAAACGTTCCTAATTAAATCATTTCTCTAATTTGAGAGTTGTTTCTTGTGTGATCATTTAGAAGTGTTTATTTTTCAGTGTTTCACATGTGTCTGGGAATAATAAAAAATGTGTGTTCAAGGGCTGTAAAGAGTTAGCAAGATGTCCTGTCAGTGACACTGTTAATCTAGGTGGGATGAAGGACTGATTGTTAAACCTCAGGGTTGAGGAGTGGTTAATCTATGTGGAGAAACAAGACAGTTTACTGTACTTGGGGAAAAGAGCAAGGTCAACTTACCATTCGCTAATATTTCACAAGTAAATTACTTTCGTCTCCACAACACTGGTGTGTTTACCAACAATCATTTTCGGAAAAGCCCATCCAGTGATTTTCACTATAGAATTGTGCCTATTGGCCCAAGATAACAGCCAGTGTGCTGTCCATCCACTTATTGGTTTAAAATTTGTTCTTTGATACACAGATTTCTTAATTTACATGAATGGTTTGTTAAAGGGCTGTCCACCCCCAAAACATAACCCCCCCCCCGCTACTGGCCCCATTGCGTAGTGTAGTTTAATCCTTACCTTACATCCCAGGCCCATCTGGTTTCTTCTGCTATCCCCCCCTAAAGTCCCAAAAATGCCCACCAGGAGTACTGCAGAGTCCATATAGGACTCTGCCTCCTGTCTCCCCTCCGGAGAAGTTTGGCATGCACACTGCAGCCCTCTCCCCCTCCCTTCCCCTCCCTCTCCCTCCCGATAGTATCCCCTCCCCCTAGCGTAAAATCCTTTGATATAATATTCCCCTGTCCCCCCAGCCCCAACCCTATATTTTTATTATCAGAAAGTGCCCCTAACATTACTTACCTTCCCTCTTTCTTTTGCTGCTCAGCCAATCACAGACGCGACTGCCGGTCCCACCCCTCTGCTTGCATTTTCTTGGCAAGCAGAGGGCCTGGCAGTGCAGCGGAGGAAAGAGGGAAGGTAAGTAATTTTGGGGCACTTTATAAAAATATAGCGGTTGGCTGGGGGAACAGGGGGAATATTATATCAAATTTTTTTAGAAGGGTGGACATGCCCTTTAAATTTATGTCTTGTAGGGGAAATCCCCAAATTATTTTAAGTTTACATACTTACATGTTTCACTATTTGTCCCCTTCATCCCTGTCCATTAGACAACTTTGTATACTAATTTTTTTTAAATTATTTGCATTACATCTTTTTTGAAATTGTTATCCAGATAAAATAGCCTAATATGGCATTGCTTTTCTTCTTTTGGCAGGTACATGTACCTTTCTCTTATGAGGTTAACAACATGTCTTCCAAGATGTCTCCACTTCATCTTCTAGTGGGGATCAAAAATTGCTCGCTATAGATGAACGTCACCAGGTTTTACAAGGTTTGTTATTCTATTTTGGGATATTATTCACCAGGCAAATAGGGCAACTAGGCCAACCGAAAGTTAGTTTTGCCAACAAAGCTTCCACACACAGCATTATTGTCATGTGTTTGGGGGTTGGCACCTGCGAACGCACAGGTGTAAAGGTGAACTTTGGTCTCCAAACAAGTTGAGTTTAAATGAAAGGCCGTTTCCTACCTTTAAAACGAGCCATCAACCACCTCTCTACATGCTCCACAGCCCAAGATATAAAGAAATGACTGACCAGAAGTTAATAGGTGGGAGGCGGACATGTGACATTCCTAAGGCTTCTCCTGTACAGTGCCGCCGGCGAGCACAGCCTCAGACTCCCTCAGTGTGTGAGGGAGACAGGAAGTCTCTCCTCCTCTCTGCTGTGTGAAGGACCTGCAGCTGCAGAGAAGGTAAGGGAATCTACAGCCCTTCTCTCTACTATGTGAAAACAACCTTTTCAGGCAGAAAAGGCTGTTTCCGGGGGGGGTGTCAGAGTGGCCTAAGCACCTGTGAGGGGGGGGCTTAGGCACCCATGAGTGGGCAGGGCTTAGGACCCCCCGTGAGTGGGCAGGGCTTAGCCCCCGCGAGTGGGCAAGTCACATGGGGCTGTTTAGGGAACGGGCCAAGATGGCCTGCATCTGGAGGGACCATGGGGTCCATATGGAAGGGACCAGGGGGGCTGCAAAGGGGAGGAGACACAGGGCAGATTACTGACAGGTTTCAGAGCAGGAAGTGCAGGGGACCTGGTGATGCTGTCATATCCACACCAAAAATATAAATATCTTCAAAACTATGTAAATAAACAATGAAATAAATTGCAAATATTCTCAGGAGAGCAATTCCTATCAATTTGCCTAATGTCATTTTTGGACCACAGTTCCCCTTTAAAGGTAAATTTTACATGACAGCATCCATTGTAAGCCCTTGTACCCATGTTAGATTATTGTTGGCCAAGGCAATCTTTCATTCACACAGCAGGATCACTGCACTCCCTGCTTCCTGCTCTGAACCCATGTGAAGACACTCTGCCCTATGTCTCCTCCTCCCTTACAGCCCCCCAGGTCCCTTCCACTCATGGGCCCCATGGCCCCTCCTTTACAGGCCCCCCTTGGCCCCTTCCCTTACAGACCAATTTGGCCCCGCCCCCCATGGGTGCATTGGCCCCGCCCACCGTGGGTGCATTGGTCCCGCATGAGCACTCTGCCTGAAAAGGCTGTTTTCACATAGTGGGAGGTTAGGGCTATAGATTCCCTTGCCTTCTCTGTGGAGATCTTCACAAGTAGGGGGAGAGACTCCTGCTCCTACAACACTGAAGTCTGAGGGCCGTTCACACTAGAAACTGACAGAAATACACACATGTTGTTTCTGTCGTTGTTTATCCATTTTTTTCATCCATTTGTATCCATTTTTTAACAATGTGTATTCCATAGATCTCTATAGAAAATGCATGAAAAAACGGACAGAAATGCGGCAGGCAGTGCTTTTTTTAAAAGGACTGGAACGGAACGATTATAACGCAGCGTGTGAACGATATTATGAAATCCTGTGGGGTTTTACTGTCTGTCCATTTTTTTAAATGCACCTGCGTTTGAAAAACGGATACAAACTGATGTAGTGTGAACGAGCCCCAGGTGCTCCCTGCAGGGGGGTGTAGAAGAAGCCTTTGGAATGTCACATGTCACCTCCAACCCATTAACTTTCTGGTATGTAATATCTTTATATCTTGGGCTGTGGAGCACGTAGAAAGGTGATTGATGGCTTTTTTTTAAAGGTAGGAAACTGGTCTTTCATTTCTTGTATGGAGACCACAGTTCCCTTTTAATTCCAAATGGGTGCCATCTTAAACATACATATTATAAAAAAAATGGATCATCAATTATCTTGTGGCTATTCTTAGGCAGACTACTTCTTTTGACTGGGGGACACAGTTTGTTTTGGTTTTGTACTCCTGTAAGAAATGTTACACGCTATTGTAGCCAATATTTTATTCTATTACCTATGCTAATTACTTACTGTTAAATTGCCTGATAATACTTATTGTTAATACCTATTGGAAATGTTCAGATATCATGTTTGCCTTGCCTCATCTGTTTTTACCGCCAGCAGCAAGATAATATAAATTTGGTGGTTTCCCTGTGCTGTGCTGCGTGTATCTAGACTACAGTGAACAGGAATAAGGTGTGGTCTCTGACTTGTTCACACTTGTAAATTGTATATTGGAAAATATAAATCTGTAAATATCACCACAGTTTCTGCAAATCTCAGACTGTAATATACTATGGTTATGGTTTGTTTGCACTTATATTATTTTAATGGCTTGTATCTGTTGGCATGGCTGGTTACATGGTTGCTGTGGCAAAAAAAATAACTATGCTAGACAATCCAATTGAGCAATAGCAAAACTTGATTTAACACCCTCTCCGCAAATCCAGGGTTTTACCTTGCATTTTTTAAACTATGTATTGTTTGCCTTTATTGTTTCTTTAATCTATTTTTTTTAAATCTACCTTGTCAATCTGCTATGTAATCCAGGGACAATTTGTTGATGTTGGGCCTTGCAATACAGCATATCACAGCCAGGTGTTAAGGACTTTCTGAATGCAAGGCGTGATTGCATGTGGCTAAGAGTTGCTATAGAAACAGCCCAGGGTAAGGTGTCAAAACAGCATTGTACATGGCAGACAGTTGGTGTAGAACCCCCACGACCTCTATTCAGGCTTGGTTTCTTATTTTCACATAAATGGCCCCTTGACACCTCTCTTGAACCAGTCATGTTCCTTTGCCATATGTTTACATTACAATCTTCAAAGGTAAGTCCTTTTTCCTTAAGATCGGTACACGGCTGAGTCCTGACCTGAGGAATTGGATCTTCTGTGCTGGGATATACGTTGGTGCAGTTGCTGTTTTGTCTCCCCCACATACAAATCAGCACCCTTACGCGCTGCACTGCGTATATTATGTCGCTTTTCTTGTGTTTCGGTATTGGGTCTTTTGATGTACGAATTGCTGCCTCAGTGTGTTGGTTGGTTTAAAGCAGACAGGGATTCTTGTACAAGTCATTCTGAATTGAGAAAGCCAGTCGATGACAGGAAACATCTTCAAGAACTAAACTTTATGTCCTTTGAGCTAACTGAATAGAACAGGTATGTATTTGTAATATACAGCAATGAATATGATAACTTTTCAAATTCTGAAATTGAACGCAGCCCAATTTTTTTGTAGGTGTCTTAATATTAAAATAAACTTATTATTGTACTGTCTGCATATGACCCAATATACTATACTACCTGCAGTCCAGTCATACACATTTGTTTACCTGAACCCATTCTGCAAAACAAGTAACCTTGGGTACCTCTCTGAATTTATTATAGTTTATTAAGTATAAAGATTTGTACTTCTGTTAGATAATCGCACAACGACATATTGCATGATTATTGTGCAAAAAGTTAAGTACAACCCCGTCAACAATCCACGATTTCTCAGTGTTTTTGAATGACCGTCTGGGCAGATTCTTTCTACCGATTATTATATGTGTCTACATATCGTTAGTGACATATAATGGAAAGAAACGTGCTTGTGCAGCTTACGAGAACACGTGATATTACGAATGTCTTGTTTGAGTACAGGTGTCATTGGTGGAAACCAGTGTAACGGCCCCTTTACAGAGCGTCGCCTGTCACATTGTGCAACAAATATCTAACGCGTGTATGAAGCTAAAGGGCATGTATAGTGAAAAACACAATTGCGCCATTGCAAATTAAATTCATGTACTCCGTGCCTGTCTTTCTCTACCTCTGTCAGTGACTCTTAACTCTGCTGCCCGACAAGCTTCTCACGTGCAGCTGATTAAAGGTGAAAACACTCCGCACAGGGCCATAGAAAGCAACTGTCTGAGACACGTAAGAGAAGAGAACGTAGTACTGTTCATACGATCTCTCTTTGTGACCCTCATCATCAGAAGCTATCAGAGGGGGGTCAGTGCAGCCTTTCTCTGCAGTCAAAGCTACATCATCCCCTGCAATGCTCTTATCTCTATGCTTGTTACAAAGCAGAGGAGGTAGGGACTTGAGCAGGGAAGAGTGACCTCACAGGAATGCAATCACGTATTCTTCTAATTTGTGTATCTTAGGACACAAAGAGAAACTAAAGAAAATACAGACACTGGGGGTTGGGGAGAATTATAGAACACATGGAAGGAAAGAAAAATAGTTTATTTTCCAACTATAGATGCCTATTAAAGGTTCTATTCAAGATCTTATCACAGTTTTCAGTTTCATATGATCTTAATCATTTTGTATTTGCCTATTTACCCTACTTTTCTGTAAGGGATAATGATAAAATAACAATATCATTATCTAATGCTTCCTATTTGATCAGTGGCCTATTTATATTAATGGCAGCATGCCATATGGGTGTGACTAGCACAGCACCTTAGTATGTCAGGAAAGCTGCCAGGGTTGCCACAAAGATGAATGAATCACTTTGTTCAAAATCTGCCTATGTTTCTTTCTGGACAAAGCAGAACAAAACCATGAAATGTACATGAAGCCAAAACATATTATTAAACGGGATGAAAAATCAATAAACTAGAAACACGTTAAATGAGAAATAACATATAAACGAGGCCAGTGGTGTAACTAGGACTACTGGACCCCAGAAAAACTATACGGACTCCTATCTGTGCTTAAAGAACAAATTGTTTATTCCTAACTAACAGGTGTCTGTGTTCTCTAGAACTGAAATTAACATCAGAGCAGAGATTTACTAGGACCAACAAAAGGAAAAGGTTATGCTAGAAAGCATTTTAAACACATGCATCTCTTCCATTGATAAGAACCAACAAGTGTTACATATCTATACCTCCGCTCTGGACCCCACACATACAAACACACCTCTAGGGGAAAGGTGGAGAGGAGAAAGATGGCACTACAGGGAATTTACTGTATGGCGCCATCTAGAACTTCAAATTAAACAAAAAACATTATTCCGATAATATTGTACTTTTAGATCAGATGATGTCCCAGACATGCTTATATCTCTCAGTTAAAATAGGTCTAACTATAAACTTCACAGGGGTAAAATAACTATTTGTCTTATAAGCATTCAAAGCTGGGTAGCTCCACATGAAGGTTATTCCACATCAGCACAAAATATATGCTTTACCCTCTGATGTTGCAGAGCATGATATTTTGCATTAAAGTTTAAATGTTAAAGCAGATTTTTTTTCTCAGTCCATGTTTCCAAACGCTGAGAATGTGAGCCCTGTGGCAACTAAAAACGGGTATATACTGAAATAATATTGGCTGAAGGTAGTTTCGCTCCAGGCCGCTCGCCTCTCCAAGTCCGCTAGTTAGTTTGCGCAGGGTGAGTATCCATGCGGTCCCAACGCCGCTAGTGCTGCAAAACAGGAAACGAAACTGCCCACTTCTGGTAAACAACTTTATTTAACACATACAAAAACAAGCAGCGTCATCCGATGCGTTTCGGGACCACCCCCTTAATCATTGATGATTAAGGCATTTTGTTTCCTGAAATAAATATTTGCACCATAATTTATTATGTGGATTTATATAGTGCCAACATCTTCCGTAGCGCTTTAACTACATGTCTACACGCACATTTTTGACATATACAACCTATCAGTATGTCTTTATATGTGGGCGCAGACAAGAAATATTCTCTGTGTGTATGGGCCTTTAGTTCTGGATACATTTGTTAGTAAGTTTAAACAGTCCTTTCCATTCTTTACTTAGCTTTTTGGCTCTTGGTGTCTAATTGGACCAGATTTTGTTTATCCTGTATCTGGAGATAACATTGGCACCAGAGATTTCCTGCTCTTTGTTTTAGGCTCTTGTAGAAAAGAGAGGAAACGTGAGACGCAGAGTTTGTGCTGCATGTCAACTGTGCTAAGAAATTGCATTTTTGACTTAGGGCCCATACATGCACCAATCCCAGTCGTACTATATTGGGAAAACCTGATACCGTAGCATCATCGTTCTTGTATGGATTTCATACGACCATCATTCCAAAAAAATGTTATCGGCCAGAGGGAATATTTTTGTCACACCGATCAATTGATCGTACGACAAGGATTTGTTAGTGTATGGGACCCTTTAATGCTTAGCAAAAAGAATCAATATATTTATTAGTATGTGTGGGATATACGTCGTTAAATTTTTTACATTAAACCAGAACTTTTGGTTTAACGTGACTAAATGGGTTAAATGAGAGAATTTGGAATATTTTGGTGAAAAACCTTAGAGATAATTTATAGGCTTATTTTTAATCAGGTTTTGGTGTGAAAAGCTTACATTCTATACACTATCTTATCTTACATGCACAATTTATAGTATGTCACAGTACCTGGAGAAGGTGCGCAACAACAGTGGCAAGCGCAGGATTTTTAAGGGGGGATTCCTAAATGGGTTACCACTGAACAAGCCCAGAAGGAGGTTCACGACCAATACATTCATGTATTCTCTTATATATACTGTATGGATACATATAATTATTTTATATTTTATAATGGGACTGCGTGGTATATATCCTTATAAAAACTACTCAGCTATGTCACTAGTGACCTCATTTTTTTATATTTTCTTATATCCCACTACTCCTCCCATTCCAGTGTTCATGCCTGGACATGACTCAGCGTTTTTTGCATGTTTACTTCACCAACAGAACCTGCTGGAGCTGCTCTTGTCACTTCATAACCAATGTCTCTCTCCTCCTCCACAAAGATTTTGTTTAACGCATAGATGCTGGGACGTTCCTTTCTACTGGGTTTAAGTTACAGAAGGTAGCTTGGGGAATTTAAGGTGGAATAGGGACAAGGCTAGAATTTAAAATGTGAATGGGTTGAATGAATCCGATACATATGTATTATAAGAAATATA
The DNA here is from genome assembly GCA_019447015.1 of Hymenochirus boettgeri. Taxonomy (NCBI): domain Eukaryota; kingdom Metazoa; phylum Chordata; class Amphibia; order Anura; family Pipidae; genus Hymenochirus; species Hymenochirus boettgeri. Next base: position 263,240,323 of record CM033476.1, on the reverse strand, counting down.
TGTGCCCCTTCACATTATAAATAAGGATATTACGCCACCTCGGAGTTCCCTGGCCTACGGCCTCCTTGTGGGGTAATATCTTATATTACACTGTAAGGGGCGCATTATCCCTTATATATTATCTACTTGCCAGGATTATCATCACTGTTAAGGTTCGAACACGCGCTGGATTTACGAGCGAGGAACGACCCCTGACGGCCGAGTGCTACACCATCGAACGGTTGTTTCGGCTGAGACTCATCCGTGTGTATGCGTTGGTCAGGGTCGTTCATTGATCCACCTGGCGGATTTTGGGGCGGTGATGTGCTGTGTAGCCCGTTTGCCTGGATCGTATGAAGGGTAATATGACATGCCGGTAGATCATCACCAATTGTGTGTTCCATAGGAGACATTTGCCATGGCTGACCACTCTAAAGCAGCGAACAGTCGGTCAGAAAATTCATCTTTGTGTGCCCTGCCCAATGTTCTGTTTTACTGAGAAATCCACATTGCTCTCCATTACCATTTACCAGCTTCTTTTACCTTATCATTCTTTTAAAGTCAGAGCTGTGACACTGATGGCAGATCTGATAGAATTTGCTGAATATTGTCAGTATCGGGACTGTCGGGCAAGATTGTAAAATTTCCATTACCGTCTCTACAGAAGAGGACCATGTATGAAACTGAATTATTGTTCTGTATAAAGAATATAAGTACAATCATGTCTCTGTAAAAAAAAAAAAAAAATATATATATATATAGCTATATTCAAAACTCGATTGCACTCCATCATATTGGTATACTTGCCTGGGTGCTGTCCCAATTGCATCAAATTACCACGAAAATAGAAGCACTCCGGTCTTCTAAGACCTTGGAGTGCTTCTTTTTTCTGTGGATACTTTTATATATTATATTATATATATATATATATATATATATTATAATATTATATATATATATATATAAAATGCAATGTTGACAGTCGCTATAAAACCACCTCCAGGATTTCCTAATGTCCCATTCTGCTCACTAAGGGCCATATTCATAACGTAATCAGGATCCTCTGCACTCGTCCAAGCGTGGGGTGCTCACTCCTCAAAATAATCCAACCCTTGATGGATAATATTCACAGGAACAACAAATGGCAAGGGTGGCACTCCAAATAGTAATCTTATTAATATAGACCACACAGCATCTCACACCGTTTCGGGGGGTTGCAAATGTGCCCCCTTCCCACCTGAGGAGTGGCACATTTGCAACCCTCCGAAACTTTGTGAACGTTATTACCCCCTCCGAAACATTGTGAACGTTATTATTTTAACGTTAATTTATGATCGGTGAATATATACGATAACGTAATGGTAGAGTTACGATTCCCATAGAATACCTTTACTACCGCAAGGTTTTCTGCGCCCCAAAAGTTTGTTAATTAATGAACGCTCGGGATAAATGTATGCCCTCGCCCGTATCGCTACCTTGCAATACCGCAATATAAATATGCCCCTAAGCTTCCATCAGTTTAGTAGGTACAGTAAGTACCTTTTCCCCGATCCACTGCAGCATAGTACCCAGGGTGAGGACCTAAAATCGCTAAGTCCTAACCCTGGGTACTTTCCCTAACTCCTGCACTACTTACCGCAAATCTGCTTCGCCGATCCACACTGTTCCACCTCTCTTCTACTGTCAGTGACAGTCGCGAGGCAGCCAATTGGAAGACACCCTCCTTGCAGAGCGTATCTTCCTATTGGCTGCCTCGCGATCTGTCACCAAAGCAGGAAGAGCGGAGGAATGGAGCAATCGGCGAAGCAGATTTGCGGTAAGTAGTGCAGGAGTTAGGGAAAGTACCCAGGGTGAGGACTTAGCGATTTTAGGTCCTCACCCTGGGTACTATACAGCTATGGAGGAAGAGGAGCGAGGGTGAGGTGAGTATAGTTGTCCTTTAAGCAGCTGCAGGGTTAATATTGATACAGATCTCTATGCTGCTGTTAATCACAGGACAGACTGGATACATTTTTGAAACATCCAAATGCTGCTTCTCACTCACAGCTCAATTGACAATGTAACAATCTATGTAACAGTCTATGGGCACCAGGAGAAGTGGAGCAGCAGACTGCACTGAGCAGGCAGAAAAGGGGGAATCCAGGCACCAGTAATCCCCCCCCCCAAACACGCCCCTGCAACTGTCTGTTAAGGCCATGCCGGCGATGTCAAGGCCAAAGCATTGCCATGGCTGTACTTCTTGTCTACTTTATGGCTGCACAAGCTCACATAGAGTTTACAAAGCTGTAAAGGAGACAGCAGAGAGCAGCAAGGGATCAGAGCATTTCAACATAGCTAGACTCGAGATTGCCAGGAAAAAGGTATATTGAAAACTGCTCATTAAATGCTTTATCCCCTCCACCATCTTTCTCCTTTGCCAGATTTTACCTCTTTTCAGTGGCATAACTAGGAATCATTGGGCCCCCTAGCATGGGGCCCCATCCGTGCTTTATCCACATTGGTTTTCTGGGAAGAGGCTATATCTGCCATAAGAAAATAAGAAGTTGGGGCCCCCTTGGCTCCTGGGCACCCCTGCAGTTGCTCCCCTGTAGTTATGCCCCTGCCTCTTTTGGCCCCTCTAGGCAGTACTCGGCAGTGAGAAAACAAATTAGCATTCACTTGGAAGAATGGAGAGGGATGGTGGCTACATTTCTAAAAACAAGAAAACCTACATTATTATGTGTAAATGCTCCACAATTCTGCTAATTTCAAACAAAACGCTCTGCTAACTATCAGGGATTATATGATTATTTATATTTATATGCAAATGAAAATGCAGTATTCCATGTATTTTTTGCATCTTTTCTGAAAGCAAAAGTGTTTTTTTATTCCTAAGATCCTGGAGTTAATGGAGTCTAAAAGCAGATAAGTAGCACATGAGCTTATTTTATATTTAATAGGAAACAGTGACAGGAGATAAGGCAGTCCAGTGGTGACATCAGCTTCCCTTTCATTATTTTTGGAACAATAAACATATTAATAAAAATACATTAGAGAAGAATAAAGGTTCGCATGCACGATGTGCGCCCAAGCCACGACCCCCGACACTGACCGCTACCCACGCTGAAAGGCCGTTTCGGCTGAGAATCGTCCGTATGTATGTGTTCAGACAGCGGCCATTTGTCGATCAACGAACGACCCCCGACCGAACGCATACACATGGAGGATTCTCGGCCGAATTGTTGTGGAAAGCGGTCGGTGTCAGGGGTCGTGGCTCGGTGCGCACATTGTGCGTGTGTACGAGCCTTGAGATGCCAATTCTGGGTGCTAGATCCTTTCTAGTATCGTGTTAAACCAAGGAAAACTAGGCTAGGTACACACATGCAGATATTTCTAATGACTGTGGCAAAAGTTGCAACGTTAGAAAAAATGCCACAGGTGAACAGCCAAAATATCCGTTGGCCCGGGAATATGGACCTGTGGAAGCGAAATGCAGTTTCCATTCTTGTAAAACTCTTTCTTGGATATAGTAATACATTTTGTGGGAACATGAATGGCTGATTTAATGCGTTAAGACGGACACATTTAAACATTTTACATACATAAATTCTTTTGTTTCTGCTAATGTTTGGCAGAAATTGCTTTAAACTAGAGAACCAAAAATGCTAAGAAACAATAAGCCTAAATCCTCCTTCACATGTCTAATACTGTGTCTGTTTCATTGTGCGAAACCTATGCTTAGAGCCCCCTTAAATGAGAACTAAATCCAAAAATGTAAAATTGGAGAAAGATAAGGCAGCAGGTATGGGAGCAATGTGAAGATTCTCCTTCCCCACCCCCCCCTCATGGCTGCACATCCTTGTTTCAGTGGCCGAGTAGAAGGAGCACACATCTATAAAGTGAACGGCACAATCTAGCCAGTGAGCGTGCTTTCTGGCAAATGTGGACAGGGCCTCGCAGGATGGAGTGTGGTGAGTGGAGGGGGCAGAGGTAGAGAATGGATGGGGTGGAGGCAGGGAGTGGGCAGGTCAAAGGCAAATTAGGGTCATTCTGGGAGGCAGAGCTTTCAAGTTCGTACCTTGGACTGGATTTCAGGGGGAGTTTGGGGAGGTCTCGGGAGACCACCCCAAAATCTCAGAGACTCGTAGAACGACCAGGAGACTGTGGCCTTCCTTTCCCCCCTGTCTCCTACATCTAAGCCAAACTCACACCTGCATATAAAAATACTATACCCACATGAGCACCCACATGGGCAATGCCTGGTACAACTGCTAGTGTAGTATACAAACAACTATACAAAAACCATCTGTAAACAACTTCATATATTTATTAAAATAGCAAACATAGAACATTTTAGGGAGTGTCATATTCCTGTTGAAGGCGTGGGGTATATATGTTATTGCAAAATTTTATTGCTCCCACAGTTTTACACTTAGCCAATGGGAAGATGCTCCCTGCAAGAAGTGGATCTTCCCATTGGCCAGTCTGGGAACAGACCCAAACTGTGAGAGGGGTGGGGACAGACTAGAAGAATGAGCCAAACCCTTGAAACTATTAGGGAGCAAGGGTTGTTTAGGGCAGTATAGTTGCCCTCCCCAAATAGTATCCTGGGTCCTGTTTTGCTGCCTTATTTTATCCCATATGGTAATATTTGGGGTTTAGTTCCCCTTTATGATAGCCATATATGAGTCAACTTATGTTACTTTGTTATCGATGCGTTTGATAAAACTATTTTTATTTATGTTGGTCAAAACTTAATTGATTATAAAACAATGCATGGAAATCAATCTATGGTAGACAGTGTATTTATTATCAAGAAGGCAAAATGCATAAATTTATTCCAAAACAGTCTGACCTGATACATTTTATACTCAATATCTATTACTTTGGTTCATCAAATTGGGAAAAATCCATTTGATTGAATCAGTTGGATATATTGATTGGTTGATGAAACTGCATGGAGGAGTCAGCTTGCTCTGGCAGAATGTAGGCAGTATTATCCAAATTATCCAAATGTGATGCATTTGCTAAAAAAAATGCAGTTGGGGCTTGTTTTAAGGGTGGATATGCCCTTTAATGGAGCTTTGACTCACATTGTAGAAATTATTGTAAATAATTGGAATCTCTGGAAGGTATTTTACTAAGAAAAAAACAGAAAACTAGATTCCATTTATGCAGACATCCCACCCTGCCATTTGAAGCTTCCTGGCATGGTGGGGGAAGGGGGTGTTACAGGCAGTGTGGCATTTGTGATATCACTTAGGGGTAAAAAGAGGCGGAGTAAGCTGCTCAGGGGGTGGGGGGAGGCGGGAATAGTGGCATTCCGGGGCATGGTAGGGGAGGAGATTAGATACTCCTCTTGTCGCTTTAGTCTGGGGTAGTATTGTGGAAGTGCGAGAGACCACCCCAGAATGCGGGAGAATCCAGTCGTGGGAGGGGTGGGATGCCTGATTTATGTTCTTTTTATACAATATTGAGTCATTTAATCAGGTGGTGATAATCATCTTTGAAACCTTTATATTGAAATGTTATATGCAGCAATTTGTGTTTTCAATAGCTAATCCCATCTAGTAACAATCTCCGGACTGCAGGTCTTTGTTTCTTATTGTAGCCAATCTTTTTGCATGATATATCTGCTGTATTCCGTTAGATCAACTGGACTTAAAGTTTAGTTCTTGGAGACGTTTCGCTAGTCATCCGACTGGCTTTCTCAATTCAGAATGACTTTTACAGAATCTGTTGGCAATAAGTACCCTGAAAAGTCCCAATTAACATATCACAGCCAAGTGTTAAGGACCTTCTGAATGCAAGGTGTGGATGCATTGAGGCTAAGGGCTAGGTCCCACTATGTGCATTGTGTTTTGCTGTCCGTTTTGAGTGCGTGTAGGACAATGCATTTGTCTGCTTGTGTCCGTGTTTCCAGTCCATTTGCGTGTAAGCGCAGTTTTTGGAAAATCAACAGGAAACACTGGAGAAAACGCAAAAAAAGCAAAAAATAAGTTTGTCCGCACGTGTCTGCATTTTTTTTTGCATTCCCATAGACTTATTAAAGTACGGTTTTGACATACACGGATCAAAAGTCGTGCATGCATGCAGATAAAAAATGGACTGAATAGATTCAGAACACAAATTATACAGTGGGAACTGATTCTCGTGAATTTCTATTATATTTTAAAATACATTGCCCAACGCACGCAAAATGGAAAACAGATTGCAATGCGCATAGGGGGACCAAGCCCTTTGGGGTGTTATCGAAACTGTCTAGGGTAAGGTGTCAAAACAGCATTGTACATGGCAGACAGTTGGTGTTGAACCCCCTCACTTCTATTAAGGCTTGGTTTCTTCATTTTCACATATGGCCTCCTTGACACTTCTCTTGAACCTGTCCTGTTCCTTTGCCAAGATGTTGATATTACAATGTCCTTTTTCCTTAAGATGCAGATACATGGCTGAGTCCTGACCTGAGGAATTGGCTCTTCTTTATTGGGCTATACGTTGGTGCAGTTGCTGTTTGGTCTCCCCCACATACAAATCAGAGCAGTCTTCACTGCACTGCATATATGATGTCGCTTTCCTTGTCTTTCGGTATTGGGTCTTTTGGATGTACCGATTGCTGCCTCAGTGTGTTGTTTGGTTTAAATCAGGGATACAGTGTTTTTTTGAAAATTCTTCTTAAATTCTTAGGGGAAAGAACATGGTCATCCCATATGTAGCAGGGATCTCTGTCTTGCTTCCCCCCTTCACTGTTGGTATTTGTGTTCTTCTCTTTCCTTCTTCTTCTTTTGACAAAGGCCCAATGAGGATATCCACAAGTTTTAGGAGTCCTAAAACTTGGTCTAGCCGTTTTCTCACCATATCAACAGCCTGCTTGGTGGGTAAACGGATGAGGAGAGATGTTACATCATAGGACACCATAGTTTCATCTGCATTTTGCATTCAGAAGGTCCCTAACACCTGGTTGTTATATGTTAATTGGGACTTTTAAGGGTACTTATTGCCAACAGTTTCTTGTACAAGTCATTCTGAATTGAGAAAGCCAGTCGGATGATTTGTGAAACGTCTTCACTCCTAGTTAGTATGCCTGTCTCCTCTCTATGTCTCCACCCCCTCCCAAAACTGAGGCACAAATGGAGTGTGGAGCATGTGCAGTGGAGGTGATCTGTGCCTCACTACAACCAATAGCATTCACCCAGTGATTTTGTGTTATAGTGAAAGTAAAACTGCTTGAATCAAGTAAGATTTTATTTTAGCTGTAGGAGTTTGAAGGTGTGTGTGTGTGTGAGGGGTGGGGGGGCTTTGTAATTGATTTCTTTAGGTACAGTGCTACATTGAGACTCAAATAACACAGATAGCAGCTAACTGCAGGATTGGGTCTGCACAAAAAGAGCACAGAGAAACAGATAATGCTTATTCCCCTTCCTGATCTTAATGCTGAATCAATTAGCCATGCAGTTACAGAGAAATAAGCTTTACTTTTACAGAGTGGATAGTGTCTACATGTAGTGTGCCTGGGGGAGGGGCTGGATGATTGACAGTTCTTTGCTGACTAACTGTGTCCCGCCCTCTTTAAAAAGTAAAACTCCCAGAGCTAAAAAAAAAAAAGGGATAGGAAGGTCAGAGAAAAAAAGATTGGTGGTAATTAGTCCTAATTACTGTGTTTGTATGTTCTCCCCATGCTTGCGTGTGTTTCCTCTGGGCACTCCGGTTTCCCCCACAATCAAAAAGACATACTGATAGGTTTTATGTGTCAAATGAATATGCTTAGATTGTAAGCTCCTCAGGGGCAGGGCCTCATGTAACTGTATGCATGTAATTGTAAAGCACCACGGAAGATGCTGGCACTATATAAATCCTCAATAATAATAATTTCACAAGTTCCATCCATTACCAGACATAATCAGGTGGATTTATGAGTGGGCACAGCACTCTTTTTTTTAGTGTTAATGTTGTGCTGGCCAAATCAATATTGGTTAGTGCGACTTAAACCCCTAGTTTGTGGTGGCTGCGAGTTTTGGAAAAAAAACTCGTGCAGTCTATTAACCAGAAGCTGTGCACACATACTGTATATACTCGAGTATAAGCTGACCTGAGTATAAGCAGAGGTACCTAGTTTAGCCTCAAAATTCAGGAAACCATGATTGACTCGAGTATAAGCTGAGGGTTGAAATTATGACCACTACTGACTTCTGATGCTGTATTGTTCTAAGGCTTTAGTTGCCCTTTAAATGGACAGCAGAATTCCCATACAGTAGGCAGTTTCCTATACAATTCCAGTATGGCTATTACTGTATGGGACTACTGTATGGGAATTCTGCTTTCCATTTAAAGGGCAACTAAAGCCTCAAAACTAAAGTGGGCGAAACGTGTCAGAAGAGTCTGCCTCAGCTGTTGTACTGATGAGCTAAACACTGGCTAGCATACAGGAGAGCTTCATATATACCCAGATTGTTGCATATAAAGGGTGATAGCCTACAGGGACAGAGTATAAGAGATCTTTATGATGGATTCTTAAGCACTATGCACTCTATACGTCCCTTTGAAATTTTTTTATGCTGCTCTATAACTAGTGATTGTTATTTGCGATATACCAATGAATTTTTGATTATAATAAGATAATGCAATTTTGACTATCTATGTTGTATACCTTTAGTGGCAACTTGATTACTGTATTGTTTTTAATGTTTTATTGATACTTGGCATTGACTTGATCATCCCCTAAAATGCTTTGATTGAATAAAGGGATTTTAAGTATAGTGGTGTGACGCAGGTGCATTTTTCTTTTTTGTAGTCCCATACAGTAATAGCCAAATCCAGTATGGCTATTACTGCATGGGACTACTGTATGGGAATTCTGCTGTAAATTTAAAGGGAAACTAAAGCCTCAAAACAATACAGAATCAGAAGGCAATATTTTCTTAACAATATATACCATACTCCCGATTCTGAATTGTTTTGGGGCATTACTTGCACTTTAAATGGACTGTAATCCCATTCAATAACCCCCAATACCTTTCCACTGTAGATGTTTGGACACTACAACTCCCAGCATGCTTGGGCTTATTTAAGATGTGGCTTAGTTAAGAGGTGCAAGATTTTGCTTGTGCTGCAGTAGACCAGTGAAATGAAACATCTGATTGGTTACTGCAAATTAACAGCACAGGCAATTTTTACTAATACTATTTTATTCTTTAGGGGCAACATCTAAACCTTAATTCATATAGGAACACTTTTATTTTCCCCAATGCCTCTTTAATATACAAATTTTTTAACATTATTGACAAATCTAATAGTGAGAACCTGTAAGAAAACAATAGATTATAATGAGGCCAGACCCAGATGTTCTCTCTGAGTCATTTGGAGGTCACAATATTTTTGTTTGGTGCGATCCAACTTGTTACCATAGTGTTTAGGGAGGATTACCCATGCTCTCTGTATTGTCGCAGATTGTTTTTAGTAAGACGTTATTCTTTCCATAGGGTCTGTATATGTGAAAGAAGTGACATGAGGCCAATACTAACATACTGGCCACATGGGAAACGGTAACAGAAAAGTAATTATAGTAATGATGTTCATGTTTGGGTGAAGGGTAGACATTGAGATTTTGGCAAGTCTAATCTTGCTAATTTGGCTAGACATTACAAGAGTATCAAATCGTTCAGTTGTTTCAGAACCTAAAGAGAGTAAGTAGCTGCATTCTGAAATCTGTAATTGGAACATTCATTGCCTGATCTCTTTCTGAAAATATTCACTAGCTTGCACGTTTGTCCCTTGCAAGGTTATATGGGACAATTAATTCATGTGACCGGCTTGCAACTCAAATGTACATGTACAGGCTAGACTGGAGTTTTTTCTCTAAATGGACAGACCCACTAGAATACTAGAGCGTGCAAGCAGCTGTTTAAAAATACTGCCGGTCTGGCACACACCTTTACTTACATATGCTCAATCAGCTGTTTAAATATATATATATATATATATATCTCCCATATATATATATGGGATAATGCGCCCCTTACAGTGTAATATAAGGATATTACGCCACCGAGGAGTTTCCTGACCATATAGAAGCACGAGGCCGTAGGCCGAGTTCTTTTATACAGGACAGGGAACTCCGAGGTGGTGTAATGTCCTTATATTATAATGTTAAGGGGCACATTATTTCTTATAATACATAAGTATTGGATTCCTTCACCCCATTCACATTTTAAATTCTAGCCTTGTCCCTATTTCCACCTTAAATTCCCCAGGCTACCTTCTGTAACTTAAACCCAGTAGAAAGGAACATCCCAGCATCTATGCGGTTAAACAAATCTTTGTGGAGGAGGAGAGAGACATTGAAGTTATGAAGTGACAGGAAGCAGCTCCAGCAGGTTCTGTTAGTGAAGTTAAACATGTCATTGTCCAGGCATGAACACTGGAATGGGCGGAGTAGTGGGATATAAGAAATATAAGAAATGAGTCACTTGGTGACATAGCTGAGTGATTTTTATAAGGATATATACCACTGCAGCTCCCATTATAAAATATCACACTTATGTATTATATATATATATATATATATATATATATATATATAATATAACAACACAACCTCAAATCCATCTTGCATATCCGGTTTCTATTTGCTATCTTACTCCTTTTTAATGGTGATGTTTCTCCTTATCCTGGCCCCTGTAATATCTCAGTTTCCCATTGTCCTTGCCCTACTCTCCCCTTACTCTCCACATTTCGCGGATCTACACCCTCATATACATTCCTCTAATCCCATCTTCATATCTGCCCTTCTCCTGTGCTTTGCTTGAAGGGTATCTCCACTGATAAAAAAATGTTGGTGTTAAGTTTTATTGAAATACGGGAGGTAGAGGTGCTATGTCTTACCTCCTGTTCTTCAATAAAATCTGCAGGAGCCGGTAAGGTAAGGTACTAACCTGATCACTCGCTCCTCTGGTGCGTAGTCTGAGACGTCCTGACGGATTTAGTATTCACATGCGCATAGCATACAAAGTCCTTTGGGACCTGATAGATTACACGTCGCAGGAGCGAGTGATCATGTAAGTACCTTACCTTCTCTCCCGGCTCCTGAACGTTTTATTGAAGAACGGGAGGTAAGACACCGCTTCTTTACCTCCCGTTCTTCAATAAAACTAAATGGCAGGTTTTTTTTTTATTTGTGGAGATACCTTTTAATGTTCGGTCCCTTTCTAACAAATCCACTATTATTCATGACCTTTTCTGTTCTAAACATTTTTCACCTTCTTTTCCTTACTGAAACCTGGCTCTCCCAACATGACTTTGCTTTTGAGGCCTCCGTTTCTACACGAGGTGTCTGCCTCTACCCATACACCTTGCTACTCAGGTCATGGTGGAGGTGTTGGCCTCCTTCTTTCTCCCACCTGTCATTTTAATATCACCATCCCCCCCACCAGCCTTCTTGTTTACATCCTTTGAGGTTCATACTGTTCAAACTTTATACCCTCTTTTGCTAGGTGTAGCTGTGGTATACAGACCACCATCCACGACTCCCCCAGCTACATTACTCTCAGACTTTGAGACCTGGCTTTCCTTCTTTCTCTCTACTGATGGGTGACTTTAACTGTCACGTTGACAACTCTGCTCTATCCTAGCCCTCTCTTAACATCATCATTTGATCTTCATCAGTGGAAAAATAGCGATATGCATAAGGATGGCCACTTCTTGGATCTTGTTTTCACCAAAAACCTCCCTGTCTCATCTTTTGAAACTAATTCCTCCCCGCTTTCAGATCACTACCTTATTACTTTTCTTGCCCAACACTCTCCTGTTTCTCTTGACCCTCCTTCTTGTGTGTATGTCCGTAATACCCGAGCCAGTACTGGCTTCTTCTCTCTCCTCTAGTCTCTGAACCATTATGTCCAACTCTGACCCTGACTTTCTTCTTAACTCCTATAACTCTGTCCTGACTAATGCTATTGATTCCCTTAATCCCCTTGCAATACGCAATCGCCCTCTCTCGAATCCTCGCCCTTGGCTTAGTCCCATAACCCGTTTTATACATAGGTGCACACGTGCTGCTGAGCAGATATGGAGAAAGTCTTGTACGCAGGCTGACTGTCTCCAATACAAGTTTATGCTACAATAAATTACCTGTGGCGGCTCCGGTCTTCCTCCCTGATTGGACTCCAGAGGGGGTGTGTATGTCTGGTATTGGGCTGTGTGCACTAGGGACACAGCCCAATATATCCACATATTAAACAAGTCCAATGATATCCTGGCACCAACAGTTCTTAACCAGAGTCCGTGGCAGGATAATTTAAAACTTGAAAATGTTATTAGCAAATGTTAAAAGTCCCATAAACCCATTTGGGTGAGCATACCTTTCAGGGGTAAATCACAATGCAAATCAGTCTGACTCATTTCAGGCCTATCTGGCCCTCGGACTCTTTGGTTAAGAACTGTTGGTGCCAAGATATCGTTGGATTTGTTTATGCTACAATGTCTCAACAATGAACTTTCAATAGCAAAACAAAAATACTATAAGACTCTTATAAATAATAACAAATCAAACCCACACCGCCTGTTCTCCATCTTTAACTCCCTTCTCTCTGGCCCTCGTCCACTGATTCTCTCCTCTCTTCACACTCTCCCCAAGACTTCATAAATAAAATAGTCTATTCCTGCACAGATTCCTAGTCCTCAGGATAGCTCTCAGATTCTTTTACCCACACCCCCTTCTGCTGCTCTTGAATCTTTTAATCCCAGGTCTCTCACCTGCTTCGGTCCTGCCCGCTCACTACATGTCCCCTCAATCCCATGCCATCTTTCCCACTCAAGCACTGTAATCAGCCAGTCTCCCCTATACTAACCCACATATTCAGTGCCTCTTTGTCATCTGGTATTTTCCCTTCCTCTTTTAAACACACCCATGTGAAACCCATAATCAAGAAAACCTCCCTTGACCCCTATTGTCTTGCTAACTACCTCCCGGCCTCTCTTCTACCGATAGCCTTATCTTCATTCTCATAACTTACTGGACCCCTTGGAGTCAGGGTTTCGTTCTCCACATTCCACGGAGACAGCCCTGTGCAAAGTTGTGACTGACCTTCAGGCTGCCAAATTTTCTATTCTCATCCTTCTCGACCTCTCCTCTGCTTTCGACACAGTAGAGCAAATTCTTCAATCCTTGGGCATCCGGAATGAAGCGGCACCCTGGCTACGATCCTACCGCTCTAACAGAACCTACTCTGTTTTTCTCTTGTGGCTCCCATCCTCTGGAATTCTATTCCCCAATCTCTCTCTCATCATCAAGAAACCTCAATAAACAAGTTTAAATCTAACCTCTTATGCCATCTCTCTGAGCACAGCACAACATAGTACTGTTGACACTGCATCAGTTATTAACATGGAACTTCTACCCTTTCTTATGTATCCCTATATTACCCACCTAATTAGATTGCAAGCTCTATGGGACAGGGACCTCTTTCCTCATGTTACATGTTTCATGATGCACATACTTATTTATGTATTTATTTATTGTCCCCCTTGTATGCCTTTTTGTATTATAATATTGTACAGCACTGCATCCACAAGTGGCGCATTATAAACATGTACATACATAAATGCAATTGAGAAAGCCTGTGTTTTGTGTAAAACGCATCCAGTGTTCACCACAGGTGGCCAGTTTGCTCTCTCTATTGGGCTTTAATTTACCTGCGATATGATGCTATAATGAACTCACCTTTATTCAATCAAAGCATTTTAGGAGATGGTCAAGTCAATGCCAAGTATTAATTAAACATTGAAAACAGTTAAAAACTTTACAGTAATCAAGCTGCCACTGAAGGTATACAACATAGATATTATTCAACATAGAGTATTTGTACTGAACTATAGTGCTGAAATTCTCTATTTGATTCATGTATCCTTGAGTAGAAATCGCAAGATGGAAATTAATGAAGCACAAATTATAATGGAGAACTATAGTGTTTATAAATTTATTTAAAAAACATTTAAAAAGAAAAGTACCTGGGGCAGGGAGGTAGGATTGGTAATTTCTACTTCCCAATATCATTTCTATGACGAGCAGCAACATGAAGAAGACTGCTTCTGTCAGGCTTCCTGAGTGCTTCAGCCCTATCTTTAATACAGGAAGGCCCAGGGCCATAACCTGGCAGCTCCTCAACAAAATGATATCGGGAGGTGGGAATAATCAATCCTACCTACCTGTCCCAGGGAGGTAAGTTCATTTTTACTGTAGTTGTCCTTTAAGCATTTATTAGGGTTAAGGAGTAGCAAGCTGTGTGCCTTCCATATTACTTTAACCGTTTCTTAGATTGTTGCTCTCTGGGGCAGGGAACTCTTTTCTTGTGTCTTATGGTGACAGTCACTTTTATTAAAATATCTTATTTACTAATGTGGTTTATAGTTTACCCTTTGTCTAAATTTCATATATTGGATAATTGTACAGCAATCTATACACAAGTAGACTTCATTCGCATTTCTGCCTTTGTTCTTGCTGTAGATTTCTTTCCATAGCCATGTAATTAGTGTTAAGGCTGCCACTTAGCACTTAGCTGGACTTTCAACTGTGTAACAACCAGTACGGTCGGTTTTGACCACGTGACAGTCACATATTCAGGTGGTGCTTGTTAAAGTGTGGGAAATATAATTAATCTTCTTTTAGTTTGATTTGCATAATTAAACGGTATCTCCACTGACAAAAACAAAGTTTGGGCATTTCATTTTATTGAAGAACGGGAGGTAAAGGAGCTGTGTCTTACCGGGAGCCAGGAGAGAAGGTAAGGTACTTACCTGATCGATTGCTCCTCCGCACACATAGCCTGACAGGTCCCGACGGACCCTGTCTTCTATGCGCACGTCAGGACCTATACCAAGTTAAAAAGAATACCAGCAGGGTGGAGTCGCGGCTCCTCCACCTCACAAATCTCACGGGAGTCCAGTCATAAGGGAAGTCCAGGACTTCACCAACATTACAATATACAGGCAAATGAAGGATGGACGGACTGCAACCAGCCAACCCTGACGCGTTTCATGACGCTCACAACGTCACTTCATCAGAGGGATATGTCAGGATCTGTCAGACTACGTGGCGGAGGAGCAATCGATCGGGTAAGTAATTTACCTTCTCTCATTGCTCCTGCTCCTTTACCTCCCATTCTTCAATAAAAGTAAATGCCCAAACTTTTTTTTGTCAGTGGAGATACCCTTTATATTGTATCCTGACTATCAGCCCATTATGGCACTACCTCAAATATTTTGTCTAAGGCAGATTCACAAGAGGTAACCAGGAAATGTAGGGCTGGGTTTTGTACCATATAGAGGTTAATCCAACCAGTAATGGTGCACATACACTACTTAGATATAAGATTAGACATTCATTTATAGACAAATATCTATCCTCTTATGCTGGCCTTACACGTGCAGATGTTTCGCCAACTGAATTTCCGATTGAGTGCAACAATCACAGATCCCATTGGCAAAAATGGCTCAAAGCCTTCCACCTTGAGACTCTGGTTTTTCTGTAAATTTTCCACATAAAATCTGCGAAGACATTTGGACCGAAGATGGGGTTGGCGCAAATTTTCCGCCTGTGCGGTCTTCATTTTTCCCATAGCATGCTTAACATTGTCGAGAGGTCGAACGTAAAACAGTTTTCAATATTTTGAAATATCCGATTGAATTTATCAGATAGCTCAAAATAAGTATACTATGTATGGGGGCTTAAGAACACCTAGCCCGTTCTTTTTTTTACAATCAACTTGTGATCACAAAATGAATAGGCCAAATGGGTTTATCTCAACATAAGAACCGCTGCTTGTAAAACACGGTCTTTAAGATAGTTATACACGGGCAGACTTTGTTTTGATCAGATTTCCCATTGAGGGCAACGATTGGAAATCAGATTGGAAGAACAGCTCTAAGTTACCATCTTTGAGGCATCAATCTTTCTGCAGATTTCAGCTTGAAACCAGAGAGATTGGGACACAAGATGGGGTCGGCGGAAAATTTTCCACCTGGTTTGATCTTTGTGTAGAGGGTGCTTCAGATATAAGTTAGATTAGACATTTGTCTATAGACGAACATATAATCTATATAGTGCCTGCCTAGTGTATGGCCAGTAGTTCTGACAAAAAATGAAGCGGTAGTGCCAATATTTCAGTGCAAATTATGCGCATATCCTAAACTATGCAGACGGATGAAATTTTCTGCCATATATTAAGCGTTTTTTGTTTGTTTTTCACCTGGCCCAATCAACCAAAATTCTGGTTAATCTCAGCTTTATAGGAATGTGTCAGTTTCTCTTTAAAATATCGAATCCATAGTAAATGTTATAAATAATGCTCTGATTATTCAGGAAGTGTTTGTGCATTCCTTGCTATGGCTTTGTCTTGTAAGATAAAATATGGGTTGCAAACTTGTGTACAACATGATAAATATGAAGATGTTTTGTACTTTTCATGCTAACATTTATATAAACTCATAGAAATGTATAAGTAATACATTGCATTTCTGATCTGTAGCTGAGCAGGAAGACACACAGAAAAGGACTTTCACCAACTGGATTAATTTACAATTATCAAAGGTACAAACTCCTGAATAGATAAATATAATAAAATACCAGTTAGTGATTGGTTGAAGTTTAGTAGAGCTTAAAGGGGTATAAAAGAATAGCAGTTAAAATATCAGGAAGTGTTTAAAATGATCTCTCTCTGTAGATCCTGTAAGTTGTGTCGGATGTGGCTCACAATAAGTCTGTGCATAATAGCACACACTTGTTTTTGGTTATTAATGCTCTTGGCCATAAGCAACACTATGTATGTATGATATGGAATCTGTTGTAAAGATACATATAAGGTTGCTATGCATATGTAAGTCTTCAGTAAGTTAACAGTAAGGTACAACTGTTTGGAATTTTTAGTTTTACTTACAGTACATTTAATTTAGGAAGAAATTTTATTCAACAAACTACACTAAAGCTAGGGTTGCCACCTTTGCCTTTAAGACCCGAACATGTATAAAATCTACAGAACAAATGGCTGGTTACCATTTCCTATAGAAGCATGATGCAGGTAGCATTGATTTTCAGTGTAGCCATGCAGCACGTATTTAGTGCAATGACAGCACTGCAGCATTTAGATTTCATATGTGTTCGGGTCAGCAAAGGTGGAAACCCTTTATAGGTAGCTTGGAAGGGGAGGACTTTTAAAGGGCATCTATACGGTTATTTCCACAGTGTCCCCATACAGTATATCGTGTGCACTGTGCAATGTCGAGCTCTAAGTTTAGTTCCCTTTTGCACATTAACACACACACACACAGCTTGAATGCTCTCGGGCCCAAACTTCACAGTATGCACTGTAAATGTGTGAGATAGAATTAAATTTGAAAAGTCAGAGATTTGAAAAGAGAAAGAAATGGAAGGTAAGAAAACAGAGCTCCTACCTCCACCCAAAATTTGAGTATAGGTGTCTTTTAACTGATTTTTTTAAACCAAAATAATAAGTAACAGTTTCCTATTGGCAGGATTTGCAAACTGCCCATACATGCTGTTCTTGTAGTCCAGGATATACTCCAAGACATTTTTTTCATGCAGCTCACCCTGCCCTAGGCCTTTGTGATATTTTTTATAATTGATGTTATTTCATCTATTTATGATCGTTAGGGGGTGGTGGTTTATTGCTAGCACTATCAGATCTTATCCACATGGACTAACACGTGTAGCACATTTCACTTTTTCAGGCCTTAATCTCAGAATTAAAGGCAAGCCAAGAAATAGACAAGTACATTGTTCCTATATATCCATATTTATGCCTAACTTAAAAATAGGTTCTAAGAAAAATGCCCTAAATCTTGCCTGCTTGTTGCTTCAGCGTTCACGAACGTCTGCAATCACAGACCTGTATACTGACATTCAGGATGGACACAGAATTTTGGACTTGCTGGAAGTGCTTTCTGGTGAAGTTCTGGTAATGAATCTCTTTGATCTAATTAATCTTAATTATTTCCTGAAGCCGTGGTCGCTGTTGTTAAAAACATGAATTTGTTTACAGGAAAGAGAAAAGGGGAAAAATTTATTTCAGGCCAGGAGCAACATTAACACTGCCCTGAACTTTCTAGAAAAAAGATCAGTAAGTACCAGATCAGTAATTAGTGCTGCCTTTATCCCAGTGAATAATAACTGTGAAATAATGACTGCATCTCTTTTTTCAGATTAAACTCATAAATATTCATACTGAGGACATCATTAATGGGAAAGCTTCCATTGTTCTTGGCTTAATTTGGCAAATCATTTTGCATTTCCATGTAAGTGTTCCTTTAACAAACTATGGCATTTCCAATAACTCAACATGCATGATGCAGTCATAAAAAAACGAAACCAAATGGAGCTGAAAATGTGGGATAAATAGATGTTCATCTGGGGAAGCTGCAAATCCCAGATCATACATAGTTAACTGTGCAGAGGAGATTGCTTCTGCTGAATGTCAATATTACCAACCTTTAGCAAGTAGAGCACACGTGTCAAACTCAAGGCCCACAGGCCAAATCCAGCCCCTCTGGCCTTTTTATGTGACCACCGGTGACTATACAGCATCCAAGACTTACTACACTGCTATCCATTTGTGCAGTCCCAAGTAGTAGTGTAACTATAGATCTCTATAAAAACAGCTGATTGTGGGATCTAGCAGGCAGATCTATAGTTACGCAACTACTTGGGACTGCATTAAAGGGATTTGTTCAAATGGATAGCAGCATAGTAAGGCTTGGATGCAGTCACTGCTGTAACAGCTGATCGCATATCTAGCCCAGAGCTGGGGAGGGAGGTGTGACAAAGGGCCTGCCATTGAAGTTGGCCATTCCATTACTGCACAAGAAGAGTAAGGTTAGGTGTCCACATCGCGCCATAGTTGGATGACTCAGTCCAAAACAATGTGCTTTACACCCTTTACCTGTCGAGGCCCAGCAGGGAGCTGTGTCTTAGAGTCCCAATCGATTTTGGCCCTATATGTGATTCAATTTGACACCCCTGAAGTAGAGGAACAAATACAGTTGGGTAAAATGATTTATCCTAATGAAAAATTTGGTTCTTGATCCTCAATATTTAAATTAAAGTTACTAAATATCACCCCTACCGTGTCTCAGACATTGCAGTTAAGGGGTCCATACACGCATCACTACCTTCCCGGTATCAGACCTGGCGGATTATCAGTGTGGCCAAACCGAGCACCCATACACTAAGGTATAGTCAGGTGAAATGGCCATTTGGGGGACACTTGTGTGTTGTGATACGTGCATGCGATCGCACGTGTGTAACAAGCTTTAGGTCCAGTATCAGGAGTAACGGCTAGTACAGCAAGAAAGCCATTTGATATAGTAAAGTGCAGTCCTTTTATCTTTTTTTGGCAGATTGAAGGTCTGGCAGACATTTTGGCTGAAGCTGAAAATCCACTACCATTGGAAATACAAAAAGAGGAGTCCCCATGTGAGAGCCCCCCAGCTAAGAAGAGTGCAAAATCCAGATGGAAGATTTCTGCTAAGAAAGCACTTCTACAGTGGGCAAATGAGCAATGTGCAAGGTGAGGTGAACCCCATAGGACACATTTAGCTCCTTGGTTTCTTGTTTTTTTTTTTCTATACCATTAACACAACAGTAGTTTTAGGTTACCAATTATACGGTGTATACTTCTTACATTAAATATGTTTCTTTTTACAAATAGACTAATTGGAACAATGTTCTAAAAAATCAAAGACTTGTTTAAGTCTCACTGACAGAAACCTAAATCATTCTAGATCAGTCTGTCCACTGAATGAATAGGGGATATAACAGAGCTCATCTGGGCAGAAAGACAGGGACCTATGTTGTGGGCTTTGAATTTGTCTAAAGCACAGCAGGAAAAATAATAGGATCCAGATAACTGTTGACTATGTAAATTTATAGGGTTGCAAGTGCAGTGCAGTGCAGCCCCATATTAGTTAGTTGATCTGTTTTAGCAGACAAACTGTTTTGCTTTCCTCTGGATCTACTGTTCAGTATAGGAAGGGAAAAGTTCAGTAGAAAATATCCTTATTTTTAAAAATCTTCATTTATATTATGTATACCTAGTTATTCTATATATTCTCTTCCATTTTGATAAAATCTGTTGAATTTATACCACTTACTTTTCCCTGCTGTTGACATTAGTGAGCTGACATGTCAGGTTCTATAACAGACCTTCTTCTTCCCAGAATGCACACTAACATAGAATGTTCCTAACAGTCATTTCTACTGATTGGCTGTTGGGTGGGTCAAACATGCTCAGATCTCTACTGAGCAACTGAATCAACCCAGGCGCTGGGTCAAGGGAAAGACCATAATGGTCTCTATTAGGGGTCCTGCAAACATGAAGTCGGTATTTCAGAACAAATGGGCAGGTTAAGGTCATTAGGATGGAAAAATACTGCTCTTTTTTCTTAAAAGTATTTGTACTGAACTTCCCCTTTAATGAGCTATAATGTTTGTAATAGATGGACGTAGTCTTTAGTCCTTTATAACCTACATTACTGTGTAACTACGTAACCAACATATTTCTCTAGCAAAATGTCAGTATTTCTTCCATTTGAGCTATAATCATTCTTTAAAAGCCCAGATCAGCCTATTTAACTGGCACAGTTATGTTGTTATCTAATGTTCTGTTATGCATCTACAAATGATAATTTCCAGATATGGATCACACAGTGTAACAGATTTCAAATCAAGCTGGAAAAATGGTTTGGCTTTCCTAGCTATCATAAACTCTCTGAGACCGGATATCATTGACATGAACAAAGTAAAGGGGAGGTCCAATGAAGAGAATTTGCATGAAGCCTTCAGGATAGCAGAGGAAGAATTCAAGATTCCTCGATTTCTTGAACCTAAAGGTATACTATTTCTTTTATTTTAAAGCAGTAAAGTTACAAACATTTTTCATAGGGCCCCCTTTCCTGCAATCTTAATTAAACAATTACTGCAAAAAAAAGAAAAAAATCAATTAAATTCACTAGCTTCTATTTAAGAAAACTTCTAAACAGACACATCAGCCAACACAACTGCCTAATGCATAGACACTATTAGCAATAATAGCTTCCAGTATGAAGTGTATTAGACAAGAGCAGAAGAAGACAATTTTGTTTCCCCAGCTGCAAAGAGTGTAATTTGGCTGTGTATGAAATGGTAAACTGTTTTTGGTCTAAAACAATTCCAAATGACATTGAGTTGGCCAGTAATAACCGTATGGGGACAATTTTTAATAAGTGGTGAAACATTTTGCCTGTGCTTGTAATATACAGCAATTAATCACATTGGATCACATGTTTTCTAACTGTAGTATTCCAGTTAAAAATGTATCATCTGATTGGTTTCTGCAAATGTAACACCACAGGAAAATTCTTGCACCTCTAAATAAGCCTGTAAATTTGTTGTCAGTTAATACATTACCTTAAACACTGGGTTGACTGTCAGGCAACTCTGTTTCCATTTTTTATTCATAATGCTTGTTTGAACATAATGTAATACTATTTATTGCTGTCTCTCCACAGATGTAAATAGTTCTAACCCTGATGAAAAATCTATCATGACGTATGTGGCTCAATTCTTACAGTATGCAAAGTCTGTGGAGGAACCAAAAAAGGGTGCGCAGGTACGTTCAATGGTAGGAAAGCTGCTTACACTATAAGCAAAATTTTTTAAAGTACTTTCAGTGTGCATTAAAAACCCCACACTAAAGTTGGGTACACACATTAGCGATAAAGGCACTGACGGGATCACCCCTTTATCGCTAATGTGTCTAACTCAGTTCCAAGCATTTCAGAGGGCCAAAGAACATTCACTTTCGGCCTCATCATAGTTTGGAACTGGCTGAAAATTTCCCACGGACTGCAGCATCTCCTGTGATTGGCTAAGGGATGATGTCTTAGCCAATCACAGGAACGGCTGCCGGTACGGCCCCTTCTACTTGCTTCCCTGCATGGAAAAAGACACAGAAGACAAGCAGAAGGCAGAGAGGGAAAGAAGGCTGGTAAGTACATTTGGGGACAGCTTTCACTGTTATAAACCTTGCGAGGTTGAGGATTTGGGGGTTTCCCTACAACATACTGAATTTTTGTTTGGGGGTGGACATACCCTTTAAATGAAGAACAGGAGTATGTCTAACCTCCCGTAATTCAGTTAATGTACCAGGAGAGAAGACAGAACTTACTGGCAGTACGATCCACCGCTGGCTCCTGACAGGTCCCGACCACTTTCAGCTGTAAGTAAACTATAGTGCGCATGTGCGAACATGCGCTGCTGTTAAGTTCTCTCCTGGTACATTAAGTGATGTACGGTAAAACATAGCTAGTTTACCGTCCGTACTTCACAATGCTTTTAAAGCAAGGTTCACTTTTACAGTGAACTAACCCTTTAACACTTGCAGTGACGTATTAGAGTTTGATGTAGGTTTAAGGCTTTTGCAGGTGTTAGTGTTTTTAATTAAGATTTTAATTATTAAGAATTCATTTTTATTCTTTATTAAGAATTAAGACACAGAACAATGTGAAATTAAAGTGCGTTATTGGTTAGCATGCTTTGTAGCATTTCCTAAGGATGTGTGCCTGCCCTGGGTTACTTGCTTGTCATCAGTGACAGGGGCCTGTCCTGTTGCACTTCTTTGCAAACAAAACTTCTGTTTGATACCTGCTTGAGTTGGGGAGCCACTGGTTATATGCAGATGATCCAATACATGTGAGCAACATCCTACAGTATACATAACCAGAGCAATAATATTTGCACACAGCCCCATCTCAGACTGTATCTAAGGAACCAGAATAATTATACAGTTAAGAAATAAACTGACTGATTTAGGTAAATATAAACAATACACACAGAAAAAATGTTTTAGCCTTTTTATCTCCTTTAATAATTTCAATTGTTATGAACATTCAAACTGTGTTTTCTAGGCTTCTCCATAAAATAAATTCCCATTTGATCTCCATGTAGTTAGGCTCCTGCTTTTCTGTACAGTATAGAGGCAGCGCATGTCTAAATATTTGCAATTATGACAAACTCCTCACACCACAAGCCCACATCAACCTCTTAAATACTCTCTTCCCTCATTGCAGAGGAACATTGGAATGGATTACGCAGAGCTGCCCACAGCTGTTGTTATACGCACAGATATCCAGTGACAGATGCAAATACAAACACAGAATAGATATTGTACAGTAAAAACAGTTGTTGTGTAAATCATGTCCCAGTGTACAATAGATCACTCATCTTCTGTTGTTAGAATCGGCGCCCAAGCACGGACTATAGTAAAGAACAGAGCAGACTGGATAGTTTTACTGTTTTGTGTCAGTGATTTGTAACCTTCTTCAGTTCAGGTTGTCTTCTCTTCTGCGACCACCTCCCTTTTTTTTCTGATGGTCCATTAAAAGAAGAACTCTGTAATGCACAGGGCTACTTAATTCCATTTTACCTTTCACAAGCAATCTGATTTGCACTATTCCTGTGCATTAGTTAGATGCTGTTATGTTCTGGTATGTCCTAGAGAAAAACACCTTAAAAATGTACTTTACTTTTTCATTAAGGAACAAGTAAGGAAGGCCATAGATTTCCTGAGTTTGGAAGAGGCGAAATTAAGAGAGTTGATTACTGTAATGTCCGCTGCAACGTATACAAAGAAATACCAAGTAAGTAGATATACCTATGTTGTGTGGCTCACAGTGATGGTAATTTTCTGCAGGTGTGTGGTTTACACCAACTTTTTGAGTTCAGTTCCACCCAAGCCCCAGCTGGAGTTTGTAATTCGTTTCCTCAGGGTAACTTGTAATAGAGAAATATGTGAATAATTACGGTCCAGTTAACATAAATCTTAAATGTCTCTTTTGCAGTTCACAATGCCTGCTGTTCCTTTAAGTATAGTTGGTTTAAAAAAGTTATTTTGTAATAGTCGCTAAATTACTAACTATACATTGTTATATAGTACTACAGTAGCTAGTATTACAGTCTCCGTTAATGTGTGATATGCATTTCAATAACCAAGACATGCTTATTATGTTATTTCACTAGGAAATGCTGCTGTTCATGAGACAATTTAATGAACAAAAGCGCCTGTTTTGCTCTGGGTTGGAAGTTTCCTCTCTGCCATCCAGTGAACAAAAGCAAATTAGGAAATCTTTGGAAAGCATAACATCTCAGGTAAAAGCCCGCAATCTGCCTTACAGTATAGTATTTAAAGGAGATCTATATTGCATATAATGTTTTTAAAAAAGGTAAAATCTACCTGAGGCAGAGAAGTAGGAATGGTAATTCTTACCTCACAATTTCATTTCTGTGAGGAGCAACAGCACAAATAAAACTCTGTCTGCCAGGCTTCCTTAGTACTTCAGCACTATCTTTATACAGGAAAGTCCAGATGAAATCTGTACAAGCTGGCGCTCCTCCTTACCCCAGGGGCTTTTTATTTTTAAAAAGTTAATTTTCACTCTTTAAAGGGTATCTCTACTGGTAAAATAATAATTTGGTATTTAGTTTTATTGAAGAACAGGAGATAAAGGAGCTGTGTCTTATCTCCTGTTCTTCAATAAAACGTTCAGGACGACAAGGTACTAACCGATCTCTCGCTTCTCCGCGGTGTACTCTGACAGGTCCCGATGGACTTAGTGCGCTATGTGCATGCGCATAGAATACAGAGTCTTTCGGGACCTTTCAGAGGACGTGGTGGAGGAGCTAGAGATCGGGTATGTTCCTTAACTTCGTTCCTGGCTCCTAAACGTTTTATTGACAAACGGGAGATGAGACACAGCTCCTTTACCTCTTGTTCTTCAATAAAGCTAAATACTAAAATATTATTTTACCACTATAGATACCCTTTAATTATACAGTTTTACTTACATAAATGTTAGAATACAGTGCTCAGTCTCTCCAAAGTATAAGGCTACTTTCACACAAATGGCACATGGGCATTTGTTCCTAAGCAGTCCCTGGTCGGCAGCAACAATCAAAGCAATATATGCAGGGTTTAGCTGATGGCAAAATATATAGAGCTGCTTAGGAACCTGTAACAAAACATCCATGTGCCATTCATGTGAAAGTGCCTAAAGATGGAAATTGTTATTAAACAAATTAACCACCCTCCAGCGCCCCCAGTGGAGTTCTTTAACTCACTTATAGGGCTATGCATGAAGAGCCATTATCACTCTATATTGCCTCCTCTAGGCAATGCACTGAGCCGATAGCGGCTCTTAGCGCATAGTGAATGGGGTTTACCCATTCCGATTGTTTAACGCCAGCTACCTACTGGGTTTAAAGATTCTGTCTTACAGAGCCGTTATCGGCTTTGTACATAGCTTGTCACGGTTAGGCGACACAGTTTTTGCATACCACCGCAACCACCGTTAGTTATGTCTTAAAGTCACGTTAACCCTTGGTACATGGGTTAGCGTGACTTTATGACGGAAAAGGGAATTAAAAAATATTCCTGTCTCTCACTTCTCCCCAATTTATGCACTGGTTTCTAGGATGGTTTCCCAGAATGCAGAGGGAATTTTCAGAGAGATTCAACTAAACCTGTTTGCAGCGCATTATCAAGGGTTAACGTGACTTTTAGATGGGCATTGGGGCTGCACAATTTGGAAAAATTATTGAGATACAGTTATTGCAAACAATTTAATACTAAAAAAGACCTCAATAGAATGTACCCTGAAATGGATAATACATTTTGTACAGGGGAGAACATTTGCAGCCATCAGTTAATTCTCCACTGTATGCCGAACAGTTCAACATAGAGAGTATGTACAGTAAACCTAACCTTAATAATGTAAGTAAAGTAAAAACAGAACACAAAATAGAGTTTAATGTGAGCACTGTGATTTTATACATGTATTTATACAATGTATAATATACATTATAGTATGTGAACAAATATCTATGAATCTTGCTGTGAATTTTATATGTTGTACACAGATTGCAGATTGGAAAATGCAGCTGGATCATAGTTTGCCCCCTCCCCTGAATGATATTGAATCCTGGCTTCTAGAGGTGGAAAACATAATGGCCCAGAAACTACCAGAGAATGAAAGTCACAATGAGGCACTGTCTCTTCTCCAACCTGTGTGTGCATCTTTCAAGGTACAAGGTCGTCATTTCCTGTAATGTTAATCCAAGAGACATCAAATACTGACTCATTCATCACTTGTAGCTATAATGTGATTCCCATTATTTAAAGCCAGGCATTAAAACAGATTACCATTATGTATTATTTTAATTGCTGTGATGTGATTTGTATTCATTTCATCTTATGCAACTGACAGTAGAGAGGATAGCAGCAAATGGAGATATATTGCTCTACTTTATACTTTCTCTGTTGTATGAGTTCTAAAAAGGGTTCTCACTCGTTACAACCTCTTTCTGGCACAGAGGCAGCTTGGACTCGCTGCTAAATAACCTGTTTTTGTTATAAGAATAAAACAGTAAAGAAATCGGAGATGGGTTCAATTCTTAACATTGTATAATTCTTGTATATTGAAATTCCTTCTCTGCTGAGCACTGTATGCTGAAATGTTTGCATATGGGTTCCCTTTATGTTTATTTCTTTGTTTCACTCAGGATTTAATGGTCAGGTTGCCTTCTCATTCAAAAACTCTGCAGACCTTTAGGAATGTTGATGACAATGGGACTGTGCTTGTTCCTGGTGATAAAATCGAAGAAATGAAAAGACGGTATGGATTAAATCCAGTTAGCAGCAATTAAATATATGCAAGACTGTTTCCCATTTTAATTTCAGCGGAAACATTCCTGAATTAATTTCAGCTCAAAATCTGTAAATTTTATCTCGTTAGAGAATACCTTTATTGCTAAGGAATAGGTGTTGCACAACAACATTTCATACTCATATAGGAGAAAAATAATGTTATATATGTTATATAGGATGGAGACAATCACAGCGGAAGACTACGGCCTGTTGTTAGAATACCGCTGCTCTGTACATTGTGTTCTTGCTTTGCTTGAGGAAGGCAGACCAAAGCTCAGGATATGGAACAGCAAGTGCAAGACACTGGGGATGGTGCTATCTCTTATAGCGGATTGGAAAGTAAGTAAAGGATTCATTTCCTGGTAATTAGAGATTGATTTTGTGCAGTACACATGATAAGGATTTATTTCAAGATAGAGTTTTCTTTATAATGGGCATTCCAGGTTAATATTCTGTAAAAGCTTTTTGCAACTACATAAATCAAGAATACATTATAGTAATGTTTTTAAAACTTTTTATTAGAACTCCATAACAATAATAAACATCAGATATCAACTGTTTCTTATATGGAGGTACAAAAAAGGATTAAAGGGAATGTCCACCCCCCTATGGGCCTCTCACAAACCTGTGAAACTCACCTTTGGTCTGTCAGTTATTCTTCCCGATCTCTCCTTCTGCTGGTATCTTCCTTCTTGGTAGCAGCCTTCAGTCAGGACAGCATTGTAACATCAAGGAAAATGACTTACAGCTACTTACTGGTCCTGTCCTTTGCTACTGGGTAAGCTCTTAAAGAGCTCATTGAGCTGACAAAGAAGGCATAAAACTGCTGTCGGAAATCTGGAGGATTAACTTCAGTGACTGTGGGAATAAAGGTGAGTATTGTTTTTTGGTGAGTCCTTAACATAATTATAATTGAGGCTTGGGGGGTGGACAATTATTTTAAGAGACCTGTTGACTACATTATAGCATAGGATTATTGCACTGTTTGTGGCTGGTCTTCATCCATGTGGGGTCTGTTAGAGAATTATATCAGACAGTGCTGATCATATAAGATACACTGATTGTTCGATCGGAATACTTGCATGTATGGTTAGTTGTATGTAGCTTATCAGTCTTTAATGGTTGCAAATAATCTTGAGTTTAACTCCATTAAATATCAATTAAATACCAATCTCTAACGGACCCCCTAACCACTTTAAATGGTGTTTTACACTTGGCAAGAAGACAAACAAAAAGAAAAACAATCCAGCAAAAACCTGTTTGAGTTTCTACAAATAAAGACCAGCAAAATAAACCCAGCCTATCCCTATACAAACCTATAATGCACTTGCAGTGAACAGAAAAAGCCATCTTTGTGTTTATATCCTCAACTATGTTTGTCTACGTAAAACAAAATACAGGCAAATAACAGAAATAGTTAAAGTAAAAATCATAGTATGTGCAGGATTTTTGAGTATGTATCTTTAATTGTATGTTTGTGTGTTTACCTGGCTATACACCAGTAACTTTCAAAGCAAATTCATACCAGACTTCATCAAAATCTGACCATGTATTTGCCTGATGTGCACAGGGCCGATTGTTCTGTATGTTCATTACACGGTATGATTGTTCGATGCGCCCATACACAGCAATGTTATTGGCTCCCTCTACTGTAGTAAATGGAGTCTGTAAAGTTATGATTGGAATTTCCCGGCTGTAATTTGTCAGCTTCCTGTCCATCCTGGTAACGTTGTATAACTTAACCTAGGGTGGCAAGTTAGGCATAGTTATCCCATAGGAATTGCTTTTAGAGTTAGCATGGTGTACAACTCTAGAAATCTATTATGCAGCACAGTGAATTGTACAGAGTTTACACTGTGCACAGCCCTGTCTGTAAAGACGACTTGCTGTCATGTTAGCTGTGGCGGATTACTTTGTTATGCCAGGAGCCAGGACAGCAAGTCTAAAGCCAGAACAAGCTCCTTGCTGGTAGAATGTATTGCTGGGGACTGTGTTGGGAAGCAGACATTGTATACTTTACCCTTTTGCTTTACTTAAAAAAATTGTATATGAGCACTTTTGCCTTTAAAGATTTAGCTATGGCATGTTGCACATTTTATGCAGGGCTGTGTATTATTGAGCTGTGTACATACATACAGATAAAGGGACATACAAGCAGGCGTAAAAATATGTGACATTTCCTGTTCCATCTTCAGAAAACTGCATGTTTGTGATTGTGGTCAAACAGAAATCAAGACAGAGAAAACCCATAAACAAAAACAAACAGGTGTGTTTGTTATAATTTGAATGCAGTTTCATGCAAAATGCACCTTAGGAAGTAGTTCCACCTGTTTTTATAGTCCCTCACCAGTTGATTTTCTGAACATTTGGAAAAAACACATGATCCCACAGGCAATAAACTACTGGGGTCATGCACAGAGAACTGTTATTGCAAAGTTATGTCTTAAGTCAAACAAGTCTAGGATGATATCTCTAGCTTCTCTGGGTTTTAAGTTCTAGGTTTTTAAATTTACACTTAACATAACTTTTAGACTTAATTTGCGATGCACGCGGTACTCTTGTTTGTACTCTTGTCCAAATGTTTAGAACATTAATGCGTGATTCTAACATTTGTGATTCATTTTAACACCACCAAAATGATGGGTTTTAGCAGATGTAAAAGGAAATCTCATCACATGATTAAGGTGTATGCTCTGATCATGTGACTGAAAACTCAATAGTAAAACTGTTAATAGTCTGGTGCCATTTTTAAGAGTACAATTGGATCATGCAAAAACATTTTTTTTAAAACAAATAGGTACATGAAATATTAACACTGGATGTTACTGGTTATGCATAAAACTGCTTAAAGGGGAACTTCATGACCGATACATATAGTTTTAACAATATACATTACAATTGTTTATGAGTGTATAGGAATAGAATAATAAATATTCTTCTGGCATTTAAATATAATCACAGCAAGTATAGACAGCCGGTTTGAGTTGCTATCACAAATATGACATCATTTTCATGTAAATAAATATAAGAAAATAATGATAAATATGACACAATGTATAAAAACACATGTAATTATACCACTAAAATTTTTTTAATGCCATTTAAACCCAAATGTAATATCTCTCACAAACCCTTTATTGAATCTGGAAAGTGGATATAACTTTTACACATTCTACAGGATTCCGTTCATTGCCCTCTACATGTCTAAATTGCGTACCACCACCACAGAGCTGTGTTCTATGAAACGCTGAAGCTTTATACTGTAACCCTTTGTGTAAGCAGCAGCCCTCAAAGTGATAGTTCCTGCTCCTGTAATTATGTTTGGTCCAAAAACAACCCACCACTTAATTATATGCTAAAAACTATGGGTAGCCACAAACATAGCAAAACCTACATTAGAAAAAAATGTTTGAAACCAATTTTTTGCTTTCAGGAATTTGTTGAAGAGAAAGAGTTTGTGTCTCACCTTCAGTCAGTTTTCCAGGGATTCTTACAACTGAGCAATCAACTATCTGAATCACCTAAATATTGTAAGTGTTAATTACTTTCCTATATAGTAAATATATCTATGGACTGCTGCTGTACAGTTAGATATATCACAAAAGATACCGTCTGTGGATGGGGAGGTACCCGTGCTCTTGGGTGTCCCTCCCAGAAAAAAAGGACAGATATGACCAAAAAGACCCTCTCCTACCTCACAAGTATATATATTATTGCCACTCTTTTATTACAGCTTTCTGCTCTATTGATATACAATATAAGACTGAGGAGCTTATCAACAGTTTCTGACAAAAGTCTTGTGTATTTTGCAGTAACTCCTGCTATTAAACTGATTTTTAATTGATCAATTGGTGTTAGAAATAGCTCATAAAAAGCTAAAACCCTCCCAAATAATATTAAATGTACTGGTAAAAAATAGTTTCACTGAAAAAAATGTATCATTTTAATCAAGACAGAAAGGTCAAAATGTTGCAAGACAAAAGTGTAGTCGCCTATACAGAAAATGATGTACTTTACAGCCAATCCAAAAATATGTCCGCAAATTAAGCAGTGGTGCTGTGAGATCCAAATTTAATATCTTGTATGACTTCCATAAGCTTGAAGGACAGAATCCATGTGGTTTGGCAAGGATTCATACAATTTATTGATGAAATCATCAGGAATAGCCAAGAAAACAGTCTTGCATGCCTCCCAGAGTTCATCGATATTCTTTGGTTTCATCTTCCATGCTTCCTCTTTCATCCTACCCCACATATGCTCAGTGATGTTCATATCAGGTGACTGGGCTGGCCAATCCTGGAGCATCTTGATCTTCTTTGCCTTAAGGAAGTTTGATGTGGAGATGGAAGTATGCGATGGAGCACCATCCTGCTGCAGAATGTGGCCTTTTTTATGGTTGGGAATATATGAGGTAGCTAAGATTTCTTGGTATTTCACACTATTGATGTTGCCTTCTACCCTGCAGATCCCCCACACACCCCCATACTGACTGTAACCATGATTTTGCCTCCACCAAACTTTACTGTTCTCTGGGTAAATCTCAGCTCCATGCGGGTTCCAGTAGGTCTCCTGCAATATTTGCAGCAACTGTGGTGTAATTCAACAGAAGATTCATCTGAAAAATCCACCTTTTGCCAATTGTCCAGTGTCCATCCTTTTAGCAGGCTGCCACACGGTTTTTCAATTGTCTTTTGTTTAGTGCTGGCTTATGGGCACTGATTCGACCATGGAGGCTATTTCGAGACAGAATCCAACAAACTGCTCTGGTTGACACAGGGATTTCAGGTGACCAGGTCTCCTAGAGCTCTGCTGCAGTTGAAAATGAGCTTGCCTTGGATTTTCGAGCCAACAAACTGTCCTCTCGAGCAGTTGTCTTGCAGGGTCTTCCTGACCTGGGCTTGTCAAAAACTTCTCCAGTCTCTTCAAATCTTTTCTTTATCCTCTGAACTTGACGCTGAGAGACATTGAAGGTGTGCGCCACATCAGCAGTGGATTTGGTCTTCAGCCTCTTGATAATCAACACTTTAGTCTCAGGGTGAATCTAAGGCATGTTTGCAGAGGTCTATTTGCAGTTGATGTGAAGGTCTAGTGTACTGGGGTTCTTTTTATACACACCTGACGCCTAATTGATCCATTATTAGTCACAGGTGAAGCCCATATGACAAAGTGACAACACTTATGTCTTTGCAAAAATTGACTCAATGGGCTTTACCAAGCTGTGAATATTAGAAAACTCTTTGTTAGTTTCGTTTGGCATTGAAACATCATTACAAAAGCTGTTTGGGGTAAAATGAACCATTTCTTTAAACAAAATCTGCATTAGAATTATTGTTTAGTGGTACTTCAGGTCTATTTGTACACAAGCGACAAGACTTTTGTCAGAAACTGTATTTTACATCCATTCATTGGAGCTTTTGTGGGGATATATATATAGATATATATATATATATTTATATATAAAAAAAATATTATTTTTTAAAAAATATTTTTTATCTTTTTTAGCTGGCCAGCGCTGATTGTGGGATCTGTGGGGGGAGTGTATATATTATTGGAGATATTTGTGGGTGTTTTTTATTCATGATTGTTTATTAAAATTGTATAAGATTTTTTCTCATCTGCTACTTTTATATTTGCTATTTTGATATACTTGACTGTAGGTTATATATTGTGTGGGAGGGGCGCTATCTATTTATATATGCTGTACAGTTAGTAGCCGGTTACACTTTGTGAAGCTTTTTCTGAATTACATGTTACAGCAGATGATTCTGAGATCTCACAAGAATATGAAACAATAAAAGAAAAATACAATGAATTGGTGGAGTCCACTCACCTTGCAAACTCTAACTTGGAAAAAATTCTGTCAGCCTGGACGCGTTATGAAAATAATATCAGTCTTATAACAGGCTGGCTGGATGAACAAAAGAGAATCCCACCACTTAAAGTAAGGGACATTTCATTGCATTGTA
The DNA here is from genome assembly GCA_019447015.1 of Hymenochirus boettgeri. Classification (NCBI taxonomy): domain Eukaryota; kingdom Metazoa; phylum Chordata; class Amphibia; order Anura; family Pipidae; genus Hymenochirus; species Hymenochirus boettgeri. The sequence continues at coordinate 263,207,658 of CM033476.1, read as the reverse complement.
GGAACTTTTTTGTGAATACTTGAAAAATATTTTTTTTTCTCCTGTAATGCAGTACTTTTATATGGTGCAGCATTGGTATGCATATGGAGCATTCACAGTTCACCATAATTATATCAACTACACTTAAAATACATGTGAAACTATGGAAGAGGAAACATTAGTGTTGGTAACATCTACATTTTTGAAATAAACTAATCAGTTTAGTGTCACTGGTATATACAACCATGTCAATCATTTTCTATAAAATCAGCTTTGAAACCACATTAGTGAACAGATAGTCTTCCTGCTGGAAAGGAAGTAATAACCCAACCAACATTCGTGGAAGAACCCTGAGGAAAGTCCACACTATTAATTACACCCTCAAACACATTTATTGTAAAGACTGCATTTGACAATTCTTTTTTATTATAATAAAAATATTCATATACAGCACCTAAAATGCTTACTTTGGCCTTTAGCTCTGTTTTTTGAGAAATTTAGTCCAATTTTACAGCAGTTTCACAGTATGTATTGACCTCCTGTCAATAATTATTTAATTGTTGTAGTCCTTATTAATTGCAACTTTCTAACTGGCAGAATGATGTGAGGGTTTAAATGTTACATTGTAAATTAACTTAAGCATTTCCTGTTTGAAGCCGTCTGGTAATGGCTGGTCAAAGACAAATAATGTCAGGAAGTTGTACAGTACAGCCTGGATATGATCAGGAAAAACAAATGCACTGCAGATTTATGTAAGATATAAAAAGTTATTTAATATACGAATTAAGAGTCCCTTTTACGTTAGTTAAAAGGAGAAAATAAAGTATGGAAACATTAAGGTTTTTTTGGGTGGGTTAATTTTAATCTGCCCATAAATTTCCACGCTGCTTTTTAACTAGATGGACGTATGTCTTTTTCAACTTTAAATACTATACTTTTGTACTAATTTGTCAAATTAACCCTTTAGTAGCACAGAAACATTTTTTACAACTAGACTTAATCTAGTTACAAATATTGCTGAAATATAAAATTAATATTGTCTAAATAAATAAGCAGAAAACATTATTATACAATTTGCTTTGAAGGAAAGCAATGAATTAGATAAGATGGGTCTACACTGAATCATAATTGTATGGCATTTCCATCCAGGTTCCTGCAGAAATTCTATCCAAGTGGAGATCTGTGCAAACTTCCTTAAATAATGATGGGATGTTCCTGATCAGCATAGTCCATGAAAAGACGGCAGCAAAGCTATCTAAGAACCTGAAGTGTGTCAATACCCAGTGGGCCAAATATGTAAGTTTTTCCAATGCCACCCCATGTCTTGCATAGCTATTTCCTATGTTTGCTGTCATAAAAGTCAGGTAATGAATTAGATAAGGAAATAAGAAAACCATCTCCACCATCATCTGTAAAACGTTTTGTGTGTTTTTTGATGTGTGTGATGCAAAAATAATTCCAACCATGTACTTTATGATTTTCCTATTTAGGTTAAATTATACGAAAAGATGAAGCGAGAGGAAAATGGAAGTTGTGCTCCTGTAGAACCAAGAGATGGGGACGATACAAGGATGTTGATTCCATTATTACCCATTTCGACCAGATCATTAAGACAGTGTATTGAAAATTTACAGGTGAAAACCATGAATAGAATTGTGGGGGATACCTAACAACAAGACTGGAAATGTGTATAATGAATTCAGTTCATTTCAGTTCATGTGAATAATAACTTCTAAAAGGAAGATTCAGGGAGATTCACCCAGCGCCGCAAGCGATCTGGGCAAATTTCCCATATCAGTTTTACCAGGGGCTGCATGGCTCAGGGTGAATCTCACCTGCACGTAAGTATTTAACACTAGCTATCTGCTGGAGTTAAAGACTTATGTGCAAACAGCCACGCAGCCTCTGGTAAATAGGCTTGCGACTGCTGCGTGAGTGTCTCTTCTGGTACTCAGGCAGCTGCCCCAAACTGAGGCTTAAAGTCATGCTAAGCGATCGTAAGTGCAGAAAAGAGCGCTCCCCGGTAAATAAGTCTGCTAGACTGAGATAATGATAATTATGGTCCAATCTTAATAAAATAAGGAAGGGCTGTCCAGTCTCCAATTAATGCAAAATAGGGGTAACAACCCTCTTTATTAGTGCAAACACAACCAACACAGCGTTCTTCTGTCCCATAATGGATTTAAATTCTGCTTTTTTTTTTTTTTTTTACAATCACAAATATTCATGTTTATTTTAATTATAGGGACCAGAGGAAAATACTCAAATAAAACATAAATGTAAACTGATTTATAGTCATGTGGAATTGATTGAAACCCTTATGGAATCAGCTGGAAAGTGGCCTTCCACTGCAGAGACCTTTCTTGGGAGTATTGATCACCTTGGAAACATAGAAGAATCCATCATTAAGGAACTGCAGGTAAAGTTTACACTTCTTATTGGTATATAGTAATTTGTTTAAAATTATGATTCATTAGTAAAACCAGAATGCAGTTCAAATTAACTCTTTGCAGGATATGGATACTCATGGACAGATGTACAGGTGAAGCGCCCGTTAGTTCCAATTCTTAAATGAGGAGATGTATCTTAAGTTAGCCCTACATTTATGAGGAGTTTTTTTTTTACTTACCCTTTAAACATGGCTGCCACTTTTAGTATGGCTGCCACAGTAATGGGGGGAGTAGGTCAGTAGATGTGTGTACCTGTGTCAGGTTGGGGGTTAAAAAAATGAACTTTTTTAATGATTGGTCAAATTTTTTTTGACTATAGTTATCCTTAAAGTATGGCTGCCACCGAAATGGAAGTGTTGGTCATTAGGTGTGTGCACCTGGGTCAGGTTGGGGGTTAAAAAACAAACTTTTTTAATTATTTATCAAAAAAAATTTTTTTGAATATAGTTACTCTGGCTGCCACAGAAATGGATAAGTAGATCGGTAGGTGTGTGTACCTGTGTCAGGTTGGGGGTTAAAAAAACAAAAAACTTTTTTGATGATTGGTCAAAAAAAATTTTTTAGGCTTTATCTACTCATTAAGTATGGCTGCAACAGTAATGGTGGGGTAGGTCAGTAGGTTTGTGTACCTGTGTCAGGTTGGGGGTTAAAAAAACCAAACTAATGATTAGTTAAATGATAAGTTAAAATGTGTTTTTTGACTATAGTTAACCTTTAAGTATGGCTGCCACAGAAATGGAAGGGTAGGTCTGTAGTTGTGTGTACCCGGGTAAGGTTAATATTTTAAAAAAAAAAAACCCTTTTTGATAATTGATAAAAATTTGTGGAGGGGCAGGTCAGTAGGTGTGTGTACCTGTGTCAGGTTGTGGTTTAAAAAAAAGAGGGTGTACAGTATGTATTTTTTGTGTTTACAACCATAAAACTAACTTTTATTGAAGATAAAATGACTTATACTCGGGTCAAGTCCTAATTTAGATACAAATTCTGCTATTGCTGATAGTAACCAGTAGGTGGCGCTGTGTTAACCTGCATAGAAAGATACAGGAGCTGATCTGCCTTTACACTTCTTGTAGTCTGGCTGCTGGACTCACTCAGCACTGTCACTGCACATCTCGATGCTGTAAATCTGATGGATCTCCTCAGTTTGGGGCAAAAAACAGCTACTAGTACAGTGCAAATGACAGCTTGAAATTACAACTCTCAGGTGGCATTTTTAACTATTGGGGTCAGAGAGTCCTTTACTATATGGGGTCATAGGGCCCTTTACTATATGGGGTCAGAGTGCCCTTTACTATATGGGGTCAGGAGAATTGTAAATGATGGTAAGCTTAATTAAAAGTTTACTAAACCTTGCCACTCCACATGTTTAGAAACTGAAACTCCCAGCAACAAACCATGCTGGGAGTTGTAGTTTCCAAACATTTGGAGCGCCAAGGAATTGAAGGTTACTGGTACTGGATTTGGCTATTACTGTATGGGATTCATGTATGGGAATTCTGCTGTCCATTTAAAGGGCAACTAAAGCCTAAAAACAACACAGAATCAGAAGGCAGTAGTGGTGATAATTTCTACCCTCGACTTATACTCGAGTCAATCAGTTTTTACAAATTTTTCAGGTAAAAATAGGTACCTCGGCTTATACTCGGATCGACTTATACTTGAGTATATACGGTATTTACCATTTAAGTATGGCTTTTAGTTTTAGGATTATTGGTATTTCATTATCTGCTGGAGCCTGGTAGGCCTTACTGCTCCTTAGATGGACAAACTTTTTCTTGCAGGTCTCTCATTTCTTCTTCACTCTCAGGAACAGATTCTCCGGCTTTTCTAGAGTCGGACAGTCCATGTGATGTCATCATAATACTTTCGGAACAGTGATTTTATTAATGCTGTAAATAAACTTAGGTTATTAGAAAAGAGATCAAAGAAGCCACAAGCCATTTCACTAAGACGGCATATCCATACGTCAATCCATACAAAATTATTAAATTTTTTTTTTTATCCAATTGTCAACAAGGAAACTAAAATCCAGGCAAAAACCAAAATGATCCTACATCTTTTCTTTCTGGTCTTTGAATTATTGTAAATAATGTTTTAATCAATATCTCGGTACCCCAGTAATATCACTGAACCCAAAACTCCAATATTATCACTGAACCCAAAACTCCAATAAAAATTGATCAGAGGTCATGCTACAATGGCCCCCCCTGCGGTAGGGGTACACGTTTTGTACCCCTAGGCATAGGCTAAGAGAGTGGGGTACGCTTGAAACACTAAGGTGGAGGTCTCTGTGGTGGAAATATGTTTGAATAAAGTTGGTTATATTGATACGTGACGTGTGTGTATTGTTCTGGTGTGCGCATCTACTTCATCTTTTTGATTGCGTATAGTATGCAGGTGTCAAATCCGTCCCTCCAGATGATTGAAAATTACAACTCCCAGAATACTCTTTCTACATAGGGCAAACAGTGGCGTAACTACTTCGGGGGCCTGGATGGTAGCAGGGCCCGCCACAAGCCCATGACCTCTGATCGTGGAGCCTATAACCTCCGCTATCAACTGTTTCCTTCATATGTGTGATCAGCTGTTTAAAAGAGCGGACCCGAAATTCCAGAGCCAAACCAGAAGTTCGGGTTCGGTCTCTTAAACAGCTGATCGCACAAATGTTTCATTCATACTTGCAGTTACGCCCCTGACTGTAAATAGGGAATCCTGGGAGTTGTAGTTTGTGATTTCTAAATTCTACCATATAATAGTAGAACAATATTAGTGTAATTTCTACCATACTATAGTAGAACAGTATTAGCGTGATTTCTACCATACTATAGTAGAACAATATTAGTGTGATTCCTACCATATTAAAGTAGAACAATATAAGTGTGATTCCTACCATATTTTAGTAGAACAATATTAGTGTGATTCCGAACATATTATATAGTAGAACAATATTAGTGTGATTCCTACCATACTATAATAAAACAATATTAGTGTGATTCCTACCATACTATAATAAAACAATATTAGTGTGATTCCTACCATACTATAGTAGAACAATATTAGTGTGATTCCTACCATATTATAGTAGAACAATGTAAGTGTGATTCCTACCATATTATAGTAGAACAATATAAGTGTGATTCCGAACATATTATATAGTAGAACAATATAAGTGTGATTCCTACCATATTATAGTAGAACAATATTAGTGTGATTCCGAACATATTATATAGTAGAACAATATTAGTGTGATTCGTACCATATTATAGTAGAACAATATTAGTGTGATTCCTACCATACTATAGTAGAACAATATTAGTGTGATTCCTACCATACTATAGTAGAACAATATTAGTGTGATTCCTACCATACTATAGTAGAACAATATTAGTGTGATTCCTACCATACTATAGTAGAACAATATTAGTGTGATACCTACCATACTATAGTAGAACAATATTAGTGTGATTCCGAAAACATATTATATAGTAGAACAATATTAGTGTGATTCTTACCATATTATAGTAGAACAATATTAGTGTGATTCCTACCATACTATAGTAGAACAATATTAGTGTGATTCCTACCATATTATAGTAGAACAATATTAGTGTGATTTCTACCACACTATAGTAGAACAATATTAGTGGGATTCCTACCATACGATACTATATTCCTACCATACTAAAATAGAACAATATTAGTGTGTATGGTATAGTATACCATACTATACTATATTCCTACCATACTAAAGTAGAACAATATTAGTGTGATTCCTACCATACTATATAAGAATAATATTAGTGTGATTCCTACCATACTATATAAGAACAATATTAGTGTGATTCATAGTAACATAGTAACATAGTAATTAAGGTTGAATAAAGACATACGTCCATCAAGTCCAACCTATTCACTTTTTTTTTTTTTAACCCTACCTAACAGTTGATCCAGAGGAAGGCAAAAAACCCCAGCTAAAAAGGGGGAAAAAATTCCTTCCTGACTCCAAACGGCAATCGGAAAGTATCCCTGGATCAACCAGATTCTATATGCATTAATACCAGTAATTCTCAATATTCTTTAGTTTTAGAAACTTATCCAGGCCTTTTTTAAAGTTATTCAATGAACTTGCCATTACCACATCTGCTGAGACAGTTCCACGTTCATCCCGTTCTTACTGTAAGAAACCTCTCCTAACCTGAAATGAAACTTCTTTTCTTCCAACCTTAAGGATGTCCACGTGTCCTCTGATATGACCTATTAGTGAACAATGCACCAGAGAGCTCATTGTATGGCCCATTAATATATTTGTACAAGGTTATCATGTCCCCACGCAACCGCCGCTTCTCCAATGTAACACCCCCTAACTGTCTAATCGTGCCTGCATATTCAAGCCCCTTCATTCCCCTTATTAATTTAGTTGCCCTTCTCTGAACTGCCTCAATTTCCAAGATGTCCCTTTTGTATATGGGATTCCAAAACTGCACCGCATATTCCAAATGAGGCCTTACCAGTGCCTTGCAAAGAGGGAGAATAATATTTTTCTTTCTTGAATCTATTCCCCTTTTTATACAGACAAATCTTGCTAGCTCTAGCTGTTGCTACCTGGATTGTTTGCTACAGCTAAGTCTATTATCTACCAGAACCCCCAAATCTTTTCCATTACGATGAACTTAACACAGAGTTATTTATGGTGTAGATGGCACAGGGATATTAAATCCCAAATGCATACCTTACATTATCTACATTGAATCTCATCTGCCATTCTGCTGCCCATTTTGATAATCTATCTAGGTCTCTTGCAGCACTTGCACATCATTGGAAGTTTCCAAAGCTCTGCATATTTAGTGTCATCAGCAAACACAGAGACCTTGCTCTCATGCCCCCTTCTAAGTCATTTATAAACAGATTAAACAGAAGCGGCCCCAGTACAGAACCCTGAGCACACTCCGCTTAGAACTTTAGCCCACATAGATGTAGCTCCATTACCACCACTCTCTGTTTGCGGTCCAATAACCAGTTCTCTATCCATGAAACAAATGTTTTCTTCAAGGCCAACAGTCCTCAGTTTATACTTAGTCGCCTATGTGCACAGTATCAAAAGCTTTTGCAAAATCCAAATATACCACATCCACTGCTGTGCCTGAGTCCAACTTCTTACTCACTTCTTCATAAAAACAATAAAATTTCTGGCATGATCTATTTCTCATAAATCCATGCTGACTACTACTAATAAGATGATCTCTGGAGACAAAGTCAAGGAATGATCCCTTACAAGTTTCCATCACCTTCCCTACCACTGATGTTAGGCTTACGGTCTATAGTTACCAGGCTGTGAACGACTACCTTTTTTGAATATTGGTATTACATTGGCTTTTTTCCAATCCAGCGGCACATCCCCAGACAAAAGCGAATCTGAAAATATGAGAACAGTGGTCTAGCTAGAACTGAACTAAGCTCTTTTAAAATCCTAGGATGCAATCCATCTGGTCCTGGCGCTTTATTGATATTAACTTTGTCTAATTGTTTCCGTACCATATCCTCTGTTATCCAATGTGAAAACTCTTCATTTCTTCCCTGCATATTGCTACAATCCCTACCGTAAGGACAAGGATTCTCAACAGTAAAAACCTACCATACTATAGTAGAACAATATTAGTGTGATTCCTACCATACTATAGTAGAACAATATTAGTGTGATTCCTACCATACTATAGTAGAACAATATTAATGTGATTCCTACCATACTGTAGTAGAACAATATTAGTGTGATTCCTACCATACTATTGTAGAACAATATTAGTATGATATTAATATAATAATATAAATTATAAATATATAAAATATAAATAATGTTAATTAGTGTAATATAAAGTATAAATCGAACTGTACAGAGGAGGAATATAGAAAATAAATCCTTACCACATGCAATTAAATGTACCCTTTTGTATATAGCACCAAAGGGACTGTCTATTTACATATATAACTATGTAAAACTCCCACCAATAGAAATACCTTGATGCTATACTATGTTATTGAATTTAGAAATCAATATGGCAGCTCCCATTTATTTCTATAGATAAATGTCAAACCATTTTAATTTATGAATATACTATAGTGCACATTAGCGCGCATACAAGCTATAGTTAATCAAAACCAGGAAGTGATTGGTACCTGTCTGCGTGATAGCGGAGGTTCATGCGAAAGTATAGTATACGCAAAACAAGATGTTGTCAAAAATATTATATGATGATAGTTTGATGATGGGTATGGATGTGTATGAATGGTTTATTCTGATAACATAATCAGGGAGATTCAATAAAAGTTCTTATTGTTTAAAATGGTGCTACTTTTGCCCCAACCAATCTGATCTTATTTAACATTTGAAAGCTAATATCTGATTGGTTGGTGCAAAAGTAGCACCATTTTAAACAATAAGAACTTTTATTGAATAACCCTGATAATCTTTAATCTACATATTATTTGTGAGAATTATTTACTTTTTGTTCTCGAGCTTGCACCAATATGAATTTTTAACCCATTTATTTTCACAAAGGGAAGCCTAAAGGTGGCCATACATCTATGAGATTTTACTTACCCGACCGAGCACTCACGCGATGTTCGTCAATGCTGCCGGAACCCCTTCTCCCGATCGTATATTTGACCGACATGCGAACGCAAAATCCCATTCATTTTGCGATCGCATGTCGGTTGAATGTAAGATGTAATGTAATGTAAGAAGCGGTTCCTGCAGAACATCGCGTGAGCGCTTGGTCGGGTAAGTAAAATCTCTTAGATCTATGGCCACCTTAAGAAAGCTATTAATGGGTTAGGTAGGATAGGAATAGCTGTCCCGAATCAAATTGAAGACCTGGGTTCTGAATGGCTGGGCCACCAGACATGTCTTCCAAATGATAGAAATCTCCCATGGCACCCCACTCATGGAAACAATATAGTAAAATCTGTGGATAAAATTTGTGGATAACCACTGGGACCCTATAAATTCTTTAGAGCACTTTGGTGGATGTCTCCCTCAAAGCTACATTCCCCAGTTTCAGTATGGAGAAGGATTCTTGATACTCTTGAATCTCTATGTCGGTGTCCACATCTCCCATCTATTAACGCATAAAGTTCTTTTTAGCTAGAAGCTCTTCATCCTTCAAGCAAGAAGCAAGTGGAGATCCCTTCTACCCACCCAACCTTTTTTGCACATGTTTTTTTTTTCCAAATAGAGAGCTTGAAATTGCAGTAAAGTCCTTAAAAAGACTCTTGATATAAGAGTGTAATATGCATGTATTGAAATTGCAGAAAGTTTGCAATGTGGAGAAGACGTTATCACAAAAAACAGATATATTTTAAAAACATTGTGATTTTCCCAGATTTTTAAATTTACATTTTTGAACCTGGGGGAAAAATTGTTCTACATAACTGGATTTAATGTTTCTGGACTCTTGATTTCATTACCTTAAAGAAATATGTGTTGTACCCCGGGGGAAAAAAAAAATGTTTCCCGATCTCTCCATAGCACTGAATCTGTGCGGTAATGCCATAAACAGGTACCCTCTATATTTATGCACAAAGGTTTATGATTCGTAGTGTGCCACTGTTAGAGCTAGGCCACACTAGTGCGCTTTTAATCGCGATCTGTTAATCGGAGTGCATGCTTCTTTATCTTTTGTGTGTGACATGATTGGTCAGTGTCTGTATTTTCTTAATAGAAGGTGCATGCACAAGGATGTGTTTGCCAGGAGCAGATTGCTGAGGCAAAGAAGAATTTAAAAGTTGTGCAAAATATTATCCACAGAAATGATGAAATGCGACATTTTGACACCAGTGAAATTCAAAACAACATCACAAAAATGCAAAAGAAAGTCCAGGTATGTCTGATAATTCTTTATATATGTAGAACTGTGTTTCCACAAGAAATATTTTATTATTTTTGGGAAAAGTTTTAGTCGAACATCTCTCAGATTTATGAATCCATCACAATTCTGAGCAACTAGAACCAAGATCGTATTCTGCCAGTCTATACAGTATATTAGGTTTCTATAGACAAAAGGTCAAAAGATTCTTGGTCACATTTCATGGTGAAGCTTTTACCAAAGGTCCATTTTAGTAAAGATTAAGACTTTCAGGTTAATAAAGAAATATAAGCAAATATCAGTGGGTGGATGGAGTCAGGGATATGGAACATATATTATGTATTTATGTATGAATCTTGGAAATAGTTTTCAAAAGAGTTATTGGCCTTTTAGAGATTAAAGGGTTTAAGTTATTATTATCATTGTGGATTAATATTGCTCCAACATCTTCTGTTGTACCTTACAGTTGCATAAATATACACAAGGAAAACATTATATACAAGGGTAGAGCAAGTAATACTTGGGAATAATTTTTAGTAACAGCATTTTGGTCCAGGATTAGACCTTAAGGGCCCAGTAAACATGGCAGTATATTAGGCTAGTATACAAACTAGATGAGAGAGTCACACGTCATCAGGTGATGTGACATGTCACCTGATGAAGGTGTAATTCCTCCGAAACATTGTGATTTTTGATTTTGTGGTTCACCATTAAACACATGTACCTTTGGAGTGCGACTCTCTCCTCTAGTTTGTATACTGTATTCCTATACCCCTAGGGTTCTGGGGTTTGAGACATCTGCACCCTACCAGGTGTGAGTGCATTTGGAACTTTTCTTCTATAAAGTATATTAGGCTAGCTACAAACGAAAGTCGAAAGTTGCCGTGGCCGACAGTTTCTTTATACCCAAATGGCTGATCCGTGATTAACCAACATGTCCGATTCAGACAAAAAAATAAAAGATCTGCGGCCAAAAAATTACAGCTGATATTTCGAGCTGACCGAAATACTAACTAGCCTAAGCATACAAATTATATCTCCACAGATGATACAGCCAATAAATATTAAAGATATCATTGGCGAAAAGGTGTACAGGCCTAGAAATTTTTCTTATTGATAAAATTGTTTTTTCTGAAAGAATTTCTGGTAGGGGATTTACTAGATTTGTGCTTAAACTATATGCAACAATCCCAGTTAATACAAAGATATCTTTTGTAATGAAAGGGACAATCAAACTTAATCAGATTTCAGTAACCTGAATTGTTAAACAGGAATTGTCTTGATGTCTTTTGAAAACCTGCCGCTAGACATTACTAGGAGAATAGATTTAGCTACTAATTCTTCTTGGTAACATCCCTTTGTTCACTTAAAGGGCATGTTCACCCCCCAAACTAAAAATTCACCAACTACCGGCCCCACTGTACAATTAAAAAATATCCTTACCTTACATCCCTGCTCCTTATGGCTCTCCTGTAGTGCCTCTTCAAAGTCCAGGAAACTGAAGGGTAGAAGGTTTCTTCCTGTGAAAGGGTCTCTGTCTCTGTTGTATCCTCTTAGTGGCTGCTGGCATGCCCAGTGGAGCCCCCCCTCCTCCCGATCCCTCCCTGGCTGCTACTCCTGTAGTGTTAATTCCTTTTCATATACTGTAAGGTATGCCCCCCCACCCCCAACCGCTATATTCTGACATAAAAAAATCGCATCTGATCTCTACTTACAGCACCTCGTTCCAGTGCCTTTCTGCATTGAGGGCAGCCACGGCTGTGATTGGCTGCCTCTCAGTCAATCACAGCCGTGGCTGCCGGTCAGGTCCCCTGCTTGTAGTTCCGGCGTGCAGGGGAGCTGGGCCAGAACGGCGAGGGAACGAGGTGCTGTAAGTAGAGATGAGAAGCCATTTATTTACGTCAGAATATAGCGGTTGGGAGTGGGGGGGGGGCATGCCCTGCCCTACTGTATATGAAATGTTTAAAATGAGGTTGAGATGCCCTTTAATAAATATGCCAGCATTTATGAATGTGTGAGCTAAATCATCTCTGATTTCTGTTATTAGTGACAAAAAGACATGGACACCAAGGGCAAAACATTTTTGACGTACCTTATTTAGATTTATTCCAAATTCTTTGTTGTGTCTTAATGTCACTAGTAAATCACACTGTTACTTTTAGGACAGTTACTGTATGTTACAACACTGCTAATGTATTTTTTCTCCAACATAAATTACTTATTCACTTTGTTCTGGCATTCACTCAGAGTATAAAATATTAGATCGGTTAATAGTCCATAGTCTTTTACAGCAAAATAGGAATAATATGAAGTATGGTTCTTTCCAGACACTGATGTCAATGGCAGGCCAGGCTGTCATCCCTCCAGAACTGCATTTATCTGAAAGTGACATAAGGAACAAGTTTGAAAGTTCAAAGGCTAATCTGGAGACCTATATAACAGCAGCCATGTGTCTGATGAAACAAAGAGTCACCCCTGACAAGTTCATTGCACAGTATGAGGTTGGTTGTGTTCCATTTATCCTGGGCCGCATGGACTGGGTTATTCTTTTCCATTAGTTAGCTTTTAGTCTATACAAAGAAACGTTTACCTCCACCATGGCAATGAATTAAAACTAAGCAAGAATGCATTCCGCTGCCATGTTTATTAGGTAAAAAGCAGATGTATTTCTAGTAAATCCTTATAATCACGGTTAAAACTGTTAGTGAAGTTTGCTTGTGAAGGTTCTCATTCATCCAGGTCATGGTATATCTGTTGTATTCAATTAGATCAACCGGACTTAAAGTTTAGTTCTTGAAGACGTTTCGCTAGTCATCCGACTGGCTTTTTCAATTCAGAATGACTTGTAAAAGAATCTGTGGCACTTATGTACCCTGGAAAATCCCAATTAGCATATCACAGCCAGGTGTTAAGGGCATGATTAGATAGTGGCTAAGAGGTGTTATAGGAACGCCCAGAGTAAGGTGTCAAAACAGCATTGTACATGGCAGACAGATGGTGTCGAACCCCCCCACCTCTATTTAGGCTTGGTTTCTTTATTTTCACATAAATGGCCTCCTTAACACCTCTCTTGAACCAGTCACGTTCCTTTGCCAATATGTTAACATTACAATCTTCAAAGGTATGTCCTTTCCTTAAGATGCAGGTACAAGGCTGAGTCCGACCCGAGGAATTGGCTCTTCTGTGCTGGGCCATACGTTGATGCAGTTGTTGTTTGGTCTCCCCCACATACAAATCAGAGCATTCTTCAGGCACTGCACTGCATATATGATGTCGAAGATTGTAATGTTAACATATTGGCAAAGGAACGTGACTGGTTCAAGAGAGGTGTTAAGGAGGCCATTTATGTGAAAATAAAGAAACCAAGCCTAAATAGAGGTGGGGGGGTTCGACACCATCTGTCTGCCATGTACAATGCTGTTTTGACACCTTACTCTGGCGTTTCTATAACACCTCTTAGCCACTATCTAATCATGCCCTTAACACCTGGCTGTGATATGCTAATTGGGATTTTCCAGGGTACATAAGTGCCACAGGTTCTTGTACAAGTCATTCTGAATTGAGAAAGCCAGTCGGATGACTAGCGAAACGTCTTCAAGAACTAAACTTCAAGTCCGGTTGATCTAATTGAATACAACAGATATGTTAGTGAAGTTCTCTGCTATTGGAAAAACTTAGTTACATTTACTGTAACAACTGTTGGCATTTATTTATTCAGGCTATATTGATATATACTCAATGTTATATCTTACGTGCCCCAGTCAAAGCCCTTTACACTGCAGCCCTACTCTTATAGAACCAAAACAATATAAAGGGTAGGAACATTTACAGAAATAAAATGGCTTTCCACTATGTTATGATGTATAGTTCTCCTTTTGCTACATCTAAATTCTGGTACATCTGTTTTGCAGTATAAGATGGTATAAGATGACACGTTTACTATTTATAGTAATCACTACCTGTATACGAATAAATTGATCACAAACTCTTGCAACGGATCATTTCTATAATTTTGGATTACAATGCCACTCCTTATTCTCATACATTACTAACCTATTTGTTTGATTTGTTGATTGAGAAAAAGGCAGTAGCATAGATTAATCGCGTTGTTAGTTGAATACCATGATTTTGCAACATATGGAACCGTTTTGTTGGACTTAATTTTTTTAGTAGGAATAATTTGATGGGTCAGTAATTATGGACAGTGTTTCTGCCTGGTCAACCATATGTTGCAGTTGAATTTGATTGGGTCAGATTATTGACTTGTGCAAGCCTACCCATTACTCCAGAGTTCAGATTTCTGTATATCCGTGGAAAACCTCAAGGCTGGGTACTTAACGGAAAGATATTTTAGTCCGACCGATAGTGCCGTGTATTGGTTGGTCGACCAATATCTTACTGTGTGTGCAGGGCGGCTGTAATATAACAGTTTTAATATAAAATAATACCTTGAAGACCTCCAGAGTTTTCAATCTTTGTTTATTAAACCTAGCTAACGGCCTGTGGGCCATTAATAAATGAGAAAATACAACAGGCCAACCAATCAGTGAAACAGCTTTTAGTAGTATATTGAATCATAAAAGAAATGTGTCTAGCATAAATATTGCCCCCTACTGGGCTTACAAAAGAATATTAATTTAGTCTGGATATAAAAGATATGTAATGTCTTGTGGCATGTAAATGTTACCATGTACCTTATTCTGAATGTTAGAAAATGTTTCACATTTACTGTGGTATATTCTAAATTTCTTCTAATTTTAAAAGGAAACTCTGGGTGCATTTGATAGTGAAAATCTTAATGAATTTCTGAAAGCTGCCAATCAAATGAAGAGTATTACCACTACTAAGGAAAAGTCAGCTGTGGATGAAGTAAGTGCAGATCTTCGAAATCGATGGAAGGTAAGAAATTGTCAGCATTGAGACCAACAAAGCTCTGTCCTAGGACAATACTGGTTGGGATGAAGTGCAGTCAGGGTGGTACTGTATAGCACTGTAGAGATAGGGACCCTGGATTGTTTTTGTATTTCTTTCCTGTATTCTTTGAAGCAATTACCGTAAAAGAGTTGTGTACTTTTTTGTTTTTATTATGTTATTATTTCATTATAAAGCCAAGTGCTTTATCTGTAATTTGGAATTGGGCACCATTTTTATAATGGATTTTGTTTGCATTTCTTTAGTTGGGTACCTTGAGCTGGTTCACCTGACAGAATCTGCAGTTCAATAAAAAAAATCTTGAGAAGTAATACAAAAACTTCTTCATTGGCTCATACCATTTTGGGGACCTAAAACTATTATTTGGGTGATGGAAGTTCAGTTATTGACCTGGATAGGAAGACAAGTCTAGGCATTTGATAAAGGCTTCTGCCCACTTCATTTGTACACTTTACAAATTTCATTTAGAAGTCCTACACCATAAACAAGTGTTAATTTGCTGATTCATTTTCATTTCTGCCAGATTGTTCACAATGAGTTGGAGTCTTATGTTTTTCAACTAAAAATACAGAAAGAAAAGAATAAGTTTGATGATCTGATCTGCACACTTGAAAAACAACTTGAGAAAGAAGAAGGGCTCATTGACATTTGGGACAAAGAGGAGTTAATAAAGCAACATAAGGTTAGGCAAATGTAATATTTTGCTTGAGGGGAACCACATGTACAGCACATTCTAACCTTTCTCTCATGCTCGCTACTCTTGATGTTTTCTATTATACATAGTGACATCAAGTCAAGTTCCTATTTCGAACTCCCATAAAAAGTGTATATTAGAAAATGTTCCACTGATTGATTTTTAATCAATTTTTTTCAGTCAAATTTTTCAATACCGTAACTGGTGACTAAGGATGATTTATTTGCTGTTAACTAAAATTAAAAAGAAATAACATCTATCTTTATTGCTAAATACAGAGGTTTTTAAAAGGTAAAATAAACTAGTTTTACTGTAAATTGCTAGTATATATATAGTGTTGAACAAAACCCTAAACTTGTACTGACCTATATCCCACCAATGAATTGTGCCATAATTATAGGAAACTGAACTGGCTTCTTTCTATGCGGCTCATTCCATGGCCCCATTAAGGGAAAATAGTACATATGTAACTTACTATAGAAGTTTAGGTTCAACTCAAAATCTGTTCATTTAATTTTTAGTATTAAGCTTTCCTTTAAAAAAGAAGTTCAGGCAATAAATGTTTTTCTGGAATTGCTGTAAGCAATCCTTTATTAAGTAAAAGAATAGGGTGTACTAACAGATAAAACTATTCAATGAACACTAATATTCCTGTGTAATGTTAATGGACAATTTAAAATACATTACACATGGATAATTTACCATGCGCTGCAACCCTTAAAAAGTCATACTAACATTTTGGGATGATGAAAAGTGATAGTGGTATTACTCACAGTTCAAATGCTGTTTGGACACTAGATGTTTTTGGTTTGCATTAGATTGGTGACTTTTATGAATTGTCTTTGTTTTTATTTCCACATGCAGACCATGTTCTCAGAAGATGGATGTCAAGGGCAGCTGGACAGATGTTTACAGGCCATTAAGCAGATGCTGGGTACAGCGAGGAATGAGATAGATAGTTCTGTACATGGTACGATTATTTCTGAGTGTTCAAAGAAGAAGGTCCATATTGAGAAGCGTGCTGGAGATGTTTACCTTCATTTGCTGTCCTTATGCAGGAAAAGCAAAACCGGAAATAAAAGGCAAGGCTTTTATTTGTTGAAAAACATTATGGTCTTATTAAACGCTTCACCCAGCTCTGATGTGGCTACAAGGTGAAAAATGGCAAGTAAGGGTTTGTGCAATTTTTGTCCAGCCAAGGTAATTGTACATTGTGGGGGACAAATTATTTTGTAACACAAGAAGCCAGTTAGACACATCTAGGGCCCAGTCTATTTCATTTAGGTAGCCATTTCCATAAAAATCACTAGAAAACGCTTTAACAGGATAGTAGCCTGGTGTATATTTCAACCTACATTGGCTGCATGGTACCTGGTATTTGACCAGCCCTGTTATTTATACAAAATCAAAAATTAGTAGGTCATGTACAATAAGGACCATATTTATAAAGGAATTTAAACGCCAGATTTAACCACACATTTTAAAATTTTAAAATTCTCCATTGTCCATTGTTAACATTGCAAAACATTTACAGGGAGATTCAATAAAAGTTCTTATCATTTAAAATGGTGCTAATTTTGCCCCAACCAATCAGATCACAGCAATGCGTCCTGCATTGCTGTGAAGAGAGAATATGTCTGAAAGCGATAGTCTATCACCTCACTCTAGACCCTTTTAGTATTGAGAAACACTCCAGAATGTAGTGACACCTTCCAAGGATCCACTGACTGGCTAGATATATGGGTGACATTTTCGCCACCTCAGACCTTTTTAAACTGCCAAACTTAACCCAAGGAAACACTTTTTACCATTTAAGCGAAATGGAGATCGTGGCAGTAATGAATTTTCGCCCGCTGGTTATAAAATTGTGTTAAATTTATAGAAAACAACAGCGATAATGACGGAGAAAAGAAACATGCCATAGGTACAGATGGGACAGCACTTGCTTCGCTAAAATACTCAAATTTTATTTCATCATAATTAAAACAAAGGCCCTTCTTAGCCACAAGCTCATAAGGCAGTGTACATAGAACAGAAATGACGTTTCGGGTCACATGACCCTTTTTCAAATGCATGCAAAATGTGATTTTAGCGAAGCAAGTGCCGTCCCATCTGTACCTATTGCTGTGGAGGTGTTACTGTGGGACCTTCGGACGTGCACGGCAAAGATCGGGTGAGATAGTGAGTGCCGGTGTAACCTTTTGGTTTGTTTGGACAAAAGAAACATGCCCCCTAAAGGACAATGAAGTGCTGTAATAATATTAATTACCTAAATATATTAATGCAGTAAACCATTAGCGTCACATATTACATTCCTATTATTTTGTCTTTGAGATTAAAAATGTCTCTTTATTAAATAAAGAAATATTAACCCCAATCCCTTTAGCTCTACCCAGGGTGAGCACTTAAAACACTATCAGGGTTATTCAATAAATCTTCCTATTGTTTAAAATGGTGCTAATTTTGGCCCAACCAATCTGATCTTATTTAACATTTGAAAGCTAAGATCTGATTGGTTGGGGCAAAATTAGCACCATTTTAAAGGATAAGAACTTTTATTGAATAACCCTGTATGTTCTCACCCCTGGGGGTACAGCTGGTACCTACCTTTCAGGTGCTCTCTCCACTGCTCTCCAGACCTGCTTCCTCCCTGGGCCCTCTGTTTCTTTAAATGTGCCACCAATAGGAGGACATGCTTCTATCCTTTCATTGGTTAGTGCACCCAATCAGAATCTGCCCCTTTACAGCCCAGAACAAAGCAGAGTGTCATGGGCAGCAGTAATTTATTTGGACTACCAGCTGCACTTCCATGGGTGACAACACAGCATTTTAGGCCCTCATCTTGGGTATGGGGGCAGTTGATTTTTTCCTTTAACCCATTTACGATTGTTTGTGCTCTATAGACTCACAGTTGTATTTTCTTTTGCACTACTAACATTTTAAGTTAAGAGATTAATATTCTTCCAGTCAGTTCTAACCCTTCCTTGTCACTGAGACACTGGCTTAGGCATGCTCAGTGCACTACACAGGGAGCGAGAGAAACTTCTATTGAGCTTCGTGTTCTAGGGAAAATGGGGTTAGAACACATTGGAACTGTAGTGAAAGATTTTAATAACTTCACACAGGATTATCTTTGATCAGGCTATTGATACATTGTTTGGTCTTTATATTCGTAATGATGTTTTTTGCCTGTGTTTCCACACTGATTTTAATGTAATAATTTTACCAAAGATGCAGTATTTTAGTGATGTCAATGAAAACTAATGTTCCCCTTATTGCAAACAGATGAAATATAAGGTCAGTCCTGGATAGATTTACTTTCTTGTAATCCTTCTGAATAGTATCATTCCCCGGACTAAAATAGAAATAGCTGTTTATTTAAATGAATAAAACACCAATATTTTGATATAATAAAATATAATCAAATGTGTTGTTTTTTTGTTCACTTTCTGTGTCTGCTTTTGAAAATAGGTTGAAGAGTGAAACATGCAAGTCCAAAGCAGCTCGCCGCTCACCAAAGGTAATGTATATGAAATAAGGGTCCATGAACTTATACATCTACTTATACTTCTGCATAGAAACATTTATAAATACATATTATTTCTGCAATGCTAAAACGAGGATTTAATAAGAAACCATGATACTGAATTATTTTTGTATTCTGTTGCTAGAGTGTAGAGAGTGTCAGTGAGCACCAAAATCAAGTAGGCTGTCCACCATGTGAAGGATGCAATGGGAGTTTCAGCACACTGTTGGACAGGTAATTGTTAGAAAGTATGATCTCACAGTTATACTGATCGTGTTCTGTTTTTTTTTATTTATATGAATCACATTCCAATCAAGTTTTGTAATGTAGTTTAAGTTTTAAACAGTTTACAGATCGGAGTGTTTGATATTATTCTTACATTCAAATTGTAAAACATGAAACAGGCAAAAATTACAAGACTTTACACTGATAGGGACTAACAGAATATATATTCCTCAGTAGACACATGGAGATTACGCCATGTGTGTCTCATATACAGTAATATAATCAACAAAATGATGTTACTTAAAGGGTATCTCCATCTTCATTTTTAACTTTTGCTGTAGTGTAGGGACCCCAACCGCCATATTTGTTTGCTAAAAAACGAATCAGTAATGTACTTAGAGATCTTCGTTCCCCCAAAAGCAAGCAGGGGGCCGGACCAGCAGTTGTGTCTGTGATTGGCTGGTTTGTTTTCTGTACTGTCTTTTATTATTGTAATGTGCAAAAACACTGAATCATGTGAACCATTATAGCTGCTCTCAGTGAGATGTAAGGCTGAATTTTAACCAGTATATCAGTTTTTTTTTTTTTGTTCAATAATTTTAATTGAGTATTATGAGAAATTTTTTTTAAAAAAAGGAACATTGCAGAAAAAATAAAATTGTTATTAACATACAGTTGAGAATAGAATAACCGGTATATCAGTTTTAGTAGAAAATGGCAAGTAAATCATGTTGTCCCATTGGTGATTGAATATATGAGTGGAAAATCAGCAACATGCATAAAAAACAAATTATTATTACCTTAAATCTTTGCATTACACAGATATGGTCAGGAGAAGACAAAATTAGAACAGTTCCTGCAAACCTCAAGACAGATGTTCACTGATGATCATCTGACAGACAGTCAAGACGTGTCATCACTTCAAAAAAGAGTTTGTGAACTTGAGGTATAGCACAAAGTTCTATCTTATACAATGCGTGTTCACATTTCATTATGTAGCTGGTCGTTAGCAAAACAGAAAACCTAATATAGGATTCGATATAAAAGCTGTAGTTTTGCAACATAGAAAAGGCAGTTTTATTAGACTAGCTGTACAGCCATCTCAGAAATCTTCAGTCAGATTCACAGAAGATCGTTTACATTCCTTCCTATGCAGGAATTGAGCCAGTACAGTCTGGAAAATTTTTCACAAATTCTTTGTTTAGAGAATTGTACCGTGTTAGCCATTGTTGAAAGTAAAGACATCTTGGATACAAAATAATACCTTTTATTGGATAACTAAAATGATTGAAAATGCAAGCTTTTGAAGCACTAAGGCTTCTTCCTCAGGTATCATATCAGCTTAAGTGCTTCGAAAGCTTGCATTTTCAATCATTTTAGTTAGCCAATAAAAGGTATTATTTTATATCCAAGATGTCTTCAACTAAATGGAGAATATTTGCACTATAGTAAGCGAACAACTTATTTGGATCATGGTATTATAAGAGTGTATGCAGTTTTAGCGCACTATTATATAAAACATATTTATTGCAGGTTTTTTTCTGGGTCTAACTATTTAATTGTTAGTTGACTTGCGGTGTATAAGGACATTTTATAAATAGGACACCCCCTTTATTAAGGGGTGTTGGCTATATAGGAAGCTTTAAATATACCGTAGACCTTTTTGAAAAGATCCAAGATTGCTTCATGTTACATTTACCCGATTCTTTATTACCATATTTGAGTTAGTGTCTTCCTTCTAATATACCCAGCTCTTCCACTTTACTGATCACTGTTGGGTGGCTCTTGGTATACTGCATTAAGGATTAACTCAGATAGAAGTTCCTAGGAAAGAATTTAGATTGCTTTACTGGATTAAAAAGTATAAATTGTAAGAGAAACAATGTGAGTGGCCTTAGGCACAATATTCAAATAATGTTTTACTACCCCAGCTTACCCTGAAATAATTCATGTTTAGAAGATTCCCAGTAATTAGAAAGAGGGAACTATTGAAAACCATCTCAAATGTTTTGCTGACACTTTTACAGCTTCAGCTTTTGTTCTTCCTGGGCCTCAAAAGGAGGGACTATAATGCGACAGAAAATTCTTCTTCACCAGTAGGGCTTAAGTTCCCTGTTGTTCTTAAGATATGCCCCTTTCTAATAGCAACTGCATCTTTCCATTAGACTTCATTTAACCGAATAATCTGTATTGTAGTTACTACAGATCCAAGCTGACAAATGCTGGACAATCTTTGAATTGGTGTCACATAATCTAGAGAAGATTGTGAATCTACCAGAGAAAAATATTTATTGCGATCAAAGGGCTAAACTTCACTCTGACCTGGAGACCATAAAGGAAGAGCTGAAGATCAGGTAGGAGACTAGAATTTGGTAACTGAAGAAGGCAAATAATTAAATCTGCTTGTTAACATAGTTTCACTATAGTTTAATGTATTGCTAAGTATTGTTTTACGAACTGTTTTAAAACACATTACAGAAATGAATCTAATGCTTTTTGATGCCTTTGTAAGAAATCTCTGGATCCCTTTAAATTGGCAAATTGGCAGTTGTTTATCCAGAAAAGTGTTTTCTTACCATTATCATCAACAAAATTCAATCTTTTCATTTTTCAGTGACTCATCTTACATAAATACTGAGTGCAAGGCAGCTTGTCCAAAACATATAAAATCATCTAAGTATGATAGAATATTGTGGCGTAGCTCTGTATGAGTTCTTTTCACAATCTCTTTTAATAAATTAGCAGTTATTGCTTTTTATTCTTATTCTTCTTCTTATTGTAGATTTATATAGCGTCTTCTGTATATAACATCTTCTGTGGCGCTTTATAGTTGCAATTATGTACATGAGGAAAACATACATGTTTCATACAATGATAGTGCAAGTAATACAAAGTGCCAATAATTTAAGTGCTGGTCCAGCAGCATTTAGTGTGGTAAGTTACAGCATTACTGTGGTACAATAGGATGGAGGGCCCTGCCCATGAGCTTACAGTCTAGGGGAGATGGGGATGAAACATAAGGTAAAGCAGATCAGTAGCTGTAAACAAGTTGTCAGTGGATTATAACTAGCAGGTCAGCGATGAGTCAGTAAGAGGGGTAGAAGTGTCCAGGTCCAGATTGTAAACTTGTCTGCAGAAATAACATTTCAAAACAAATAATTTAAACTATGAAACAATTATCCTTAAATTAAATATCATCAGCCTCCTTTATTTTGCGGCACAGTCATTCCTGTGAGCTGCAAATAGGGACCCAGCATGACCCCAAAGCTTTGTCCCCACTGATTGCAGCAGTGGCAGCATAAATGCAATTTCCAGTTAAAACTACACATGTAAATACATAATAATGGTAATATATATTTGACCTCACCTTAGCAATAGTTGAGGTTTGTACCACATAAGGCATAAGTAAGAGAAGAAAAGTAGAGCTGTGATACCTTTAATTGGCTAGCTAGATAAAAAAATTAAGCAAGCTTTCTGGAGTCCTAAGCCCCCTTCATCAGGCTGGGGCTTGATCAGGCTGGGCCTTGCTTTAATTTTTTTTAGCTAATAAAACATATCACAGCTCTTCTTTTCTTACCTTACCTTAGAAAATGTTTGATTTTCTGACTAGTTTTTTTTTTTTCTTGAACTTTCAAGACAAACCTTGTTTCATTCTTTATAAAAGTTAGATAAGCAGTAACTATGTAGAAGTTTGCATACAGTTTTACTGTATGTTTACTGTAACTTATCCTGAAGTTGAAAAATAATTAAATTAAGTTAGCAGTACAAAAATAAATCATCATAGCATACATGCAATCTGCCGAAGATCAGTGGTGCACGGTGGTATAAGGTGGGAACCCACCTGGCAATCCTTCGTCCCGACTGACCGTTTGGCACTTCTGACCAGACGGCCAGGATGAAGGACTGTCTGTCAGTCTCGGCAAAAGAAGCCATCAGTTTTCTTGTTTCTATCTCTGAAATGGTGCCTGTACTAAATGGTTTACAAGGTATATTTCATGTTTGTGGTAATTGGTTTAGAATTTTCAATTTATTGAATGAATTTATTAACATAAATAAACATAAAGGCATATTCTAGTATGTTTATTCTATGTTTCTATAAACAGAATCAAGTCTTTAAGTGGTGCATTAAATGTGTTAATGCCAATCCAAGAAAAGGTTGCTATGCTTTGTCAACCCAGCAAGCCAGATCAGGAACTAGAAAAGTTCACACTGTCAACTATCAACTCTGCATTCCTTGACTTAAAGGTAACTAAATTTACTATTTATTAAAGTCATGGTAGAAATCAAATGCTACTTAAGGGACACGTAAACTGTGCCAAATCATTTTTAACTAATCGCACAGTAATAAGGATTAATTACCACCAATATTAAATTAGCTTTTCTCCCTTCTCTAACATTCATTTCCCTTATTTATTTTTTTAGCTCTAGGGGTTTTATTTTTTATAGGGGAGGAGGGGTCTGGCCAACTATATGTAGAAACTGTGCATTCTATAAAAGCAAAGCTTATTTCTCTGTCTTTCTGTGGCTAATTGATTTATAATAAAAAAGAATACCGGTAAGCATTATCTGTGCTCTTTTTGTGCCTGCAGCTAACACCCAACCCTACAGTTGCAATTTCTGTTGTCTGTATTACTGGAGTACCAAATTAATTCTAAAGTCACCCCACCACACAAACACCACATTCACACTTCCCTTTAAACTCTAACAGCTAAAAGAAAATCTTATTTAATTCAAGCAATGATACAGCTGATAATTGATTTGCTCAGGCTCAGTATCGTGCCCCTCCCCCTCCTTTTTTCCCTCCATCTCCTTCCTTCTGACCAGACTTTTATGAGGTCAAGCATGCTCAGTAATCACTGTGAGGCAGCTTTGAAAGAGATAATTTCCCATCATGCAATTCACACATTCAGTTTCACTATTACAGCAAAACTGCCCACAGCAGAAGAGTTCATGATAATAAGGCACTTTCAGGGAGATTCAATAAAAGTTCTTATCTTTAAAAATGGTGCTAATTTTGCTCCAACCAATCAGATCTGATTTAACATGTGAAAGCTAACATCTGATTGGTTGGGGCAAAGTTAGCACCATTTTTAACGATAAGAACTTTTATTGAATCTCCCTATTTATTTATTTTTTTTTGTAATTGGACCAATGGTTACAATATAATCAGAATGTCATTCCTCTAATTTAGGGTTTTTATACCAATGTACAGTATATACTCGAGCATAAGCCGAGAAATTATATGTGGCTGTATATAAGGCTTTCTATAAGACTGTCTATGGAACTATCTATGGAGCTGTGTATGGGACTTTCTATGGGATGGTCTGTGGAAATATCTATGGGGCTGACTATGGGAGAAAGTCAACCCTCAGCTTATGCAGTCTATCAGTTATACTCGTATTTCAGGTAAAAATAAGTTCCTCGGCTTATACTTGAGTATATAAGGTAATTAATGGGAATCTGATTACCAGTACTCTCAGATTTTGTGAACCTCATTGTCTTGTGTTAAGTAAAGAAACAGAACACATGCTTTCTTTTTTCATTTAGGATGCTCAGTGTGTTTTTGAAGATCACATTCAGCAATGTGACATTTTAGAATCTTCTGTGGATGATGGCCGCAAATTAAACCATGAAGCAATTAAAGTAGTTCAGTGCATTAAAAAACAACTAGAAACATCAAATGAAACCATGAGGGAAAGGGAGATGATTCTGAAAGATTTAGAAAAGTTTCTCTTTTCCATTAATGCAATAAAAGTTTCCATTGACGTTCAAGTCGGTGATCAAGAAATGGACTCAGGAGACTTGGAAAAGAGGCTAAAGAATCTTGACATTTTCGAAGATAAAATCTCCCACCTAAAGCAAGAGGCTCAGCAGCTTGACGAATGTCTAGGGAAGGTTGATATATTTCTGGAAGATCCAGAACGTGGAGCAGAAACCACTTGTTTCAAGTTGATTTCTGATTTTCAAGGTAAAGTAGATGTTGCCAAAAAAGCTGTCTTGAAAAGGTTCATTAAACCTGAGATTCAATCACCAGAAGATACATTTCAATTTTCTTTGTCAATTCAACAAGAACGTTCTCCCCTTTGTGAATCAAGCGAGAAGACTCTGGACCAATCCTTGCCGCAGTTCAGTCTTCCAAGCAAGAATTTAGTTTTACAGAATATAAAGGTAAATCATATCATTATAAACAGTTTACTGAGGTGAAGGACCAATAAAGTGAAATAAAACACCTCTTCCATTTTGATCCCTCTTGAAAGTTTGAAACCATCTTTTAGCACAGACCAAAATTTTTTATCATAGCACCATAGCTCAGTTATCCCAACTATGTCATATTTTTCTGCACAAGCGCAGTGTCGGACTGGCCCACAGGGTTACATGAGAATCCCCCAGTGGGCCCATAGCCCATTCACTCTTCACTATCCTTGTACAAATTGTATTTGCGGAGAGACCCACTCTTTCAATTTTATAATATTTTTATTGTGACATGCGGTGTGCACAGCAGAGGTCTTTCTACAGACCTGTTTCGAATTAGGATCTAAGCAGCTTGTACCCTAATGAAAATTCAGCCCAGTACTCTAAAAGATAAAAGCCCTCTTTTTCTGGTGTATAAGTCCATAGGTTCCCTCTACATTACTAAAGTAACGTGTGGGACAGGAGTACCTTCCATAAAGCTTATGACCTAAGTCCTGAACTTGCGTATTAGGTCATGCACATTCCCTCCCCAAAATTTGTCAACCCAATCCAACACATACAGGAAAACAGCAAATTGTTTGGTTGAATGATCTTGTTGCCATATTGCCTGTCTTCCTAATAATAGTGTACTATACAATAACAAGTGTTAAGTGCCTGGCGAATGGGTGAACTCAGTATTAAATTCCCTCTTCCTCCTTCCCTTCTCAGACCTTCCAACTGTAACATTACATTATTTTTCCATATAATGGCCATGACATTGTGAATCTTAAATCACAAGCAAAAGGAAGTAAGTTATCCCATTGTCTTGCTCTCAGAGTGAGCCATCTTTAATAAGAATGCATATTTGCATAGAGATTATTATGGAGACATTTTTTCATTCTCTTCCCAAAAGGGTACCGGTCTTTTACCTTTGCCACATCTGCCTTTTTTATACTACCTGCTTAAATACTTATGAGATATGTCAACCTAAATGCTAAATGTGTTATTTGTATTCTAGGGCATTCAGAGCTCTGCTCAAGATGGAATTCAGAAATCTAGCAGTTTGCCATCACCTGTTAAATTTAGCCAAGAACTAAATCTAGAAGATTTTCAAGAACGTTTTTCTACTTTATGTGGTTTAAAAGTAAGCTTAAAGGAATCACCTGGAATTGTGGAAGAGAGGGAGTCTGTGCTAAACGCCTTACAAAAGTTTATCTATTCCATAAAGACAATTAAGTTAAACATAAAAAAAGAAATTGAAGTGACTGAAAGAGACAGAAATGGCCTACAAGTCAGTCAGATAAATCTAAAAGCATTGGAGAATAAAGTTTATCAACTGGAGCAAGATGCTTATCTTCTTGATGGATCTCTAGATAGTTCAGGGGTCATTTTAGAGCATCCAGGGGGCAGGACAACATCCTGTCAGGAACTGATTTCAGGATTCTCAGATAAAATTGAAAATGCAAAAAAAGCAAATTTGCAAGACCTTGGCAATTTGCAGCACAGAGAAGACAATGAGATGTTAGCAACTAAGCAAATAGACCTCTGCAAAAATGTCAAAGATATTTATGACCAAGTTGAAAGAATTGGCTTAAGTGATCCAACAATTCCATCAGTGCAACAAAGGTAATATTACCTTTTTTTCATTTTTTTAAATTTTTTTATAATGAAATGCATTTCTTGCTGTCATATAAGTAAAATAATACACAACTTTAAAAGGCAACTGTGGTCTCCGAACATGTCAGGTGAAATACTAATACTTTTTAAATGAACCCTGGATCACAATTCTAGGTAAAACTTGTGAGAATTTATATTGCTGGAAAGGTTTAACAATTTGACTTCCTGAACACTTCCTGCTTTCAGTAGCACGTAGCCATGTGAACCATCTCTGCCTTCATTAATAGCCCCCCCCCCTTTTCAGCTGTCTGTACAGGTCCTTCCTGTGTTTCACGGTATTACGTCTTAAGTGAACATGAGGGTCACCAAATTTACAGGAAGCAAAAAGTTTAAATCTTAAAAAAATGCCTAGAAAATACTATCCAAGCTTTGTTCCCTCGGCTAACTCAGTGTCCCGCAGGCAATCACAAATGCTGGTCTGGACTGCTACCCCATTCCTGGAAGTAGAATTAGAGGCCTAGGGAACAAAGTTTGGTTTCTGGGAACTTCTTTAAGATTTAAACATGGCAGTTAGGGTTGGGATGGGGTCCATACACTACAGAAAAAAGTTTATTTTTTTGGGTGGACATGCCCTTTAATAATAAGTAGTTATTATTTTTTTTGTTTGAATTAATTCAGTTAAAAATGTTTACCAGTTTGAGCATGGTGAATACCTATTAAAGGCCTATGGAATTTTACATAAAGTGGTACATTTTAGACAATGATGTTGATTTTACTTGTTTGGGACAAATGCATCTGCTGCAGATTTGGAAATGTATACTTTAAATTGAAGTATTTTAAGGACATTAGATAATAACAGTTTTCATAGACACGAGCAAACATTTTGCTATTTTATTTTGACCACAATTATTCCCTACTTAAAAAGGGTATGTCCACCTTGAATAAAAAAAAATGAATATCTTGTAGCCCACCCCAGCCTTGTCAGCCATCCACCCGCAGCTGTATTCCTCAGCTCCCTGTTTGAGGGAACTTGCAAACAGAGGCCAGACCGGCAGCCGCATCTGTGATTGGCTGAGAGGCAGCCAATCACAGATGCGACTGCCGGCTTTGAAGACAGACGCTGGAGCGAAGAGCTGTAACTATGTTTCTGATCCTATTTTTAAAAATGTAACTCGGCAGTTGGGGGTGGGCAGGGGGGGCCCTACGAGATATTAATTTTTTTTTTTAAGTAAGGTGGAAGGGCAGCCATAGAGGCATCCGGAGGGTGAAAGGGAGGGGAGGGCTCCCCTCCACATGTCATTGTCCTCTCAGAGGACAAGGAGGAGGCGGAAAAGTTTCACACAGGAAGGCAGTTAATACTCTTCAGTTTCCTGGACTTTGGGCAGCCATTGCAGGATAACCATAAGGAGCAGGGATGTAAGTTAAGGATTTTTTTAGACTACACATTGGGGCCAGAAGTGAGTTAAATTTTAGTTTAGGGGGTGGACATGCCCTTTAAGAGGTGATTTTTATTTGTTGAATCCATCTTACATCCCACCAAGAGGACTCTGCTGGATTAATTAACAATTTACTGGTGTCATTTTTACAGGCAATAAATCTTAATTTGTGTTAGTGCCAATACAGGGTTCCATTGTGTGTTGGAATGAACATTTTTTTTGTTGCATCTATTCTTCATCGTTTTTTTCTTGTATTTCTGATTGAGGGACCTTTGAGGTATGAGTCCATAGAAGCAGTTTATCACCCAAGTGTTGGATTTGAACATTTAGATTTCTTCCATTGGGTGTTGCCTGTACATGCAAACAAAACAGACAGCTGTCTCTTCAGCCCAGGTGTATATCTTTAGTTGGTATGGTATACATTTGGTAAAGCTCCATCAATTATATTTGGAAATTTCATTTTTAGCAAATAGAATTATTTATTGTTAATAGAAACTCTGCTATTACTATTACAAATAACAGTCTATGATCCAAATAACCAAACAAACTGCTCTTCTTTCTATATCTGCTGGAAGAATAAAACATTTGGATAACTTGGAAAATGAATTGATTTCATATTCTTCTGACAAAACATCCATTCCTGAAGGCCAGAGAGATCATCTGCAACACCAAGAAAAAGGTTTTAATGGAGATGAAGAATTTGAGATTTTATGGGAGGATACCAGGCAGTATATAATATACTGGTACGATAATGTGTAGCACACAGTTCTGGGTAAAGTGTAAAAAATATCAAATAAATTACAAGCTGGCAAATAATTCATTGCAGATATTTTAATACAGGTTTGTTAAATGAACCCATAGCAAAGTACTGGCTTTGTTCAGTTCTGTGTCACAGTAACAAATGGATCGCATAGATTACTGCTACAAGAAAAAGTTATAAATACCCTTTAATATTCAAAATCTGCAGTTTCTGGGTTGTAAGTCAGGAAATTTCATTCTTCTTTACGATAACAAGCAGTATTACAAAATAACTTAGAGATCTACAGGGCTGGGAAAAACTGAGGTTAAAGGCACCTTCCAAATATCTGCAAAGCATGGCAACCCTGATGAAAATCAACTATAGGCTTGTTGGTGTTAGAATACTGAGAACAGGAACAAATTGTAGAGCCATTACAGCGAGCAGACACATCAAATGGTCACCATTCTAACTCCATCTGTCCACCTGTCCAGACTATTTTATTATCTTCAGACACATCAAGCGGTCCCCATTCTTGTGATATGTACCACTAGCCATAATGTACCAGCAGCACCCAGCAAACAAACTTTAAGTAAATTCAAAATTCAGAGGAGTGTGAGGAACCCCATCATATTGTCGCTCTACTATATGTTCCTGTGACCGGTATTTCTAAGTGAGACAGCACAGAGCCCTGAGCGAATAGCTTGATGTATGAACCACTGATACTGATTGGTTACAGCGCAGAACCACAGCGTGCTTAAAGGGGAGCTCAGCTCTGACCAATTTACAGGAGACAATTTATTAATTCATTGCTTAGGGAGATATTTTTTTTATACAGTTATGTTGGTAGCTGGGAAATCATCTTCCTTCTAATTTAAAGACATATGGATATTTTTTGCATATAGGATGTCCAGTTACTGATGAGACTTGGAGGCTGGAGTGACACTATTAACCACCACCAACCTGGTCAATTTCTCTTACTGTTTACTCAATTGTACATCAATGTATTTTGCACTGGTTAGCATTATATTGGGTCATATATTCTATACATGTGAATTTGCCTGAGGCCTCTTGCCTCCAGTGGTTATTTTCTGCATTTATTCCTGTTTGTAAAATTTAGCGCTAATGATGCAGTACCGTTTGGGTTGCTCTTTTGGGGCTCCAGGTGTGGGACGTCTTTGTCCTCATGTGTATCGCCTATGTGGTTATTTCCATTTGCCTGTAGCCTATAGGTTCGTACACACCTGGCGATGTTCAACCGAACACCCGTGGCAAACGGCCAAAATGGTCAATAGTCGCGCGTGTGTATGCGCTCGGTCGGGGGTGGAGCGCATACACACGCATGGCTATCAAACGTTTTTCAGCCGTTCACTGCTCGTGTTCAGCGGGCTTGGGGCTCGGCGCTCGGGTGAACATAGCCAGGTGTGTACGAACCTTATGTGTCATGAATTGTAATCCAGAAAATGCAATGAATTGTTTCTATGTAAAATTGCCTCTGTTATTTTATCTTTATGTAAAATGAACATAAAAAAAAAGAATAAAACAAATGCTCTGCTTTCCAGCAAAGAACAATGTGAGAAGGTAAAAGACCGTATGCGCAGATTTCAGAAATGCAAAGCAAAGCTGTCATCTGTAATTGATAAAGGAGAGAGTGCAGTGTCACAGCAATCATCCTATGTGGGCAAAGAAAATCTTCTAAGGAAGCTTTCAGAGGTGATGGTTTATATATTTCTACAAATTGTTCATTTCTAAGGCTGGGTACACACAAGCAGATTTCGAGACGACTAACTGAAATCTGTATATATCAGTCGGTTAGCCAGAAATATCTGCGGTAATTTTTAGGGCGCACATGGCAGATGCCGGCCTTACGTACTGGACATGCGGGTTAATCATACGGCAAAACTGTTGGCTACTTCCGCCAAAATTAATTAATCCTGGCCAACCGCTCAATAGTGAGGATCGGTCAGCCAGGACGAAGAATTTGAATGTGTGTACCACCCCTTCACTTTTCCAGTAGTCTGGGCCTTAAAGGGAACGTCCACCACTCTAATCAAAAAAGCATATATAGTAGAATACCCCCCAAAACCTAGAGTTCATTTTATAGAAAACTTTTAAATCAGCTCCCACACAGAGCTATTATACTTACATGCTCCTCCTCGATCCACCGCAGCGGCTCTGCACTTCCGGGTAAGGCAGTCAGTGTCGGCCGTGACAGTGACGTCACAGCCAATCACTGTCTGCCATTCCCGAAACAGTCTCCACTGCGGCTGCTCAAGAACATAATAAGAACACAGCAGCCACAGTGGAGACTGAGTGAGGAACGCGGAAGCGGCGGTGAAGCCAGGAGCATGTGAGTATAATAGCTCTGTGGGAGCTGATTTAAAAGTTTTTTATAAAACGAACTCTAGGTTTTGGGGGTAATCTACAATATATGCTTTTTTGATTAGAGGGGTGGACATTCCCTTTAAAACATCGAGTAACTAGTTAGCCACCAACATATTATTTCCACTCACTCTGTGTTTCGCTTTCATTTATTCACAAAAAGGTAAATTCCCTAAGCAACTGGTAGAAATTCACTGTACAGATTTCCTTCTGTAATGATCAATAGTTAGTTTTGGTTTATGATCCTCACCTATGCTACACTATAAGCAAGTGTGTGTGGGGGAGGGAATATGTAAAAGTTTAAGTAAAGATGAGATAGGTATTAAGGTGATTAAAAAACCAAATAGTATTTTCAGCTTTTCATAGAATATATAGATTTTGGATTAGCTAGATTGGAGTAATTTTGACATTTTACACAGTTTTATTGACTGAAATCTGCCATGTATAATCTATTTGGTATTCTCGGATAATTAATCCCTGTTTACAAATAACAGACTACATAAGAATACTACCGTGAAAAGTGTTGATTCTATTTTCTGTCAGTAGAGGCTGCTCTACCATAAAGTATTTTTAGAGAACTATGGGCCTCATTTACCCAGAGCTGCAAGTTGCTCTGAGCAAATGTGGCTTTTAATACTGGATTTGCACCTTGTGGTAAATCCCAAAAGGAATTTTACCCCAGCGCCACTTTAAGACCAGCCATTAGCTGGTCTTAAAATGTGGAGTAAAAATTGGTGCAAATCCTTTATTAAATACATTGCACCAGTTGCACAGGTGTCTTTTGTGAAACTGGTGCAGCCAATGCAATTTTGGAGTTAAACTTGCACTAACCTATTCAATATAAGTTAGCACAATTTTAACCCCTATTTTTAGCACAACACGTGGGTAAATCAGGCCCTATAAATTAGACTAGCACTTAAATTAAAGTCTTGTTTACTCAGTATTCCTTTATTCTAGTTATAAGGTAGGTTTACAATTACACACCTACTAGCAACTACGGAAGTCACTGTCAGTGTTTCCCCTTGTTTATTAGGTTTATAAACTTTAACAGATAATTAAAGAGTTTAATTTGGCAAATTACTAATGGTATAATAATTGCTACGGTATGTATTTGTCATTTTCACATTAGGGAGGTTCATTGTGTATCTTCTAGCATCCCCAATGCTGCCAAATACCCTATAGTCACCTGTGCACAGTTTGGCACTGACAGTTCTCTATGTTGTATACAGTATAATGAAGGTCTGATACTTTGTGCTAAAGAAATACTGGAATAAAGCTATTTCTTTAAAATATAGGACTTAAGGGGTTAGGTTGGTTTAGGGATGTTGTCTGCCCCCTAGTGGGGTTTGTTGAGTAGCTTCTGTAAGCAGGAAGGGTAAAATATATTAAGTTGTTTGTCTTGACTAGAGATGGCCGAACTATATAAAGTTCGGTCCGTTTTCTAACTTCAGACAAATTTTGAAAGATTGAATTCGGAACCATTCAAGTCTATAGGAGAGTGATAGTTCGAAAAGTCTGAGTGATTTACTAAAAGTGGTAACTTATTGTAAATGGCTATGGCACCTCGGAAATGATCTGGGGAACATGTCACTGTCACCAAAACTTGTTAAAACACTTCCTGAAGTCAGATGGGCAATTGTCGGATTTTGTGCAAGCTACATTCGGCGATACATTCGAGGATTATCGAACGAACGATCGCGAAAGGTACATTTGAGGATTATTAAACGAATGATCCCTCCTGTATTAGCGAACGGTACATTTGATGATTATCGAACAAACGAACAATCCTTCCAGTATTAGCAATCGGTACATTCGAGGATTATCGAACGAACAAACAATCCTTCCTGTATTAGTGAACTGTACATTCGAGGATTATCGAACAAAATGAACAATGCTTCCTGGCTTAGCGAACTGTACATTCGAGGGTTAGTTCGGCTCGAACTATATGGTTATTATATTACTGGGTTATTATATGACTAGGTTATTATATGGTTATAATATTACTAGGTTATTATATGGTTATAATATGACTAGGTTATTATATGGTTATTATATGACTAGGTTATTATATGTTTATTATATGGCTAGGTTATTATATGGTTATATTACTAGGTTATTATATGACTAGGTTATTATATGTTTATTATATGGCTAGGTTATTATATGGTTATATTACTAGGTTATTATATGACTAGGTTATTATATGGTTATTATACGACTAGGTTATTATATGACTAGGTTATTTTATGGTTATTATTACATGGTTATTTTATGACTAGGTTATTATATGGTTATTTTATTACTAGGTTATTATATGGTTATTATATGACTAGGTTATTATATGGATATTATATTACTTGGTTATTATATTACTAGGTTATTATATGGTTATTATATTACTAGGTTATTAATTGGTTATTATATTACTAGGGTTAGCGAACGGTACATTCAAAGGCTTGCGAAAACGATCCTTCCTGTATTAGCGAACGGTACATTCGATGATTATAGAACGAACAATCCTTCCTGGCTTAGCGAAAACGAATGGTACATTCTAGGGTTAGTGAACGGCCCGTAAATTGGATAATTATTGAATTTTCGATAATTTTTTAAACTACATCCGCGAGTCCGAAAAATGAACTAGTTCGAGCCCAAACTAGTTTGAATACTTCAAGTTTGTCCGAACTCGGAAAGTTTGCCTCAAACTTGGGCTCGAGTTCGAGTTCTTGTTCATCCCTAGTCTTGACTGAAGTATTGGAGGTAGTGTGGAGAAATGCCAGAGGGAAGGAGCATGGACTTGAGATTAGCATTAGAATGGTAAAAGTAGCGCTTGGGCTGACCAACCTGCATCAAGCTTCTGAACCCACAACATTATCAATTTGTAGCTTGCTCTTTGTATTTACTTCAGTTTTATTTAACAAGTTTAAACCTCATGTGTCCTGGGATATGATATATTTGGTTCCTATAAATTATCTCTTAATTGGTGTCTTTCTTTTACAGATTGACGCAGTGAAACAGGAGTTTAGCGAACTCTCAGAGGATATTGACCAGCTGGACTGCATTTCCAGAGAACTCGAGTTCCACCTTAACAAAATGAAAAGCTTCAGAGAGCTACCTTTCCTGGCTGAGGCCCACAGAATTGTGGACAAGTGGCTGGATGTACGTAATTTAATTTGCTTTTTAAAGATAAACTGAATATTGTGTTAAGGTTAGGAACAATCATTGTTTAAGCTGGGTACACACACTAACGATAAAGCCCCGATACCATCGGATCCGACGGTATCGGGGCTTTATCATTATGTGTGTACGCTCGTTTCCCGAACGAGCGCGCGGCCGCCAAACGATCGGGTTGGCCGAACGCTCGTTCGGGAAAGGCCGAAAATTTCCATCGGCCGCGCTAGACTCCCTATAGAGGAGTCTAGCGCGGCCGATGGAAACACACAGTTCCGAGCGTTCTCCTATGAAGTTCATAGGGAGAACACTCGGGACTGTGTGTATGCAGATCTTTGAAAGATGGCAGACAGTATCTTGCAGATCCTGTCTGTCATCTTTCAGAAATCTGGACTGTGTGTACCTAGCTTTAGAATGCTGTTTGTAAGAGTGAAATGTTTCTAAGGCTGGGTACACACCAGCAGATTTTTCATCTTGGCATTCAGACAGCCTCCTAGTCACTAACAGTCCTAAATGATTAATGAAAATCTTGGTCAATAACCTAGGCACATTCATACTGTCCAAGGGACTAACTCTGACAATGCTAAATTCTGCCATATTCCCTACTGTAATTGCATCTAATGGTGTATTCTAACAGTGCTTGTCTACAATAAACTATTCACCTTTCTCAAAGTCCATGATCCCACTCACGCTGTATCTTGATACCTACATTAGGAACAGATGATATAATTGTCTCACCAATTTATAACACTTACCTCCTAAATGCTGCCTCCTTGTCCTTATTGAGGTGTTTGACATGCGCATTTGCTATTTGTCTCCCTTTATTGACCTTTTTTCTCTTATGCTGGAATTTTCTATTCAGGTAAAAGAAAGTGTGGATGGCTATAGTGAAAATCTCAAAGGTGCTTCCTGCTTGTGGAATAAGATCCTTCATCTCTCAGATGATGTTGATCAATGGACAGAGGACAAAATAAAAGTCTGTAAGGAATGTGCTTTGTCCATGGAAGATATTTCAACATTACTTGTAAGTAAAATCTGCCAGTGGGAAATGTTAGTATGGAACACAGAGGGCTGTTAACAGTTACAAGAGAAGACTGTACATATTTAGCCACAACTGTTCCTTCCCCCCCCCCCCACTCTCTAAGGCTATGTACACACAATGGATGAGCATACGATTTGATTGGAAAGACTTTGGCGAGTGATCTGACATGTGTGGATGCTCTGTAAGAGTGTGTCTTAAGAATCTAAGCTAACAGTTGTCTAGCTTGTGTACATAGCCTATTATATTATATAGACATTAAGCCCGCTACAATAACGGGTGCTAGAAGCACAGAGTGCCCCCTCTGTCCCAAATCCAGAGGCCCCCTCTGTCCCAAATCCAGCCCCCCCTCTGTCCCAAATCCAAGGCCCCCCCTCTGTACCAAATCCAGGGCCCCCTCTGTCCTAAATCCAGGGGGGCCCCTGTGTCCCAAATCCAAGGGCCCCCCGTCTGTCCCGAATCCAGGGCCCCCTCCCAAATCCTGGGGCCCCTGTCCCAAGCTACCTTACCTGCAGTCTGTTTAATTGCTGTTCTCCCTCCCTGTGTTTCCTGTGTTTCTCCCTCTAGTGGTGAGTCAATAGGAACTGCAGACACTCTACCTCTAGTGGTGAGTCAATAGGAACTGCAGAGACTCTCCCTCTAGTGGTGAGTCATAGGAACGCAGATACCCTCCCCTCTAGTAGGTAGTCAATAGGAACTGCAGAGACTCTCCCTCTAGTGGTGAGTCCATAGGAACTGCAGTGACACACACACACACACACACACACAGAGACGCACACTTAGGGTTTTATTATATAGGATTATAAGCTTGTGGGCTCCTGTGCACATAGAGCCCTTCCCCCCACTTTTTGGCAGATGGCCATAATATAAGCGATAATACGCTACCTACAGTGTAATATAAGGAGATTACACCACGAGGAGTTCCCTGACCATATAGTAGCATGAGGCTTTTAGGCCGAGTGCCTTTATACAGGTCAGGGAACTCCAAGGTGAAGTCATTTCCGTATATTATTCTGTAGGTAGCGTATTATTCCATATAATACATAAGTGCCTTGTGCTGCCTGTGCTGTGTTTTTTTTTTTAATGTATTATGTGCCATAATACATTAAAAAAAAAAAAACAGCACAGGCAGCACACAACCAACCAATGGCACACTCACTCACTCATCTACCCCCTCCTGTTGATACTTCTGTATCGAAACCCCTTGTCTCCTCCTTCCTGTTTCTACCCCCCACCTCCCTGTATCTACCTCCCACCTTTCTGTATCTACCCCCCGTATCTACCCCCCTTTCTCTCCCTCCCTGTATCTACCCCCCACCTCCCTGAAGCTGTCACAGATTGAACTACACGGAAGATAAGGAGCAGCTCCAGCCGCCAGCCAAAACCATATCCTTATCTTCTGTATAGTTCAATCTGGGACAGGATCCGGATGGGAAGGGGAGAGGACCAGAGTGTAACCTGGTCAGTACTTTAACTTTTAAATAGAAAAGGGCTTGGTTAACACATTATATTCCAAAAAAACAACTTCACTTGTTAATGGAGTATAGAGGGAGGGGGAGAGGTGGGGAGGTGCAGTGGCAAGAATTCTTATTACAGTCACTCAGTGACACACCTGAGTGACTGTTATAAGGATTCTCACCACTGCACCTCCCTATTCAAAGTATAGGAGCCTTATGTATTATA
Organism: Hymenochirus boettgeri; assembly: GCA_019447015.1. Taxonomy (NCBI): domain Eukaryota; kingdom Metazoa; phylum Chordata; class Amphibia; order Anura; family Pipidae; genus Hymenochirus; species Hymenochirus boettgeri. The sequence continues at coordinate 263,169,761 of CM033476.1, read as the reverse complement.
TATTATTCCTGCCACTTCACACTATTGGTTGGTTACTATGGAAAACCATTCTCCAGGCCTTTCAGCTCCTGGGTTGGTTTGGTTATATAAAGAAATAGTTCCTCATCGAGCAGTGAAATGCTATGCTTTCCGATCTGTAAAATATTAGGTTGCACCACATTCAGTAAAATGTGTAAAGGATTACTCTGGGAAAGATACCCGTACTGTATATGGAATCTGTACATTCCCCTATTGTATGTTTCATTAATGTAGACTGAGTTTCAAGAGCAAGAACAAAAAATACAAGAGATCAGCAAACAAACCCTGGAAATTCAGAATGTTTTACAAACTAGTGAATCTCCATTGGAATTACAGGTACAAATAATAAAGATTTAAACATTGGATGTGGTATCTGGTGTGAATTCCACATATTTACAGTCTATGACAACATTTTACATGTAGTATTAAGTCAACTTCATCACTTTTATTAGGTTATTAAAACTTCTCTTCAAAACAAATTGGAGATGATCCACAGGTACTGTACAGGGGCTGCAGAAGGATCTTGTGAAGTGTCCATGTTTAAGGAAGTCTCATATGCTCCAGATGTAAGTAACTGCCTGCTCATTAGCAATATCTTTGAAGCCCAGTATGAAAATCTAACAGTAGATCCCTGGTGGATTGATCAATTATTAAACTATTAGATCTACTTTTCACTTGTCTTGTGCTAGCCATATGTTAACAGAATATTAGGTTAATTTAATGTTTGGTCATCTAATTGGTCTAATATCTATTACTGCAATGAATTCCTGAGCTTTGGGTGGTGTTACCTGCTCTGGCTCATTAATTTCGCAATTGAAAGTCAATTGCAAAATGATTGCCCCAGGCAGTAGTCGGAATGATGTGGGAATGTTTGGAGGTACCTCTCTGTGTATGGCTAGCATTGGTTTATATTCTCCTTTTAATTTAAATACTCTCTCTGCCCTTGTAAATTAAATTATTGCTAAACCATGCCATCCTAGTGTCACCAGATGCCAGATAGGGTATCGGATTGATTCTTCACAATGGAATTTTGATTGACTTGCATTCTTCTTTATAGTCAGGCATTTTCTTTCTACCCCAGTCAATCAGCCAATAATCATTTTCAGAATCTCTTTCTCACTTTAATCATTCTCTCCACCTCTCCATTTACAAATAGAAGATGTATGTGATGTGTTGGTCGGTGATAAATATACATTTTCTAATTTATTTAGGGATCAGATCTAGTGAATCACGAAAAGCAAAAAGACTGGAAAAGTTGGAGTGAAGGCTCCATTTTAAAGAATGGGACCATAGGATTTGAATCTGAGGATCGACAAACAAAAATGCTGGAATATGCTGAACTGCCAGATCCTAAATCTGCTTTAAAAAGGTAATATGTCCAGCAAGATGCAATAACATATGTCATCGCTCCTTACCATTTACACTATTGCATTGTATTAAAGGAAGTGTGCCTCATAGTACATTCTTGATTATGGAAATAATAAAGAATTAAAAAGGTCAGTACTTTTCAATATATTCGGTTTTAAAGGACAACAAACCCCACATGCTCCATAGAGCACCCCACCTTTATTCCGTTAAAGGTTTGATCCATAGCCCGTTTGTTGCCCTGCCACGCCCAATCTGTCCAATGGAGAGTGTACTGTCTTTGGTTAGGCACTGGTTGAAAGGGGCAAAGTTACAAGCTAAAAAGGGTTATTAAACAGAAGATTTACAGCTAATAAAGGTAAACCTAGGGGTGTGGACCTAGTGGTTTAGGCATTCACCCTGGGTAGTGTTAAAGGGAGTGGGGTGGGCCTAGGGGTATTCTTGTCCTTTAAGAGCTATACTTTATTGACCATAAGAGGGTTTTGGAAAAGTGAGCTGTGTGTTTTAAAAAGCAATGCCTATTTTCCTGTTATTAAGGTTGAATAAAGACATACGTCCATCAAGTCCAACCTTTTCACCTTCCTCTTCAACCCTACATAAAAGTTGATCCAGAGGAAGGCAAATGAAACAACTAAAAGGGGGGTGGGGGATTCTTTCCCGACACCAAATGGTGGAAAGTATCCCTGGATCAACCAGAACTACAGTATATGTATTAATACCAGAAATTCTCAATATTATTTAGTTTTAGACACTTATCTAGCCCACTTTTAAAGCTATTTAGTCAACTTGCCATTACCATATTTGCTGGAAGACCTTTCTACAGTTTCACATAACATATAATGACTTTCTAATGCCTTCAAATGTTTTCTTGCCTGGAAACAAATATTTCAGAAACCAAAGAAATAAACATAGATTTAATGCTATGACAATAGAAGGGGATAGATAATATGCCAGGAGTTATTGTAATATGATGTGATCACATTTTAAAGATTTTTAATAAAGAATTTGAATTCTGCTTCTGTTAATATTGGGTAGTGTCCATAATGTGAATAGCGCTTGTACCTTAAAAAACGGGTAAGGGTGTGCTGATATAAATTTAGGGCAACTGAATGTGCCAAGGCAATGCAAACCTTCTCCATAAGTCATACTAACGTGTTTGCTGTGACTGATGTACCGATGGTGTTGGTGTGACAGGATTAGCGAAGGATACCGAATCAAAGTTTGCATTTAACTTTGTGTCTCCGCTGATGTACTAAAGAGATACTATAGTAAGGCAGTACTGAGCAGTACCAGGTCTAGGTACAGTATCCCCATCCCCCAATCATTATCATATTACACTTAAAGGGCAAGTCCACCCCCAAAACTAACTTTTTATATTTATTTGGCCCAAATAAGTGCTCCAAAACAAACTTTACAGCATGTAAATCGGTCCAGTGGTTCAAAAGTTTTGGAGCACTTATTTAGGCCAAATAAATATAAAAAGTTAGTTTTGGGGGTAGACTTGCCCTTTAACTGTAAAGCATTTGGCAAGGTTGAATCCTTACAATATTACAAAATCTTTATTCATCAACCTTAATGTCTCCCTTTTGTTACAGAACACATCACACAGGATCTCAAACAGCCCAGCAGAGTAAAAGCATCAAAGACCTAAAGCTCAAACTGTCTGACTTAATGAAGAAGAAAGAATATCTGTATTCCAATCTTCAGCCTGATTTACAAGAGAAAGTAAAGCAGCTGGAAAGTTTCACAGAGTTTTTCCAGGAAGTTGAGGATTTTACCAATTTGTTGGAAGAGTCAAAACCTGAGGATCCTGCTCCACTTGGCTCCAGTCCTGGTGTTGATGAATGGCAGGACATGCAATATATTCACAACAACATGATCAAGCAACTCCAGGTATAGTAACCTGAAATTCTGGCATGATGGCTTTAAAGGGGAACTGTGGTCCAAAAATGACTTTAGGTAAATTGATAGGAATTGCTCCCCTGAGAATTTTTGCAATTTATTTCCATTGTTTATTTTGCATAGTTTTGAAGATATTTACATTTTTGAGTGTGATATGGCAGCAGCATCACCAGGTCCCCTGCACTTCCTGCTTCCTGCTCTGAAACTCTCAGTCAATCTGTCCTGTGTCTCATCCTCCCCTTTGCAGCCCATTCCTCTCATGGACCCCATGGTCCCTCCAGTTGCAGGCCACCCATGGCGCATTATCTTACAGCCCCATGTAGCCACGCCCACTTGTGTCGTGGCCCCACCCACTCGTGAGTGCCATGGCCACGCCCACACTTGGGTGCCTAAGCCACTCACTGGTGCCGTGGGTTACTCAGACCCCCCCCTACATAAAACTCTGTGGAAACAGCCATTTCAGGCAGAGTGAGAACTCTGCCTGAAAAGGCTGTTTTCACACAGTGAAAGAAAAGGGCTGTAGATTCCCTTACCTTCTCTGTCAGGACTTCACACAGCAGAGAGGAGGAGGGACTTCCTGTCTCCCTCACACACCGAGGGAGTCTGAGGCTGTGCTCGCCGGCGGCACTGTGCAGGAGAAGCCTCAGGAATGTCACAAGTCAGCCTCCCACCCATTAACTTTCTGTTCAGTCATTTCTGTATATATTGGGCTGTGGAGCACGTAGAGAGGTGGTTGATGGCTAGTTTTAAAGGTAGCAAACTGGCCTTTCATTTAAGATTAACTTGTTTGGAGTCCACAGTTCCCCTTTAATCAGTCACATGTGATACACAGAACAAAACAATGGATATTTAAATGGATTTATCAACATCTATGTCATATCGAAACATATGTTTTAGAATACTAGTTGTTAGTTAAATTTCTAGGAAACTCTTTTACAGTTAATACATTGTAAAACTGCTTTTAACATTGTATTAAAAATGCAACATGCAATTAAAAAGTTTTTTTAATCTTCAGTAGTGAAGTATAAGACATGTTCAAATGTTTCAATCATTATTATGGCAAGGTCTTTGTGTTAGTAACTCTGTCCATACACTAGAATTTCAATTTCCTGATGATCCTGCGATGTTGGGCCAACTTTATGGCCCAATCATTTTTTCCAATTACAAATAAATGGGTCAGGATGATCGAATATTTAATCTAATTAATATCTGAAGCCCAGCATACACGGGTCGAATTTCCCAATAAGTTTGATCGAGTCTGTTAAAATATCTGTGTATGGGAGTCTGTTCAATACACCAGTTGGAAAGTTCTTCAACAATCCCACCTTTAGTCACATTATCTTTGGCAGATTTTAGGCTAAAAAAAAGGTGGTTAAATTTGCTCTGAAGTTCTCACCACCTGTTTCTGATGTTTACTGACTTCTGTACTTACCATTAGTATTTAAACCTGTGATATATATTGACTGTGGCATTTAACCTGCAATAAACCCACTTAGTAATATTCTCACACATTTTAAAATCTTTGTATTTTTTATTAACTTTTCCCCAAAATGCATATGACATGTCTTTGATCTTTTTTTCATTTTCCTTTCTATATTTCTAGGATAAAAAGCAAATACTAGAAAATCAAATTCACTGCCACCAGCAGTATGAACATCTCACAGACACACTGAATAGCAAAATCACTAGTTTCTCTCAAGAGCTTCTTAATTTTCCGGGCTCATCTTTGGAGAGCCCAGCAGGCGAGCAGAAGAGGCAGAAATTACAGGTACAATTGTCTGTCGTAATACATTTTTCTATAGAACATTGCTCAATTAGGTGCCTGGGTGTATAACCTTTAAAATATACTTTATTCCAAAAGAAAATTGTCTTTAAACTAGGATAGTTTAAATTCTTTTTTTCCCTTTTTGTAGCAGTGTAATGTAATGTACCTCCACCCCCACCCCCCGAAAAGTCATATAGTAAGATTCTTCCTAACTATTCTTGTTAAGTCACCTTGTGTTTTTGAAATGTTCCAGTTATCCATTTTACTTACTCAATGGAGCTTTTACATTAGAACATCCGTTACTGTCTGCTGAGATATTCAATTTAACAAAGAACTGTTAAATAAAGCTTTATTTAAAACTAAAGCGCAAGAACGTGTATTTAAAGCTAAAACAGATAATGAGTCCAACGGAAGTAGTTCTTATAGGGACATAAACACTATTCACCTTGATTAGTGGACCTATTGCCAGAACGATGGCTGGATTTGGGGACAATTATTTTTAAAGAGCAATGTTGGAGATACGATCTAATTAAAATCCAAATCCTTTCTTATTCTAAGTATACACCTGTGTGAATACAGTAAAATACTGCAATTACATACTCACTCATACAAAAGGGCATAAAGAGTAGCTCATTTATTATGTCCCTTTCTACCTGGGTCCAGCACCTTGCAAGTGTCTGTACCGGAGGCAGAGGGAAAGAGGGAGATTGAGGTCTTATTGTTAGTGGAAGGTTTAACTGACCGCACAGTATATCTATGCTTTGGATTCTGAAAGACATTTGATTAATTTTTTCAGGAATCAACTTCTTGCCTTTGAGTCATAAAAATATATTTTAACCTTAATCTCTGATTATAAACAATAATAAACATGGTTCCATATTGTGGACCTAGGATATGATTTACCCAGTCATCTGCTTTGATTTACATATCTGATTTTTATTGTATATTTTGATGCTTAAAGACATTAGATATACAGTTTGAAGAGATGGCTGAAGATCTAAAGCGAGCACTGCAGTTATCAGCAGATGTTAAACAGAACACGTCCGCACCAGGAGTCACAGCCATTCAGGAGACCATGAGAAATGCGCAATTTACACTGAGACATTTCAAGGAAAACCTGCAAAATCTGCAGGAAGATGTGAATACGTCACTGTCAGCTGATAATGTGGAACCAGTCAGGAGTGAGATTACAGACGGACAGACAAATTCTTTAATCACAGACAGTGTGAAAATCAAAAAAACAGGAAGGGGGCGAAAAAAGAAAAAGGTAAGTTAAAGGAACACTAAATCCGTTTTCCAAAGTATATACCATCCGTTTCTATTATTCACTGGGAGGTGAGAAGGCTTATTCCCACCTCCCTGTAAATAATAGTATGCTAGGGGGACACAGCCTAACTTACCTTACCGGTGCTCCACTTGCAAGCCGCTCCTGCACTGACAGCCGTTCTGTCCCGATCGCGCCCTATCTTAGGCGCATGCACGCCAATACAAAAGATAGGGCGCTTGGTCAGGACAGAGCAGCTGTCAGTGCCGGATCGGCACTGACAGTTCCAGTGTCCCCCGAGCGTACTATTATTCACAGGGAGGTGGGAATAAGCGTTCTCACCTCCCTGTGAATAATAGAAACAGGTGGCATACATTTAAAAAACATTTTTAGGGTTTAGGTGGGTTTAGTGTTCCTTTAATGTTAACAAAAACAGGCGTGTTTCAGCAACTTGAGAGAGTCTGGCCAGGTTATGCAATCCTTTATAACAAGAGTTGTGACAGATGGTGTCTTTGGCCTTAGAACTAAAGCAATTTAATTTCCTTCACTTTATCAGTAGTAAATACCAATTACAGGTTTTCATACACACACTCCATGTTGTCATATTCTGATACACACTTGTGTTCAGACACACACATACAATACTCAATACTAAAGGAACCCATAAATGTTTTTATATTGTATGTGTTTGACTGATCTGATAATAATGGATCCATTTTTTTGTTTCAAGTGGTTGGTAACAATACAATTATGGTACATAATGAATATCAACATACCCTGGCAATGATGGGAATATCTCAATAAATCAAACAGAATACAAAAATTGAAGAATCAACACTAATATCTACATATTTTTGTAGGGATGTGTACTGTTTTTTGAGATGGTTAATACAGTTTGTCACAAACACAATTTATTCTGTTTATTCACAGTTTCTTACTGGACACAGTCCTAAGGACAGTGACATTCCATTTGGACTGCAAGGAAATACAGATCTTCCATTTCACCAAGAACAGGTAATAATAAGTTAAAGATCCGTTTTGGGAAATTGATGAAACAAGATTTTGCTGGTAGATAGTCCACCAGCAGGTGGCAGCAGCACACAGTCCAGCATATATTTCTGATGGTTATCAGTCTTATAATATTCATTGCCTGTTTAAAGGTGTAGACAGACAATACACTTTTTTGAAACTTTAAATAGCTGTTTGTAGTGTTGCTTTCTATGACTCTAATCAGTTTAGTGTCTTGACTTGCAGTGTACAATTCTCATGTATGGTTTTTAGTAAATGCAGTCCCAACCAGGCATTATAACATAGATTCTCTGCTAATCTGTCATTCCTGACAGTGCATTTGCTCCTCCCCGGAATTCTGTGGGTCACTCGTGCCATTGCTTAATAAACATGGGGATACCTTAGGAAATAACCAGTAAATACAACACAAACACAGTGGGTTGGGGACAATCAGTGTGTGATAGCTGTTATATGTGAAAGACACCAGGGAATAGAATTACTCATATTTCACTTGGAATTAATATAATGATCATTTTAGGTTTTAGAACATTCTAATGTTATTTACAGCATTTCTTTCTGATTAAACCAAGATTATATCCATATATATATAGACGTATTAAAATGTACTGCCACTGAAACCCAAACAAGCATTATATCTACATTTAGTAGGGTCTACAGTATGTTTACATTAAAAAAATATTCTGAGCAGGGCAAGTTGTGTAATCATCTGTATGTTCTATGTGTTATATTTGCTTTACTCTAGGCCCTTCCTGCTATGGTTGCAAGTTCTGACAGCGTTTTTTATCAGACTGAATATTTTCTTAAGAATCTTCAGGAATGGCTACACAATTCAAAGATAAAGCTAGAGACCTACAGAAATAGCCAGTGCAATGAAGACAGATTTACTGAAAAAATATGCAGGATTCAGGTATTCAAGAATAGTCGCTTATCATAAAACTGGGAGGGAAGGGCAATCTGTATTTATTATGGCTTCTCTCCTGCAATTGCCTTGTTACCTTAAGCTGGGTAGACACAGTAAATCTGCAAGATCCTGTCTGCCATCTTTCAAAGATCTGCATACACACAGTCTGAGCGTTCTCCCTATGAACATCATATGTGTTTCCCTCTGCTGTTTCCCTCGACTGCGGCAGACTCCTCTATAGGGAGTTCGGTCAACCCGATCGTTCGGAGGCTGCACGCTCATTCGGAAAACGAAGGTACACACAGTACCGATAAAGCGCCTATAATGTCGGATCCGACGTTATCGGGGCTTTATCGTTACTGTGTGCATCCAGCTTTAGCATGAATTGTGCTACCTGAAACTCATGCTCTTGGGTCTTTATTCTTTTCCAGCTTCTTAAAATCTGCCCAAAAACTATATCTAGACATTCAACAGCAGCATGTCCACTGAGTATCTAAAGGTCAAGCTCCATCTTTCAGGGACTTTTAAGATTGCAAGACGTGATAAATGTACAGCTGGCATTTTATAAATTGGTTTCATTTTGGCTAGGCTGATAAAAAACAAAAAAAAGCATTTCTAATAATCTTATTTTTGTATGGCTGCCCAGATTTCCTGTAGGTTCAGCCAACATGCAAAAAGAAAAAGTAAATCATGTGTAGAGTTTGGAAAGTATTATGTAGATGGCACTTTTTACTGCTGTGCTGAAGTGACTATTACTGCACTTGCTCGTTAATGTTATTTAATCTGTTCCCTGAATATCTGACAGGGTTTGTGTGATGAAATTGTTCAGAAGAAAATTGATCTGGATGTAATAGACAAGAAAAGCAAAAACGCTGAGAAGAAGGAATTAATGGAGAGTAGGGATGCAGGAAGGTGGCAGCAAGAGGCCTCTGGTCAACTGCAGAAACTTCTAAATGATTGTGATTTGTACAGGAGGTAAGCGAGGTCACATTTCCCAGTGAGTCTCTTGCTTAACTAAATGAAAAACTGTTATTACAGGACTATTAACTGCAAAATAAAAATGTCTTATTCTATAACTGACTAAAGCCACCTGCTGCAGATTGCTTTGTGGGAAGAAGTATGTGAGAGTTGTATTTGTTGGACATTAACCATAAAATGTGAATGAGATGTTTTAGATTATAGGGCATTATTGATACTCGCATTATAAGAGACAAATGCTTCAAATCTAACCTATTCCTTTACTACAGCTGTTGAAAATTAGATATCAGTTACCAGTACACATTTCTGTCTTCTACATAAAAGTTCAAATCATGAGCTGTATTCTGGGAAAACACTTAAACTAACAGTAAATCCTGTGGCACCCAGAAGTACATACAGGTATACAGCAGATTGTGCTTTATTCTAATATAAGGGCTGTGAAGGCTTTCTTTGTTTATTCTAAAATAATTTGACAAATCAAACATATGGAAATGTGTTCTGGGCGGAGAAGAGTAATAGGAATTAAATAATATTAACATCTAATATAGGGACACTGTTCAAAAAGAGAAATATTTCCTTTTTATGATAATATGATGGGTCTATAGTATACATGCCTGTGTCTGTGTACAGAGGCAATTTTCCCCTGAATCCCTCACCCAGGGGGACAAATCATGTTTAAGAATAGTGGTTTCAAGCGATCGAGGGGCAGTTAATAAAGCTACTCAGACTTATAGGAGTGAAATGCATTCAGCATAAACATGGATTTTCTAAATTCTGTGTCCTGTTCTTGTCACTAAGATGCCATCTCTGAAGACAGTTAAAGGCCATCTATAGTGAAAAAAAACACATTAGCCCATTGCATAGTTAAATTCATGAACTCTGTGCTGCCTTTATCCTATCTTTGTCAGTGACTTTGTTTTTCCATGGTGTCAGATCTCTGTGCAGCACTCCTTCCTTCTCCCTCCCCTCTGTTACCTCCTCCATGTCTCAACTCCGGCTAACAGACAAGCCTTATCATGTGCAGTAGGAGTTAAAAGCTCATCATCCTGAAAAACACAATCACCCACAGTGGCCACTAGAAAGAAAGCTGTCCTGGAGATACGGATCTCTCCGTGTCCTGATCTCTCTCTTTGTGACCCATTATCAATCAGTGAAGTCTATCAAGAAGGGGGGTCAAGTGCAGCCTTATTCCTGCCATCAAAGCTACCTCTCTCCCTCAGCTAATGCTCTTATCTCTATGTTTGTTACAGAGCAGAGAGGAGGGAAGGACTTGAGCAGGGAAGAGGATCACATCACAGGGATTTGATTGGCAGTACAAGTAGGAGTAGAGGAATGCAATCATATTCTTCTAACTTGTGTTAGAAGGGACAGAGAGGGAAACTTAAGAAAATACAGACACTCTGGGGGTTGGGGGGAATTATTGAACTCATGGAAAGAAAGAAAGAAAAAAAAGTTAATTTTCCCACTATAGATGCCCTTTTACTTCCTGGTAACAGCCGTAAAGGGAATGCCATTTAATCCCTATTTTAGTGTTCTATATTTTTAAGAAAAGCTTTATCATACATTTATACATATTATATTAATAAAAAATGTGTGAGACAGGTTTTTATGTCTTCGTTACTGTAATTCTGCCACAAGGATACTACAACACCATCTCATTGAGAAGCATATTGTAAATATGCTAAATTACATTACAGAATTATAACATTTGTTAATATCTCGGAATCTAAGGCTGGGTACTCACCAGCAGATATTTCCCGGAAATATTTGATGGTGTGGGTCGACCGGCCGCGACCGAGCTTGATCGCCCGTTTGTCCGATTCGAACGAACAAGCAATCGGATCCGTTGGTAAATCACAGCCGATCGTGCTGTCCCATAGGGAACCTGGCCACTATTGCCGCAACATATTTCTTCCAGCCGAGCGAACACTCGATTGGGACAAATAATACCCTGCGTGAACCCAGCCTTAAGAAAAATAACCCTGGTAGATCCTCCTTTGTCCAATATTTAAATTACCCATCTTTCATCCAATCTGGCAGGTGGAAGGCGTGGCTGCTATATATCCAGATATACCAAGTTTTTGAAAGACTGGAATTGTGCTTCGAACAATTGCTCATCATTTAAGTTTTTAAAACTCTGCATAGTTTTGTGTCATTAGCAAACACCAGAGACGGATTTACACCTCAGGAGCCTATAGGCACAGAAAACCTGGCACACTTAACCCCACCCCTCAACAAAGGACACCCCCCCCAAACAATGCCCAATTTTATTTATAGGGGAGGAAAAACATTATTATATTGAAATTTGTGAAATGCAACTTGACATGTTATATTGATATTATTATATAATAATATTAACTTTACCACAGGGGATGTCAGAGTGGCATTCTCAGTGTCTAAATGCTTATAAGGCCTTGACTGCTGATGCTGTTTTTGGTTTAGGAGGCATTGGCGGTAAGTCCTAGTATTCCAATTGGTTTTGGTAGAGGCTATTTTATTCATATTTACTCAATAATCTGTGTAGTGGAAGAGGAGGTCCACTAGAACACAACTGCTCCCATGTGCTGCTCACGAAAACCCCCATCCTAATCTATCTTACAGTAGTGGTATTGTGCCTAACATTGTAATGATTTATGTGTAGAGAGCTGGAGAACATTGGCATTGCTTCTCTTCTTATTCCCACTTCTCTGTGCCATGGAAAGCACTATTTCCAAGGACTGTATTGATTAGATTTGTCTGATTTTGCATAAAATAAATATTCTATTAGATTTTTATTATCTAAAATATAAAGTTCTTGATTCTCACTATGTACATTTGTGTGCTCACAATTTGTCCTTAATTAATTTATCTGGTTTATCTTTGGCAAATGATTACCTCTTCCTATTGTGTTTCTTTCTAATAAATTGTGATTTAGCTCTTACTCAGGTTCTGTATGTTTCTTTTCCACTAATTAGACAATTGGAAACATCCCAAAAGGATTTAAATGAATGTGCTAATGAATTTCAAAAAATTTCAAGCCTGCTAAAAACATTGGAAGACTCTCTTGCTGGTTATGAAACAAGTTCAGAAGGAAGTGATAAACATGCTATGTTAAACAAGGTCCAGGTAAGATATGCTCTCATTTTAATAATCTAAAAGGTTTGTTGCTTTGATGTCAGTAAAAAGCTCAGTACAGTCTGTGCAAAGGTGCTACCTTCATTGCATCCTGACCCAAGTGCTTTGGAAAGAGCTTCTCCATCCAGAGACTGGCATGGGTGGAATCAATATTATTGATTACATTTAGAATCTTTCAGTGAGATTCTTATTGTTTAAAATGGTGCTAATTTGCCCCAACCAACCAGATCTTATTTAACATTTGAAAGCTTACATCTGATTGGTTGGGGCAAAATTATCACCATTTTTAACGATAAAAACTTTTATTGAATCTCCCTGTTTATCTTTTGCTTAGTCTGTAAAATTAGTTGACTATTTTGTATTGCTTGAGGAAGGCTGTCAGCAATACTTAATGCAACTTACTAGAACCTTACAATGTATAGGTGTTCTGGGGAGAAACGCTTTCACATTAGGATTAAAAAAAGTTTAGTTCTCCATAAAGCACATTTTCTGCTTTCACGGCTTTATTGCTGCTGATTTATATGTACCATTAGAATCGGTTAGCTGATTTTCGGTAATAGCATAATTTCTGTTTTACACCTGATTTTAGCCACTGTATGAAGAAGTGGAATCTTTTGTCAAACGCCTTGACAAAGCATGTAGCCAAGCTTCAGGTCAGAATATTTCCTGCAGGGCCAATAAACAGAGAAAAGATTTGAAGAAGAGGTTTACTCATGTTACAGAAAAGATGGTATGTACAACTTTGGGGACTTTGGAGACTTGTTGCTACTGTGTCTTATTAAGTAACTAATGCCATTATAAAATTAATTTAATGTATTTATTTCGGTAAAGATATGTTTGTCACAAGCTGTTGACACGCAAGAGAAGCTGAAAGGTGATATTGTTCAGAATGGGGACAATGGAATGAATAATTCACTGCAGGAACATCAACAAAGTTCACCCAATAAGGTAAGTCTTGGTTTATATTACAGCTCCCTGACTGGCTTTTCACCTCTTACTCCTGTTACCCTTTAGAAAAATGTTCTATATACAAAATTTATTCAGTAACCCATAAAATCCCTTAATACATATCAGCACTGACTGGTAACTAGAAAATCATTAAATGCTAAACATTTGTGTGGGATCCTTTAAATCTTTCTTCATATTACCAGCGTGTTTTCAACCACCTTGATTTTCTTATTGAAATTTATTCTAGTTGAAGCAAATTTAAGTCTTAAATAATCAAAGCCAGGATTTGAATCTCCAAATTCCAGGATTTGAAAACCAGTTTGCCAATCAAAGTGCATGTTAAAGGATATCTCCAATGGTAAAACCCTCTTTTTTCTATTCAGTTTTATTGAAGAACGGGAGGTAAATTAGCTGTGTCTTACCTCACATTCTTCAATAAAACTGAATAGTTTACCAGTGGAGATAGCCTTTTAACTGAATGGCTGAATCCTGCATTTACTTTGTGTAGGTGTAGATAAGAAGAGTCACTAATCCACACATACAGTCACCATTTTACAGTATAATAGTAATACATTTTAGGATTTCTATTATTAATAATATTATTGTGATGTTTTTATTGCTGCACTCTTGTTGCTATTCTAGGTAAGTGATAGTTGTCACCAGTGCAGTTTATTCAGTATAAAAATGAGAGGGACTTTTGAATACAGCGTATGTGTATCGGTTAACTAAGTATTGTCTTTTAGTTTACAGTTTCATTACTCATAGTGAAATATTTCTTTTTGTTTTGTTTTTTCTAAGACAACCCAGAGCTCAGATGTTTGGTTGACAGGGAGTCAACAGCCATCACCCTTACTGGCAGAGAGTAATATTTCAGCAGAGAATTCCCGGCCAATGAATGTGCAATACCAGAAGGATATAGAAGATATTCTTTGCCGAATCCAAATCTTTGAGAGTGGAGGAACTGGTGAGGTAGAGAAGCAACCCAAAGAGAGAAGCTTTGATTGGTTGGCTTTCCATAGCAAGGTAATACAAACAAACAGCTCTATCGCAGACTAAATGTAAGATATCAAATTGACAGTTATATACTTATTTATTCTGCAGCTAAATAGATTTCTGTAAGTAAGCAAGTGGGAAACATAACCATCTAAGCATTAAATCATTTAAAATTATTTTTCTAATAATAACTCATTAACGCACAGTTAACTGATTAACACACATCTAATTAAGTGTATACAATCCAACCCTCCATATGTTTCAGATCTACATCTCCTATCACACTTAATGCTGTTGGGTAGTCAGTAGGATACTAGAAGATGTAGCTGGCTTCTACCGATTATTCTCTTTTGGATCATAGCCTTTTTTAGGTGTACAGAAAAGAACTACACTTCCATTGCTATTTAATCACAGGGTATTGATTAAGAGGACAACTATACTGTAAAAATTACTTTTTAGAAATGGAAAATATTTGGGGTAGGGAGGTAGGATTGATTATTCCTACCTTTTCATATCATTTCATTAAGGAGCAACATCACATACAGTTTTCATCTGCCAGTGTCCCGGGCCTATAATAGATATTACTGAAGCTAGGAGGAATCCTGGCAGAAGCAGTTTTATTTATGCTGGCACTCACTTACAAAAGCAATATTTGGAGGTAGGAATTATCAATGCTTCCTCCCCGTTACAGATAATTTAAATGTTAACTGGTTTTTAAAAACAAACTTATAGTTCTCCTTTAAAAAACATTATGATGTTAGAAAACAGCTGTGTGGGGTGTAGGAATATTAAATGGGTAGACTATAATTTTTTGTGATTACATAAGTCCCATCTGCCTCAGCTACTAGATGCACCGTTATTCATTTTGTTTATGAATTCTTTTTTAGATCCACTTTACTGGACGGGAGGCTAAGAATCAGGGTGAAGATAGTCAGGAAGAATGTAATATAGATAATATTGAAAGAAAGATCAGCTACCTCAAAAAGCTACCAGTAGGTGTGGATGTTTTGGAAACAAACAGACAGTTTCAGGAAAACGAGGTAAGGTTGGAAAAGACTGTAATATTATGTTCAGGTGTCAGACTAAAGGGAATACTGTAGTATTATGTACATGTGCCAGTCTAAAGGGAATATTGTAATATTATGTACAGGTGTCAGAATAAAGGCAATACTATAGTATTATGTACAAGTCTCAGACTAAAGGGAATACTGTAATATTATGTACAGGTGTCAGACTAAAGGGAATACTGTAATATTATGTACAGGTGTCAGACTAAAGGGAATACTGTAATATTATGTACAGGTGTCAGACTAAAGGGAATACTGTAATATTATGTCACAGGTGTCAGACTAAAGGGATACTGTAATATTATGTACAGGTCAGACTAAAGGGAATCTGTATATTATGTACATGGGTCAGTCTAAAGGGATACTGTATATTATGTACAGTGGTCAACTAAAGGGAATACTGTAATATTATGTAAAGGTGTCAGACTAAAGGGAATACTGTAATATTATGTACAGGTGTCAGTCTAAAGGGAATACTGTAACATTATGTACAGGGGTCAGACTAAAGGGAATACTGTAATATTATGTACAGGTGTCAATCTAAAAGGAATACTGTAATATTATGTACAGGTGTCAGACTAAAGGGAATACTGTAATATTATGTACAGGTGTCGACTAAAGGGAATACTGAAATATTATGTACAGGTGTCAGTCTAAAGGGAATACTGTAACATTTATTACAGGTGTCAGACTAAAGGGAATACTGTAATATTATGTACAGGTGTCAATCTAAAGGGAATATTGTAATATTATGTACAGGTGTCAGTCATAAAGGGAATACTGTAATATTATGTACAGGTGTCAGACTAAAGGGAATACTGTAATATTATGTAAAGGTGTCAGACTAAAGGGAATACTGTAATATTATGTACAGGTGTCAGTCTAAAGGGAATACTGTAATATTATGTACAGGTGTCAGACTAAAGGGAATACTGTATATATGTACAGGTGTCAATCTAAGGGAATATGTAATATTATGTACAGGTGTCAGTCTAAAGGAATACTGTAATATTATGTACAGGTGTCAGACTAAAGGGAATACTGTAATATTATGTACAGGTGTCAATCTAAAGGGAATATTGTAGTATTATGTACAGGTGTCAGTCTAAAGGGAATACTGTAATATTATGTACAGGTGTCAGACTAAAAAGGGCATACTGTAATATTATGTACAGGTGTCAGACTAAAGGGATACTGTAATATTATGTACAGGTGTCAACTAAAGGGAATACTGTAATATTATGTACAGGTGTCAATCTAAAGGGAATACTGTAATATATGTACAGTGTCAATCTAAAGGAATATTGTATATTATGTACAGTGTCAGTCTAAGAAATACTGTAATATTATGTACAGGTGTCAGTCTAAAGGGAATACTGTAATATTATGTACAGGTGTCAGTCTAAAGGGAATACTGTAATATTATGTACAGGTGTCAGACTAAAGGGCCTACTGTAATATTATGTACAGGTGTCAGACTAAAAGGAATACTGTAATATTATGTACAGGTGTCAGACTAAAGGGCATACTGTAATATTATGTACAGGTGTCAGACTAAAGGGAATACTGTAATATTATGTACAGGTGTCATCTAAAGGAATACTGTAATATTATGTACAGGTGTCAGTCTAAAGGGAATACTGTAATATTATGTACAGGTGTCAGACTAAAGGAATACTGTAATATTATGTACAGGTGTCAATCTAAGGGAATATTGTATTATTATTTACAGTGTCGTCTAAAGGGAATACTGTAATATATGTACAGGTGTCAACTAAAGGATACTGTAATATTAGGTACGGTGTCAGACTAAAGGGAATACTGTAATATTATGTCCAGGGTCATACTAAAGGGATACTGTAATATTATGTACAGGTGTCAGACTAAGGGAATACTGTATATTATTTACAGGTGTCAGACTAAAGGGCATACTGTAAATTATGTACAGGTGTCAGACTAAAGGGAATACTGTAATATTATGTACAGGTGTCTAGGGAATACTGTAATATTATGTACAGGTGTCAGACTAAAGGGCATACTGTAATATTATGTACAGGTGTCAGACTAAAGGGAATACTGTAATATTATGTACAGGTGTCAGACTAAAGGGAATACTGTAATATTATGTACAGGTGTCAGACTAAAGGGCATACTGTAATATTATGTACAGGTGTCAGACTAAAGGGAATACTGTAATATTATGTACAGGTGTCAGACTAAGGTAACTGTAATATTATGTACAGGTGTCAGACTAAAGGGAATACTGTAATTATTTACAGGTGTCAGACTAAAGGGAATACTGTAATATTATGTCCAGGTGTCAACTAAAGGTATACTGTAAATATTTGTACAGGTGTCAGACTAAAGGGCATACTGTAATATTATGTACAGGTGTCAACTAAAGGGCATACTGTAATATTATGTACAGTGTCAACTAAAGGGCTACTGTATATTATGTAAGGTGTCAGACTAAAGGCATACTGTAATATTTTGTAAAGGTGTCAGACTAAAGGGAATACTGTAATATTATGTACAGGTGTCAGACTAAAGGGACATACTGTAATATTATGTACAGGTGTCAGACTAAAGGGAATACTGTAATATTACGTACAGGTGTCAATCTAAAAGGAATACTGTAATATTATGTGCAGGTGTCTGGGAATACTTGACTTTGAACTAAAATATTAATACAGTTCTTTATATCACATATGAAAATAAAGGGAATAGATCTAAATGAAAACAAACCTTTTTTTATTTTTTCAAATGCAGTGTTTCTGAAAACGTTGTCTTTGCAAAGCAATGGCAATTTTTCAATACTATTTGTGCAATAGAAATGTTTATATATTTAGCCAAAAGTTAAATATATAAGGGAAATAAAAAAAGGAGCAACTGATGTTGCCAGTAGATCCTAGTTTGCCAGTGTACCCACAGTTTTTTTTGCCAGGAGCAGGAGGTAGGTCTGCATACCTGTAAGGAAGGTCCCTGTAAGGGACATTTAAACACAACTACAGTTCCATTTTTTGAAAGCTTAAATTGACCGCAGTAGCTATGGTCACAGATTTGTCAGGTTCATTTTAAATAGTAAATAATTTAAACAGTTATATTAAATAAATAAAATATTGCTTACAGTAGTTTTATCCATTATTTTGTACTAGAATCTGTGTGATATTTTGAACTTTAAATCTACTGCATCCCCTTAGAGCGAAGAAACACCACAGTTCCAAAAAGAGGAGAGCTCTAAAAGCAGTCCACCAACTGAACCCAGCCTAGTGTGTGAAAAAAATGCTCTGAAAGCACAGGAGCGAAAGGAGGGTCATACGGTCAGAGAATTACAGAATGCATTATGGGCAGCAAAGCATTCCCTGCTCTTGTTGTCAAAAGAAAATCTTAAAATGTGAGTAGATATAGTAGAAGTCTTCCTGGTTGTAGTGGAATTAATATATATAAATATTTGCCTCCTTTTTGGCATATACCCATTTACAATGGCTAAATATGTTTTAGTCTTTCTTTTAATGGAAAGGCAAATTGCAATGCACCACAGGAAGAGTGTACAAAAGACTGTACAACATTTTATTCATTATTTTGATCTATTTCATTTTATGTGCCTTATATTTTTCAGGGGGGCTTCAGAGTGTCTTACTGCTCATTCTGGTAGAATCAAAGAATTTTTGGGAAAGGTACTGAAAGAAAAGAGCAAGATGCTTAACCTGAAGTCAGAATATGCAACTATTTGTTGTTCTGGCATGTCTGTCATGGACAAGGAGAAAATAGAGCATGATGTGGACCAGCTGGAAGAGTGCTGGGAGCAATTGGAGCTGACTATTCAAAAGAAACATGATTTTCTAGAGAAAGGAGCTGAAGAGATAACATTTCTCAAGCAACAGGTTACACAGATTAAACAGATGATAGAAGCTAAACATCAGCTTCTTGATCATCTAGAACCTTCTGCAAACTGGGATCTCAAAACCATCCTTTTCCTTGAAGCAGATATAAAATCTATGAAACATCTACTCTCATCATTAAGGAATGTTCATGATGTGCAAATGAAGAGACCATGGGATCAAAACGAGATTACAAGTTTTGGAAGTTCTTTGGATGACTTGCAAAGTCAAGTGGAAAATTTGGAGGAATGCGTGAGTGACAGCCAACTATCAGGATGTCAAACACATGGCACATTGTTAAATCAGTACCCATTTTTAAAGCCATTGTACAAGGATCTCTTGTGGGTAAAGAAATCATATAGCAAATCAAGGTTAGATTATAATATTCGGCTTTTACCTCAAGATGTCACACAACAGGTTGCACACTGCAGAGCCCTGCAAGAAAAAATCTCAGACAAAAAGACTTTACTTGACTCAAATATTGAGGAACTGAAACACACATTATCAGGAAAGGATGTAGTAGAGTCTGAAGCCTTAACTTCATTTTTTCATCAATTGCAGTTATTATATCAGGAAAGATACATACACGCCAAAGAGAGATTACAGCAGTTAGAAAATGGACTTGAAAAAAGAAAAGCCTTATTTTTGGAAATTGAAAAGCTTACAGAATTACTGCAATACCAGGAAAAAGAAGCTCCAGTCAAAAAAGGAATATTCACAGCCATAGAATTATGTTCACAGCTAAACTGTTTAAAGGCTAAGACTAAGGAATTGGAAGAAATTGAAAGTCTTGCCATGACACTTCTTAGGGATAGCCAGTACTTTTGCAGTGAATTACAAATGTCTGAATATTTGTATTTAAATGATATATTAGTGCATCTGAAGAGTAGAGCTAGCAGACTGCTTAGACAGGAAAAGAAAAAGATAATTTATTTTGAAAAAGTTTTAAGTATCTACAACGAGTTTCAAGAAAAAAGTAGATCCTTGGGTCAAGACTTAAATGTAGGGAAAAGTCTTAAACCTCAGCCTGTCTATGATCAGATAGGAAGCACTGGTGAGGTTTCTGAAAACAGGTTACAAATTGCTCAGAATACTTCATCGTATGAAGATCGCCTATATGAAATATGCAGATACAAACAGCTGTTTGAAGTTGATGATCTTTACTGGGACAGTTTTACTGTTGACAGTTTAAAAATCAAACATTCCAATGAATCAAAAAGTCCAGATAGACCTGCGGAAATATTGGAGGAAGAACAAAGTCATTATTTAGAATTACTAGAAAAAATAAAAATCATGACGTTCTCATTAAAAGAAGAAACTGTCTGTCTCATAAAGGAATTTGACATTGTAGAATCCCAGGTTGTATGTGCAAAAATTATGGAAATAATCAACTTGGTATCTGAGGCAGTTTCGGTGGGATCTAAGCTTCCTTCAGATATCCAATCCAAGTGCTCAGAAGAACAGAAATTAAAGGTGTTAACTGAAAATTTAAGGCAATTACACGATTATCTTATTTCAATTGTTTCTGAGATAAAGAAAGAAAATGGAAATTCTCAGAATCTGCTCAACTTCTTTTTAAACAACCTAAAGAAGATCAACAAAGACCTGCAGCAGCCATTACACATTGACCTGGATGTAAATAATATTCATGCACAACTGTCCAGACTCAAAACTCTTGAAAAAACAAGTAAATTAGATGTAAATACTGCAAGGGCCACAGCTCAGCCTGATGCCAATGAACAGATGAGTGAATTAGATAGTCTTGAGAAAAGCATTAAAGATAACATTTCATCTCGGAGAGTAAGTATTTTATAAGGCACACATACATGTTTTTTAAATGTAATTTTTCGAATGATGTAAAGCATTATCATCATGACTAGTCTATATCCCAAGCTGAAGGTAGCAGTTTTTTCTTTCATTGTTATATTGTTCAGTGTGCTAATGCTGTGCCCAATATTTCTCAGCAGAATATGATCTTTAATTTATTATCTGATTATAATGCTTTACAAACTTAGAAAAATGGGAAAGTCCAATTGCTTGAACACTAATACAGTATCTGTCCAGGTTTTATCTTACTGGGTTCCCCTAAACTTGGGCTGTACATGCACATTTCTACTCAACAACAACAGACAATCCCCATAGACAGAGATGACGTAAATGTCCCCCATATAGCACTGCACACATTTCAGGGTATAATCACTATGTTACGGCCAGATACAGGCCGGCCACATACTTTACATTTTCAAAGTCAGCTTGTCTCAATGATAGAATAATTCTTGATTATCGCAAATCAACAAAACTACCTTTATTCGTTATAATCAACACAAAAACCCACCCAACATATTGTGTTGATTATGACTAATAAACATAGTGATTATACCCTGACATGTGTGCAGTGCTATATGGGGGACATTTCTGACATCTCTGTCTATGGAGATTGTTGTTGTTGAGAAGTTTAGAATAGGTCTCCCTGCACTACTTTTAAGTGGAAGTAAGACAAACGAGGGGTCCTAATAATATTGGTGCTGTCCTCCTATATTATGCTCTAAGATACATTTCCGAGTTACCCCTATCAGCTGTTATTGCTGGACTCTGGAAATAGCTCTCTAGAGAACCAAGTAAAGCAATAGTAAATGTTTGAATTAGTAAAAGAAATAAAAACATAGAGGGTTATTCAATAAAAGTCCTTAACGTTAAAAATAGTGCTAATTATGCCCCAACCAATCAGATGTTATCTTTCAAATGTTAAATGAGATCTGATTAGTTGGGGCAAAATTAGCACCATTTTAAACGATAAGAACTTTTATTGAATCTCCCTGATAATTTGCAAAGTTGTGTTCTCCTTAAATACATATTACTATGTAACGATTTTCTCAAATTTTACATTATAATAATATTCTCATTACTGTGAACTTTTGGATATTACAATGTGCATTCCAGAACATGTCACTTCCCAAATGTATCACCCCAACACTCTCCCTCATTTTGCGCAACAGCTAAACTCCCATTACACTCACGGGAGAGTCCTAGGCAGACACATACTGTATATTCACATTTATTCGCTCTTGCACACACACATTTTTGTTGCAGTATTACTATTTATATAATGTTCTTTGTTTCATGGAGTTCTTACAGTTGAGCACTGTAAATTAATATGTACAATAGTTAACTCTTCTTGATGTCTATTAAAATATTAAATGAAAGATATAGGTTAGGGAAAGTTTTGGATAAAAGTCTCTTCTTCATTTATGTGTAATCTTAGAGAGACAGTCTCTGTCCTTAGTGTTGCAAGCTATCATAGTGGGAAGTGCAACTTATAAGATTTTACTATACATTACTGGGCGGTCTTTTGTAAATTTTTGTGCTGTATCTTTTACAGAATGCTCTGTCTGAGGCCTGTAATATTCTTCAAAAGGCTTACAATACGATAAACAAGGCAATAGAACTCTTTGTGGAGCTTGAAACTCAGCTGAGAGTCATCACACTTAACTTCAGTTCTTTTGATGGATCAAAGAAAAAACATCTGCTATCCTTGAAGGAGCAGTTAAATTCCATAGTTGCTGAAGTTGAAAATCTGATCAGAGAGCTGAAAATCAACTGCAACCCAGAAGCAAAGGAACTCCTAGATAATATTCTCGGTAAAATCTTGGCAAGACATGCTCTACTGAACATACTTCATGGAAAAAAGCAATTGACTTTGGATAGGTAAGTTTTTTTTTTTAATCACACCTTCCCTCATTATATTCACACATGCTAAATGAGTTTAGTAACTAACTTCACATAAGGGTCAAGTGAACATTGTTTCATGTTAGCAAATGTGGTAGGGATACAGTTTTATGTATATAAAATATGAATAGTAGACTTTTTTTTATTCTTTATTACTTGTTTGAATGTGTCTAAAAAAAGTTCTTGGTAAAACATAATGGGATTGTGTTTTAGCAGGTCAACTGATTATTTAATACTTCTGTGTGAAAAAACATGTCCACCCCCAAAACTATAATTTCCCCCACTACTGGCCCCACTGTGTAGTGTATAAAAATCCTTACCTTACATCCCAGCTCCAAATGGTTCTCCTGTAATGTCCCCCCAAAGTAAAAAAAACTGTCCACCAGGAGCAGTGCAGGGAGGGAAATTGTTTCCGCCTCTGAGGCGCCCTCTCAGAGATTTTTGGCTTGCTCAAAGCAGCCCTCCCTCTTCCCCCGCCCTCCTTCTCCCTCCCATTTTTATCTCCCTCCCCCTAGTGTAATTCCCTTTGGATATATTGTAGGGCCCCAACTGCATTATTATTATTTTCAGAAAGTCCTCCAATCTTTACTTACCTTCCCTCTCTCCTCTCCGGCGTTCTGAACTGCCATCAGCCGCGTCCGTGATTGGCTGCCTCTCAGCCAATCACGTACGCGGCTGCTGGTCTGGCCCCCTGCTTGCAGTTTCATGCAAGCCGAAGGCCAGGCAGTGTGGTGGAGGAGAGAGGGAAGGTAAGTAAAGATTGGGGGACTTTCTGAAAATAATAATAATGCGGTTGGGGCTGGGGGAGGAAGCCCTACAATATATCCAAAATTTAGAAAAGGGGTGGACATGCCCTTTAACTGACTTTAATTTTTAAACTGCAAAGAGCTAGGCGTCAAAAGTTCCGTTTGAGAAGTTTAGCTGCTAGGGTCAGTTCTAATGATAGAGGAATATATTTGAGTTGTAAATGAATTATAAAATATCTGTGTGATGTAATACCATTTTGATTGTTTAGTAATATAAATATATATTATATATATTCTATTTAGTAATATAAATATAAAATATAAATGGAATAATAAAGTCAATAAATCTGCGCTTTATACTAAATTATTGATTTTATTCACATGGAGCAAATACAACTACATTTTGTCATTAGAATGAGATTTATATAATGTGCGTATTATGACCTTTATTATCAGGTGCCAAGAAAAACATTTCTTCTATAAAGAATTATCACAGAAAATCTGCATTGATCTGAAGGAACTGGAGACAGATATTAGTGATTCATGTTTGCAAAAACCAGTGTCTTATAAAGAGGCATTGCTTCATTGGGAGAATAGCAAGGTATGTTTATTTAGTTGGTACAGCAGAGGTTTGCATTATTTTTCCTAAAAAGAAATTTCAACATGTTAGCTATGGCTAATTGTGCCTTAAAATATATTACATGTTGTTAATTTTTTTTTTTTTAAATTAGATAAGTAAACTTTCTATGCATTCACAAACCTGAGATAGTTAAAGGCAAACTATAGTCTGACAACAAAAATAGGCTTGAAACTTGGGTCATAGTGGCCCATAACAGTGAAGGCTTATGGCTGAAAACTTGTCACCTACAGTTTTCCAATCTTTACTGCTCTACCTGTTTCCAGTGGAATATATCAGACTGTTAAGGGGCCTATGCACACAACAATCCCAAATGTACAATATATAGTTATTCCATTCTCGACCAATCATCAGACCATGTACCAGTTATTGTTCCAACAATCATAGGTTTTTGTTCCCCTATTGGACCCGCTAGAATTTTTTGTCAGACCAATACTGATTGTCTGTGGTGTGCATGAGCCCCTTAGCATCTGCTGAATTTTCATTTACCAATGAAAGCCAACAAATACTGTATCCTATGTTGATTTCTGCATAACACCCACCTGGAATAACTACCGAAGATGTGCAATTTACAATAGTCTTGCTTGGTCATCTTTAACCTAGATACTGTATTTATAAAACATAATCATCTTGTTTATCACATGGTAATAAAAGTTAAAAAAAGCTATTTATAAAGGATAATACTATACATATCCTATCATGTTTTTGTATTGTTTATGCAACCTATAAATTGAGAGCTTACATTTGAAAAGTACTGATCACATGTAAGTGCATTTTTTGTAAGGGGGCCTATAAGATAACAGAAACTTCCTTTGTACAGGTTTAAGCATTGGACACATTCAAACTGTGGTTGAAAATATATACAGACTCACCATGTCCAAAACTTTGTTCGTAATGTAATACATACCAGTATAGCTGTGCAGATTTGGATTCCATGCCAAATGGTTTAGCATGGATTTCGTGTGTACACAGCAATATTTGTTAATTTTTTCTTTAGTCACAACAATAATACAAGGGGCTGTTGCCTTTTTTTCCCCAAGAAGAATGTCACATACAGTAAAAATACATTTACTGCATTAATGCACATCAGTGATTATAGCTGTTTCATTATAACTAAAAGTAAATTACATGTTTTTCCAAATCGGTTTTGCACAAAATTGAAGATTGTTTTCAAGAACATATACATTTTTATTTAGAATGCTTTTAATTAATTCCTATGGCATCAGGAAAGAACCGTTAATAGCAGAAATATGTAGTTGAGTACCAAAAAATATTCTGTGATGTACTAGAAAGTACAGATGACAAAAATATGTCCTTGAAATTTAATGTGCTTATTTCTCAAAGACTTTGGTTACAAAACTGGGTAGCTGTGAAGAGGAACTGATGAGCCTCAGACGAGCGGGGAGAGAACTGGAGGAGTTATGTAAAGACAGCAACATCTTGCTTGTTGACAAAGTGTTGAAGGCCTTATGGGGTAAATGGCTGTATTTGCTTGATATCGCTCAAAACTGGGAGCTGCATTGTGAAGAACAGAAGCAGGAATGGAAGCTAATCAATGAAGAGGTAAAAGAATGTGAGCTGTAATGATAGAGAATGAAGCTAACCAGAGAACCCTGGTCTGTATTAGAATTACCAATGTTCTCTTAGTTATTTTGCCAACTGCAGGAAAACAGGTTTGTATTTTACTGCAGTTGGTCTCATCTCCTTCCTGACAGGATTTTTATGCCTCACTAACTATCAGGCGTTTACAGTTTGTTTAAAAGGGTCTTTATATGAAACCCACTTGTTTCCAGAACCTCTGTTTTCTGGCACTAAATTAATCTTCAGGGGAATATATTTACTTGCTACTATGCTATTAACTATAGTGGGATTTTATAGTGGGGGGGGGGTTCAGATTAGGGAGTATAAAAATTTGGTTTAGTTGTACTTTAAGTCTGAATTATCAGGACTTATAACAGGAAATATAACAGGTCTAAACATACCCAACGGGAGAGACAGAATTTATTGCATTGCCCTGTTATAGTGCAAAGTAGCTTACATAATGTAAATCATGACTAAAACACATTTTAGGGGATGTTTGTATTTCTCCCTTCCTCAGATGCGCCATTTTTATCTAGCAACTGTTCACAATGATGACCATGATGGTCTGGGATTAGTGTTCTCTTCCAAACCTTATTAAGAACTAATCTAATTTTGGCTAGCAGTGTGTGTGCTCACATCGCCATCTGAGTGATATTGCCTGGGCACAAGTTAATTCGGTATCAGTGTCACTGCTCTTAAGGCTTTAAGTGCGGATGCTTGGGATTTAGCTTATGGTGGCTTATGGTGGCTAAAGATTCCAGGAAGCTGTAAAGCAATAATATCTCATGTCTGCCCTTCATGCTTGCAATTATCATTTATGTTTACCTTTAATATTACTTTGGATTGCTTTTGGGGGAAAATATAATCGCGCTTACTCGGGAAAGATGCCACACACACTAGCAATAAAGCCCCGACAGTATTGGGGCTTTATCGCTACTGTTTGTACCTAGCTTAAGCATGGGTCCTTTCTCCAGTATTACTTGAATTACCAATAAAAGAGTATTGCTTTTCCAATTAGGTGTTTATTGCTTGTTTATTTCAGATGGAAAGAGAAATGATTCTTCTAGACAAATTCCAAGAGGAAATGCCAGAAAAGTTTGAAAGGAAAGAAGGAACACAGCAACTTTTAGATTCCCTGCTTGAATTAAATTATTTCATGGAAAATCTAAATATGCAGCAGCTCCATCTGTCTCTGTTGCTGCAAAGAATCCAGAATATCCAAAGTATGCCAGAGAACTGTACAGAGGCAGAAATGACAACAGCTTGTAAGGAAATTCAGGCAATGCAGGAAAAGTGTAAAAAGTAAGGGTCCTATAATGCATTGCTGTGTCATTTACAAAATACAGTCATATATTATTCATCATAAATTATAATATTCATGTAAATAGGAACTGTTGTTTTAGTAGGACCACACATTAGGAATAATTAAAGAATTTTTCTAAGGCTAGGTACACACAAGCGATATGTTGACCCAACCAACCGATATTTTACTACTTTGGTTGACTGGGTCGAAATATTGGTGGTATGGTTTTCGTCGTGGTCAGACATGACCATAGAAGACCATGCGATCGGACACACTGAAATGGCAGTGGCTATTTTCACTTTGACTGACGATTTTCAATGGGTTGAAATATTGGCTTGTGTACCCAGCCAAGTGAGTCATAAACTTGCTCCCTTTCCTTTGTGATACTTTAAGGTGGTATACATACAATTGGGGGGCAAAATAAGTTCTGCATAGGAAATCACTGTTAATAAATTTTGTTTCTTTATAATAGCGTTCTACGTAACTCCTGATTTATAGGTGCCAGGTCTGAAATAGAACTATTATTCTCTATGAAAAACAATAAGAGGGACATTGAAAATGTTATAATATTAAACATAAACATTAATTCCACTGTTTATACTGTTATCTGCATATAAAATAGATTTGGGTATTATACTGTATGTTTTATTTTAATGAGCAATGTGGTGTTCAATGTGTTGTTGTTAGGAAATGTAAATTAACAAGTTGACTGTCTTTTTTTAACCAAATCTTTTCTGGTGTTGGTATAGACTTTACCACAAGGTTTCTGTGAATGAGCGAGACCTACACACTGAACTTCAGGAAAGAGAGAAGCTAAATGAAGAAATTGCCAGTATTAGGAGATCACTCCAAAAGTTACAATCTACCTTACTGAACACAGAGACAACAGACTTTGATGAGAGAAGAGTGCAACTGGAGGTAGATTTTGTGTTAAACTGAAATTGGCCCAATGTACAGTGCTGTTTAACATTGTGCATGTGACCATTACATAACATACCATGCTACTTTGAATTGAATGTATAGTTAAAACAGGGAATATTGTTAAAGGGAAAGTTCAGTGGAAAATATCATTACTTTTAAAATTATTAGTTTATATTTTGTATACCTAGTTATTCTACATAGTCTCTGCCATTTAAAAAAAAACCAGTTGAATTTATACCCCTCACTATTCCTTGCTGTTGACTTTAGTGAGCTAACATTTTAGATTCTGTTACAGTCCTTCTTCTTTCCAGAATGCACACTAACATGGAATGTTCCCAACAGTAATATGTACTGATTGGCTGTTGGATGGGTCAAACATGCTCAGATCTCTAATGAGCAACTGAATCAACCCAGGCCCTGGGTCATGGGCAAGACCATATCGGTCTCTATTAGGGGTCCTGCAAACAGGAAGTCATTATTTCAGAAGCATTTATTTGTACACATACAAAATGCTGAATGTGCAAGTTAAGTTAATTAGTATGGGAAAAAAAACTGCTCTTTTTACTTTAAAGGATATGTATGGGCACTGAACTTCCCCCTTTAAGGAAGGTTTGTAAAAAAAAAAAATGTAACTGGGACAGAGAATGATGGGTGGGGTAATATAATGCAGAATAGTCACTAAAAAATTTAAATATTATGTTGTTTCCTTTTAATAACTCTACAATTGAATATTTAGTTTTTTGATCAATGTAGTAGCATTTGTTTTTTATCTATTTATAAAGGAAAAATTTTTAGAAAAAAGTTTTAGCCATTACAAATATATTTTCTCAAATCACACACAAAAACTTAACATTACATTAGGTTATGTCACATTCTACTTAACTTTATAGCCAGCCGAAAAATGTCATACTCTTCAAACAATACAATAATCACATCTTTTACTAGAGTTACCAGTTCAAATGCTGGCCATATAGTCGTAAATCTACCCCCAGCAATGTCTGAACACCCCGTGGACCAATCATTTTTCAATGGACCGGTATAAGGAACGTTGGGGAATGATGGGTGGTAAGTTTTGTAGTGTATGGCCAGCATAGTATCTAATTAGTGTAGGGCCAGCTCAAAACTTCCTTGAACCCTATCCATAGTATCGAAGCATACGAAATAACTATTGGAGAGCCATAGAACATGTCTGGGCCATAAAACATGGTAAAGGGTAGACTCAAGACTTTTATGTAATGACTTTTATTTAAACTTTCTAATGCTGTAGTTCTGAGGAGATAAAACCTAAAATGGCCACTGATGCATTACTTTAAAGGGCAATTATCCTCTTCTCACTCTACTACTGTCCATTAACCTAGACGGCTAAGATATTCTTGCTGAAAATTCCATTGCCTCTCCAGTCTAATTCTGCATCTCACAGCTGTCTGCGATCTGGCCAAAGGGAAGACTTCCTTTTTGCAGAGTGCATCTACCCATTGGATTGGTCACTGACAGTCTGTGAGGCAGTCTTAGACCTGGGCTATCAGAGATATTATCGGAAAGTATATTGGGAAATAGAGATCATACCCGGGGTGAGGACTAAGCAGTTTAGGTCCTCACCTTGGATACTTTTAAAGTGAAGTAGGTGATTTTAAGGACTATAATTGTCCTTTAATTAGTTGTTTTGGGGCTGTAAGTCAGTTGTGCTTAGCCCAAAAATGCCCCTAGGCATTCATTTAAAATTTTAAAAAAAAACACACACCAAGGCACTATTTATAATTATGCTTATAACAAAGCACCATTAACAGTACAATATAGTATGTGCCATTGTTTGTCTTATTTTGCAGTTTCTTAAACTGTGAGATTAGTATGTTGAGAGCAGAACCAAGTTGAGCTTGAATCACAGTTTGGCTTTCATTAAAAGGATACTTAATGTTTCTCTGCTAAACTGCATTATTGCATGAAATGGGACACCAAAGTTTCCAGTCTAGCTGCTTATTGGAGGATTATCTTATTTTTACTTAGCTAAAGGGTCTTTTCTGTTTAGTTGCTTAAACTAAATGATGAGTTGTTTGCAGTGTGTGGGATTGTAATAAAGGTCTCAGATGTGTGAAGTATACGTATCTTGCTGAAACAAAGTAGATATTGAGGTCAGCCTTTTCTTCATTATCCATCTGGGCGTCTGGCATGCACACAAGTTTCATATGTTAACAGAGAGTCTCATTATATTTTAGAAACTCCAAACTTTGATCAATATAGAAAAGGAAAAATCAAAATGTTTTATGGAAAAAATCAGAATCCAATATAGTGGATCAATTCCTGAGGAATTTTCAGACCTAGTAGAAGAGTGTCAGGTCTTTTTGGAAGAAACAGAGGAGAAGGTAATTCATTGTTTTAATTATTTACCCCACTTTCATATTTAGCAAACACTGGAAGTGATGATAATGTGTTACATTTTTCTTGCTAAATCTTATAGTTTCCTGCTTCAAAGAGTATTTTAGGTGTTAATAGATGTACCTATAAATGTAGATAGGCAAAGGAAAACATAATTTTTGTTTACTGGAAAACAAAAGCCCAGGTGCTATATGAAAAATACATAACATAACATAAGTAACATAGTAATTGAGGTTGAATAAAGACATCCATCCATCAAGTCCAACATATTCGCCCTCCTTTTTTTTTTAACCCAACCTAACAGTTGATCCAGAGGAAGGCAAAAAAACTCCAAACGGCAATCGGAAAGTATCCCTGGATCAACCAGATCTATATGTATTAATACCAGTAATTGTCAATATTTTTTAATTTTAGAAACTTATCCAGGCCTTTTTTTAAAGCTATTTAATGAACTTGCCATTACCACATCTGCTGAAAGACAGTTCCACAGTTTCACCGTTCTCACTGTAAAGAAACCTTTCCTAACCTGAAGATGAAACTTCTTTTCTTCCAACCTTAAAGGATGTCCACGAGTCCTCTGATATGACCTATTCATGAACAATGCACCAGAGAGTTGACTGTATGGCCCATTAATATATTTGTATAAGGTTATCATATCACCACGCAAATGTCGCTTCTCCAATGTAAACAGTCCTAACTTGTCTAATCTGCCTGCATATTCAATCCCCCCCATTCCCCTTATTAATTTAGTTACCCTTCTCTGAACTGCTTCCATTTCCAAGATGTCCCTTTTGTATATGGGATTCCAAAACTGCACTGTATATTCCAAATGAGACCTTACCAGTGCCTTGTAAAGAGGGAGAATAATATCTTTCTCTCTTGAATCTATTCCCCTCTTTATAAAAGACAATATCTTGCTAGCTCTAGCCGTAGCTACCTGGCATTGTTTGCTATAGCTAAGTCTGTTATCTACCAGAACCCCCAAATCTTTTCCTATTACAGATTCACTTAACACAGTGTTATTTATGGTGTAGTTGGCACAGGGATTATTAAATCCCAAATGCATCACATCACCTTACATTTATCAACATTGAATCTGCCATTCTTTTGCCCATTTTGATAATCTATCTAGGCCTTCTTGCAGCACTTGCACATCATTTGAATTTTCTAAAGCTCTACATAGTTTAGTGTTATCAGCAAACAATGAGACCTTGCTCTCAATACCCCCTTCTAAGTCATTTATAAACAGATTAAACAGAAGCGGCCCCAGTACAGAACCCTGAGGCACTCCGCTTAGAACTTTAGCCCACATTGATGTAGCTCCATTTACCACCACTCTCTGTTTGCGATCCAATAACCAATTCTCTATCCATGAACAAATGTTTTCTTCAAGGCCAACAGTCCTCAGTTTGTACATTAGTCGCCTATGTGGCACAGTATCAAAAGCTTTCGCAAAATCCAAGTATACCACATCCACTGCTGTGCCTGAATCTAAATTCTTACTCGCTTCTTCATAAAAACCAATTTTCTCATCCAGGCAAGGGGGACCCAGGCACCTTAGGGGTTAAGTTTTCTACCTCCAGGAGCGGACACTTGAAAATTTAAACTTTTTACAGGCTCCTGTGCTCCTCCCCTTCCCTTATATATTCTAGCCCCAGGAGTCTGCTTTCAGTTTTTTCAAGTGTCCGCTCAGGAGTTGGACCACTATCTCCAATCAAGAAGTTTACTGGAAGGAATGAGCTGGAGGTTTTTCCTACCTTCCACCTGTTCCCCAGGTTTTTTCCTACGCAGCAGTGGACTTGATACCCACTCCTAGCGTATATCTTCAATGCGCAGCAGTGGACTGTCATCCACTGCCAATAGGAAGGTGTATGGGCTGGTCACTAACTGACCTTGTATGTAGTGAGGCTCCTCCGGCACCGGGTCTCCTTGGAAGGGTTCCGATTCCTTTACGGCAGGCACTACTGTGGACCGCTTCTTCTCCTGGCCCTCTCTCAGGAAGCAAGGTAAGACCAAGGTCCTCTGGCGTCCGGGCGGGAGCTTCCCTTGGCGGGCGGAAATAGAAGTAGCGTGCGATCGCGGGGGCGGGACTTCCGGTTATCGCCTGTCCTTCTCGCCTGTGAACTCCAGACCTCGCATCCAGCCTGCTGTAAGGAGAAAAACGGACCTGGTTCCCGCGTTGATCTCTCAGGCTAGCTCCTCCTCTGATCTTACCTACTAGGCTGCTGGGTTCTCCTGTACCTGACTCCTACCTATCTTCAGGAAAGGTTTTTTCTTTTTAACCTATTACTCTGCTCTTATCTAGATTTTTCTCTCTATACTGTCTCCTTTTCGATAATGGCCAGCAAGGGGTCGCTCCCGTCCCGACAGAAGGGAATGAAAAATACGGTTGCCACGTCTTATGTGTGCGCAATCTGTCAGGCTAAACTGCCTGCGGGCCATTCAGGGCCCAGGTGTGCCTCGTGCAATGCCGCACATGAAGCACTTTCACCCTCTAACCCAGACGACCAAGAACCCGCTTGTGCCAGGTCAAACCGTGAATCTTTGGATTCACTCAAAAATTCGTCTACAGGGTCTTCCCAAGACGCAAACTCCCAGGGGATCCCTCATGATTCTGAACCGGCAACCTAGCCTCTTCTGTGTCTTCGTTATCTGCTTCCATTGCACAGGTCCTCAATAAATCTGGACAGCCAGTGACTTCGGACAGGGACTGCAGACCAGCTACTTCATGGGAGCCGGCCATGTTTATGGTCGAGGCCTCAGTTCAGGAGGACGACGACGCTCCTGAGTATGATGCTCCAGAACAGGAGTCTCAAACGACGTTCACAGTGGACGCTGTAGATTCGTTAATAAGGTCAGTACTTACTGCTTTAAATATTCAAGATTCCGAATCCCAGGAAGTCCCCGCTAAAAGCTGTTTTCCCGAATCACCAAGGGGGGACGAGAAGCGACTTGGCCATGGAGGAATCTCATCGGATTCTCTCGTGGGCGGAACACAACGTTCCAGCCATATCGGCGATTTTCATTCCGGGGGTCCTGAATGTAGAAGCGGATTATCTCAGTCGGAACACAATAGATCCAGGGGAGTGGTCTCTACACGAGGAGCTTTTCTTGTCCCTGACCGCTCGGTGGGGGTTTCCGGACATAGATATGATGGCTTCTCGGCACAATCGATCGATCGTTTTTGTTCGAGGATTCGGGATCCTCAGGCGTACCTGGTGGATGCATTGGTAGTCCCATGGACGTTCCGACTTGTGTATGTTCTCCCTCCGATAGCCATGATCCCTCGGGTTCTCAAAAAGATCGGACTGGAAAGGACGCCAACAATTTTCATCGCTCCCAGGTGGCCAAGAAGATCTTGGTTCTCGGACCTTCTAAAAATGTCAACAGAGGATCCGTGGCCTCTACCTCTACGGCAGGATCTCATCTCTCAAGGGCCCTTATTTCATCCGGATCTCAAGCGTCTAAGTTTGAAGGTGTGGCCATTGAATCTGCCATCCTAAAGAAAAGAGGTATCCCATCTTCGGTCATTCCCACCATGTTGGCTGCGCGGAAACCATCTTCTTCTAAAGTTTATCATCGCATATGGCAAAGATATGTATCATGGGCTAACTCTAGAGGTTTTTCCCCTCAAACTTTCGTGTTGTCCAGGCTGCTTAGTTTCCTTCAGTTGGGACTGAATAAAGAGCTCTCCCTGAGTCAATTAAAGTGCAAATCTCCGCCCTCTCGATTTATTTTTATCGCAGGTTGGCCGTGCGTAAAGATATCCAAACCTTCTTACAAGGGGTAGCTCACCTGCGCCCTCCTCGCAGGCAGTCAGTTCAACCGTGGGACCTATCTCTGGTTCTCAGGGTGTTACAAGGCCCTCCTTTGGAACCTCTATCTTCCGTGACGCTGCCTTTGCTAGCCTGGAAAACTTTATTTCTGCTGGCAGTGTCTTCCATTCGAAGAGCTTCCGAATTGGCAGCTCTATCTGTGGAGCTTCCGAATTGGCAGCTCTATCTGTGGATCCATCATGCTCTTTTCACAAAGATAAGGCTGTTCTGTGACCTCATCCTGCCTTCCTACCAAAGGTCGTCACCTCTTTCCACCTCAATCAGGATATTGTCGTCCCGGCATTGTTTCCTCGTCCATCTTCTCCCAAGGAGAAGCGGCTGCACTCCATGGATGTCATTAGAGCTCTTCGGATTTACGTAGCTAGAACGGAATCTTTTCGTTCGACTAAGGCACTGTTCATTCTCTTGGCGGGTCCTCTCAGGGGATCCAAAGCGTCTTCTCAGACCCTGGCCAGATGGATCCATACTCTTATTCTGCGCTGTTATGCGGAAGCAAGAGCTTCTCCTCCCTTGCGGGTTGTAGCTCATTCTACGAGGGCGCTTGGTGCTTCATGGGCAGCTAGGCGCGGTGCTTCGGTGGATCAGATTTGCAAGGCCGCTACTTGGTCTTCCATTAACACATTCATAAAAGTCTATAGATTGGATGTGTTTGCATCAGCAGACGCGACTCTCGGTCGTTTGGTTCTGCAAGCGGCAGAGGTTTAACTTTTCTGCCCTCCCTGTGTTGGCTGGGACTTTGGGACGTCCCCTAAGGTGCCTGGGTCCCCCTTGGCTGAATGAGAAAAAGAGATTTTGTTCTTACCTGTAAAATCTTTTTCTCTGAAGCCACAGGGGGACCCAGGCACAACCCTCCCTTATTATAGTTAAACTTGTATTTACGTTGGTTTTACTTGCTCAGTTACCTGTTAGGCTTGTTGCCTTTTCAATTTTCTTAGGTTATTTGTCTTTGTTTCATTCTTGCTCTCCTTCGCTATCTATCTTTGGAACAAACTGAAAGCAGACTCCTGGGGCTAGAATATATAAGGGAAGGGGAGGAGCACAGGAGCCTGTAAAAAGTTTCAATTTTCAAGTGTCCGCTCCTGGAGGTAGAACACTTAACCCCTAAGGTGCCTGGGTCCCCCTGTGGCTTCAGAGAAAAAGGTTTTACAGGTAAGAACAAAATCTCTTTATATTTGGCATGATCTATTTCTCATAAATCCATGCTGACTACTACTGGTTGACTGGGAAGAGTGTTCTTTGATATTAAGTGTTATGACTTCTTAGAAACACATCCTGCGATTTTCTTACTAGCTTGGCAAAGGGATTTAGGAGGGATGTGATATTTTGCAGCCTATAACACAAACAGATCAAAATAAAATGTGTTCAATTACAACATTGCTTTCTTGTAAGATGAATGTGATTTAAATACAGTGAGTTCTGTTCATTTTTGAAAACCTTTTTCAATTTATGATTATAAAAAAACATTTTTAAATAAGAATTAATGTAAGTCCTAGTTAAATTGTATATAAGCTGTAGATTTTCTAATTGCATCATATTGTTGATAAATTGAGGGAGAATAGGTTAGCGCTACTTTAAATCCATCAAATAGCGTAGTGGCTCTGGGTAAATAAGCCTGATTGAGTTATTGGGAGCTTGTATTTTTCATGATCTTGTTTTTTTGTTCTATGTAAGATCAACCCTTAGTACGGTAACCAAAATCATGAACCAGAAAGAAAACAGCATTATGCTGTACCTACAAACTGCTGGTTCGGTGCCTTTCTTAGAATCAGAAGAATAACCATAGCAATCACTTGTGTTCATTGCTTTTCCTCTTCCCCTATTCTCAAGAGGACACAGAGTAGCCAATTGTGTAGCTCCTCACTTCCTGTTTCTCGCGGTATAAATCACACCAAGCATGCCTGTAACCAATGGTAGAAGCAAATATTTTGAAAGGTATATTATATTATTATAGTTTATTCAGTAGCTTCTGGGCTATAAAGGACTCACGATATGAGTGTGGCTAAGTTAATTAATATGTTTCAAATATTAGATGAAAAACAAATACATTTTTGGTTGCACATTTCTCACATTTATAATAGGTTAACAGTGAAATTGAACAATGTTCCCCAAGCTACATTATGACAAGGAAAGTAGAGGAGATAAAGGCCGGATATAAGAGCATTGAAAGTCTCTTAGCACAGAAAAGTGAAAACATTACTGAAGCCAAAGAACTTGAAAAGGTAAGTCCAGTTTTTTCATTTGCAGAAAGCTTGGTGCACTTTCTGTTTTTCAGCACGCTGTACTGTTCAACACAGTAAAAATGTTGTCTTTATAAAAATAAACTATAATTACACAAAGTGCATCAAGAAAGCTTTTTGAGAAACAATTCTCAGGGTGTTTGTTCAAAAGCAGTATAGACTTTCAGCACTGTGTAAACATTGGGTCAGAGAAAGTGCTGTAATTCAACAGCAGCTAGATTGCTGCACATCACAGTGACCCCTCTAAGTGGAGTTCCTCAGGGCCACGGACAAAACAGAAGTAAGCATAAAATACATAAATATATATAAAAAAAGTCTTATAATTTGTATTTCTATGATATTAGCCATTTGTTTAATTTCATTGTGCATATTACAAGGGGAGTTGAGCTGTTGAGATCCATGGGTCTGTCCAAGTATAAAAACTAACAGGGAGATTCAATGAAAGTTCTTATAGTTAAAAATGGTGCTAATTTTGCCCCAACCAATCAGATCTTATTTAACATTTGAAAGTTAACATCTGATTGGTTGGGGCAAAATTAGCACAATTTTTAACGATAAGAACTTTTATTGAATAACCCTGTTAATTTGTTCTTGAGATTGCAGTGTGTTGGGCTGTGATAAAATACTGTATATTATGAATGTTATACACTGTAATTAATATCTATTTCCAGAAAATGTGGGATGAAATGGACATATGGCGTTGTAAATTGAATGCACTTGAAGCAGAGGTACACGATATAGGAGAAGAGAACCCTTGCTTGATTCATGAATGGATGGACAACTTAACAGAGCCATTTCATGAATGCCAGCGAATATCGTGCCTTGTGGAGGGTAGAACTGCTAACTTGAACAA
This sequence comes from Hymenochirus boettgeri, assembly GCA_019447015.1. NCBI lineage: Eukaryota > Metazoa > Chordata > Amphibia > Anura > Pipidae > Hymenochirus > Hymenochirus boettgeri. The sequence continues at coordinate 263,132,323 of CM033476.1, read as the reverse complement.
GGTTAGTGGTAGGCAGTTTGTTTGGTTATCTTCTGCCTGTAATTAACATGTGCTACAGTTCACAGTGTTATATTGCTTTTATTAACCTTACCTGAACTGAATGACAGAAGCTAATAATCAACCTTATCTGTGCCTGGAGGATGAATCTTCAGAAACAAATAGAAAGAATGTATATTCTAATAATGTAATAGTGATAATGAGCATGTATGTATATGAAAGACGCTGACATAGACTGTTGTTATATTAATGGCCTATTTGCTGATGAATATGTGGGAGAAATTAGCAGATTTTAATAATGCCTGTCTAAAAAGTAGACATCATAGTCAGGAAAGTCTAGTTTTTTAAATTTTATTATTATTATTGTGCATTTATATAGCGCCAACATCTTCTGTGACGATTAACAATTAAATGTAAACATTCACATCAGGCCCTGTCCCAAAGAGCTTACAATCTAAGCACATTTATTTGCCACATACAACCAATCAGGAGTGCCAAGAGGAAACCCACGCAAACACGGGGAGAACATACACTCCTTGAAGGTGTGTCCTTTTGTAAGGTAATTGTGGTTTTTAACCTAATATTTTTTTTTTGACAGGCGGCTACAAAATTAGAAGAGTATGATGAAATATTAAAGAGCATGGAATTTTTGATCCAGAACACCAGCAAGCTGTTAAGTGAAGGACTGAAGAACTGCTCTGCAAGAGTTTTAAGTAAACATGTGACTGCTCTTAAGGTTAGCATCTTTTCAGTTGCATCATTCTGTATGGCAATAGTCCTAATCATACCCAGAAAGGGCTCTTTTTTGAGTGTTTCTTAGAACCATAGATAATGCTCTGACAACATCGTAATGCAAACACTAGTTAATTCTGGCACAAAAATAGAAAAAGTTCTGTGCTGAAAAGGAAAAACAGATAAGAGGCAAGTGTTTAAATACCCCTGCCTATTGCAAAGGTTCTTTAAATCAAATGAAATAAAGTATTTCTGTGGAGATGTGTTTAAAAATAGCAAAGGTGGATAAATTACTTAGATGTTTAATACACTTTACTTTTTCATTTCTTTTTGAACAGATGGCTTTGGATGATTTATATCAGAAACAAACTACTCTGGGAAATATCTATTCCGAGTTGGGCGAGTTAGCAGTGATCTTTGAAACAGAGAGCACAGAAAAACATCTCCGTGACATTAGCAGCCAAGTGACTGAGCTCCAGAAAAGGATTCTGGGCATTTTACCTCACATCAGTTATGTGGCAGAAGTAAGGAGCTAAAAATAAGATTGCTTCTATGTCTTTTATATTTAATTTCTCATAATATAATAGCCATAAAAAGCATTTGATAGATATTATTGTTGTCAAGATTTTACATATTTCCCTCATCAATGCCAAACACAATGGCAGCTTTGCCAGCCGGCATAAAAACAGAAAATGAAACTGCCAGCAGTGTTCCAAGCTATATACCACTTTAAAACACCACAAGCCATTTAGTGCTTTCTGCCAGGGTTCAGAGTCATTATCAGTTTTGCCATCACAGCCAACCTATTACATCATGATTGGGTCCAAACCACATTTTCCCACTTTGAGACCCCAATATCTTTCAATTCCATTAAATTTTACTGCATCCATTGGCACACTAGTTGTTGGCAACATTCTTCATAGACATTTAAGTGTCACTATCAATTGAAAACAATAGCTTTACAATATCATGGCCTATGCAGTCATGCAACCAGGTACAAACACTGATTTCTATATATCGAGCTTTTCCTATGAAACTACTAAGTGTTATGTGAGACATACCTAATAATTTGTGTCAATAAAGTTTCATTGAAGTTATTTATTTATTTAATTTTTAATTAATTTAGGAGGTAGGTTTCATTGAAGGAGAGCTTAAAACAATGGCAAAGAGGAAAGACACAATAAAGACTTTATTGACCTCTAATGATATTGTTGATATGCCACCCAAAGAACACTACAGAAATGGGCAGGTAAGTTGTTATCTGAAAGGGTGATTATATGTATATATATATATATATATATATATAAGTTAGTCTTGGCAGAGCTGCAATGTCTTAGCTAATTTGTGAATATTTTTTCTAATTGCTTTTTTAAATTAGAAAAAATGATTTATCTTGCAGGAAGCTAGCCTGGTTAGTGAATCTTTTCCATGCATTAAAGTATAATACCGTAATCATAATAATTATTATTATTATTAATAATAATATTCTTATTATATTATTCCAGACACTCTGTTGGTACAGGAACAGAATTTGGACCTATATGTTATTCACTAAAAACAAAATCATTCTCATTCCATGGGGAAATTATTGGATCACATCCTTGGGAAGTTCGATTAGTTAAATCCCTGGAATATTGTAAAGCTAGCCATACACTGAGTCAATGTTAGATCAATTCATTTTTCGATCTGGCAATTATGCCAGATTGATTTTGAAGTTGCCTGGAATGGTGGGTTTTACTTTTGACGTTCCTGGCACGGGTTTCCTGGCATTATTGGCATAATGTCTGATGCAACATGATCGGGACAGATGGTTTTTGAAATGTTGGACAGTATATCTAATAATGTATGGGCCCCTTTAGGATGATAAGGGAATTTATCTGATTAGAATTTTGGTATTGTGGAATATAATATTATGACTTAAAGTGCATGTCGGTGAGGAAATAGAGTTGTTTACAGTCTATAGAGGGTTATTACAGAGAGATGCAATATCCAGGCTAACGAAAAATAAGCGCTAAAATCACGCTAACCCATGTACTAACGTGTTAGCGAAGGTTTTGCACTGCCTGCACCATGTCGCAATTTTTTTTCTTTGCGCAGCGCAAAGCAATGCAATAAATCTCGTGCCATTTTTTGCGTGACCATTAAAGCCTCTTCAATGGTGTCTTTAAAATATAATTTTCACACAGTTTTTTTAATACATTGCGGAAACGAGTGCACGTAGCTTGCGATAGCGAAATATATTGCATCTCCCCCATAGAGTCAGTGTATGTCTTTCAGTAATAAAATCATAGAAACTTTTTTCGATTTGTGATATGCCTATAAAGCTTAGATCATTATTGCAGACAAATTCCCTAAATGTCTAATTTGTCCAAATACACAAACATGAGCTGTAAAAAAAAAAAAAAAGAAAAACCTTCCCAAATGGTAAGAGGAGAAATAGAAAGTTATTAATCATAATCAGTTATATGGATTTGCTATACATTTTAGGTCATACTTGAAAATATTGAAGGCATGAAGAAGACAGCTGCTGAGATTGAAGCTTACAGGCCAAGCCTCAGGATCACAGAGGCTGGCATTCACTCTCTTTGTGTGTTTAGAAGAATAGGACATCTTTTGGAAGAGTTGGATATGTTGGAAAAGGCAACAAGAGAGAAGAATGGACTTCTAGAGGTATCTCTTCTATTAAATTATTTAGATTTGTCTTTGCTATTTGAACTAATGTAGCACCTGTTTATTTACTGAAATAGCACACGTTGGTTTTAATATTACATGTTTTCTGCAGCCCATCATTGACGAAATGACTGAGCTGGAACAGGAGCAGGAGAAGTTAAAGCATCTTCTAAAACATTCCACAAACGAAGCCCCAGATGTAAAGGTATCACCCTTTAAATTACAACTATTTAGTCTGATCATCACATGACTGATTGCAGTTATGTTATATCAGTATTTTCCCCAATACTATCTGACCTTGTATACTGAGAAAGGCTGCCTGGCATCCCATGAAACAATTTAGTATGGTTCCCTGCACTACTTTGCATGGTAGATAGTAGCATTAGAATAACACATATACATGGCAGCTTTGCATATAAAGATATGCAAAGTTTTCAAACAACAAAACCAGCATATACATTTTGTAGACAAGATTTATATTAAAAGGGGCCACTAGACTTCATGTCATTCCCATAAATGTCACTCGTATTTGTGATGTTTAATTACAATTAATTCTTTTTAAAAAAAAAAAAAGGCAGGGGACCTCCAATTAATGGACTGTGTTGAGGGTGCTATTTTCACATAGAAGCTAAGTTTGCCTTTACACAGAGCAACTCTGCATAAATTCAAGAACACAAAAAGGGACCGTGGAAGCACTCCATAGGCAAAAAAACAAAGAAAAGAGGTGACTGCTGCACTTTCTAAGATCTATATTGTGTATTGGCCATTTTGGTGCCTTAAGCAAGTCTCTCGTGGTGCCCTCTTTTAAATTAAAGGACAACTATGGTGCCAAAAATATTTGTTTTAACTCCTGTATCATACCTTTAGTAGTAGAGTTTGCATAGAAAAAAACTCCTTTCACATTCCTATACGATTCAAGGTCATGGTAATTAAGTCTCTGTTGCAGTGCTTTGCGAGCTGCCATGTCTCTGAACATTCGTTTTTCCTGACTGTCCTTCTCTCACGTGAAAGTTATCTGCAGTCTCCCAATGCCCAATATTTAGATGTGTGCCCACTAAAGAGAGTTCTCGTCTCATCATGCCCAAACCTGTTTTTGTACTAGTAACAATCCCCCAGAGCCCCTGCGATGTGAGAGTAAAATAGGGGCTGTACTGCCAACAACTGTGTATTGAGCAGAATTAAGAAGATCCTACTAGCACTGTGCACTCATGGTGTAAATTCAGTGTCAGAAAAGGCTGAACTCCACTAAAATGATTACACTGTATGTACACATCAAGACTACAGGGAACTAGATTGGTAACTTATTGCTCTGTGGCTGATTAGGATCCTTGTCTTCCTTAGCTCATAGTCTTTATGTGAGTATATGCTGTGATGCAAGCACTTCTGCCAGCAGAATTCTGCCCCATATACTTCATGCTTTTAGGGGGCAGTCTTACATTTACTATAAAATAATAGATTTGCAGAACAGAACATTTCCTCTTATTCGCTGGATCTGGATATCTGTTCTAGATCTCAAGTTGAAAGGATATACATGGTTTAAAATGTTTAATAATAATGTTTACTTTTCCTTAGGAGAAATATGAATCTATAAGGTTGCAACTAGAGGAGTTAAATCAGAAGAAAGATGATATCCTGTTGGTTCTGAGGATCTCTGTTACTGAGAAGCTTGAACATTTATTGGTGGAACAGCAAAAAAAAGAGATAGACGCAGAGAACAATACAGAACCTGAAGAGGTAAACGGCCTGTACTAATGAGCCACTGTTGGTCCCATTCATGCACATTGTGGGTAGTCTAGACAAAACCTAGCATTTTACTCACTTATAAAGTCATACCTGGAACTCATGTATCATGTTTTCTGGTTTTGTATTTCTGACCAAAACCCAGTACATTTTATTCCTGGCAGTTATTAATACGAGACTGTTCAAATAGGTCAGAATGTGTTTAACCGAGTAGCCAATGGCTGTAGATTTACATTGTTTTGATTCAGCTGCTAGTGGAAGATTGAATATCCACATATTTTAAGAATTGCAACCCCAAAATGCACTGAAAGTCATAATTTTCAAAAATGGTAAAATAAATGTAGTTTATTTTGCTAAACCGAAATCTATTTTATGAGGTTAGGGAAGGGGACTGGTGGCTCTTTTACATGCTTTTTTCACAAGAGATTTAGAATTGTTTATTCCCTAGTGAGAACTAAACCAACTTTTTGTATACTGTGCCCCTGATCCTGTGCACATGATTAGAGTGCATTCATTCTTTTTTTCTGCTTTTAAGAAATATGTTGATTTACAAAGACTAGTAACTGTAGGTCATTTGTTATATTATATTAGGTTAAAGGGCATGTCCACCCCCAAAACTATAATCCCCCCCACTACTGGACCCACCATGCAGTGTAGTTTAATCCTTACCTCACATCCCAGCTCCATCTGGTTCTCCTGTAGTCCCCCCCCAAAGTCCCAAAAACTGCCCACCAGGAGGATAGCAGAGTCCATATAGGACTCTGCCTCCTGTCTCGCCTCCTGTCTCGCCTGCATGCGTACTGCAGCCCTTCTCCCCCTCCCTCCCCCTCCCTCTCACTCCCTCTCCCTCCCGTTTTGCTATCCCTCCCCCTAGCATAAAACCCCTTGCCCATATAATAAAATATGTTCCCCCAGCCCCAACTGCATAAAAAATATTTTTAGAAAGTCCCCAGAACTCTACTTACCTTCCCTCGCTCCCCCAGCATTCTGAGAAGCCGGCAGCCGCGTCCGTGATTGGCTGCATCTCAGCCAATCACAGACGTGGCTGCCGGTCCCGCCCCCTGCTTGCAGTGTCTCGCAAGCAGAAGGCCGGGCCGGGCGTCGGAGGAGAGAGGGAAGGTAAGTAAACATCTGGGCACTTTCTGAAATTATTTTTATAGCGGTTGGGGCTGGGGGGCAGTATTCTATTATATGCCAAAAGTTGTAATTAAGGGTGGACATACCCTTTAATAATGGCGGAAAGGCAATTTTATTCTTCTGTAACAGCTTATGGTTAGTTTATGTATATTACAATGCTTCACTGCAGGTGGAAAGAACTGATTATGGAGTTTTACCATCACTTGCTGAGGAGTCTGAAGAAGCTCCTTTGGATTCTGAGGTCAGTAAACAGAATGGAATTAGCAGAATATTATATTATCTCACATATTTGTAAATATTTTATTATATCTTGTGAGTATAAGTGAGATTCAATAAAAGTTATTATTGTTTAATCTGGTGCTAATTTTGCCCCAACCAATCAAATATTATTTAAAATTTGAAAGCTAACATCTGATTGGTTGGTGCAAAATTATCACAATTTTTAACGATAAAAACTTTTATTGAATAACAGTGTAAATCTCTTGAGGATCTAAAAAAAGTATTGTTGCTCTTCATATAAATAGCTTAGGCTATAAGAATATTACAAACACCCTGAAACTATGCTGCAACATTTTTAACAATACAACGGTTAAACAGGACAGGTTCTACTCAGAATAGGCCTCGCAAAGGACGACCAAAGAAGTTGAGTGCACGTGCTCAGCGTCATATCCAGAGGTTGTCTATCAGAGGTTGTGCAAATAGACATGTAAGTGCTGCCACCATTGCTGCAGAGGTTAAAGGGTATGTCCACCCCCTAAAATCTGACCCACTTTGGGCCCCACTGTTTAGTGTCTTTCTGAAAGTCCAGAAAACTAAGGATATCTAAAGAAATAGGGGACAGTTCAACGTTAAAATGGTACAGTGATTGTTAGGAAGAATTATAGTTTCCTGAAATGGGCAATTTAAAAAGCAAATTTCCCAGTGTACATATCCTTTAACTCACAATTACTGGAACTTAAGTTATCCCTTTAACAGCATATGGCACTAAATTAGGTTCTAATGGAATTAAAAGGTAAAGAGGTAATTTCTGTTAGGATTGCAGCATTAATAGTTCACCTGGCTTATCAAACTGGCCTGAGACATTGAAATACTGTCTGGAAGGCTATTTGCAGTCTTAAAGCTCCCTGTGTTCTTAGGCAAAGAATTAGTTAACTTAAGCAATTATAGGCCTGCTGTAAGCAACTGCACAATCAGCATACTAAAGATCTACAAGTAGAGGGGCCTTTCTCTTTGTTCTACCATATGCTGCTGTCGGACCTATGCTACTTTCATAACATTTATAATATTTCATATACTTTGTTTTTTAAACTATAATACTTATCATTCCAAGTATTTTCATCACATTATACCAGTTAAACTTGAACTACAGTATGTAATATTGCTGACTTTGGACTGTAGTTCAGAGTACCTATGCCTTAGCCAATCACAGGAGTGGATGCCGGTCAAGACCCTCCTGCTTGACTTCCGTGCACGGAAAAGGCATGGGAGTTAAGCAGGAGGTGTCGGGGGACCTGTCTGTGCTATAAACCTCGTGAGGTCGAGGTTTATAGCCATCTCCAGCAACATACTAAAATTTAGTTTGGGGGTGGACATACCCTTTAAGTGGAGCTGATTTCAACTAAGGATATTTTGGTATTACATTTTAGGTAGAAGATGAGGAAACTGTTCCTAGCGGACAATCTGACCTTTTGGAACCTGAGGGCAAAAGTAAAACAAGCAACATTGACTTATCTTCCACACTCCTCTCTGTTGGTTTTCCACAGGTAACCCCACTAAATAAATTGTTTTTATTCATTTGTGTATAAACACTCTTATGCAGTGGTTTTGCTAAGTTAAAAAACTCAGGGGATGTGCCTCAGATCTTTGGCAAAGTTCCCCGAATGTTTTAACACAACTTACCCTTAATGCCCCAATCTCCTTTTCCCAGTATTTCTTCGTGGCTGCGTGATGATGTCACCCTGCAGCTCGGAACTATGACATCATCGCACAGCCACGCTGTACTACTGGGAGCTGCCATCCCTGCACTAACTCGGCAAAGATTCTGCAATTAATTCCTGCCTCCAGCTGCTCCACTGCACATGGGTAGGTAATAGCCACATAGTCCTATTAGGCTATTACCTACCCTGTGTGCAGGGCAATCCAGTCATTATATTAGTGGAGGCAGTGGCAGCATTTGGTATTATTATACTCTGCATAGTATGTATGTGATGAAATCCCCATGGCTACCAGTATGTGATGAAATGCCAATGGCTACCAGTATGTGATGAAATGCCAATGTCTATAAGTATGTGATGAAATTCCCATGGCTACCAGTATGTAATGAAGTTGCCGGTTTGCTACCAATATAATGGAATACTGTGCCTCTGTGTGGTTAATTTGTGTATATCTGTCTACACATTTTCTCTGTCTGTCTGTTTCTCTGTCTTTTTATTATTAAATTCCTGGCGGTGTATCTAAACTTGTTTTGTCTATGTTTGTCAGTCTGTTTGTCTATCTGTCTCTCTCTAATAAGTACCTAGTGGGTGTGGCTTAATTGGGGCAGGGGACGAGTGAAAGTGCCCCTGATCTTCTCAGACCCTAGAGATGCCCCTGCTCTTATGTAAACTAAGATTGATATAATAACCGACATTGTGCACAATATAGTATGATTGACATTAATTGTCAACATGCCCATGCATTTTTACATCAGTGTTGCACAAATAAGCCCAGAATTGTGTCTGTAGCTGCAGTAATTAAAAAGATTACTTGCATTCCCTTCTGTGCCTCCACCAGAATTTTACACTTTTGTATAATAAGGTTCGTACACACGTGCGATTGTGGGTGCCGTAGTGTATACAGTAAATATATATATATATACATATATATATAAATCAAGAATAAAAGGTTCCGAGCACTCCTTCTTCACACGAAAGTTTAATTAACGTTTCGGTGCTTCACAGAGCCCCTTTATCAGAAGGTTCTGATGAAGGTGCTCTGTGAAGCACCGAAACGTTAATAAAACTTTTAGTGTGAAGAAGGAGTGCGCGAACCTTTTATTTCTTGATTTATTGTATGGAACAGATTTGAGGCATCTGTGTTCCTTGAAGCACCCATCAAATATATAAAAAGAAGGAAGGAAGGAAACTGAATGCAGACATCACTATATGATTATATATATGTATATATATATATGTATATATATAGGGAGAGCGAAATGTCAGGCAGGGCAAGAGGACGAGGCAGAGGCAAAGGAAGAAGTGCCTCTGCAGGTGATGTTAGAGGTAGAGGTGGGCCCATGCAATCTGCTGCTGCTGGGTAGGAGCCACCTGACCCTTCACAGGGCAGGGCAACAATGCCTGATATGTTCTGGGGTAGCCGGGCTAGGGCTATCGATCCCGATCAAGGAAGGCAGGTAGTGGACTGGATTACCTAGCCTTCCCCTTCCACCTCTGCACAGGACAGCCGAGCTGCCACCACTAATAATGTGCCTGCCCCTCCCTCCCCTGTGGCTCCTACTGTGGGCATGGACCCTGATCCTATCTATCTGTGGGACAGAACAGGAACAAGCTCCCGAAAACCGGAAGTAGTTTACATAAGCAGAACTGCCGATTTCGGTAACCCTTGAAAATACAAGCCGATATTGGTAGCCCTCGAAAAAGAAGGACATGATTTTGGTTACCCTCGAAAACACAAGCCGATTTCGGTAACCCTCAAATGTGTTAGTATCGCTAACCCCCGAAACAGCAATCGATTTCGGTAACCCTCGAAAGTACAGATCTATTTCGGTACCCACCGAAAGTATAGGTCGATTCTAACGGCTCTCGAATTTGTAATGTCGCTAACCTTTGAAAGTAGCGATCAATTTCGGTAACCCTCGTATGGAAAGATCGGTTTCGGTAACCCTCAAAAGCAAGAAACTATTTTGGTACCCTCGAATTTGTAATATTAGTAACCCTCAAAGGTAGTGTTCAATTCGGTAACCCTCAAAAATGATTGCGGAAGCTCGAAAACAGCCCGATCGAGAGGAATGAGTTTTAAATAAGTTTTGGTTATATTTACGGGTTCCCCAGACCATTCCCCAGGTCTCTGTGTCATTTACAGTAACCTACCTATTCTATTTGTCCCTCAAAATGGATAGAAACTTTTCAAATTTTTCTCTCCCATAGACTATTTGGTTCGAAAACGAAACGAAACTCAGTTTCAAACATCTCTAATCTTAACTGTATGTTGTTTGATCCAAATGAGATTCTCCAGGCAGCGCAGCTTGGATGTAAAACAAATTGTGATTATTATTAAATAATTTTTTTTTTTGGTCCAGCTATTTAGACATAGAGAGTTCTACAAATGCTTTGTGACTTTTATAAATAGGGTTTTGACAATAAACAATAAGACCAGGTCCCCTGAAGGTGTAAAATAAAGTGGCCAATCGTAGAAACAACATTTGAAACAGTATTTTTTTGGCGCAATTGGGAATACGTGCTATTTGCTACAATATAACCCCCATAGTGTATTGATATGTTTACCGATATATAGCACACAATTGGCATGTGGATGGTTCAAGATATTTTATTAGGAAATCTTGTGGTAAGTTTACAAGGATTTAAATCTGTTTCTAGCACAGAAATTGCTAGTTGCTTTCCGTGTGTTTGATTGGAAAGGATGAATTAAATTAAATTTTATGTGCCAAATTTAGGTATATTTGGTTTAAATTATCTTTTTAACTTGAGATGTAGCTGAAGGGGTTTACCAAATAAACCTCTGTTAAACGCAAAGCTTCCTTTTTTCTGACTGAAAACCTGAAGTTGACTAAGGAGACCAACTTGACACTGGAGCTGTGCATTTTTTTTTTTTAAAAAATGTGCTAAGAAAATCATTTTAAAACTGATGAAAATACTTCTAGGATAAAATAGAGACAATGAAGGGCTTAAAGTATAGGCAGATACAAACGGTCAGCTCTTAAATCTGTTCTTGTAATGAAGTGGTAACAAGCTTTGTGGGATCATTGTGACATAACCTTTTCTTACAATTTAGTCCTGTCTTTATTGGATGAATGGGAAATGTGTTCTGTCAGGACCCTAATAGCATTTTTATGTACGTACCGTATATACTCGAGTATAAGCCGACTCGAGTATAAGCCGAGGCACCCATTTTGGCCTCAAAAATTAGAAAAGATGATTGACCCGAGTATAAGCCGAGGGCTGTGGGGACAGTATGCCATGCAGACACCCACATTACTTTTACTATAGGTGGTTGGAAACTACAACTCCCAGCATCCAAGCATGCTGGGAGTTGTAGTTTCCAAACATCTACAGTGGAAAGGTATTAGGGTGGGGGACAGTATGCCATACAGTAACCCTAATACCTTTCCACTGTGATGTTTGGAAACTACAACTCCCAGCATGCTTGGTTGCTGGGAGTTGTAGTTTCCAACCACCTATAGTAAAAAGGTATTGGGGTTACTGTATGGCATATGTCCCCACCCTAATACCTTTCCACTGTAGATGTTTGGAAACTACAACTCCCAGCATGCTTTGTTGCTGGGAGTTGTAGTTTCCAACCACCTATAGTAAAAAGAAAATGTGGGTGTCTGCATGGCATACTGTACCCCCAGCCCTCCCCCGTCCCCCCGCCCCAGCTCACTTACCCGTACCTGGTCTTCAGTCTTCCTCTCTCTGCAATCCAGAAGCAGCCGCGAGTCCGGCCGGCAGTTCCCATTACTGATTCGGGCTGCGCGATGACGTCATCCCGCCAGCGTGCGTGATGACGTCATCGCGCAACCGCGAAGAACTACTGGGAACTGCTGGCCGGACTCGCGCGCTGCCTCTGGATTGAAGGTAAGTTGTTACTGACTCGAGTATAAGCCGAGTCAAGGTTTTTAGGTTAATTTTTAAACCTAAAAACCTCGGCTTATACTCGAGTATATACGGTAACTGTTTTGTTACTTTTTTTATATTGGTTTATTTACATTTTTTTGGTTACTGGTTCAGATAATGCAGTTTTGGGTAAGGGGTTATATTTGAGTAACTATTCAGCAAATAAGTTCGGTTAAAATCTAATTATATGGGGATATTAGGAAACAATACAAAGTGAATTTCAGTCTTGTAAGAGGCACAATTTAATTACCATGACACCGGCTATTACCGGACACTTTTATTTGTGAAATTGTCTTGTAGGGTTTGGGTAAATAGATTAGGGATATATAATATTGAATAAAAAAAGTTTTCGGCCATGAGTTATTAAATAGTTATCCTCTTGTTATGCTTAGTGAATGTTTTTGAAATATGGATGATAGTTGGGGCAAGCTTGGCAAGACCACAATGGTTAAGGCTGCATATGCACAAAATAGTCAGTTCCTCCTTGTACCCTAAGAAAAGGTGTCAAGACATTATTGCCTGCCAACCCTCAAAAGTAAGGGAAGCTGCTAAAATTAGTAAAATACCAGCCACCTCCAGAATACAGGGGATTTCTCCATAATATTCTGTTTTCAGAGGTAAGGTTATAGATATCTGCAAGTTAGGAATATGCTAGACCCTTAATATTGTATATTTTATACACATTTAATATTACATATAAACATGTAATATACCCTATGCTATAATGTATAACATTTTTAAGCTAAAAGGAAGTAGAGGCCAGCAGAATTAAAGAACTAAAGTCTCCAGACAACATGTCCCAGTAGACAGAGCACACTCATACATACAACAATCTGTGTCTCTCCTCTCCCTTTGCTTTGTCTGCTGGGGAATTTATTAAATGAACCTGTGGGTACAAAGCCTCGAACACACGTGCGATTGCAGTCCCACCCGTGACACACAATGTGTCCGTACGTTCGTTTTGGACAATAATTGGCCCGTGATGGGCCCTTTATCGGCCAAAACAGACGGTCATTCGGAGATCCGCCTGGTCGGTTGGGCACGATCCCTGACCGACGGCCGTTTCGGTCCAAAAAGTGCCCATGCACGGGCTGATTAACGGCCGAAATGAACATTCGGACTTATCATGCGTCGCGGGTCTGGACCGCGAGTCGCACGTGTGTACGAACCTTTAGTGTCAGATCCCATAATCCACTTAAGCTGGGTAACCCAGCTATGCACATGCTCTGTAGTGCTCAACAGATCAAAAGTTGCACCCTTGCTTCCTAGAAGCTGACAGCCAATCACATAAACAGCACAGGGATCCTCTCTTTCCTTGACACAGAACAGGGATTGCATTTTTCCCCCAAACACATTTAAAGCTCCTGTCCTAACAATGATATAGTCCTTTACTTTAGCATGGATGTAAGAATCAGAATATTAATATTTCAGTAAAAATTAAAGGAAGGATTGAGATTTGAACCTACAACCTTTTGTACTGTGTACTGTGTGTTTCTAAAATATGTGCTTTACCATTAGAGCCACCACTGAGATAGACATAGGTATATGCTAGGAACAGAATAATGAAAAAAAATGTTAGTCAAATCAGCTGACTATTTTGTTTTGCCCCAGAAGGCCTGTATGTAATTCACACTAACTGCAGCAAGCAGCTTTCTAAAGGTGGCCATACACACTAACAATAATGGATAAATCCTGTCAGGGAACAACGGGATTTACCTATTATTGTTAATGTGTAGGGGCTGTTCCTGACTGACTGAATGCCTTTGAATGACCGGAGTTGGCATTATGGTCTGATGAAAGATGAAAAATATCCGCCGGTCGGTATTGGCTCCCTTCACTTTAGTAAATGGAACTGATCCGATTGTTCTGTGTATGGCTGCACAGCCGACTCATGTATAAGTTTCGTTGGCCTGCTTTAAGTTTGCTTTAAGTTTGAAATGCAGCTACGTATTCTATTGTCTTTCTTTTATTGTATGCTTTTGTTTTAATAAAAGAAAATAAAAAAAAAGGACAAACTCAGCTTGTTATAGAAATAAACTCTCTAGATTCTAAATGTAAGAGCAATGCTCACATTGGCAGGAATTGGTTAATGATTTGCTAAACGGAAGGGCTTTTTGGAAGGCTGATCCAGTAGGTCACTAACATTTACATCTATCCAGTTGAACCAGTTTGTATCCTGAATGCAAGTAATAGATACAAATAAAAAAGAATTCACAGGAAACAAGGAGCATTCTATGGTATGGCATTCTGAAACACTTGCGTTGCTTGGTAACCCTGCAGGAACAGTAGGGATAGTAAACAGTACTGTGTGCAGAACTACAGCTCCCACCATTCCATACTAGCTGGGATGTTTGCTGTTCCCAGTAGCAGTTTTAGCCTAGCACTGCCTACAGTTAGTAGTTCTCTTTACATACAATGCTAATTCTTTCCCCACCTTCTTCTCCTGACTGTGACAAGTGGCAGGATCTAGTTGGCTGCCTTTTCTTCTGTGTATCAACTGGCTTTCTGCCATTTCTCCTGCCAGTATGAAGAGTGAGTTTGTGATGTCTGTGTCCTGATATTAAAACCAAGTAGTCAGACATAAACACAGGCAGGTTGTAGTTTTGGCACCTGAGATGGACATGTTAACTAGTGGAAATTGGGAATGATTGATTTCAGTGTCTTCTAATACAGTCCTTTTGTGTTGGAGTGAGTTGGAGAGAACAGATCACTTGATGTGCTGAAAAGAAGTTTGCCCATATACTTTCATTTGCAGCAATCAGATGATAGCTTTGTATGGACTACAGTTGATAACATCTCATTGGTTGCTGCAGATTGATAGCACAGGCAAACTTTTGAACCTTTTATTGCATCAGCCCCAAAGTTTGTATGAAAAAGATGACAAGTTAGGGCTGTTTTTATTGGAGAAGCTGTGTTTGCAGAGATGGATTAGAATCATATGGGGCCCTAGACAGGACCATCATTTAGGGACTATATATTGTTACTGCTTCTGAAGCTGGGCCCCCAAAAGTTTCCTGGCCCTAGGCGGTTGCCTAGGGTTGCCTTGTGGATGATCCTGCTCTGTGTGTTTGCGTGCGGATATGATAACTTTATACAACTATATGGGCCATGTAATAAACTCTCTGGTGCATTGTTCACGAATAGGTCATATCAGAGGACTTATGGACATCCTTTAAGGTTGGAAGAAAAGAATTTTCATCTCAGGTTAGGAAAGGTTTCTTTACAGTGAGAACGGTGAAAACTGAAACTGCTTACAGCAGATGTGTAATGGCAAGTTCATTGAATAGCTTTAAAAATGGACTGGATAAGTTTCTAAAACTAATGATATTGAGAATTACTGGTATTAATACATATACTTAGTCCTGGTTGATCCAGGGATACTTTCTGATTGCCATTTGGAGTCAGGAAGGATTTTTTCCACATTTTTAGCTGACTCCCCCCCCCCCCCCTTCTGTTAGGTTGATGGACATATGTCTTTATTCAATTACTATGATAGAAACAGCAAAGTTTAAAAGGTCTGGTAGTAATAATGTGATATGTTGCCAGCTCAGCACTAATA
This sequence comes from Hymenochirus boettgeri, assembly GCA_019447015.1. Classification (NCBI taxonomy): domain Eukaryota; kingdom Metazoa; phylum Chordata; class Amphibia; order Anura; family Pipidae; genus Hymenochirus; species Hymenochirus boettgeri. The sequence goes on along the minus strand of CM033476.1, from coordinate 263,116,636 downwards.
ATCCTTTGCATAATGTTGATTTGTTTGGGATCTCCTGTTTCGCACCAAAAATAAACACGTCTCTATGCAGATTTTATAACTTCATTACAAGATGTATTTAATGAGTTTATGCACACTAATAGGCAATAGTCTTGTAATACCCTTGATACTTATTAAAGAGCACTGTCATCAAAATAAATAATAAGGGTTGATTGCAACAAAAGTCCATATTATAATAAGTAGTATACTATTGTCTTACATAGTGGGTGGTTTCTTTTTTTACAATCATATTTCAGATTCATTGTTTAGAAAAGCCTAGCACTTATGCAACATCCCCCATTTTATTTTATAAAATTATATCTTGTAACGAGAATCGGGGGATGTTATTGAACCATATAAAAGAGTAAAGGCATTAAAGCTGGGTACACACCATCCAATAATTCGTAAGGTTTCCTGCACTGGCTGCAACCAATGTGCGACCATTCATCTGTCCGAATCAAGTATAGGCGCATCTAAAAGCCAAGGTATATCGTGCGGTCCTCTATGGACTGCATGCTTGGTCATGCAAACTGTCAGCTGTGGCTATTTTTGCCACGACCGACAGTCCTTCACCCTTGCTAGCCAGTTGGAAGTGCCGGAAGGTCGGTTGGAGAAGCATCTAAAGATGTGTACTCACCCCATGACGTTGTATTTTGTAAAGTTGTTCCCCATCTGTTCCTTTTCATCACTCTCTCTCTGCTTGTGAAGGTTTCATTCATCGAGGTCAGGGTATATCTGTTGTATTCAATTAGATCAACTGGACTTAAAGTTAGTTCTTGAAGACGTTTCGCTAGTCATCTGACTGGCTTTCTCAATTCAGAATGACTTGTACAAATCTGTGGCAATTATGTACCCTGGAAAATCCCAATTAGCATATCACAGCCAGGTGTTAAGGGCATAATTGCATAGAGGTGTTATAGGAACTCAGCTTGTACCTGCATCTTAAGGATAAAGGACATACCTTTGAAGATTGTTATGTTAATATATTGGCAAAGGAACATGACTGGTTCAAGAGAGGTGTCAAGGAGCCATTTATGTGAAAATAAAGAAACCAAGCTTAAATAGAGGTTCCCATCAACTGTCTGCCATGTACAATGCTGTTTTGACACCTTACCCTGGGCGTGCCTATAACACCTCAAACACGCATTGTACATGGCAGACAGGTGTGTCGAATCCCCCACTTCTATTTTGGCTGGTTTCTTTATTTTCACATAAATGGCCTCCTTGACACCTCTCTTGAACTAGTCATGTTCTTTGCCAATATATCAACATTACAATCTTCAAAGGTATGCCCTTTATCCTTAAAATGCAAGTACATGGCTGAGTTCCTATAACACCTCTTAGCCACTTGCAATTACGCCCTTAACACCTGGCTGTGATATGCTAATTGGGACTTTCCAGGGTACATAATTGCCACAGATTCTTGTACCAGTCATTCTGAATTGAGAAAGCCAATTGGATGACTAGCAAACGTCTTCAAGTCCAGTTGATCTAATTGAATACAACAGATACTCTTTCTGAGCTAGGCTGCTAGGACTGGCAGAACAACGTCGATCTATGCCTGAATCATTACCCTTAATAAACTCTAATTCTGTCTACCAGCCTGCTCTAACATTGGGACACAAACATTCATAAATTGAAAAATGTATATTAGGTACGTATATAAAGTACAGAATCACTATTAAGTGGGTGCAATACCTTGTAAGAATGTCAAATAAATAAATAAAATAAAAGGATAGCATAAGACAAAGTTAGAAAAAAGGAAGAGGCTGGATAGACAGATGGAAATATAGAGGGAAAATAGGACCAGGTCTATTACAGAGCGCACCGTATTAGATTTTGTCCAGCTGGATTTTCTGGAACTTTCTCACCACCGTAGATTATTAGGAGGGTGCTGGAGCTAATAGCTTTTATTTTGTTTTACAAGCTTCTGTGGGGTGCTTTTCCATTTGCTTTATGTATATTGCCCATTTTTTATCTGATTTAGAGGGGCTCCACTGCACAGTGTTATTGTTTTTAGTATTATTTCTAGTTTTACTATGTGCACAATAAAGGTGTTATGTATTTTGTAGTAATAACAGGGTTCACCACTGGGTTGCCTTATTCTATCTGCGAATAGTCAGGGGTATTTTTATCCCTTTATTATTTAATTACTATGCACCTCATACGCACCTCATACCTAATAGATGCACCAAAAAAAATCTCCCTGGTGATGCAATTAATGAATTTTTTTAGCAAGCATTACACATCAGACTAACAACACTACACTTAAAGCACTTGATTGTAATGATCTGAAGGGTAAACATAACCTTTGTTTGCACATGTTTCTACAACAGAAAAAAGCAGCTACTGTTGGGGGGTTTGAAACACTTGTCACTTGGTTGTAACAGTAAGTTATATTACCGTAAGATAGTTTTATATCACTAGATCTGGAAACATTGCCCAGAATGCTATAGTGTCTATTTATCTATCCGCGATCATCAAATGGTGTATATCAATGATACTGTGATACCTGATGTAAGTTCGGTAAAGCAGTTAATGCGCACTGCTGGGTCTGTTCACTGCTATAAAAAAAATCAACAGGTTTTCTGCCAGGAAACCTGTTGACATTAGGTCACATGAGATTCTTTGTCGGTACACATGGGAGCAAATGGAAGGCACAGTTCTCAATGGGTAATCATTTCTGTGGATTTTTGTGTTATTCCTGTTTATGGGTCAAGGGGACTTCATCCTCTTTCATACATCCATTCTGTACTTTCTTTCATTAGAATAAAATTAATACTGTGGCTGCTTTACAGACTGACTTGGAGATGATCCTGTGTGAGTGCCAGGGAAGGGTAACAGGAGGGTGGCTTTGGTTACAAAGGCTAAATGTGTCATTAGAATCAAGCAAGCAAGACCCTGAAATGCAACAGACAGTGGAACAGCAGCTTGCAGACTGCCAGTAAGAAAAACAGTCCAAGGTTCAGCAAGTGTTCAGACAGCAAATCATGCAAACAGTGTATTTTAAACACAACGCTGCTTCAACAAAGAAAGCACTGTACAGAAACCATCCATCTTAAAAAAAAGTAGAGAGAGAGAATTGTCACCGTCTTTGGCAGATAACTTGAACTTCTTAGTTCTGTGTGTGTAGAATATGAAAAATGGTATATACATAAGCAATAAAAATACTAAATAAACAGATTGTAGTGTCATGCGTGCTATTAATAACATCCATATTTAGTAACCATGGGGGGAAGGGGGTTGTTTTGAATCCAGGCACAGATTAAATTCTATTGGAAAAGAATATAAATATTTTTTTTCTACTTGAGTACAAATGGTCCTTTTAATAAAAGTTTAAAGGGAACTAAGGTCATTAGTTTGTCATTAGTTGCCCTAATAGACAGAGGACATTCACAATGGTACAACAAATTGTGTCTCACCTCTACTTTTGCTAGGGGCTATTGGTTGAATTATTTAATTTAAATAAATAACAAGGGGTCCCATTCACCTCTCTGTGTTACTGGAAGACTAAGTAAATGCTGGACCCTTCTATATATGCTTAAGCTGGGTACATTATCCAATAATTCGGACCGACTAACTGACATTTCAAGTTTCAGTCAGTCGGGTTGAATTATTGGATGTTTACTGACGTCCAACGGTTCCGGGTTCAGACTAACGAATGATCAGACGTGTCGGAAAACCATGACCATTGTGTGGTCCTCTATGAACCACACACTCGGTTGCAACAAATTGTCGGATACGCTACTTTTGCTGCGACCGACAGTCCTTCCTCCTGGCCGACCGGTCTGTACCTAGCTTTAGGAATTTCCCCAAGACTTCTCGTTAATTGTGATAGTCACCTTGGTTGTGGCAGTGGAAGCCAATTTTATTTAAAGGTCCCACTGTTATTAGGTCAAAATCAGAAGTACAAATATATATTATTTTTTTTTAGACAGGTCAATGACTCAACATGGCCACAGTAAATTTATTCAGTATTTGTATATTGCATAGTTATTTCCTATTATGTGACAACCCCAGTAAGCAAGGTATAAAGAGGTATTTTATGTTATATGATTCAAGTTTAATAAACAGATGCGTTTGCAATAAAATATTTTAATTGAAAATGTGCTATGAAATGTTTCTGTATCTTCAAGAAACATTACTGAGATTGAAAAGAAAATCTGCACTTTATTGGAAGTGAATAAAGCAAAAACCAAGGAAACTTAGCTGCATTTAAAGAGGCTGAAACATTGTCTCTAAAGCTAAGGCACTGAGGGCAGTTTAGAGCAAGTGCAGGCAATGCTGCAATCAAACCTAACGATGAACAGGTATTTTACATGTAAATAGCATCGATCTGTTATGTGTGTGTGTAGTACCGAAAATTAAAAATCCAGTATCATCCATAAGTAGGAATGCTACCTCCCCACTTAGCTGTTTAATGGTTATATGTAGCAAATATTAGAATTAAGTGGTGAAATATACTTTTTACATTATTACTTATAACATTTGGTATTTAGGAAGGGCAAGGGACTGTCAAAATTTTTTTGTGTGTAAGTCCATGTACTAATAGCTTTAGGTGGCCATACACATGCGATCCCACAGCAGTATGCCGACAGATCACATTGGTATCTGTCGGCCCACACAAACCCAACCGATTCCATCATGGCACACACTGACCCAACACCGATCCCATACACGGTATGGGGATTGGTTGGCCATGCAGCCACACACCGCACGATTAGATTGTCTCCCTCTACTAAAGTAAAGGAGCTGATTCCGATCAAAGGAAATTTTGTGTCATTCCCAATCGATCGGAGTGCCGAGTAAAATGGTTGGGACAACCCCTACACACTGACACCTAATAGGTAAATCCTGTCGTTCCCTGACAGGATTTAACCATTATCGTTCATATGTATGGCCACCTTTACAGTCTAATGTTGAATTGTAAAAATGAACAGCACCTCACAACTGGTAAGAACCTTGATGTCAGGTTCTGGGAGGAAACTTCTATTCCTCTTGATTATGTTGAAAAACAAAGAACTATTTTTTTCCTTGAGAGAAATTTGTGGTAGGGAAACCTTAAAATTTATCTATTTTTACAATATTTGTTTTTTTCTACCGCTATACTGAATGCTTAGAAAGTCCCACTTTAAACAGATATTACCAACAAATGTATTTTACGTATCAGATTCATATATAACATAGTTAGAAGTAAGTAAATAATCAATAATAGCCAAAGAGACTAGAAACAAGATTCCTGACACAGCCGCTAATGAAGTAATTAGTAGATAGAATTTACAGTTCAGAACAATTGACTGTAATTAGATATTTGCTAGTCAGTCTGTTTGCATGACACAGTGTAATGGTCAGCCATTTTACTTGGTATCATTTAGCACAGTAATTTGTCATGTTACATCTGTTTCTTTGTAAATATTATAACTTCTAGGTTTGCTTTTTTGTGTTTTGAATTTTGGTTATAATTATAATGTACGTTAATGTATGTTGTTGATATAGTGTAATTCTTTTATGTTTTTGTTGTAGATTCATAATGGAGGAATGTGTTATTTAAAAGAGGTATTCTGGAGCCATCACAGATGAGCCATCGGATTCTGCTGCTGTTGACAGAATGACTGTAAGTTTTACCAGACTTTGTTTTTCTCTCCTAGCTAGTGAAATAAGGAGCGAAATTTCATTTAAACTGAACCGAAATGCTCTTGGCATCTTCATGTGGATTCTCCCAAACCATTTGAAAGGGGTTCATATGTTACTGTATTTAGGTCTGATGGGGATATTTAATTCAGGCTGCAATAAGGACTTTTGCCCTGCACATATGCTTTATATAAAGGCTGTATAACCGATTGAGGGATACTAGGAATTAATTACAGCAGGAGTCAACAGCAGTGGAACTCTATTCACTCCATTAACTAGCATGTGTTTTCTACCTTTTATGTGATTCTAAGCCATGGTAAAAAGTATGGATCTTTGATAATACATGAAATTGTGTTTAGAAGATTAAAAAACATTATGCAGCTGATATATTTTTGCAGCTACCATGCTCATTTCCCCCATGTTAATAATGGCCTTCTGTGTATTTCATGCTACTGCCTCTGTTTTCAAATGTTATTTTTAAACACTTATGCTCTGGCTCATTCGTGATCCTGCCCCCCTGATTTTCCTAATTAGTTATTGTATGTTGTTTAGTTTAGACAAGGTGCAGTCTGGTTACTTATGATTAGCCTGCCATAGGAATTCATTTTTCACCATGAGCTTAAAATTATGTGTTGCTTCCAGTTTTGTTTTCCTTCCTCTTTCATTGTTTAGATAGGTATCAATGGTGGGATGCAACTTTTGAACATATAGGCATGTAACTTGATTCAACTTAGACTACTGTGTGCCTATGTTATTGCACATTCAGACTTTCTCTAAAACAAGTTCATCATACTTTGCAGGCCTTTAACCGAGAAGAAGAAACACATTCATGGAATGAAGTGGAGCAAGTCCATTTAATACACAGTCACCTTTAAGGTATACATCACCAGTATGTGTCTATCCGCTTGCACTTCTAGATTTCTTTTATAAGAATTCCCTTTATTATTTTTTATTTGTACATTGGTGTAATCTGTCCTCCTGTTTCCTGTTTTGTCAGTGTTGCAATGTAGTTTCCAGAATATCTTATTTCAGTATTTTTCAATACTCTAGTTTTAACCTTTCCCATCATTCACCCATAATGCATTACATGGTGTCAAGTTCATTTGCAAATCTCATTGAAATGATTTCCTGGAACGCAGCGCATTGGCACATTTCCACAGTGTCTGCAGTATGTTTATCTATTCTCTTTCATAGACATGATGGGTTGGGACAAGTCTCAGACATGAATGTTGGACGGAGAGCAATATCACCCTGTCTGCAACAGAAGCCGTGAGTTGGAGCGATTGGCAGTATTTGCAAAAACAACTGTCAAAGGATAAATAATATAAAGAAAGCTGATGTAAGTTTATCATAATGTGCTTTAAGCCAATTCCTTTAACTCATGTTAAGATGTACAAATTCTCCCTTCAAGATTAAAAATACTCACTGTACACATAATGACTGAAAAGCTGGATGTTATTTGCATTCTCCTGAAACAGTGGTGCAACACATGGGAATAGTTTATAGTCGGGTCATTACCCTTATATTGCATAGACCCTCATTAATAAGGAAGACTGTGCCCCATTGGGCATTGTGTCTGTCTGTCTAGTATATGCCATATAAAGGCTACTGGCCCACATCCTAATTATTTAGCTATTGGAATCTATTGCAAGTTGCAGTCTTGCGGAGCTAGACAGCACAAATAATAAAATTTTAACACATTCACAAAGAGAAATGGGTCTGTATTCATTACATTTTATGGATTATTTGCCATTTGCTCTTATTTATCTATAAAAAGAACATAATATACAGAATTTATAGTCTCCTGTGTAGTTGACATGCAATCTGTGCCTTACTAAAGTTGGGTACACAAGTAACAATATTGGCTCTTTATGTTACCATGTGTAGTGCATTTCCAAATGATTGCAAGGCCGTTGGAGGTTTGAAAAAGGCGAAAAATTCTCCTAGGGGCGGGCATCTCCCTATACTAGAGTTGTGGGGAACATGCAGCCCCTCGTTCTTCCTATGGTGTGTATTGGGAGAATGCTCGGGACTGTGTGTACACTTTGATATATTTACCCTACCCCTTTAAAGGGGAACTGTGATCCAAAATGACTTTGATAGGTAAATTGATAGGAATTGCTCTCCTGAGAATTTTTGCAATTTATTTTCATTGTTTATTTTGAAGATATTTACATTTTTGTGTGGCAGCAGCAGCAGCATCACCAGGTCCCTCTGCACTTCCTGCTCTGAAACCTTTGCAGCCCCCTGGTTCCTACCCTATGGTCCCTCCAGTTGCAGGCCCCCCTTGGCCCATTCTCTTACAGCCCCATGTGGCCCCCCCACCCTGGTAGCTGTGGCCCTGCCCACTCATGGGTGCCCAAGCCCTGCCCACCCGCAGCACCTAAGCCCTGCCCATCCTTGGCACCTAAGCCTTGCCCACTCGTGGGTGCACAAGCCCGGCCCACTCGCGGGTGCCGTGGGCCACTCATACACCAACACCTACAGAAAACTCTGTGGAAACAGCCTTTTCAGGCGAGAGTGAGAACTATGTTTCACATAGTGGAAAAGAAGGGCTGTAGATTCCCTTACCTAATCTGTCAGGACTTCACACAGCAGAGAGGAGAGGGATTTCCTGTTCCCCTCACACACTGAGGGAGTCTGAGGCTGTGCTCGCCGGCGGCACTTGCAGGAGCAGCCTTAGGAATGTCACATGTCAGCCTCTGACCCATTAACTTTCAGGTCGTCATTTCTTTATATTATGGGCTGGGACATAAGGTGGTTGATGGCTCATTTTAAAGGTAGGAAACTGGCCTTTCATTAAAACTTATTTGGAGACCATAGTTCCCCTTTAACTATTAAGAAGAATACTCAAAGATCCAATATTTGCTTAGACTTATCTTGTATTTACCTAATTGTAACATCATGGGGCAGTGCCAGACATTCATAAGTACGATTGACAGCCTAATTGATTTTTCCACCTGAATTAAAGTATTTGTTGGTATACATATATTACTATTAGTAAAACACAAATGTTACATTTACATCCTTGTTATTGACATAATGTACATTGAAATCATTTTCTTATCTTACGTATATTACTGTCTGTTTTGATATTAGATTGCCAAAGAAGTTAAGATACGTGCCATACCAAGTTTCTCTGCAAGTAGAATGAAACTACCAGCTACTGAAGATTGAGGAAGGTCACAATTCAGTTTAGCCCTGGCCAAAGAAGTCTGGTTCCACAGAGATGTAAAATACAAAAAGTAAAGACAAATGTAGTTTCAGTTTTTATAAATGAAAAAGCTAAGATATCTGGGTATGTAAGCAATATCTTTAAAGCCTGTAACTCTATTTATGAGGTTTTGGATTAAAAGCATCATCATTTGCCTCCTTTGGAGCATCTTCACAAACAAATCAACAAATATTCTGTGGAATCTAAGGGAATTTATCATTTCCTCCACAATAACAATGGATATCACAAGCAGTTATTGCATGAAAATGAGTAGTTATAATGCAAGTATAATGGAAAAGGAACATATCCTTTAGTAATCTCCTTTCCAGAAAGTTAATAATGTTGTTTTTACTGCTGTACAAATTGGAGTATTTGAAAACCTGCACTGCCTGTTTTCCCACCTTTCTTTCCAATTCCTTCATTGTACTGTGGAGTCTTTTAAAATGACAAAGCTTTAAGCCTCATACACACGTTGGATAATTGTTGTACGATGCACGAGGAATGAGCAATCGCACGATATTCATATGAAAATAAGCATCAACGATTGTCAAGACCAACGACCGTCGACTATTGTCGGCTTTTCCGACGATCAGCCTAGCGGATTTGTTCTGCCGATTATTGTATATTTGTACATGGTTGGCAGATTATCGTTAATGTTCTACGAAAAATATATATAAAAGGCGCATGCGCTGCTTTCGATTGCGCGAAGATACGAACATTACTTTACGTACGAACGTCTATATCTAACCACAAGGTAAGTTGTTACTGACTCGAGTATAAGCCGAGTCAAGGTTTTTAGGTTAATTTTTAAACCTAAAAACCTCGGCTTATACTCGAGTATATACGGTAACTGTTTTGTTACTTTTTATTTATATTGGTTTATTTACATTTTTTTGGTTACTGGTTCAGATAATGCAGTTTTGGGTAAGGGGTTATATTTGAGTAACTATTCAGCAAATAAGTTCAGGTTAAAAATCTAATTATATGGGGATATTAGGAAACAATACAAAGTGAATTTCAGTCTTGTAAGAGGCACAATTTAATTACCATGGGACACCGGCTATTACCGGACACTTTTATTTGTGAAATTGTCTTGTAGGGTTTGGGTAAAATAGATTAGGGATATATAATATTGAATAAAAAAAGTTTTCGGGCCATGAGTTATTAAATAGTTATCCTCTTGTTATGCTTAGTGAATGTTTTTGAAATATGGATGATAGTTGGGGCAAGCTTGGCAAGAGCCACAATGGTTAAGGCTGCATATGCACAAAATAGTCAGTTCCTCCTTGTACTCCCTAAGAAAAGGTGTCAAGACATTATTGCCTGCCAACCCTCAAAAGTAAGGGAAGCTGCTAAAATTAGTAAAATACCAGCCACCTCCAGAAATACAGGGGATTTCTCCATAATACTTCTGTTTTCAGAGGTAAGGTTATAGATATCTGCAAGTTAGGAATATGCTAGACTCCTTAATATTGTATATATTTATACACATTTAATATTACATATAAACATGTAATATTACACCCTATGCTATAATGTATAACATTTTTAAGCTAAAAGGAAGTAGAGGCCAGCAGAATTTAAAGAACTAAAGTCTCCAGACAACATGTCCCAGTAGACAGAGCACACTCATACATACAACAAGCTGTGTCTCTCCTCTCCCTTTGCTTTGTCTGCTGGGGAATTTATTAAATGAACCTGTGGGTACTAAAGCCTCGAACACACGTGCGATTGCAGTCCCAACCCGTGACACACAATGTGTCCGTACGTTCGTTTTGGACAATAATTGGCCCGTGAATGGGCCCTTTATCGGCCAAAACAGACGGTCATTCGGAGATCCGCCTGGTCGGTTGGGCAACGATCCCTGACCGAACGGCCGTTTCGGTCCAATAAAGTGCCCATGCACGGGCTGATTAACGGCCGAAATGAACATTCGGACTTATCATGCGTCGCGGGTCTGGACCCGCGATCGCACGTGTGTACGAACCTTTAGTGTCAGATCCCATAATCCACTTAAGCTGGGTAAACCCAGCTATGCACATGCTCTGTAGTGCTCAACAGATCAAAAGTTGCACCCTTGCTTCCTAGAAGCTGACAGCCAATCACATAACAGCACAGGGATCCTCTCTTTCCTTGACACAGAACAGGGATTGCATTTTTCCCCCAAACACATTTAAAGCTCCTGTCCTAACAATGATATAGTCCTTTACTTTAGCATGGATGTAAGAATCAGAATATTAATATTTCAGTAAAAATTAAAGGAAGGATTGAGATTTGAACCTACAACCTTTTGTACTGTGTACTGTGTGTTTCTAAAATATGTGCTTTACCATTAGAGCCACCACTGTAGATAGACATAGGTATATGCTAGGAACAGAATAATGAAAAAAAATGTTAGTCAAATCAGCTGACTATTTTGTTTTGCCCCAGAAGGCCTGTATGTAATTCACACTAACTGCAGCAAGCAGCTTTCTAAAGGTGGCCATACACACTAACAATAATGGATAAATCCTGTCAGGGAACAACGGGATTTACCTATTATTGTTAATGTGTAGGGGCTGTTCCTGACTGACTGGAATGCCTTTGAATGACCGGAGTTGGCATTATGGTCTGATGAGAAAGATGAAAAATATCCGCCGGTCGGTATTGGCTCCCTTCACTTTAGTAAATGGAACTGATCCGATTGTTCTGTGTATGGCTGCACAGCCGACTCATGTATAAGTTTCGTTGGCCGTGCTTTAAGTTTGCTTTAAGTTTGAAAAATGCAGCTACGTATTCTTATTGCTTTCTTTTTTAATTGTATGCTTTTGTTTTAATAAAAGAAAATAAAAAGAAAAGGACAAACTCAGCTTGTTATAGAAATAAACTCTCTAGATTCTAAATGTAAGAGCAATGCTCACATTGGCAGGAATTGGTTAATGATTTGCTAAACGGAAGGGCTTTTTGGAAGGCTGATCCAGTAGGTCACTAACATTTACATCTATCCAGTTGAACCAGTTTGTATCCTGAATGCAAGTAATAGATACAAATAAAAAAAGAATTCACAGGAAACAAGGAGCATTCTATGGTATGGCATATCTGAAACACTTGCGTTGCTTGGTAACCCTGCAGGAACAGTAGGGATAGTAAACAGTACTGTGTTGCAGAACTACAGCTCCCACCATTCCATACTAGCTGGGATGTTTGCTGTTCCCAGTAGCAGTTTTAGCCTAGCACTGCCTACAGTTAGTAGTTCTCTTTACATACAATGCTAATTCTTTCCCCACCTTCTTTCTCCTGACTGTGACAAGTGGCAGGATCTAGTTGGCTGCCTTTTCTTCTGTGATATCAACTGGCTTTCTGCCATTTCTCCTGCCAGTATGAAGAGGTGAGTTTGTGATGTCTGTGTCCTGATATTAAAACCAAGTAGTCAGACATAAACACAGGCAGGTGTAAGTTTTGGCACCTGAGATGGACATGTTAACTAGTGGAAATTGGGAATGATTGATTTCAGTGTCTTCTAATACAGTCCTTTTGTGTTGGAGTGAGTTGGAGAAGAACAGATCACTTGATGTGCTGAAAAGAAGTTTGCCCATACTATTCATTTGCAGCAATCAGATGATAGCTTTGTATGGACTACAGTTAGATAACATCTCATTGGTTGCTGCAGATTGATAGCACAGGCAAACTTTTGAACCTTTTATTGCATCAGCCCCAAAGTTTGTATGAAAAAGATGACAAGTTAGGGCTGTTTTTATTGGAGAAGCTGTGTTTGCAGAGATGGATTAAGATCATATGGGGCCCTAGACAGGACCATCATTTAGGGACTATATATTGTTACTGCTTCTGAAGCTGGGCCCCCAAAAGTTTCCTGGGCCCTAGGCGGTTGCCTAGGGTTGCCTTGTGGATGATCCTGCTCTGTGTGTTTGCGTGCGGATATGATAACTTTATACAAACATATTAATGGGCCATGTAATAAACTCTCTGGTGCATTGTTCACGAATAGGTCATATCAGAGGACTTATGGACATCCTTTAAGGTTGGAAGAAAAGAATTTTCATCTTCAGGTTAGGAAAGGTTTCTTTACAGTGAGAACGGTGAAACTGAAACTGCCTTACAGCAGATGTGGTAATGGCAAGTTCATTGAATAGCTTTAAAAATGGACTGGATAAGTTTCTAAAACTAATGATATTGAGAATTACTGGTATTAATACATATACTGTAGTCCTGGTTGATCCAGGGATACTTTCTGATTGCCATTTGGAGTCAGGAAGGATTTTTTTCCACATTTTTAGCTGACTCCCCCCCCCCCCCTTCTGTTAGGTTGATGGACATATGTCTTTATTCAATTACTATGTAAGAAACAGCACAAAGTTTAAAAAGGTCTGGTAGTAACTAATGTGATATGTTGCCAGCTCAGCACTAATAATCCTTTGCATAATGTTGATTTGTTTGGGATCTTCCTGTTTACGCACCAAAAATAAACACGTCTCTATGCAGATTATTTATAACTTCATTACAAGATGTATTTAATGAGTTTATGCACACTAATAAGGCAATAGTCTTGTAATACCCTTGATACTTATTAAAGAGCACTGTCATCAAAATAAATAATAAGGGTTGATTGCAACAAAAGTCCATATTATAATAAGTAGTATACTATTGTCATTACATAGTGGGTGGTTTCTTTTTTTACAATCATATTTCAGATTCATTGTTTAGAAAAGCCTAGCACTTATGCAACATCCCCCATTTTATTTTATTAAAATTATATCTTGTAACAGAGAATCGGGGGATGTTATTGAACCCATATGAAAAGGAGTAAAGGCATTAAAGCTGGGTACACACCATCCAATAATTCGTAAGGTTTCCTGCACTGGCTGCAACCAATGTGCGACCATTCATCTGTCCGAATCAGACGTATAGGCGCATCTAAAAGCCAAGGATAATCGTGCGGTCCTCTATGGACTGCATGCTTGGTCATAGCAAACTGTCAGCTGTGGCTATTTTTGCCACGACCGACAGTCCTTCACCCTTGCTAGCCAGTTGGAAGTGCCGGAAGGTCGGTTGGGAAGAAGCATCTAAAGATGTGTACTCACCCCATGACTGTTGTACTTTGATAAAGGTTGTTCACCATCTGTTCCTTTTCATCACTCTCTCTCTGCTTGTGAAGGTTCTCATTCATCGAGGTCAGGGTATATCTGTTGTATTCAATTAGATCAACTGGACTTAAAGTTTAGTTCTTGAAGACGTTTCGCTAGTCATCTGACTGGCTTTCTCAATTCAGAATGACTTGTACAAGAATCTGTGGCAATTATGTACCCTGGAAAATCCCAATTAGCATATCACAGCCAGGTGTTAAGGGCATAATTGCATAGAGGTGTTATAGGAACTCAGCTGTGTACCTGCATCTTAAGGATAAAGGACATACCTTTGAAGATTGTTATGTTAATATATTGGCAAAGGAACATGACTGGTTCAAGAGAGGTGTCAAGGAGGCCATTTATGTGAAAATAAAGAAACCAAGCTTAAATAGAGGTTCCACATCAACTGTCTGCCATGTACAATGCTGTTTTGACACCTTACCCTGGGCGTGCCTATAACACCTCAAAACAGCATTGTACATGGCAGACAGTTGGTGTCGAATCCCCCCACTTCTATTTTGGCTTGGTTTCTTTATTTTCACATAAATGGCCTCCTTGACACCTCTCTTGAACTAGTCATGTTCCTTTGCCAATATATCAACATTACAATCTTCAAAGGTATGCCCTTTATCCTTAAAATGCAAGTACATGGCTGAGTTCCTATAACACCTCTTAGCCACTATGCAATTACGCCCTTAACACCTGGCTGTGATATGCTAATTGGGACTTTCCAGGGTACATAATTGCCACAGATTCTTGTACCAGTCATTCTGAATTGAGAAAGCCAATTGGATGACTAGCAAAACGTCTTCAAGTCCAGTTGATCTAATTGAATACAACAGATACTCTTTCTGAAGCTAGGCTGCTAGGACTGGCAGAACAACAGTCGATCTATGCCTGAATCATTACCCTTAATAAACTCTAATTCTGTCTACCAGCCTGCTCTATACAGATTGGGACACAAACATTCATAAGATTGAAAAAATGTATATTAGGTACGTATATAAAGTACCAGAATCACTATTAAGTGGGTGCAATACCTTGTAAGAATGTCAAATAAATAAATAAAATAAAAGGGATAGCATAAGACAAAGTTGAGAAAAAAGGAAGAGGCTGGATAGACAGATGGAAATATAGAGGGAAAATAGGACCAGGTCTATTACAGAGCGCACCGTATTAGGATTTTGTCCAGCTGGATTTTCTGGAACTTTCTCACCACCGTAGATTATTAGGAGGGTGCTTGGAGCTAATTAGCTTTTATTTTG
The DNA here is from genome assembly GCA_019447015.1 of Hymenochirus boettgeri. Lineage (NCBI taxonomy): Eukaryota > Metazoa > Chordata > Amphibia > Anura > Pipidae > Hymenochirus > Hymenochirus boettgeri. The sequence continues at coordinate 263,101,385 of CM033476.1, read as the reverse complement.
TTTTACAAGCTTTCTGTGGGGTGCTTTTCCATTTGCTTTATGTATATTGCCCATTTTTTATCTGATTTAGAGGGGCTCCACTGCACAGTGTTATTGTTTTTAGTATTATATTCTAGTTTTACTATGTGCACAATAAAGGTGTTATGTATTTTGTAGTAATTACAGTGTTCACCACTGGGTTGCCTTATTCTATCTGCGAATAGTCAGGGGTATTTTTATCCCTTTATTATTTAATTACTATTGCACCTCATACGCACCTCATACCTAATAGATGCACCAAAAAAAATCTCCCTGGTGATGCAATTAATGAATTTTTTTAGCAAAGCATTACACATCAGACTAACAACACTACACTTAAAGCACTTGATTGTAATGATCTGAAGGGTAAAACATAACCTTTGTTTGCACATGTTTCTACAACAGAAAAAAGCAGCTACTGTTGGGGGGTTTGAAACACTTGTCACTTGGTTGTAACAGTAAGTTATATTACCGTAAGATAGTTTTATATCACTAGATCTGGAAACATTGCCCCAGAATGCTATAGTGTCTATTTATCTATCCGCGATCATCAAATGGTGTATATCAATGATACTGTGATACCTGATGTAAGTTCTGGTAAAGCAGTTAATGCGCACTGCTGGGTCTGTTCACTGCTATAAAAAAAATTCAACAGGTTTTCTGCCAGGAAACCTGTTGACATTAGGTCACATGAGATTCTTTGTCGGTACACATGGGAGCAAATGGAAGGCACAGTTCTGCAATGGGTAATCATTTCTGTGGATTTTTGTGTTATTCCTGTTTATGGGTCAATGGGACTTCATCCTCTTTTCATACATCCATTCTGTACTTTCTTTCATTAGAATAAAATTAATACTGTGGCTGCTTTACAGACTGACTTGGAGATGATCCTGTGTGAGTGCCAGGGAAGGGTAACAGAGGTGGAGCTTTGGTTACAAAGGCTTAATGTGTCATTAGAATCAAGCAAGCAAGACCCTGAAATGCAACAGACAGTGGAACAGCAGCTTGCAGACTGCCAGGTAAGAAAAACAGTCCAAGGTTCAGCAAGTGTTCAGACCAGCAAATCATGCAAACAGTGTATGTTAAACACACAACGCTGCTTCCAAACAAAGAAAGCACTGTACAGAAACCATCCATCTTTAAAAAAAAAGTAGAGAGAGAGAATTGTCACCGTCTTTGGCAGATAACTTGAACTTCTTAGTTCTTGTGTTGTAGAGATATGAAAAAAATGGTATATACATAAGCAATAAAAATACTAAATAAACAGATTGTAGTGTCATGCGTGCTAATTAAATAACATCCATATTTAAAGTAACCATGGGGGGAAGGGGGGGTTGTTTTGAATCCAGGCACAGATTAAATTCTAATTGGAAAAGAATATGAAATATTTTTTTCTACTTGAGTACAAATGGTCCTTTTAATAAAAGTTTAAAGGGAAACTAAGGTCATTAGTTGTCTATTAGTTGCCCTAATAGACAGAGGACATTCACAATGGTACAACAAATTGTGTCTCACCTCTACTTTTGCTAGGGGCTATTGGTTGAATTATTTAATTTAAATAAATAACAAGGGGTCCCATTCACCTCTCTGTGTTACTGGAAGACTAAGTAAATGCTGGACCCTTCTATATATGCTTAAGCTGGGTACATTATCCAATAATTCGGACCGACTAACTGACATTTCAATGTTTCAGTCAGTCGGGCTGAATTATTGGATGTTTACTGACGTCCAACGGTTCGTCGGGTTCAGACTAACGAATGATCAGACGTGTCGGAAAACCATGACCGATTGTGTGGTCCTCTATGAACCACACACTCGGTTGCAACAAATTGTCGGATACAGCTACTTTTGCTGCGACCGACAGTCCTTCCTCCTGGCCGACCGGTCTGTACCTAGCTTTAGGAATAGTTCCCCAAGACTTTCCGTTAATTGTGATAGTCACCTTTGTTGTGGCAGTGGAAGCCAATTTTATTTAAAGGTCCCTACTGTTATTAGGTCAAAATCAGAAGTACAAATATATATATATTTTTTTTTAGACAGGTCAATGACTCAACATGGCCACAGTAAATTTATTCAGTATTTGTATATTGCATAGTTATTTCCTATTATGTGACAACCCCAGTAAGCAGAGGTATAAAGAGGTATTTTATGTTATATGATTCAAGTTTAATAAACAGATGCGTTTGCAATAAAATATTTTAATTGAAAATGTGCTATGAAATGTTTCTGTATCTTCAAGAAAACATTACTGGAGATTGAAAAGAAAATCTGCACTTTATTGGAAGTGAATAAACGCAAAAACCAAGGAAACTTAGCTGCATTTAAAGAGGCTGAAACATTGTCTCTAAAGCTAAAGGCACTGAGGAGCAGTTTAGAGCAAGTGCAGGCAATGCTGCAAGTCAAACCTAACGATGAACAGGTATTTTACATGTAAATAGCATCGATCTGTTAGGTGTGTGTGTGAGTGAACCGAAAATTAAAAATCCAGTATCATCCATAAGTAGGAAATGCTAACTCCCTGCACTTAGCTGTTTAATGGTTATATGTAGCAAATATTAGAATTAAGTGGTGAAATATACATTTTATTACATTATTACTTATAACATATTGGTATTTAGGAAGGGCAAGGGACTGTCAAAATTTTTTTGTGTGTAAGTCCATGTACTAAATAGCTTTAGGTGGCCATACACATGCGATCCCACAGCATGTATGCCGACAGATCACATTGGTATCTGTCGGCCCACACAAACCCAACCGATTCCCATCATGGCACACACTGACCCAACCGATCCCCATACACGGTATGGGGATTGGTTGGCCATGCAGCCACACACCGCACGATTAGATTGTCTCCCTCTACTTAAAGTAAAGGGAGCTGATTCCGATCAAAGGAAATTTTGTGTCATTCCCAATCGATCGGAGTGCCGAGTAAAATGGTTGGGAACAACCCCTACACACTGACACTAATAGGTAAATCCTGTCGTTCCCTGACAGGATTTAACCATTATCGTTCATATGTATGGCCACCTTTACAGTCTAATGTTGAATTGTAAAAAATGAACAGCACCTGCACAACTGGTAAGAACCTTGATGTCAGGTGTCTGGGAGGAAACTTCTATTCCTCTTGATTATGTTGAAAAACAAAGACAACTATTTTTTTCCTTGAGAGAAATTTGTGGTAGGGAAACCTTTAAAATTTATCATTTTTACAATATTTGTTTTTTTCTACCGCTATACTGAATGCTTAGAAAGTCCCACTTTAAACAGATATTACCAACAAATGTATTTTACGTACTTACTAGTTAGAAGTAAGTAAAATAATCAATAATAGCCAAAGAGACTAGAAACAAGATTCCTGACACAGCCGCTAATGAAGTAATTAGTAGATAGAATTTACAGTTCAGAACAATTGACTGTAATTAGATATTTGCTAGTCAGTCTGTTTGCATAGACACAGTGTAATGGTCAGCCATTTTACTTGGTATCATTTAGCACAGTAAGTTGTCATGTTACATCTGTTTCTTTGTAAATATTATTAACTTCTAGGTTTGCTTTTTTGTGTTTTGAATTTTGGTTATAATTATAATGATACGTTAATGTATGTTGTATATAGTGTAATGTCTTTTATGTTATTTGTTGTAGATTCATAATGGAAGGAATGTGTTATTTAAAACAGAGGATATTCTGGAGCCATCACAGATGAGACAGTCGGATTCTGCTGCTGTTGACAGAATGACTGTAAGTTTATCCAGACTTTGTATTTTCTCTCCTAGCTAGTGAAATAAGGAGCGAAATTTCATTTAACTGAACCGAAATGCTCTTGGCATCTTCATGTGGATTCTCCCAAACCATTTTGAAAGGGGTTCATAATGTTACTGTATTTAGGTCTGATGGGGATATTTAATTCAGGCTGCAATAAGGACTTTTGCCCTGCACATATGCTTTATATAAAGGCTGTATAACCGATTGAGGGATACTAGGAATTAATTACAGCAGGAGTCAACAGCAGTGGAACTCTATTCACTCCATTAACTAGCATGTGTTTTCTACCTTTTATGTGATTCTAAGCCATGGTAAAAAGTATGGATCTTTGATAATACATGAAATTGTGTTTAGAAGATATTAAAAACATTATGCAGCTGATATATTTTTGCAGCTACCATGCTCATTTCCCCCATGTTAATAATGGCCTTCTGTGTATTTCATGCTACTGCCTCTGTTTTCAAATGTTATTTTTAAACACTTATGCTCTGGCTCATTCGTGATCCCGCCCCCTGATTTTCCTAATTAGTTATTGTATGTTGTTTAGATTAGACAAGGTGCAGTCTGGTTACTTATGATCTAGCCTGCCCATAGGAATTCATTTTTCACCATGAGCTTAAAATGTAGTGTTGCTTCCAGTTTTGTTTTACCTTCCTCTGATTCATTGTTTAGATAGGTATCAATGGTGGGATGCAACTTTTGAACAATATAGGCATGTAACTTGATTCAACTTAGACTACTGTGTGCCTATGTTATTTGCACATTTTCAGACTTTCTCTAAAACAAGTTCATCATAACTTTGCAGGCCTTTAACCGAGAAGAAGAAACACATTCATGGAATGAAGTGGAGCAAGTCCATTTAATAACACAGTCACCTTTAAGGTAATACATCACCAGTATGTGGGTTCCTATCCGCTTGCAAACTTCTAGATTTCTTTTATAAGAATTCCCTTTATTATTTTTTATTTGTACATTGGTGTAATCTGTCCTCCTGTTTTCCTGTTTTGTCAGTGTTGCAATGTAGTTTCCAGAATATCTTATTTCAGTATTTTTCAATACTCTAGTTTTAACCTTTCCCATCATTCACCCATAATGCATTACATGGTGTCAAGTTCATTTGCAAATCTCATTGAAAATGATTTCCTGGAACGCAGCGCCATTGGCACATTTCCACAGTGTCTGCAGTATGTTTATCTATTCTCTTTCATAGACATGATGGGTTGGGACAAGTCTCAGACATGAATGTTGGACTGGAGAGCAATATCACCCTGTCTGCAACAGAAGCCGTGAGTTGGAGCAAGTGGCAGTATTTGCAAAAACAACTGTCAGAAAGGATAAATAATATAAAGAAAGCTGATGTAAGTTTATCATAATGTGCTTTAAAGCCAATTTCCTTTAACTCATGTTAAGATGTACAAATTCTCCCTTCAAGAGTAAAAATACTCACTGTACACATAATGACTGAAAAGCTGGATGTTATTTGCATTCTCCTGGAAACAGTGGTGCAACACATGGGAATAGTTTATAGTCGGGTCATTACCCTTATATTGCATAGACCCTCATTAATAAGGAAGACTGTGCCCCATTGGGCATTGTGTCTGTCTGTCTAGTATATGCCATATAAAGGCTACTGGCCCACATCCTAATTATTTAGCCCATCTGGAATCTATTGCAAGTTGCAGTCTTGCGGAGCTAGACAGCACAAATAATAAAAGATTTTAACACATTCACAAAGAGAAATGGGTCTGTATTCATTACATTTTATGTAGGTATATTTAGCCATTTGCTCTTATTTATCTATAAGAAAGAACATAATATACAGAATTTTTATAGTCTCCTGTGTAGTTGACATGCAATCTGTGCCTTACTAAAGTTGGGTACACACAGTAACAATATTGGCTCTTTATTGTTACCATGTGTAGTGCATTTTCCAAATGATTGCAAGGCCGTTGGAGGTTTGAAAAAGGCGAAAAATTTCCCTAGGGTGCGGGCATCTCCCTATACTAGAGTCGTGGGGAACATGCAGCCCCTCGTTCTTCCTATGGTGTGTATTGGGAGAATGCTCGGGACTGTGTGTACACTTTGATATATTTACCCTACCCACTTTAAAGGGGAACTGTGATCCAAAAATGACTTTGATAGGTAAATTGATAGGAATTGCTCTCCTGAGAATTTTTGCAATTTATTTTCATTGTTTATTTTGAAGATATTTACATTTTTGTGTGGCAGCAGCAGCAGCATCACCAGGTCCCCTGCACTTCCTGCTCTGAAACCTTTGCAGCCCCCCTGGTTCCTAACCCTATGGTCCCTCCAGTTGCAGGCCCCCCTTGGCCCATTCTCTTACAGCCCCATGTGGCCCCGCCCACCCATGGGTACTGTGGCCCTGCCCACTCATGGGTGCCCAAGCCCTGCCCACCCGCAGCACCTAAGCCCTGCCCATCCTTGGCACCTAAGCCTTGCCCACTCGTGGGTGCACAAGCCCGGCCCACTCGCGGGTGCCGTGGGCCACTCATACACACAACCCCTACAGAAAACTCTGTGGAAACAGCCTTTTCAGGCAGAGTGAGAACTATGTTTTCACATAGTGGAAAAGAAGGGCTGTAGATTCCCTTACCTAATCTGTCAGGACTTCACACAGCAGAGAGGAGGAGGGATTTCCTGTTCCCCTCACACACTGAGGGAGTCTGAGGCTGTGCTCGCCGGCGGCACTGTGCAGGAGCAGCCTTAGGAATGTCACATGTCAGCCTCTGACCCATTAACTTTCAGGTCAGTCATTTCTTTATATTATGGGCTGTGGAGCATAAGGTGGTTGATGGCTCATTTTAAAGGTAGGAAACTGGCCTTTCATTAAAACTTATTTGGAGACCATAGTTCCCCTTTAACTATTAAGAAGAATACTCAAAGATCCAATATTTGCTTAGACTTATCTTGTATTTACCTAATTGTAAACATCATGGGGCAGTGCCAGACATTCATAAGTAAGCAGGATTGACAGGCCTAATTGATTTTTCCACCTGAATTAAAGTATTTGTTGGATACATATATTACTATTAGTAAGAACACAAATGTTTACATTTACATCCTTGTTATTGACATAATGTACATTGAAATCATTTTCTTATCTTACGTATATTACTGTCTGTTTTGATATTAGATTGCCAAAGAAGTTAAGATACGTGCCATACCAAGTTTCTCTGCAAGTAGAATGAAACTACCAGCTACTGAAGGATTGAGGAATGTCACAATTCAGTTTAAAGCCCTGGCCAAAGAAGTCTGCGTTCCACAGAGTGAGGTAAAATAGTACAAAAAGTAAAGACAAATGTAGTTTCAGTTTTTATAAAATGAAAAGCTAAGAATTCTGGGTATGTAAGCAATATCTTTAAAAGCCTGTAACTCTATTTATGAGGTTTTGGATTAAAAGCATCATCATTTGCCTCCTTTGGGAGCATCTCACAAACAAATCAACAAATATTCTGTGGAAATCTAAGGGAATTTATCATTTCCTCCACAATAACAATGGATATCACAAGCAGTTATTGCATGAAAATGAGTAGTTATAATGCAAGTATAATGGAAAAGGAACATATCCTTTAGTAATCTCCTTTCCAGAAAGTATAATAATGTTGTTTACTGCTGTACAAATTGGAGTATTTGAAAACCTGCACTGCCTGTTTTCCCACCTTTTTCTTCCAATTCTTCTATTGTACTGTGGAGTCTTTTAAAATGACAAAAGCTTTAAGCCTCATACACACGTTGGATAATTGTTGTACGATGCAGCCGAGGAATGAGCAATCGCACGATATTCATATGAAAATATAGCATCAACGATTGTCAAAGACCAACGACCGTCGACTATTGTCGGCTTTTCCGACGATCAGCCTAGCGGATTTGTTCTGCCGATTATTGTATATTTGTACATGGTTGGCAGATTATCGTTAATGTTCTACGAAAAAAATATATATAAAAGGCGCATGCGCTGCTTTCGTAATTGCGCGAAGATACGAACATTACTTTACGTACGAACGTCTATATCTAACAACTATCGTGGTGACTATTGTTGCTGTGTGTACAGATGTCGTTTCAATTATGAAGATTAAAGATAATGTGTTAAAGTTCGTCAGCTGCATCGTACGAAAATTATCAACATGTCACGAGGCTTTAGTTTCATCATAGACTCCCAAGGGTAGTCTGGTCATTCTATGTGGAGAGAACATAATTTTTAGCAAAGACTGAACAAACATAAGAAAAAGGCAGTGGCCTAGGGTGCTGGGGCTTGAAGGATTGTGCCCTACTGCTGATTTATTGGGAAGCTTGAAAACATTCTATATATATATTACATAGAACACGTGTTTAATTATATTAATTTAATAAAGCAATGATGGAAAAATGTGGCCTTTACAGTAAATATTTCTGTCCTTGGTTAAAGTAAATTTGTTGAGATGTGATCACTGTCACCATAGTATCTGATTGTTATCTGTTCATTACTGTACTTAACCTGTCTTACATCTATATAAAAAGCTTTATTAAAACCAATTACCTATTTATTTTTATTTTTTTTTTGTAGGAAGATGAATCATACACGCTGAAGACACTTTTTTCTTGGTTTTATTCCTTCTCTCAGTGCCTGCAAAACACTTCTGAAATGTTAGCCATAGACTTTTATTCTAAAGAGGAAGCGGTGTCCCAGCATGCCCTGTTGGAGGTATGTATGTAAAATTACTGGTTCAGCATATGAATAAATCCCTCATATATAATCAAAGTTTTTTACCTGCAGAATTCAAAAGGAAAGTTCAGTGCAAATACATATGCTTTTCAGAAAAAAGAGCAGTATTTTTCCATCCCAATGACCTTAACATGCCCATTCAGCATTTTGTTTTTCTGCTTCATGGTAATACTATTCTATTAAACTTTAACAACTTTATATGCTTTCACCAAATCACCTAGAGTGACTGTACAATCCTTCTAGGGCCTTTCATTGATTCTATACAAGGAAGGTTCTTAAATTCTTTTCCTCACATTGGATCATTAGTGGAAGAGCACCGAAAAATATTTGAAATAGCAGTGGTAAACTGTAACTGCTGATTAACTTAAGGTATCAATAACCAAAGATACGTCTATATAAAGTCAGTAAATGCTACTCCCCTCACCCTGTGGGACAGACATGCTCAGTTTGTTTCATGCAGATAGAGAGTAACAGTGAAATACCATAGAATTCTGTAGTGTACAAATGCACTGATTTGTCATCTTTCTCATACTGTATATCCTTTCATCACTTATCACTTGGAAAGGCAAGTGATGTACCATCAAACATTTCTGTAAAGGAAAAAAAATGAGTTTTTGACCATAGCTCTCTTGGAAAGGGTTTGTGGGTCCCATGGGTAGTAACGTGCCCTAGATTATTGTGTATTTGAGTCTGTCCACATAGGTTATATAATTGCCATTTAAAAATATCTTTTTAAGATGGATATTAGGACATATAGGGGGCGATGCAATATTGGGCGCAAAATGCCCAAGTCGGTTAACAGGGGTTTTACACTGAGTTTGCGTTGCCTGCGACATTTCTGAGAATGCTTGGAAATAGCGTGGCGCAGGTGATGCAAAACCGCCCTTAGTAAAGTTTTGCGCTATGTAGCGCAAAACTTTATGCCACTGAATGTGAGGCGTTAGCCGGCACACTTACCTGGCAGAGATCCCGTGATGTACAAAATCTGACACAGGGATTTTTGCATTGCGGGAACTCGGGCAGGTAAGCTGCGTCGGACAAAAATATTGCATCGCCCCGATACTGTTAGTGACATTTTCTTCAATGTTGCCCGAAGGGACTAATTGCTTAAAGAAATAAATCACTAAATCTTTACATTAATGTCTAAACCCTTACAATGTTGTGAATGAAATATAAAAAAGAATGTTAGCATTAAAAATAATGCAAGACAAGTGAGTATGTGTATAGATTGTAACCTTTAGACTTGTTAAGGGATCTCTAATCTCTTTCTTCGTGGCAGAAAATGATGGATGAATTAGACACACTACACTCAGCTATGACTGATAATAAGGAAACTCTATTAATGAAAATTGCCGATACCGTTGAAGGTGCAGCAGTTATCTCACAGTGTTACAATGACCTCTGCGCTTGGCTTCTCCAAACCCGTATTTCTGTTGAATCCAAATTAAAATGTATACAACAAGAGCTTGAAAAAAACAACATATATGAGGTGGGTGCATTAATGATATTATAATAGACTAGTTACAATGGTCTACTTGCAACAAACTGGTCTCACATTCTTTATTCTTATCATGGTCGTGCTTGCTGGGACTAAAAACCAATATCAATATTCCAGTCTCTATCCCACCTCTGTTGGTTCTTATAACTCCTACGCCTTGTTCCTGGGCAGCACAATCCAACACAACATTTTAAAACTGGCGTAATATAAGAACACTTACAACCTATACGGTATTGTAGTTAGTCATACTTGAGAACGGACCTTGCGAAACATGTTGTGTGAGTGGGTCTGCAATTAAATGCATCCTTATTTAACTACAAAACCGTATGGATTGTGAGCGTTCTTATATTACTCCATGTTTTAATATGTTGTGTTGGACTCAAAAAAACAATCTGCAATCTCCAATGAAGTGTGTCCCTATGACTATTTTACATAGTAACATAGAAATTGAGGTTGAGTAAAGACGTATGTCCATCAAGTCCGAAAAACCCCAGCTAAAGGGGGGGGGGGATTCCTTCCTGACTGCAAACGGCATTGGAAAGTATCCCTGGATCAACCAGAACCAGTATATGTATTAATACCAGTAATTCTCAATGTTTTTTAGTTTTAGAAACTTATCTAGGCCACTTATAAAGCTATTCAATGAACTTGCCATTACCACATCTGCACTCCATTTAGAACTTTAGCCCACATACTGTAAATGTAGCACCATTGACTACCACTCTCTGTTTGGGATCCCTTAACCAATTATCTATCTGCGTACAAATGTTTTTTTCTAGGCCAACAGCCCTCAGTTTGTGGCACAGTATCAAAAGCTTTAGCAAAATCCAAGTATACTACATCCACTGCTATGCCTGAATCTAAATTCTTACTCACTTCTTCATAAAAACCAAGTAAATTTGTCTTGTACGATCTATTTCTCATAAATCCATGCTGACTATTATAAGATCAGTTCCGGAGACAAAGTCGAGGATATGATCCCATAACAAAGTTTCCAGCTCCTTCCCTAGCACTGATGTTAGGCTTACAGGTCTATAGTTACCAGGCTTGGAACGACTACCTTTTTTGAATATTGGTATTTCATTGTCTTTTTTCCAATCCAGTGGCACATCACCAGACAAAACTGAATCTGAAAAGATAAGAAACAGTGGTCTACACAAAACTGAACTAAGCTCTGAGGATGTATTTCATCTGGTCCTGTGGCTTTATTGATATTAATTTTGTCTAATTGTTTCCATACCAAATCCTTTGTCAGCCAGAGTGATTATTCATTAATTATACCCTTCACATTATTACTTCCCTTCTGTAAGGACTAGGATTCTGTATAGTGAATACAGAGGAAAAAAAAGGTTTCGCACATTAAACTTTTTGGCATCCTCCATAACCATCTCAGCCCCATTAGTTAATGGTCCCACATTCTCAGTCCTCATCTTTTTACTATTGATATACTTAAAAACATTTTGGGGTTGGACTTGCTTTGGTCTGCTATCCGTATTTCATTTTCTATTTTAGTTAGTTTAATTGCTTTCTTTCCCTCCTCCATCACAGCTTTTGTACTCCCTGTGAGACTGTTCTGTTCCCTCTGATTTCAAAATTAATAGCCTTTTTCTTTTTCCCTTTTTACTGGGGCATTAGACGGCAGGAGTGAACCTAATTTTTTACACTTATTCCCTAAAGGTATAAATTAAAAATGTAATAGTTTAAAATCCCTTTAGAACAGTGGTGGCGAACTTATGGCACCCATGCCAGAGGTGGCACTCAGAGTCCTTTCTGTGGGCATTCATGCACAGCAGAATTCACCAGAGTTTGTTATCAGAAAGGCAGAGAGACATGGTAACAAGAGAGATCAAAACAAGTATAGATTCACTCTAGCACACCAAAGCTGGAAATTGCCAATAATCAGTAGATGCAATCCTCCAAACATCCCCTACACTGGGGTTGATCCAACCTCAAATCAAAGTGAGAGGAGCACACTACATCAGTGTATCAAAATGTATTGTGCAAACAACATTCAATGTTAATCTGTTGTCAATTCTATCTAATGTCTATCTGTTTTGAGTTGTTTTTTCTGAAGTAAAACCTCAGTATTCATGTTAAACTATCGTGTTGGCACTATGCAATATATAGGTGGGTTTTGGGCTGCAGTTTGGGTACTCAGTCTATAAATGGTTCGACATCACTGCTTTAGAAGCAGTCTACTTCTGTTCAGTATTTTTACCTAGGAGCAAATCCCCCAAGTCTATGAGCAGTTAGCAAGTATTTAATAGCCAAAGGACCATTATACAATATAACGCCAATAAGCCCAAGTCTCTATTGTCTTTCATACACTAAACACCACAAAGGAATGTGCAATTTCCATTATTAGTCCTCTACCTAGTGCTATGTGTATTCCTACATTGTTAATTTAAAGAAAGTTTACTTTTCTAGGAGTGTATGGTAAAATATGCAGTTTAACAACAACTAGCAATTTCATTTGTTTATTGAAATGCAATTTAATACTTGGCTGTTATTTTTTGCGTGAAATGTTAAATCAATATTGTATTTTGGAGGGAAAATTCTAACTACACTTTTTCTGTCCTTTTTTTAACAGAATGATATTCAGCAATTGTATGAAGCAATCCTTGGAATAAGAACTGATATTTTGAAAGGATCCGGCTATGGGGAAAATGGTGAATTATCTGAACAAATTCAGGTAACTTCCTTTTATTGCATTCACTGTTCTTTTTTCTGTTTAAAGGAAAAGTAACATTACTATATAAAACAAACAGATTTGACATTTACAAGTGTTTTCGGAATAGCTTCCATATTGTCAGATAAATTGTTATTTTTAAAACCTTGACATTTGTTTTGAAGACTTAAGAAAACAATTACTGTATCCTAGGAAGGGTGATGTAAACTGTAGTACTGATGAGAATAAGGAATTTTACCTACTCTAGGCCTCTTAAAATATTCTCTTTTTATATATTGGGGAACTTTATTACTGTTTCGCTCCCTTTCTCTTGACAACTGTCCCATTTATAAAGATTCAAGTTGAGCAGAGTTTGTCCAGAAATAGGTTTCTAGGATCATGGATGTTTAAATTGTCCTGAATAGAGATGGCCGAAACTCAGTAGTTTCTTTCCGTTTACGGATTCCAGAATCTTGGGAAAACCCCAAAAATCCGAAAAGCTGAAAACAGAATGTATATTCGAATGTATGCAGCTATTTTTGATAAGTTTCGAAAATTGATTCGAACAGTCAAAAATTCTCGAAAATACGATCGGAGACCACTTTCGAGTTTCCGATCATATTTTCGAAGGTGGTCGAACGTTCAAATCTACTTTCGAACATTATAGAAAATAGCAACGTACATTCGAAAATCTTCGAAAAAATATTCCAAAAACCCGGACGGATCATTCGGATTTCGGAACCGAGGGGTTCCATGTCAGATCCGGCTCCCTGTCAGACCCAGATCCCATCTCTAGTCCTGAATAGAGGTATCAATCCCTGTTAGCATTGGTAGTAAAAGATCGTACACCACTCCTGATAGTAATGATTTCCTACTGAACAGGCTGTTCATAAATATATGTAAGGGTACTTACATTGGTCATCACACTGCATTAAACAAGCTGTAGCCCTTTAGGTTGTTAATGGATGATCCTGTAGCTTTATGGATTCCAGCCGTGAAATACATAGTTAGATGCTAGATTGGACCTTAACAATGCAAGGAGATAATTTTAGCATTTTTCCAATGTATACATTTGTTTGTAAATATAGTGTCATGCGAACGCTGTACCATTGACATTTAATTTAGAATGTGTAAAACCAGATGGAATGGAAGGAAGCGGCTCTAATGAAAGAGAGTGGAAAAGTAGAAGAGAAAATGCAGACAAGCAGAGAGGAGAGCAGAGAAAAATACATTTAGAGAGCTGAAGGGGCTTTCAGACTGCTACTGACCATACACTATTACGATCGTAATTACCGACCGTTACTTTGATAGACAGATGTACAATGTTAATTGTACTGAGATGTACTATAAATATTGTTCAACATTCAATTTGTTTTGTGATTAATGTCGAATGTCGTCTATTGTGAGATTACATTACATTAACATTTAATCAGAACTTCAGGAAATACTACAATCATTTTACCAATCAACCTTAAAAACACGACTTTCCGGATCGTAATTACGATCGATTTAATGATCTAATGTCGCATGATAAGAACGGAAAAATTTAAATTTTTTCGGCCAATCGGTGAAAATGGCAGATTGTATGTCGAATTGTAAAATCAGCCTAATGTATGGTCACCTTAAGTGTTGATCAGCATAGGGAAGAGAAGGATAAAGGTATAATCTTAATGTGCCTTAAAACTGATATTCTCCAAATTCCCCTGGATCCAACAGGATTTTCCCAGTATCAGCAAGGTGTATGGGATGAGAATGATTCTCCATGATGCCAGCAAACTACCACTCTCGGTATCATAGTCTGTAGAACAAAGTATGGGAGGTTGGTTGGGTGAGTGTGTATGCATTCTGTTGTATGTTACCATCAGATTCCAGTCTGTTGGCAGATATGCAACATCCATTAGGTAGAAAAAGAGAAATTTCATATTATATTTACATCAGAGGTATAATGACATATAAAGACAGTAGTTAAAACAAATGCTAAGTGTGGCAGTGCTGTTCTCCAGTTAACAGTTTGCAGGCTCTGCAGTGGAAAAGGAAAAAAGGAGAGTAACCGGAGAGTATTCTAACATGTAATGTTTTACTCTTTTGACACAGAGATTTGCTACAAGTGAACTGAAAGGCTGTGAAAATCGACTTTCTTTACTAAAAGAACAAGGAGATGCGCTTGGTGTACCTGAAGGTTTGAATCAGGACATATGCAAGGTAGAGGTGAGTATAAATTAGGTAAATGAGCCTTGTGATATATGATACGTTTTTATGATTATTTCAGATGCTTCTGTTTTTTTTTATATATATAGGACGTCCTTGATGACACATGGAGGGTCTTACAAGCCAAACAATTAGAGGGGGTGTTAGTTTCTGTAAGCAGGTCACAGCAGAATTTCCTATGGCATGGGACTGCAGAGCTTTTAACTCATGGAAAAGAAAAGATTTTCAGTAGCAAGAAATACCGACCAATAAGCAAAGAAGCCTTCACATCTTACCTAGAGAATTACAGGGTGCGTCTAGTTGTATTCTATTAAAATATATATAAACAGAAAAAAGGTAAACCACCAGAACTCCACATATATCAGGGGTGTGTGCCTAAGGTGCACGCACAGGATCCTGATGACGGGCACGCTCAAGATGGCTGAAACACGTTGATTACGCTGAGTTGTTGTTTTTCCGAACAATTGACAATACAAGAATTGTGGAAGCACTCCAATTAGGCTAATTTACAACTACATTTAGCGGAAGTGCTACTGATCTGGTCAAACATTTGTACAAACATAGAAAAGATAATCAATGCACATTCCTAGGCCCCATACAATATCATATTATCTGCACACTGGCATACTTTATAAACAAAGGGGTTTTATTATACATTACTGTGATCACATGAATGAAAAGCCTTCCAACCATGTCAAGGTAACCCCAGTCTGGAAGGTCCTAACTTCTAACCTTTTTTACTTCAATTACTATTAGCAAACCAGATTCCAGATATTCCAGATATTGTATGATATAATATGATATTGTATGGGGCCTTATAAATAATTAAATTAATCTTCTGAGTGAGGGATTTCTATGGAACTGCTATGATGCCAGGTGCTTCTACCATATATCACTGTGATATCAGTAATTTAATGGGAGCCAAATTAACGATTTGATATACTGTTTGACTCTTCTAAACATGGGCAAATACACACAGGTGTCCTCAGCCTTCTCTTGTAGGTGCAACAAAAATTTATAGCACATTTGGAGAGCTGCTATCGGCTCCATGGTGCAATAAATCTGGTGATGTTATATGCCGATAGGGGCTCTCTGTGCACTGCAAAGTGAGAGAAGAAAAGTAGGGCTGTGATACCTTTTATTGGCTATTGGTTCCTTTTTTTTTTTTTTTTTTTTAATCTAGTTAGCCAATAAAAGGTGTCACAGCCCTTCTTTTCTTCTCTCACTTATGGCTAACAAGGTACAAACCACAACTATTGCATTGCAAAGTGGCATTAACTATTTTGGCACTTTTAATACCAGCCATTAGCTATCTGCATACAACATCAATCATGGCAGCTGCACAGGTATCTTTCACATTAGCCATTGTATCTGCACAAAAAAGGAGTTGAAATCACGCTTAACGATATAACACCGGTTAGCATGACTTTAACTCCCAGAGCAGGAGTGTTGCGCCTCTTGGTGCATTGCTCTGTTTTGTGTGTGTAGTTCTTTCCCTCTCTTTTACCCATACAGTGAAATCATTTTTAATTTATCTCTATATTAACATTATCTAAAGGCAGCCTGAAGCCTCGTACACACGTTGGATAATTGTCGCACAATGCAGCTGACAAACGAGCAATCGCACGATATTTGTACAAAAATATAGCATCAACGATTGTCAAAGACTAACGACCGCCGACTATTGCCGGATTTTTCCGACCATCAGCCTGGCTTATTTGTTCTGCCGATTATCGCATATTTGTGCATGGTTGGCAGATTATCGTTAACTTCCTTAAAAAATATATAAAAGGCGCATTGCTCTGCTTTCGTAATTGCACGAAGATATGAATGTTACGTTTCGTATGAACGTCTATATCTAACGACTATCGTGGTGACTATTGTTGCTGTGTGTACAGATGTCATTTCAATTATGAGTATTAACGATAATGTTGTTAAACGTTCATCATCTGCAGCGTACAAAAATTATCCAACGTGTGTATGAGGCTTAATGCTGTAGATCAGTGATACATGTATGACCTTAGTAGTGGCAAGCATTCAGCCCTCTCAATAAACACGTTTATATGCATAGAATGAACAAAATGGTGCATGTGTTCATAATTAGTTGTCTGTTTAAAGGAATATAAATGAGATATAGCAGGATATACATGAAAATGATAAAATACAAAAACTGTACAGAGATCCATTAACTGCCTGCAGGAATTATAATTTGTCCAAAAGTACTGATTGAGGACTTACTGCAGACTTTTCTAGAACGGTGTAATTTCATCTTCCAGAACTTTTTCAACATTCTGGATAACCATGTCCTTTGGCTTCAAATATTCACGTCTGAAATTCCTCTTCCAAATGAGGGTAAAGAAAGTCTGGTACAAGAAGCCATTTCCCTACAGAAAGAAGCTGAAGCACATGGCATTGAGATGATGAGCATACTAAGGGTAACAGTATTATTACCATGCAGAATATAATGGTCAAAATAAAAAAAAAAGCTTTTGTAATATATGGAAATTCACCTCAGATATTAGTTCAGTTAAACTGATGAGAGAACATGTTACTAATGTTGGGGCAGTGTATGGCTTGTAAACAAACTGGTACAGCAAGAGAGAATAGTGTACATGTTCGCATATACATTCCCTTGTCAAGAAAGAAAGTAAGTTATTGATATTAAATGTAACTCATTTAACGAAAAGCATTTTTGACTATAATACAGTTCAAAAAAACTCTTTAAAATACTTTGGATCTCAATGTTACAAATCTTTCTGCCCACAGTTCCCTGTCCCACAAAAAAATAAATCTTTGCTATTTTGTTAAAGGCAATTCTGTCTTTTTCCCTATAGAAGCATAAGTCCCATGTATTAGAAAAGTTACTAATATATTCCTATGTGATATAGTTACTGTATGAAGGATTTTAGATTATTATTGTTCAGTTTTATACTAGAAGTATATTTTAGTTTTTTTGCCATTTCTTTTAATCTGGAAGAGATCTAACTAATTTTCCCCCATGCTTTAATACTGCAAAGTCTTTGAAAAAGGAAACATTTATACTTTTTTTACAATTTTAACATTTTTAGGGCTGGAGAGACTTTGACTCAAGACATGATCTTATCAGCCAATGGTTAGAAGATCTTTTGTCTGTGGTTCCAGCCATTGGATTGGTGGAAGAGTCAGAAGAGAGGGTTTCAGAACGGATAAACCAATATATGGTCAGTAAATCTTGGTCTGGATATTTTGTTTTCATTAAAGGGGAAGCATAGATTTTGACATGTGGTTCAGCACCTTTGGCCACAGTAACTGTTGTCCACCATATATTTCCACCATAGTTTAGTAATACAACAGAAAGTGATAAATGCCCCATATATACCCTCAAATGTCTATTTAAAGAAAATAAAAGAACTGTTATATATTGACATTCATTGGCCATCCCTCGGTGTGTATTTATACTTTTGCTGTGAGCCAATATTACTTTAAACTATGCCTGCATTTCCTATACTTACTAACTAATCTTTCCCTTTGTCTGTCTTTCTGTCCACATACAATTTGATTTAAGGAATTTAATTTTCATAGAAGACAGTACGGTTGTTCAGTGTAGTCTTAGGCTGGGTACACACCAGCCAATATTTTTGGCCGACCGACGGATTCACGGCACTTTCGGTTGATCGGCCGAAAATATCGGCTGGTGTGGGGCGGGCAGCCGCGACCGACATCGTTCGTTTGTTCTTTCATCCAGATCGGACGAATGAACGAACGATTGCCATGTCAGAAAATTCCGACTGATCATGCGGTTCCCTATGTGAATGCACGATCGATCGCAAATTCAATGGACAAAAAGTCCCTCCGTGTGTACCCAGCCTTAGGTTCAAATTGACTCATATCTTTGTTTGTGGTTTGCATGTTTTCCTTGCATTTGCTTGTATTTCCTCAGTGTCCTTTGTTTTCTCCCTGAATTATAAGGACGGATAATTTGTGAAAGTGTGTTATAGGGAAATTAAGGTAGGCAAATATGAGTCAATTCATTTTACAGCGAGTTTAATGATTCTAAAAATCACAAAATACACACGCGGGACTATCACCATTTTTGGCCTTAGGTGTTGGTCTGGGTCAGTCGGGGCACAGGGATCTGGTGAACATCGCCAGGTGTGTACTGACTGGTGAACTGGGGGGAAGACCTTACACTGGCTGGTGAACTGGAGGGCTGATTTTACACTGGCTGGTGAACTATTAAATAAAAGTGCCTACAACACAGACTGGTAAATTATTATTATTACAGTTGCATTAATACACATAAGGAAAACATACATGTTACATACAAGGGTAGTGAAAGTAGTACAACGTGCAAATAATTAAAGTGCTGGTCCAGCAGCATCCAGTGTGGTAAGTTACAACATTACTGTGGTACAATAGGGAGGAGGGCCCTGCCCAAAAGATCTTACAGTCTAGAGGAGATGGTGATGAAACATAAGGTGAAGCAGATCAGTAGGCTGTAACCAAGTTGTTATATGAGATGCCCACACAGACTTGTAAATATAACATGTTTCTACACAGACTTGTAAAAATGAGATGTGCCCACACATACTTGTAAATATAAAATGTTCCCACACAGACTTATAAATAAGATCTCCCCACACAGACTCCAAGCCACACACACAGACTCCACAGATGCCTCCAAGCCCAGCCCACACAGACTTGTACTTTTAGATGTACATATAAGATGCCCCCTTGGCCAGCCCACAGATTTGTAAGAAAGATGAGCCCACACAGAGAGCTAACCATGTCACTTACTAAGTTATTTAAAGCCAGGCAGCTGCATGTTGCTGGGGACACTTTTGATATTGTAGAATATTATGACATCTCCCACTCCCATGCATAAAGGTAAAGGGGAAGAAATGTCAAATAAAAACCCTCCTATGCTGTACCCTGGATGCTATTGCCTTATCCCTGGTGTTACATCTGGTTGTTTGCATACTTACCTTCTAGTTGGACAATTTGATCTATGCCCTGTAATTGGGAGGACACACTTCTTGCAGAGTATCCTTACATTGGTTAGAATGTTGGCACCTTGAAGGTATGTTTTCAAAAGCCCCTAAAACTTGCAATCTAAACACATTATCTCATACACACACAACCAATCAGTATGTATTTATGATTGAGGTAGAAACTGGAGTGCCTGAAAAGAAACCCTTACAAGAATAGGGAGAACATACAAAAACCTTTCAAAGTGCTCAAGGGACTTTGGTGCTGCAGTTAAATTTTTTTTTTTAATCTCAAAACGTTTATGGTTGTTATAAACACTTGCACTACTTATTTCCCATGGTCCTTTGGGGCTAGTGAGTCGAGTTCAAGTTAAGAGGCTGACAGCAAATAAAGATTTGTTCATTTTGTGATTCATTAGTGCGGGAAAAGCACATGGCAATGCATGTGTTTTTGGAGCTCATGCGATCACCATTTTTCGATTAACCAAATGTTGCAAATCATAGTGTAAACTGACATTAATGCGTCTTACCATACTTTTCAGTGTTGCCTTAATCTTACTAGCATTGGGGGATCTTAAGAAAATTGTCCGGGCTCAGGTGGACTGGGGCAGGGCTGCAGATATACAGAGAAGAAATTTTGTTTGAATACAAATTAATATATATTGTTAAGCTTGTGAAGGTTCTCATTCATCCTGGTCATGGTATATCTGTTGTATTCAATTAGATCAAGTGGACTTGAATTTTATTTCTTGAAGACGTTTCGCTAGTCATCCGACTGGCTTTCTCAATTCAGAATGACTTGTACAAGAATCTTTGGCAATTTTGTACCCTGGAAAATCCCAATTAGCATATCACAGCCAAGTGTTAAGGGCGTGATTGGATAGTGGCTAAGAGGTGTTATAGGAACGCCCAGAGTAAGGTGTCAAAACAGCATTGTACATGTCAGACAGTTGGTGTCGAACCCCCCACCTCTATTTAGGCTTGATTTCTTTATTTTCACATAAATGGCCTCCTTAACACCTCTCTTGAACCAGTCACGTTCCTTTGCCAATATGTTAACATTACAATCTTCAAAGGTATGTCCTTTATCCTTAAGATGCAGGTACACGGCTGAGTCCTGACCCGAGGAATTGGCTCTTCTGTGCTGGGCCATACGTTGATGCAGTTGCTATTTGGTCTCCCCCACATACAAATCAGAGCATTCTTTACTGCACTGCACTGCGTATATGATGTCGCTTTTCTTGTGTTTCGGTATTGGGTCTTTCGGATGTACCAATTGCTGCCTCAGTGTGTTGTTCGGTTTAAAGCAGACAGGGATACGGTGTTTTTTGAAAATTCTTCTTAATTTCTCGGAGACCCCTGCTACATATGAGATGACCATGTTCTTTCTCCTGTCTTGCTTTTCTCCTTAACTGTTGGTATTCATGTTCTTTTCTTTCCTTCTACTTCTTTTGACAAAGGTCCAGTCTGGATATCCACAAGTTTTAAGGGCTCCTCTGAGATGTTTCATTTCTTTAGCCTTTGCCTCTGTGCTAGTGGGGATGTTCTCAGCTCTGTGTTGCAGGGTTCTGATGACACCCAGCTTGTGATCTAAAGGGTGGTGGGAGTCAAACATCAAATACTGATATGTGTGTGTTGGTTTTCTGTAAACCTCTACTTCCAGTTTACCATTTTCCTTAACTTCTACCAAGCAGTCCAGTTTGTTGTTTTGTACCTCTTGTAAATTTGATGTTCTGGTCTACCGCATTGATGTGTTCTGTGAAAGCTTGTACTTCCTTCTGGAGGATTTTAACCCAGGTGTCATCCACATATCTGAACCAGTGGCTGGGTGCTATGCCCTTAAAGGTATTAAGCGCCTGTTTTTCTACCTCCTCCATGTAAAGTTTGGCCACAATAGGTGAAACTGGAGATCCCATAGCACATCCGTGTTTTTGCTTATAGAACTTACCCCTGTATTTGAAATAGGTGGTATTCAGGCACAAGTCCAGTAAGGAACACACCTGTTCTGGGTTGAGATCAGTGGTGCCCCTTCCTTATGTATCTTTGGGAGTCCATATATGCATGGATGTGCCTCACCAGGGTAGAGACGATGATACATTGCTCGATCAATGGCTTTATCCTTTTGAAGCTTTTGTAGTAAGTCTAAGCCTAAATAGAGGTGGGGGGGTTCGACACCAACTGTCTGCCATGTACAATGCTGTTTTGACACCTTACTCTGGGTGTTCCTATAACACCTCTTAGCCACTATCCAATCACACCCTTAACACTTGGCTGTGATATGCTAATTGGGCTGTGATATGCTAATTGGGATGACTAGCGAAAACTGTCTTCAAGAACTAAACTTCAAGTCCAGTTGATCTAATTGAATACAACAGATATATATTGTTAAGAAAATATGCTTCAATTGTTGTCAGGAGTTAGTTTAAATTTATTAAATTCCCTTGTTTACCCCTTAAAGTGTATGTATACTGAAAAAACTTTGTGTCATCTTAATCTATAAATAAATACATGTAAGTAGCACTTACGCTGAGGTGTGTGTGTTGCTGCATGCCTTCAATACAATACTTGTCTTGCTCAGGCTGTGACCACTGACCTGACTATTTTCCTGATACCAACTGTCAAAACTGTATACAGCATACAGCACACCAACTGTCAAACCATTCCAGCAACACCAAAATTTGTTTTCTTTTTTTATTCCAGCACATTAAAAAGCAAATAGATGACAGTGACTCAAGAGTGAGTCAGGTTATAGCAGATGGGAAAAAACTGATCACGTTGGTAAACAGTCCAGAAGTGGAGGACAAGATCACCACACTGGAACATCAGTGGTCACAGTTAACAAAGAAAACCACCCATGAGTTGCATCGCCTAGAGTCCCTAATCAAGCATTTGGGCAGGTAAGTGATACTGGTATACTGATCATAATCTTAGTATTCTCATATGCACGGTTTATTCACTGTGTCTGCCCATATACATTTTATTTAAACCTAGTTTGTTTTCTGTGTTGATGGTTAGTAAGTGTTACAATGGGAACAATTTAAATGTATCATTTATTGGGTCACATCCTGTTGTATTACATAAAGGGCTTATTAAAAGCTCTGAGTTGAATGCCTTACAGGCATCTAGTGAAAGCGTGACTCGAGTCCCTGCATTATCATGATCCACCTGGGTATTGATCAAAGATTTTTTATATTTACAGATGTAGACTTCCTTGGCATAAAGCCAGTTTGGTCTGGATGTATTATAGTTGTGATGTCATTTCTGAGTCTATATGCTAGTATTTTGGCCAATATTTTATAATCCATTTTGAGTAGGGATATTGGTCTGTATAAGCTGCAGTTTGTTGGGTCTTTACCAGGTTTTAGGATTAAGGATATATGTCCATCGCATATAGAAGGTGGTAAGGGGTGATCTATAATTGCTTGGTGGAACATATTAAGTAAGTGGAGTATTATAGGGCCATGATATTTTTTATATATTTCCACTGGTATTCCGTCTGGGCCTGGGGTATTCCTATTTGTCATATTGCCTAAATCTGTAGTTAAATCGGAGAGTGTGATGGGTTCCTCTAGTGATAAAGAAGCTTATGGAGATGATTCTGGTGAGTCTGGGGAATGGGACTTTTTCTGGGTATTTGACAGGTGTGTTGAGGATGCTGTGAATTGGGTCACATATAAGTTTTTGTAATATTGTGCAAGAGTATTTAATATTTGAGGGGTGTCAGTGAGTTTGTGAATAGTGAATATTGAATTGCTATTATAATGTTTTGATCAATTGGGCCAAGTGCAAAACATTCTAGTATTTTGGCTGATTGGTGTCCATGTTCAAAATACCGCTGCTTTGCAAAGAATTCTTTAATGAGTGTGAGTGCTTTATCGGTGATCAGGTTATTATACAATGATTGCGCAATCTGCCATGCGGATTTGTTTTGTGGAGAAGGATCTGTGATTTAAGTGGATTCTGCTTCCTGTAGTCTTGTAGATATATATATATATATATATATATATATATGATATCTTGGCCATAAGTTAACTTCAATATTTCAGAATTGGGCAAAAGGTGGAAAGAGCGTGGATAAGCATTGTAAGTGTGGTGTGTCATTGCATAGAATTGTCTAGCATTAACAAAAGGGGTAAGTGGTCTGATATACCTGGTGTGAGATGGTCTATGTCAGTAGTTATGGAGTTTGTCCATTTGTTGATGACTATATGATCTATTCTTGGTAAGGAATCGTGTGTTTGAAATGGCCTGAACAGCTTTTTTACAAGTTTTCTTATAAATTGCGATATTGTAGTTCTCTTGGACCAACATTAAACATAGTCTTGTGGCATAACCAGCTGTTGCTTACACTTTGTACTAAAAAACCTAAGGTGTACTAAGAAACAGACACAAAACTTTAAAAAAAAAACAGTTCCTGTATTAGGAGCTTTATGGTTTATCTGACATATTTATGAAATACTGGGGCTTTGGGCATGCTTTTATAATTAGGAATGAAATTACTTCATACATTCTGCTGCAAATCATCTTAAAATGTTTTCAAACTTTTTCTAGGTAATATAAATCAAAGTTTAGTAATTGGCATTATATTCTGAGTCCTGTTTGCTTTGTTTTTTTATTAATGTTTTATTGGCCATGCGAGGTAGATTTAAACTTTGCTAATGTTATTTTACTTTGTTTCCACAGTTACAACAGGGATTCAGCAGAATTGGGGAAGTGGTTAGAATCAGCTGATCAGAGGTTAACACATTGGAAAATGCAGTCCCTGGATGCCTCTCAGGATTTGGAAACTGTCAGAAACAATCTCACAAAGTTCTTTGTAAGGGATTTAGGAAGGTTTATTTTCTTTCATTCCTATGTCTATAACACTTCGAACTTTAATTGGCATGACACAGAATTTGTGAGGTACGATAGATTAAGCTTCGTCCAGGAAATAAACAGCCAAGCCACTTGTCAAAAGGAGCCAAAAATATTTCAAGCCTGGACAAGGTTTTTTTTTATATATCATGAACAAAAGTTAATGTTCACAGAGCAGGATTATCTACAAGGCAAACCTAGGCACCTGCCTAGGGCCCAGAAAACTTCTAGGGGGCCAGCTTCAGAAGCAGTAACAAAAAACAGTCTATACAATATATGTAGCAAAAAAGGGGCCCTAAATGATGGCACTGCCTTGGGCCCCATATGATCTTAATCCATCTCTGAATGTTCATTAAAAATACAGAATGTTAAATTATTAAGAATAAATGTGACGTTTTTTCTTTTACCACTAATTTTAATCTGCCCATCCAGCAATCTCTGTGTGCATAAATAGATGATTCCAAAATAATGACTTTCTGTCTGCAGGGCCTCTATATATTGTTCAAGTGAAGAGCTTTTGTAGAAAGCCTTGGTATATGTAATATGTAATAATTAATTTAAATGTTGTTACCCCACAGAACTTTCTGGTATTACATTTCTGGCAAGCAAATACTGAATTACTCTTAGACCCATAATGGACAGTTCATGACAGAATAAGCAGTAACAGTTGTCAGTAAATCAGTGATAAATCCTAAGCATCCAAGCTTTGTCTTTATTTTTTTAAAGGAGTTTACAAATGACGTTGATCAAAAATCTTCTCTAAAAACTTCAGTACTAAACACTGGTTTCCAGCTTCTTCGGCTGAAAGAATCAGATACTGCATTATTGAAAGTCAGCTTGGCAAAATACGAGGAGAAATGGGGCGAGCTCATAACAGGATGGCCATTGATCCAAGAAAAGCTACAACAGGTAAGTAGGCCTAATGAAAGTTATATGGCGGCTCCCATACATATATATGATAAAAATTAGACTGTGCATATGTTAAAGGGCAACTTTTTGCAAATTAAATGTACATTGGGCAGGGAGGAAGGATTGAATCTTCATACCTCCCAATATCTTTGGGAGGTAGGAATAATCATTGTCCTAAAGCACTGAGGAATCTTGTCAAATTCGGTTTTCTTCATGCTCCTCACATAAACAATATTGGAAGAAGCAATTACCAATCCTACCCTCCAGGCCTTGCTGCTTTGCATTTTACCTGTTTTTTCTTATGCACTATAGTTCTCCTTTAATATGCTCTTTATACTTTATCATCTATTTTAAAATGAGAAAATAAAATGATCTGATTCTTTATATGTAATCCAGCTATAGCCCAATCTATGTTTTTTCTATGGAATTTAGAGAATGTCTGCCATATCTGCTAAAAGATTTTCCATTAACCTAGAGAAGCATCTGCAATTAGTATTTTTACTACATTTCATGTGAGACGTTTGTCATATTACAGTAAATCTTTGTGATTTTGAGATATGGACGATGAGTTCTGAATCTTCCACATGTGTCCCTAGAAATTATGATGTGCTGTGTGAAAGAGGCATAATTTTTCCTCCTCACCAAACAATGGGAGAGGGACTTTGGTTTTAATATTAGATCTGCCTATGACCATTTTGTCAGCAAAGCCAGAAGCAATATTTCATTCTCTTACAGCTTTTGATGGAAAAGTTCCCGTCTCAAGAAGCTATTTATGAGTTGATGCTTTGGATGGAACAAACAGAATATTCCAAGAAAGCTGTTGATGAAGAAAATGCTCAAAACTCTCTTTCTCATATTCAAAAATCTCTTCAAATGTGTAAGGTAAAGATTCAAGATCTTTAGGAATGGGACTAGGCTTTAACAGAGATTAAAGACATGGAAAATAATATGAAGTCGTTTGAGAATACCTAAACTACAGTATATCTCGCCCCAAAACCATAAACATGACAAAGATATTTGGGGGCCATGCAATGTTGGGTGATAAATGGCCAAGTCAGTGTAAAACTACGATATCCAATGTATTATTGGATTAGTATGGTTTTTACACTGAGTCTGCGTTGCTTGTGCCAATATTCTGAAATAGTGAGGCACGGGCGGTGCAAGACATTCTAAGTAAAGTTTTTAGTAAACTTTACGTCTTTGTCAGTAGTGAATGGCGCAGTTACAGATACAATTTTAAATGAATAGGGTAAAAGAATTAGACATGTATGCAAGCAATGAAGGCAAATCACCTGCACTTAAGTTCAAATGGATACCTTTAGTTACAATGTAAGCATGTTTGTACAAACAATGTAACTAAAGGTATCCATTTGAAGTGCAGGTGATTTGCCTTCATTGCTTGCATACATGTCTAATTATTTTACCCTATTCATTTATAATTGTATGTGTAGTTGAGTGCTGGAGACTTTTGTGGTACTACGGGGATGCTATTAATTTGAGAATTTGGTATTGATACAATACTGTAGTTCTGGTTGGTTATGGGAGGATGCGAGCATATAATATAGAATAACTGGTATTATACATATTACTGTAGTTTGGTTGGTACGGGGGATGCTATATAATTAAGAATTACTGGTATTATACATATACGTGAGTTCTGGTTTGTACGGGACTCTGTAATCACTTATATATACGTATCTGGTAAGGGATCTTACGACATTGGTATTAATACATATACTGTAGTTCTGGGTTGGTACGGGGGTAGGTACTATATATATAGAGAATTACTAGGATTTAATACATATTACTAGTTACTGGTTGGTACGGGAGGCATACTATATAAATATTGAGAATTACTGGTATTAATCAATACGTAGTGTTCGGTTGGTCGAGGATACTAATTAATATGCAAATTATGTTACTGAATATAGCGTTGTACAGACAGTATGGATATGATATACATATTCCATGTTTCTGGTTGGTAACGGGGATATAATAAAGATTGAGAATTACTGTATTAGTACATCTTCCGTAGTTCTGGTTGTACGGGGAGCTATAGTAATTTTAAGAGATTACTGGATAAACATATACTTTAGTTTCGGTTGGTACGGGATGCATATAATAATTGAGATTAATGGTATAATACTATCCTTAGTCTGTGTTAGGTAAAGGAATAAACCCTAATATTGGGAATTGCTGGTTAAATTACATATACTGTAGTTATGGTTGGTCCAATGGAATTACTAGTAATATTTAATATGAGAATTACTGGTATTAATACATATACCCTGTTAGTTCTGGTTGGTTTCCAGTGATGCTATATAATATTAGAATTACTGGTATTAATACATATACTACTCGTTCTGGTTTTGTACGGATATGCTATAAATATTGAGAAGTTACTGGTATGTAATACATATCACTGTAGTTCTGGTTGTACGGGGATGCTTAAGTACATATAAAGAATTACCGGATCAAAATCATACCTGTGTTCTGGTTGGTTCAGGGATACTTATTAATATTGACGAATTACCATTATTAATACATATACTTCACTTCTTGGTTGGACTCCGGGCTACTATAATAATATTGAGAATTACGTATTAATACATTACTGTAGTTCTGGTTGGTACGGGTACTGATAGGTAATACTGAGAAGTACTGATTCAATACATATGACTGTAGTTCTTGGTTGGTACAGGGATTACGATAAATTATTGAGTGACTTACTGGTATTAATATATATACTGTGTTTCTGGTCGGTAGCGGCCATTACTATCTCAACTATTTGAGAAAATTACCCGGCACTAATACAAAATACTGTAGGTTTGGTTTGCTACGGTGAGGAAGCTTATAATGTTGAGAATTTACTTGTATTATTACATATCATAGAGTTTACAGGTTGGTACGGGGATCCTATATAATATAGAGAATTACTGTAAATAAACATATACCGTAGTTTCTGGTTGTAACGGGGATAACTATATGATCTGTGAGAATTACGTATTAATACATATACTGTAGTCTGGGTTGATCCAGGGAGACTTTCCGATGTGGCTTTGGACAGGAGGAATTTTTTTTCCCTTTTGCTGTTGTAGTTTGTTTTTTTTGCCTCCTCTGGATCAAGCGTTAGGTAGGTAATATGAGGTATACAGGTTGGAGTAGATTGAACGTATTGTCTTTATACAACCTCCAATACTTATGTACTATGTAACTGTTATAAAGACATTATGGGTAGGGTATAAAGGTTGGACTAGATGATGTATGTCTTCTATTCTACAACTCCAATTACTATTAATACTATGTAACTGTTTAAGAGACATTATGGGGGTATGGTATAAAGGTTCGGACTAGATGGAGTTATGTCTTTAAACAACCTCAAATACTATGTTTACTAATGTAACATTAGACAGCATTTCATTGGTAGGGTTTAAAGGTGACTAGGGTGGAACGTAGGTCTTTTTACAAACCGTCCAATACTAATGTATCTATGTAACTTTTATACGACATTAGGGTAGTGGTATAAAGGTTGGACAAAATGGGACGTATATCGTTATATAAACCCTCCAATACTATGTTAACATGTAACTGTTACTACAGACGAATTATGTGTAGGTATAAAGGTTGGATAGCATAGGACGTTATGTCTTTATACACACCTCCAGTACTATGTTCTATGTGACTTTATACAACATTATGGGGTAGGGTATAAAGGTTGGACTAGATGGACGTATGTCTTTATACCACCTCCAATACTATGTTACTAGTAAAATTTATAACAGGACATTATTGTAGGGAATAAAGGTCGGACTAAGATTGACGTAATGTCTTTAACAACCTCCAATACTATTTACTATGAACTGTTATACGATAATATGGGTAGGGTATAAAGGTTTTTGGACTAAATCGGCATAGTGTTTTATAACAATAACTCCAATTCTATGGTACTATTGATTACTGTTTTACAGACATTATGGGTAGGGTTATAAAGAGTTGGACTAGATGGACGTATGTGCTTTCTACAACCTCAATTACTATGATACTAGGTTACTGGTTAGACATCATGGGTAGGGTATAAAGTGTTGGATTAGAAGAAAAGGATGTATGTCTTATACACCTCCAACTACGATGTTACTATGTAACTGTTTTACAATCTATTGTAGGTGTTAGGGTATAAAGGTTGGATTAGATGGACGTATGTCTTTATACAAACCTATCCAATACTATGATACTATGTAACTGTTATTAAGACATTATAAGTAGGGTATAAAAGGTTGGACTTAATGGACGTAGTGTCTTTTATACAACCTCCAATACTATGATACTATGTACTGTTATTATAAGACATTATAAGTAGGGTTATAACGGTTGGACTAGGATGGACGTTGTCTTTATACACCTCCAATACTATGTTACTATGTAATGTTAAGCAGACATTATGGGAAGGGTAATAAGTCACGACTAGTGGAACGTATTCTTTATACAACCCCAATACTATGTTACTATTTAATGTATACATACATTACGGGTAGGTGTAAAGGTTGAGACTAGAGACGTATGTCTTTATGATAAACCTCCAATACTATGTAAATGATATACGTACAGTATGGTTCAATAGGTATAAGGATGGGGACTAGATGGACATATGTCTTTATAACAACCACTCCAATACTAGATACTGTGTAACTGGTTATACAGACATTATGGGTAGGATATAAACTGTTAGGTACATTATGATAGGGAGTTAGGACTAATGGATTTTTGTCTTTATTACACCACTTCCAATACGGGGTATATGTAACTATTAGACAGGCATTTTGTTGTAGGTATAAAGGTTGACTAGGTGGACGTATGTTTTATAACCTCCAATGTTATGTTACTATGTAACTTTATACAGACATTATGGGTAAAGGGTTATAAAGGTTGGACTAGATGACTAGTCTTTATACCACCTACCAATGATATGTTACGTAGGTTAACTGTTATAACAACATTTGGGTGGTATAATGGTTGGACTAGCATGGAACGTATGTCTTTATCAAAACCTTCCCAATTTATGTACTATGTACCTCTTATACAGACATTAGGGTATGGTTAATGGTGGACTAGATGGACGTTGTCTTTATACAAACTCCAATACTACACTATGTGACTAGGTATCTGTGTACAGACATATGGGTAGGTGTAGATAACAGGTTGACTAGATGGACGTATGTCTTTATACAACCTCCAATATATGATACTATGTAAATGTTTTACAGACATTAGGGTAGGGTATAAGTTGGACTAGATGGACGTATGTCTTTATACAACCACAAATACGATGATACTATGTAACTGTTATAAAGACATTTATGAGAGGATATGAAGTTGGTCTAGATGGACGTATGTCTTTATAAACCTCCAATACTATGATTACTATGTAACTGTTATCGACATTAGGGTAGGGTAAAAGGTGGCGATAGATGGGACGTATGTCTTTATACAACCTCCAATACTATGATACTATGTAATGTTTTACAGACATTATGTGTAGGGTTTATAAAGTTTGGGACTGATGGACGTATTATGTCTTTTATACAACCATCAATACTATGACACTATGTAATGTTATATAAGACATTATAAGTAGGGGTATAAAGGTTGTGGTCTAGATGGACGTATGTCTTTATAAAACCTCCAATACTATGATACTATGTAACGGTAACAGACATTATGGGTAGGGTAAAGGTTGGACTAGATGGACGTATGTCTTTGTACAACCTCCATATTATGTTACTATGTAACTGTTATACAGACATTATGGGTAGGGTATAAAGGTTTGACTAGATGAACGTATTCTTTATACACAACCTCCAATACTATGTTACTATGTAACTGTCAGAACAGACATTATAAGTAGAGTATAAAGGTTGGACTAGATGGACGTATGTCTTTATACAACTCCAATCTATGTTACTATGTAACTGTATACAGACATATAAGTAGGGTTATAAAGGTTGGACTAGAGAATGTATGTCTTTATATAACCTCCAATTCATGTTACTATGTAACTGTTTATACAGACAATTATGGGTGGGTATAAAGGTTGGACTAGATGGACGTATGTCTTTATACAACCTCAATACTATGTTACTATGTAACTGTTATACAGACATTTTGGGTAGGGTATAAAGGTTTGGACTAGATGATAGTCTTTATACAACCTCCCATACTATGTTATATGTAATGTTATACAGACATGTAGTTAGGGTATAAGGTTTGGACTGATGGATTGTCTTTATACAACCCCCAATACTAGTGTATATGTAACTGTTATACAGACATTATGGGTTAGGGTATAAAGGTTGGACTAGATGGACGTATGTCTTATACAACCTCCAATACTATGTTACTATGAACTGTTATAACAGACATTGGGTAGGGTATAAAGGTTGGACTAGAGGGACGTATGTCTTTATACAACCTCCATACTATGTTACTATGTAACTGTTTACAGACATTAGGTAGGTAATTAAAGGTTTGGACTAGATGGACGTACGTCTTATACAACCTCCAATACTATGTTACTATGTAACTTGTGACAGGACATTAGGTAGGGTATAAAGGTTGGACTATGGACGTATGTCTTTTACAACCTCCAATACTATGGTACTATGTAACTGTTATACAGACATATGGGTAGGGTATAAAGGTTGGACTAGAGGACGTTGGTCTTTTAACAACCTCCATACTATGATACTATGTAACTGTTAACAGATTATTGGTGAGGGATAAAGGTTGGACTAGAGACGAATGCTTTATTACACCTCACAATACATATGTGTACTATTAACTGTTATACAGACATTATGGGTAGGGATAAGGTGGACGATGGACTATGTCTTTATACAACCTCCATACTATGTTACTAGTAACTGTTATACAGCATTATGGGTAGGGTTAAAGGTTGGACTGATGGAACGTATGTCTTTATACAACCTCCAATACTATGTATACTATGTAAATGTTAACAGACATTTGGGTAGGGATAAAAGTGACTAGATGGACGTATGTTTTATACAACTCCAATACTATGTTACTATGTAACTGTTATACCGACATTATGGGTAGGGATATAAAGGTTGGACTAGATGAGACGTATATGTCTTTATACAAACCTTACATATATGTTACTATTAAATGTTTAAGACCATATGGGTAGGGTATAAGGTTGGACTAGATGGACGTATGTCTTTATACAACCTCCATTACTATGTTACTATGTAATGTTAACAGACATTATGGGTAGGGTATAAAGGTGGACTAGATGGACGTATGTCTTTATACAACCCAATACTATGTTACATATGTTAACTGTTACAGACATTAGGGTAGGGTATAAGGTCGGACTAGATGGACGTATGTCTTATCAACCTCAATACTATGTACTATGTAACTGTTACCAGACATTATGGTAGGTATAAAGGCGGACTAGATGGACGTATGTTCTTTATAAACCTCCAATACTTGTTACTATGTAACTTGTTAAAGATTATGGGTAGGGTATAAAGGTCGACTAGAGGACGTATGTCTTTATTACAACCTCAATACTATGTAACTAGTAACTGTTATACAGACATTATGGTAGGGAATAAAGTGGACCTAGATGGACGTATGTCTATACACCTCCAATACATGTTACTATGTAACTGTTATACAGACATTAGGGTAGGGTATAAAAGGTCGGATAGAGGACGTATGTCGTTTAGACAACCTACCAATACTAGTTACTATGTAACGTTATACAGACATTATGGGTAGGGTATAAAGGTCTGGACTAGAGGAGTATGTCTTTATACAACCCCAATACTCATGTTACATGTAACTGTTATACAGACATTATGGGTAGGGTAAAAGGTTGGAGAGATGGACGTATGTCTTTATACAACCTCCATACTCTGTTACTATGTAACTGTTATACAGAATCATGTGGTAGGGTATAAAGGTTGGACTAGTGCCATAGTACTCCCCATAGACCCTATGACACACTATAGTGTTAGTTAGCACCTAGATACTAGACCTAGATAGTCCCCTTAGTAGAACACTTCACCACAACTTTCCTTACCTAGACTGTACTGTTTAAAACTACTAGCTAGATGGACGTTATGTCTTTATACAACCTCCAAACTATGTTACTCATGTAACTGTTAGACGACATATGGGTAGGGTTAAAGTTGGACTAGGGACGTATGTCTTTATAAACCTCCCAATACTAATGTTACTATGTAACTGTTATACAGACTATGGGTGGGTAAAAGGTTGACAAGAATGGACGTATGTCTTTATACAACCTCCAATACTATGTTACTATGGAACTGTTATTACAGCATTATAGGGTAGGGTATAAAGGTGACTAGATGGACGTATAGTCTTTATACAAACTCCAATACTATGTACTATGTAACTGTTATACAGACATTATGGGTAGGGTATAAAGGTTGGACTAGATGGACGTATGTCTTTTTACAACCATCCATAAGTATGTACACTATGTACTGTTATACAAGACATTATTAGTGGGTATAAAGGTTGACTAGATGGACGTATGTCTTTAAAAACCTCCAATACTATGTTACTATGTAACTGTTAAACGACATTATGGGTAGGGATAAGGTTGGACTAGATGGACGTATGTCTTATACACTCCAAACTATGTGTACTATGTAACTGTTATACAGACATTATGGGTAGGGTTAAAAGGTTGCTAGATGACGGATGTCTTTATAAAACCTCCAATACTATGTACTATGTACTGTCGACAGACCATTTGGAGTAAAAGGTTGGACTAGATGGACGTTATGGTCTTTACAACCTCCAATGCATATGTTTACTATGATAACTGTTATAAGACATTATGGGTAGGTATAAAGTTGGACTGGAGGCTATTAGTCTTTACAAACCTCCAATGCTTATGTTACTATGTAACTGTTATACCAGACATTATGGGTAGGGTATAAGGTCGGATCTAGATGACGTATGTCTTTATACAAACCTCCAATACTATTTACTATGTACTGTTTACAGCATTATGGGTAGGGTATAAAGTGGACTGATGGGACGTATGTCTTTATACAACCTCCAATACTAGTTACTAGGTAACGTTAACAGACATATGGGTTTAGGGTAGGTATAAGGTGGACTGATGGACGTTATGTCTTATACAACCTCCAATACTATGTTACTATGTACTGTTAGACAGACATATGGGTAGGGATATAAAGGTCGGATTGAGGGACGTATGTCTATACAAACCTCCAATACTATGTTACTATGTAACTGTTATACAGACAATTATTGGTAGGGATAAAGGGTGGATAGATGGATGATGTCTTTATACAACCTCCATACTATGTTACTATGTAACTGTATACAGCATTATGTGTAGTGGTATAAAGTGGATGGATGGACGATATGTCTTTATACAACCTCCAATACTATGTTACTATGTAACTGTTATAAAGACATTATGGGTAGGGTTATAAAGGTTGGACTAGATGGACGTATGTCTTTATAAAACCTCAATACTATGTATATGTTAGACAGCATTATGGGTAGGGTATAAGGTGGACTAGATGGACGTATGTCTTTATCAAACCTCAATACTATGTTACTATAACTGTTATACAGACATTATGGGTAGGGTAAAAGGTTGGCTAGATGGACGATTGTCTTTATACAACCTCCATACTATGTTACTCATGTAACTGTTTTAACAGACTTATGGGTAGGGTATAAGGTTGGTCAGATGGACGATGGCTTATTACAACCTCCAATACTATGTTCTAGGTAACTGTTATACAGACATTATGGGTAGGTATAAAGTTGTGACCTGGATGGACGTAAGTCTTTATACAACCTCCAATACTATGTTACTATGTAACTGTTATAAGACATTGGTAGGGTATAAAGGTTGGACTAGATGGACGTATGTCTTTATCAACCTCCAAATACTATGTTACTTGTAACTGTATACAGACATATGGGTTAGGGTTAAGGTTTGGACTGGGGACGTATTCTTTATACAACCCCAATACTATGTTACTATGTAACGTTATACAAGGACATGGGTAGGGTATAAAGGTGGACTAGATGGACGTATGTCTTTATACAACCTCAATCATATGTACTATGAATACTGTTATACAGACATGGGTTAGGGTATAAAGTTGGACTAGATGGACGTATGTCTTTATAAACCTCCAATACTATGTTACCTGTAACTGTATACAGATTACATGGTGGGTAGGGTATAAAGGTTGGACTAGATGGACGTATGTCTTTATACAACCTCCATACTAGTACTATGCTAACTGTTATACAGACATGGTAAGGGTATAAAGGTTGACTAGGATGGACGTATGTCTTTATAAAACCCAATACTATGTTACTATGTAACTGTTAGACAGACATTATGGTAGGGTATAAAGGTGGACTAGATGGCGTATGTCTTATACAACCTCCAATACTATGTTACTGTAACTGTTATAACAGACATTATGGGTAGGGTGTAAAAATGTTGGACTGGATGGACGTATGTCTTTATACAACCTCCAATACTATGTTACTATGTAACTGTATGACAGACATTATGGGTAGGGTATAAAGTTGGACTAGGGACGTATGGTCTTTATAAACCTCCATACTATGTTTACTATGTATGTAACTGTTATACAGACATTATGGGTAGGGTATAAAGGTTGGACGATGGAGTATGTCTTTATACAACCTCCAATATATGTACTATGTAACTGTTATACAAGACATTATGGTAGGGGTATAAAGGTTGGACTAGAGACGTATGTCTTTATACAACCTCCAATATATGTTACTATGTAACTGTTTAACAGACATTATGGGTAGGGTATAAAGGTTGGACTAGATGGACGTTATGTCTTTATACAACCTCCAATACTATGTTACTATGTACTGTTATACAACATTATGGGTAGGGTATAAAGGTTGGACTAGATGGACGTATATGTCTTTATACAACCTCCAATACTATTGCTATGTAAACTGTATACAGACATTATGGGAGGGTATAAGGTTGGACTAGATGGAGTATGTCTTTATACAACACTCCAACGTATGTTACTATGTAACTGTTTATACAGACATTATGGGTAGGGTATAAAGGTTGGACTGATGGTACGTATGTCTTTATCAACCTCCATACTATGTTACTATGTAACTGTTATACAGACATATGGGTAGGGTTAGGTATAAAGGGTGGTACTAGATGGACGTATGTTCTTTATCAACCTCCAATACTTGTTACTATGTAACTGTGTTAACAGACATTATGGGATAGGGTATAAAGGTGGACTAGAGGACGTATGTCTTTATAACCTCAATACTATGTGACTATGTAACGTTAACAACTTATGGTAGGGTATAAAGGTGGACTAATGGACGTATGTCTTTTTTACAACCTCCAATACTAGTTACTATGTAACTGTTATAACAGACATTAGGGTAGGGTATAAAGGTTGGACTAGATGGACGTTATGTCTTTTACAACCTCCAATACTATGTTACTGTAACTGTTAACAGACATTATGGTAGGGGTATAAAGGTTGGACTAGATGGACGTATGTCTTTATACAACCTCCAATACTATGTTACTATGTAACTGTTATACAGACATTATGGGTAGGGTATAACAGGTGTGACTAGATGGAAGTTATGTCTTATACAACCTCCCAATACTATGTTACTATGTAACTGTTATACAGACTATGGGTAGGGTATAAAAGGTTGGACTAGATGGACTAATGTCCTTTATACAACCTCCAATACTATTGTTACTATTGTAACTGTTACAGACATTATGGGTATAGGGTATAAAGGTTGGACTAGATGGACGTATGTCCTTTATACAACCTCAATACTATGTTACTATAAACTGTTATACAGACATTATGGGTAGGGTATAAAGTTGGACTAGATGGACGTATGTCTTTATACAACCTCCAATACTATGTTACTATGTAACTGTTATACAGACATTATGGGGGTATAAAGGTTGCGACTAGATGGACGTAGTCTTTATACAACCTCAATACTATGTTACTATGTAACTGTTAACAGACATTATGGGTAGGGTATAAAGTTGGACTAGATGGACGTAGTCTTTATACAACCTCCAATACTATGTTTACTAGTAACTGTTAGACCAGACATTATGGGTAGGGTATAAAGTGTGGACTAGAGACGTATGTTTTATACAACCTCCAATACTATGTTACTATGTAACTGTTATACAGACATTATGGGTAGGGATAAAGGTGGACTAGATGGAGTATGTCTTATACAACCTCCAATACTATGTTACTATGTAACTGTTATACAGACATTATGGGTAGGGTATAAGGTGGACTGATGACGTATGTCGTTATACAACCTACACATACTTATGTTACTATGTAACTGTATACAGACATTATGGTAGGTGGTATAAAGGTTGGACTAGATGAGAGTGTCTTATACAACATCCATACTGTACTATGTAACTGTTATACAGACATATGGGTAGGGTATAAAGGTTGGACTAGATGGAGTATGTCTTATACACCTCCAATACTATGTTACTATGTAACTGTTATACCGACATTATGGGTAGGGTATAAAGGTTGGACTAGATGGAGTATGTCTTTTATACACCTCCAATACTAGGTTTACGATGTAATGTTATACCTGGATTGTGTTGGTGTGTGTGAGGGGGGTGGGGGGTTGTGGGGGGTGAGTGGTGTGTGTGTGTGGGGAGTGTTGTGGTGGGAGTGTGGTGTGGGGGCTGGTTTGTGTGGTTGGTGTGGTGGCTGGTGTGGGGTGTGTGTGTGTAATGTAAATTGCCGTTCCACTTTTGCATATACAATACAAGAATGTGGAAGCACTCCAATTATGCTAATTTACAAACTACATTTAGCGGAAGTGCTCTGATCTGGTCAAACATTTATACAAACATAGAAAAGATATCAATGCACATTCCTAGCCCCATACAATATCATATTATCTGCACACTGGCATACTTTATAAACAAAGGGGTTTTAGTATACATTTGTGATCACATGAATGAAAAGCCTTCCAACCATGTCAGGCAACTCCAGTCTGGAAGGTCCTAACTTCTAACCTTTTTAAATGTCTTTTACTTTAAATTTACATTTAAAAACGTTAGAGTTAGGACCTTCGAGACTGGGGTTACCTTGACGTGGTTGGAAGGCTTTCTTTCATGTGACCACAGTAATGTATACTAAAACCCCTTTGTTTATAATGTATGCCAGTGTGCAGATAATATGATATTGTATGGGGCCTAGGAATGTGCATTGATTATCTTTTCTATGTTTATATATATATATATATAATATACAATACAAGAATTGTGGAAGCACTCCAATTAGGCTAATTTACAACTACATTTAGCGGAAGTGCTACTGATCTGGTCAAACATTTATACAAACATAGAAAGGATAATCAATGCACATTCCTAGGCCCCATACAATATCATATTATCTGCACACTGGCATACTTTATAAACAAAGGGGTTTTAGTATACATACGTGATCACATGAATGAAAAGCCTTCCAACCACGTCAAGGTAACCCCAGTCTGGAAGGTCTAACGTCTAACCTTTCAATTTCTTTTACTTCAATTACGATTAGCAAACTTTTGCATTTTCATGTTACACACTGGATCCATTAACAGGCTCTCCCTTCCCCCTCAGCCCTTTGGCTTTTAAAATGAGGGAAGAGGCCATCCAGTGCTTTATATAAAGGCATAGGACCTCCATTAAAGGGGCGTGTTGGGGTGCTATTACCACATGGAGGCTTGACCACTTGGTCAAGCTGAGGGGGAAGGGAGAGAGCCTGTTATATGGATCCAGTGTGTAAGAATGAGAAATGCAAAAGTTTGCTAATCGTAATTGAAGTAAAAGAAATTGAAAAGGTTAGACGTTGACCTTCCAGACGGGGTTACCTTGACGTGGTTGGAAGGCTTTTCATTCATGTGATCACAGTAATGTATACTAAAACCCCTTTGTTTATAAAGTATGCCAGTGTGCAGATAATATGATATTGTGGGGCCTAGAATGTGCATTGATTATCTTTCTATGTTTGTATATATATATAATTCTATGTTTATAGGAGATTGCATAAGATGGGGGTTATATTTTATTTATAGGATAGGGTGCATATTTATGCGTGTCATTTGTCAGCATGTATATGAGCATAAATCCGTGTATATAAAGTATAGTAGTGAGTTATATTGCTATAAAAACTATATAAACTTGTAAAAACTTACTGAGCTGTAACCCATATTTTAATGGAATAGCCAAAATGGAAGGGCTTAGCCCCAACCTCCTGTATATGAAAACCACTGTATGTGTTCTAACTAATTATCATGTTAGGAAACTTAACCTTCTATTTGGTTTCATAATTAAACTCAGTTTGTCCTTTCTTTAAAACAAGTGGCAGTTTAAGCCATGTTATTAAAAAAAAAGTATATAGCTAAGCAGAAAGTAATGCCATTTATAAACCCAGATCTCACAGGTTAGTTAAGATACAGAACTTTCCATCAGGTTAGACCAATCTGCCCACCCAACATAGTACACATCATACAATACAAAATATAAAGTAGGGATATATATGTAATTGGAGTGCGGTGTACTGTTTACAGCAAGCTGCTAAATTCAGCAAGACTATAGAATACAGATGTTATATTATTTGTTCCAATAGAATTTAATATTTTTATACTTTGCAGGACTTTAGAAGAGAAATGAACCAAAAAAGTGGATAGTTGATTTTGTAAACCAGTCAGTACTTCAGCTAAGTGCTGGGGATGTAGAAAGTAAAGTACGAGAAAACTGAGTTTGCAGAATGCTTGGGAACCATGAACCTTCAGTGGCACCAACTGCAAGGAGATGTCAACAAAAAGGTAAGATCACCACCCCCAGGAACTGCATACTTATTAAACACACTCACACACATCAGATTTGCCACACAAACCAGGGGAGAAGTAATACACCAGACCTCATATAAGTTTATTAGTAGCACCAATGGTAGTGATGCAGTGATTAAAATCAGTATCAGACCATGTTAAATAAGCATAAGGACTGACATAAGATGGGGTAAAAGGAGCCATGTGTTATATTGTATAGGAGCAACCAATGTCATTGTAGGGTGTGAGTAGCAATTGTGAAGTTAGTACTAAAAGATTAAGAGCTGACAAGAGATGACAAAGCACTAACTGTATTACTGTATCAATAATATGAAAATGTATATAGACTATATTACCAGTTCTGGCTGTGAATAAGATGCACAAGCTCAGAGCACTGTATTACATAGAATAGACTGGGATTAATATGTACAATCCCATTTTATTGGTGCATACAATAAATCATGTGATGTAACTTTAACTCTTTTTGGCTAAAACCTTGTGCAAAGACAGCCTTTTGTGTTCGTTTCTCAAGCGTATTGGTGAAATATTTTTTGCAGCAATGATCCAATATAAGTTTCATAAAGTTCGCACAGTTTGAAATATGGCACCTAGCACCATGCCAAAATGTCTGGATTATCTAAGGAACAATGATGGGTTACATTCTGATGCATGATTCACAATTTCCTGGCTCTCACTTAGATGTTTGGTTTTTCATTAATTTCCAGATTCAACACTTAGAACAGACAACTGAAGTCATGACAGAAAATGAAACAAGATTCACGCAATAAGTAACTGGTTTGATGTTCAACTGCAACGACTAGAAAAATCAAAAAGACCATTTTGCATGTCAGCAGCTGAGTTTATATTGGCAAATTGCAAGGTAAGGATATTAACTCACCCTGTACTACTGAACATTTCCTAACTAGCTTGTATCATTTCCTATGCTGATTTGGATATCCTTATTTTAATAAATATATTTATATCTTCATTTGAGATTGCATTGAGTTTTCAGGAGGGACCAATGGGGTGGGGGGATGTATGATATTAATATAGGAAAGGTGTATGGTATGTGGGTCTCACTTTTACCTTAAAAGACCATCAATAAAATATATATAAAGTATAGCACTGACTTATATTAGGAAAAAGACAAAATATACAACTTATACAAAATATACAACTCACTTACAGAGCTGAGATAACCTATTTTAATTAGGGATAGTCAAAATCGGAGGTTAAACACACCCCCTGTGACTGCTAAGGGGTCTCCATGTGGATACAGAAAATAAGTGGTAAGTTAGTGTAACATCCAATGATGTGATGTTGTAAAACATGTGACAGTTTAGCCAATCAAAGAAACTTTTGTATGCTACAAAGGAAGTGAGGGTATGTAGGAAAGAGGATTAAAGGATGATACATGATCATGTCCTGCCCATTTCTCTAGAGATAAGAGTGAGAAATATGTGTTATGTGTTAGATTATTAGGGCAATGCTATTAATAACATGAGGCTGTGAGGTACCTTCTGAAGGCTCTATTTCATTTTAACTCGTGGGGAGTTTTTGCTCCATTAACCGCAACTCACCTTAACCTATAAAGGTAATCAGTATCCTGTGCTCAAGTCCCAACCCCATAGCAACCGTAAATATGGAGCTTGCTGTGGTAAATTCTAATAAGTGAACCTAACATCTTCTGGATCCAGTTTAGGGTCTCAGTTGCCCATTGTTCGTTAGAACTACACATTGTGGCAGGATTGCTGGTTTATTCTCAGGCTTGCTGGTTTATTTACTCAGTCCCTTGGATACTAGCTGGCAGGAAGGTGTGGAATAGGAGAGAGAGAGCAAATTTGGTAAGGTTAATGACTTACTTGCCTAAAGTGACTTATATATAATCCTTCCCTAATCCAATAGTGTAAAGCTAGGGATGTAGGGATGTAAGGGAAGGGCAGAAAGATCACTTGCATACAAATGGATGTATGCAATGGTTTTCCAGATGTATAAAAAAAATCCCAGCATCTGTGCAGCCAGGGAATGCTGGGAGTTGTAGTTGTTAAACATGTAAAAGTTCAAGACCCTGCTTTATATCATTAGGCTGTATTTTCATCTTATAAATTCATAGCCAAGAAGAAAACTTACTGTTAACAGAGAATGCGGAAGTTGTAGTTTTCAAAACATGGGAAAGGTCACAAGTTCAACACCCCTGCTCTATACTATCAGGCTGTATGCATCTGGACACATTCCATAGCTGCATGACATGAAGAAGAAACTTACTGCAAAAAGAGAATGCTGGGATTTGTAGTTTTTAAATGTAAAGACACAAGTTTAACACCCCTGCTCTCACCATTAGGCTGGATTGCATCTGGACACATGAATTAGCTACAGGACACTAAGAAGAAACTTACTACATAAGAGAGTTCTGAGTTTCAAACTCATTGCATGATCCCGCAAATTACTCTAGGAAAGCTGAAAGGGAGAAATATATGTTTATATGTTAAATTATTAGGGCATGCTCTTGCCCATTTCACTATAGCGGGAGTGAGAAATGTGTGTTTATATGTTAGATATTAGGGCAATGCTATTAATAACATAAGGCTGTGAGGTACCTTCTGTTATAAGAAGGCTCTATTTCATTTTATACTCTGTGGGGAGCTTTTTGCTCCTTTAACCCCACCTCACCTTAACCTATAAAGCTAATCAGTATCCAGTGCTCCTAACATAACAGCTATAAATGTGAACTTGCTGTGGAGAA
This sequence comes from Hymenochirus boettgeri, assembly GCA_019447015.1. Classification (NCBI taxonomy): domain Eukaryota; kingdom Metazoa; phylum Chordata; class Amphibia; order Anura; family Pipidae; genus Hymenochirus; species Hymenochirus boettgeri. The sequence continues at coordinate 263,058,062 of CM033476.1, read as the reverse complement.
TACTAGTTAGTATGAACATAGCATGGTTATCTGGATTCTATTTTGGGTCTCAGGTCACCAATGGTGCTGTTTAATTTGAATACCAATTATGGCAGATTTGCCAGGGTCTATTCTAGACCTGCAGGTATATATTGTTTGGGTCCCCTGGATTCTGATGACTGTTTGAGTAACAATATAAAATATATTCCTGTGTAAAGATTTTATATCCACGTATCAGCACATACCAAAACAAAAAACACACACACACACACATAATTTCCATTGTGCACCAATGGGCACACTTTTGCTAGTATCTTCTATTCTTTTAAAAAGGAATGCTTTTCAAGGATATTTCTCTATGTACAGTCCCCACAATTCCTGACTGGAACATGTTTTGGTTTCTAAGGCTGGGTACACACCTACAGATTTTTGAAAGATGACAGACAGGATCTGTCATCTTTCAAAAATCTGTCTTTTCAAAGATTGCATACACACAGCCCTGAGCGTTCTCCCTATGCACATCTAGGGAGAATGCTCAGGACTCTTTGTTTCCCTCGGCTGTGGCAGACTCCTCTATAGGGAGACTCCGTGGCCTAGAAATCTGCTCTTTTCCGAACGAGCGTTCGGCCGACCCGATCGATTCGGCGGCCGCACGCTCGTTTGGAAAGTAAGGTACAGACAGTACCAATAAAGCCCCATACTTCGGATCTCTATAAAAATCTTGCTATGGGCCCTGGGATATCTAGCTATGCCACTGCCTTCATAGTAATTTTTTTGAGCTGGAGGTTCGCAGACACTTCAGCAAAAATACAGTCAATGCAACTTTCTGTATTTTTTATATGTACTTTAATTTAAGCACATTTTTTTGATAAACTGTACATGCAGCCACAATGTATACCCCAAACATGTATTTTGTGTCTAGCTCTGTAAAGGTCATTGTAGTTTTAATGACAAGATCATATTTCTATAAAACCTGGGCAGGCATGACCCTCAGTCCTGCAGAGTAACACAAGTTGATTTGTTTAAATGTCTTTCTTTAAATAAAAACCCAGTAGTACAGTACACTACTTACTGATTTTAGAGGCATGTTAGAAAATGTTTTTTTGTGGCACATTCAGCAATTTCTTCAAATACAATATTGCTCATATGGGAAATCTTTCACAACTAAATCAAAAAATATGAAAATGTGTCTGTGAATGTTTTATTTCAGGGAGATATTTATGTAAAGAGAAATTAATATGATCTGATCTGACTCTCAAAAGATACACTTTAAGGGGATGTATTGGGTTTCTCCAAATAGTTAAGTTATTCATTTGGATAAATCAAAAGGACTTTCCATGTCTGGGTTCTAAGGTTATTCCGGATAGAATCCTACTGCTGATTTCAGTTTAACCACCAGTGAACCCTTCCCACCCCCCCCTTTTTTTTTTTACTTTCTTGTCTTCCCCCCCCCCCAACCGTTCAGCCCTTAGATAGAAAATTAAAAGGAAAGGCAATTCACAGCAACATTTACAAAAACTGAACATGTTTTACTATAATAAGCTATTAGTATGCACCATTTCTTAAAATAAAATAAAATCTAATTCTATCCTTATTCTATAGTCAGTGGGACGCATTTTTATTCTGTAAAAATCTACTGCACCTTTAAGATCCAAATTAAATGATAAATACAGTATAACACAATGTTCACACTTTTTTAGCCCTGGACTGATGTCCTTTGGTTCAAGCAGTACACCCATAAAGCCACAGTATTAACATATTCCAATTTGTCCCATTGAAGGATCTGGAGAATCAGCTTATTACAAAATCTATGCTATTGAAACTGAAGAAGGACTTTGCGCAGACCAGAAAAGAAGGAAGCGCTGTGACAGAGAATCTGTTTAAGAAGAGGACATTGTTGTCAGTCAGGTTTGTATTTATGTTGCTGTGCAGTGTTGAATCTAAAAGTGTTTTAATAAGATGTGTTTTTAGTGTTTGAAATTTATATTTAAATACATGGTTTAGAGAGAGAAACATCTCTTCTTCAGTTTATAGAAAACAAGGCGACCCAAGGAAAGTAGCCACTAAAGTAAACAGTGAACCATGTTCCCTTAAGTGTTTATTTGTACTTTTTGCATATTGGTTTCCCATTTGAACTATTAACAATAAACCACATTGGGGAACAGAAACTCTGATAAAACACAAGAATGTCTCTGGATTGGATGCAGTAATTTGGTTATTCTCTTTTAAAATCAGCACATAGCTGGTGTTATTTCGCACTGCTGGGTGACCAAACTGAATTTACCAGAAGCACAAACATAATAGTGAATCCACATATAGGGAGCGTTTTGGCTTTCCCTTAATAGGGGCCAATGTTAAGTTAATTCTAATGCCAGTGTAGTACGATGCATTACATGTCTGTCCGGTATGGGATGTATAAAACTGTTTTGCAATATTGTTAACAGGTTGCAGAAATTAAATCTCATATGGATGCGGTGTTACAGAACTGGAAAGCATATGAAGAAAATTATGAAGATGTTAACAGAGACCGTCAAGCTATTAATGTTCTAGGTCAAAGCAAACCATCCGAGTCGTCTTGCCTGTTCTACAGAACGGTTTAAAGAAATTGCAGGTAAGTAGCCCAGCAGATTAGAGAAAACTGGTAATAAGGGCAGCACAAGAATTAGTATTGTGGGTTAATGCAGTTGATCCGTAGTTAACCCCAGTACTATATTAGTAAATTGAGCATGTTTAACCCCTGTATTACTCATGTAGTGATAGTAAACTAGCAGTTGTACCGGCGTTGCCCATGACACATGTGGGTATGTATTTTACACACAGGTGTGTGTTTGGCTTAGTTGGAAGAGACAGGGTCATTTATTTAATAGTTATGAGTTGAGGGTGGTGACATGCTGAGGGACGTATAGCACATATGTTATAGCAAAACTTTATTTACAACGTTATCGTTTTTCCACTTGGAGCATAAATAACAAATGTTTGTGGTGAACATGCTACATGCAATTGTCGTAAAATACATGCAATGCTAAATACCGCAGCACTAGAGTGACTGACGGGCATCATTGCTGTCCTGTGTCTCTAAAGTGACGTGCGACTCTTTGTCTGTGTTGTAAAGTCTGAGCTCTATCTGTGTTTTTTTTATGTATTAAGCGTGCTCTGTTTTTGCACATTAGTTTGCTGTATGTCAGTTCAGGGTTATTCAATAAAAGTTCTTATTGTTAAAATGGTGCTAATTGCCCCAACCAATCGGATTATTAGCTTCAAATTTTAAATAATATCTGATTGGTGGGGCAAATAGCACCATTTTTAACGGTAACAATTTTATTGAATCTCTTGTTTGCACTTAACACTTTATCCCTGCACAAGGACCACTTTATATCGACTATTAGATCCAATCAATAAAGTTACTTTCTGGTTCGAATTGAAAGTGACATGATGTCTTTGTTCTTTAGTTGTAACTACTGTGTGGGGGCACGGCGTCAAGGGTTGGTGGCGGTCTGGGGGCATGTCTGTGATACAGTGGTTCCAGGAGGCAGGACGTAAATTTGGTGTCGTGGTCGTGATGTTTGGGGGATGACCATGGTGTTGAAAGCGTGGGCATGCCAATTAGGGATGGGTATGAATTTGGAGTGTGGGGTGTCAAGTTTGGGGGTGTGGGTATGGTGGTGTGCCTGTGATGTTTGGGGATAGACAGGATGTTGCAGATATAGGCATGATTCGGGGGCATACCTGTGATGTTTGGGTGTGTTATCATGATGTATGGTGCGGCGGTGTAATGTTTTTTTTTTGAGGGGGAGGGTGACCACAATATCTGGTGCCGTCGTCACCATTTGGGGGCACGGTTGCAATGTTTGGGAATAGCAGTTTTATTTGAGGGCGTGGCCTTGACGGTTGGGGTATGGCCGTGACCGTGACTTTTGTGGGCGTGGGCAGACCATGACATTTTGGGACGTGTCCGTAATGTTTGGTGATGTGGTCATGCTTGGGTGTGGTCATGAGTCTTGGGTCATTTTCATTGCTACATTACATTCAGGAGGATCTGCTTTAATATTCTTAGCATAAGCTTAATCACAAATGTGAATCATATCACCATTAACAACATACTGTAGTTTTCCAGGGTTTATATTTGTATATAAATGTGATTCATCACCAATAGTACATAGTCTTTCCAGGGTTTATATTTATATATAAATGTCATTTATATCACCAATAGCAACATAGTCTTTCCAGGGTTTATATTGAAACCTTCCAGGAGCAAATTGTGGATGTCTTATAGACTTAGGGAAATGTTGGTTCCCTCTGTTATAGAAGTGTTGTTCTGGTGTGTGCAGCTCTCTGAGTGGTTGTAGCCGTACATTACGCTGTTGTTGTGTCACTGAAGCGGACTCTTTGTTGTTGAAGTCGGGCAGTGCACAGAGCACGGCCCTTCACCTGAGTTACTGCATTGGGGAATCAAACTTTGCAAGTGACGTGCAGGCTTTTATTGGTCAAACTGGACTTCACAGCGGTCGGCCCTTTCAGAGGGTCGCAGTTATGTGGATGTATTCAGGGTGTAGCTGTGAGGTGAGCACATACATACATACATACATACAAGATTTCACTTTATATAGTAGATAGAATTACCAGTACTAATTTCAAGTACAAACCTGCCTACCGCTCTCTATGCCCCAAATGCCTTACTGCTACAGGCTACCCACCTCATATGGTCCTGACTGTGTATCCAAGGCTATTGCAACAGATTAATTTCTCCATGACCACATGGAGTCCCTTGTAGGTCTAGACCTTAACGCATGCCATCTAGGCATGGAACTACTGACAAATACGTAAAAACCTGGCAGTTGGGAGGATTCCCCCCAAAAATGCAGCAAATTAGCTAATTAGTCCCATTGTAGTTAAGGACACCCACTCCCTTAAACCAGAATGTATATTCTTGTTCTTCTAAAGCCAAGTACACACGGTCACATGAACTACCATTAATGAAGCCATGCGTTATCTGGGTTCCTCTCTGGTGTTCCCCTTTGGATTACACTTCCTTTTATATATCTTTAAATACATATAGTTGAGTATATGTGAAGGATAATTACATTTTTATTTATGTCTGTTGGTAAAATCACACCTGTGTTGTGTTTCTAATTTTGAAGGTCCTCCATGTGGAGGGAATTTAAAAAAAAACTAAAGCTTGGTAGTGATGGACTAGATGGATTCCTACCTATTCCCCTACCATCTCTTCTACCTAACCCCCACTTTTCATTCACCTCCCCCCACCAACTCTACAACACCCCATCATTACCATCCACCACACACCCTACACTACCTCCTATACCCTTCCTTACCTAACACTAACCCACCTTCAACCAACCCAACCTATCCCTCTTACAATCCCTAACTGACTATCCCTCCCCCCATCTCCCATATCCTTCTACCTATCCCCCCTCTATCTATCCCTCTAACTATATCCCATATTGCCCTCATACAGGAACCTACCTCAACTGTTCCTCCTACCTATCCTTTCTCAGCTCCTATTCTTAGATATGAACAACAGACATACTGCAAATGGATGTCGGTATCAGCTATATACTGTTGGGATGTGTGTGCATGTGGGATTGATTGTCTCTATCTCCATATGCTCATAAGTCTAATTTCTAGCCTTTAGTTGAAACCCCCAAACTCTGCCTTAGCTGTTCCATTTGAACTGAATAAATGGAAGTTATATTAACAGCCTGCATTGATTTTTAAGCAGTTTTTATTCAGCATAAAATCATTATCTACAGGGAGTGCGATATCCATAGAAGATTTTAAGTGAAATATATTTTGTAGCCTTATGTCCCTATTCCTAGGACAGTTTACTTTATCTTTGTGTAGTTTCAAATATGAGGTTTAATATCTATGCCCCACATTAATTACATTTTTTTTAAGCTTTATTTTTTTAGAATATCAGGAAGTGTGTTCAGTGTTTATAGCGCATAGAGTGATGTAGAAACCGTTGTTGTAAATAGCACAATTGACAATAAATACAATTCTTATGTAAACTAATAATTGAGACAACTCGGTTTGTTATTTTATTCAGCGTTTCCTGTGTTCTTTCTTTAGTCTCTTTGTGCAGGAAGGGGAGCAGAAGGAAGAGAGATGGAAAAAAAACTCAAAGATTCTCTGGATAGAGACAGATTCCTGCAGCCCATCAGCTGCCACTCTTCTGCAACGAATTACTTAGAGGCTCATACAAGGTGAGCCAGTGTTTGTTTGCATGCAAAGTATTTCCAGCCTATAAACATTAAGGGTTAAAGTCTCTGCTGTCTCATTTCTGAATTTCGCTTGGGTATAACCCTAAAACCACTGGTCCCACTGGCCTAGGTGGCATAATTTATTTACATAACTTTGGATGCTATTGCAGCTCTCACAATAAGAAAATAAATAGAAAATACCAGTAGTGTAAGGAGCACCAAAATAATGCCACTTCTTATACAGAGATATGGGTGGGCATTCCTGAATTGCAGCATATACAGAAGATTAGCATTAAAAACGGTGAGTGAGTTTAAGGGGGATTATAGGGTCCCTGAAATCCACACTTTCTGCTAACTTAAAGGGTAACTGTGGTCTCGAATTCTTCCAAACTAGTAAGAATATTATAAAAAAAACCTTCCATCATTATCTCTAGATAAATTTGTGAGAAGTCATTGCTGGAAAGGTTCAGCAATATCACTTCCTGCTGAAACTTCCTGTTTTCAGCCATGTGACCAGCTTGTAGTCATGTACAAGCCTCAGCCTGCATTAATAGGCCTCCTTCTCAACTGCCAATTTTCTCCAGGTACTCTGATTTCCCAGCATTAAGTCTTAACTGAGCATGCTTCTCCCCCCCGGGCAAAGGCAGGCAGAGGTCAGATGATGTCACTCAACCTACGGAAGCGGAAGTTTGAACATTCACCCCAATGTAATATCTCACAGGCTCCAGCCAGAGATGTGATTGTCGGCCCATTTTAAAGGAAATACTGCAGGCTTTTATTTTACCCTTTTTTAATTGTTTTGGACAATGCCAGTATCATTATTGCACTAACACAGAATACAGTGTCACTAAGTATAAGCACTAGAGTTCACTGGCAGTGGCTAATTAAGTCTCCATTTAGCAAAGCAAATGGCCTGCTTGCATGGAAATCCAGGGTGTCGTCTGAAGGGGATAAAAGAATGGGAGCATAAGGGGCAAATGAAAAGTAGCAACTCTGACGCCAGCTATTTGCACAAAAAGGCGTGCGACTCTCATATTAAATAGGTGCGCTGGCTCGATTTTTATATTTTTCGGTTTTTATTCTATTTAATGATAACCTGGCAGACTGTAATACTTTTTGTAAAAGCTCCAATATCATGTAAATGTAATGCACAGGGTAACATATCTTATCTACATAGCATTCTTCAACACCTTGCCTTATTTTAATTGTTATTCTTGTGCCAGTGATCATGCCAGGCGTCGCAAGGTATGTTTCAGTATATGGGCACCTTGTGAGTGAAGACCTGTTAATTTTGCAGCCTGAGACAATAGATTGTGACTCTTTGCAGAATGCTTAAGTGAGAAGTTGATTCTGAACAGAATGTGATTGAGAAGCAGCAGGAATGAGTGTGATCTGGACCACTAGATCAATTTGAGGCAATCAAATATAATAAGAGCACATTAGATGATAAAACACTTATATGTCTGGGGCTTAAATGAAAGCGTGGAGGTAAAAAAGTTACAGTAAGGTTTCGGCAGGTCTCTTATTTCTGCACAGGTAAGTGTGGCTTAGAAACTCACACATTTATGCTTCTGAGTTTAGAGTTTCCTTGGCAACTGTAGCTGCGGGTAAAAAGCAATGAGCTTTCAAATATGCATCCAACATAGTCCAGCCAGAGATTCCAAACTTTGCCGGGGATAGAGGTGATATATATGAAAGCTTAAGGAGCAACCAATGTCATTAACCTCAAGAGTATTGCTTTATAACACAGGTACATTTATTGTGCACACAACCTGTTTTGGACAGTCTAGGTCCTTTCTCAAGGTGTCAATGATACACTTGAGACTGGGGCCACACAGACCCAGATGCTGATCGTGCTTCTTGATGAGCCTGCATCTGAACAAGCCATACTCCCTCCCTAAACCACCCGAGATGCCACGCTGACCTGTCCGACACCACCCTACCATGCACACTGCGAAACCCTGCAGCTGTGGATTGGGAACCACTGATCTAGAAAAGCAATAGATGAATTGAAAAAGTTAAAGTTGTTGAAACCTCCACTATCTAGTTCATAAGTGTATTACTTGTATTTTCTTATACTTTTTAAATCAATGTGTGTGCAATAGCGGGTCGCTTATCTATTGGGCTCAGGAATTATGAAAACAAACAAATGTAAAAAGCAATATTTAACTGTTATTAATGATACGTATGTAAAGAATTTGTTTTGCAAAAGAAATCCCCTTAAGATTGACTTATGTTATAATGTATAAGAAAGCTTCTCAGTATTGGTTAATCTGTAAAATGCTTATTACAAACAGATGGGATACTACACATCAAGAAATGGCCTGCCATATCCAAGCAGCACAAGCCTTACCTGCAGCTGTGGGAGGCTCACAATTATATTCGGAGTACAACACAAATTTAGGGCAACTTAGTAAAAAATGTGACCAACTTGTGCATGCAATATCTCTGAAGACAGGAGACGCGACACATTAGAGCAGAGAATGCTGGAGTTGCAGGTAAGAGAAATGAAACTATTTAATTAAAATACTGAGAGGTCATTATGTCCCCAGTCTTTTTACTTTGAATGTAATTGAATCATTTCTATGAATGGTCAGGGTAAGATGGTATTAGAATATTGGAAGTGAAAATTTGAAACCTTAAAACCAAAACACATTTTAAAGTCCATTAACAAGACAAGTAGAAAATTCTGTTCCACCTCCCAGGATGGCTGCATGCATGAGTGGTGATCTATCAAAGTCGCTTGTGCAGCATCGGACAAACCCTAAAGGGACTTCTCTCAAAAAGATGCTTTGCCAAAAACCCCAAAAAATGTACAGTACACTGTTTTTACAATGATGAACACTTTGCGACCATTGGTTCATGTGTGAGCAGTAATTTGCAAACTTTTGCAGGGGTGAAAAAAAAACTTACTTGCCATAAGCAGGAATAGCATGCAAAGATCTTAAAAGGCTTGTGAAAAATAGCGTTATATGATTGCATCTCCCTGGTAATGGTGGCCATACAAGTCTTATAGACTGTTAGAATTGACATTAAAATCTCTAATCCACGTAATATCTAAAATCACTGACGGTTTTACTTTCATGTGGCTCTGTGTGATGTTCCCCATACTGACCTTAACATATTGCGATCTATGCCAGTTCTAAAAGATCAGTGAAGGCTGTTGTCAGATTATTCCAGAAATGGAAGGAGATACGTTCCTAAGTATGACCTGGACCCCATTTATTGTTAGAAAAAAAAACATGTTTAAGAAAGTTTTTTTTAATCTGTTTTGCCCTTTATAGGAGTTGGAAGAAGAAGCTCTAAAGAAGTTAGTTGAATGTCACACAGGTTTCAGGCTGTCAGATAAGGTGTTAGAGCAAGATCCTTCAGCTTCAGAATCATTCAACTCCAGTGTTGTTCTTTCTCACAAGAATTAGCTGCTTTGGAGAGAAGAACGTCACAAAACATAAGAACTCACAGTAAGTTACATTAGGATTAGTATAAATAAAGTGTTCCACTACAGTGTATGTGGCAAAGTTATTACTTATTGTGCACAGGTTTTCGTGTATGTGACTATTTAAAAGTATTGAAATAATTACTACTTGATATTATCTAATGGATATTAAAAGGTTCAAAAAGGTAACATGTCTTTTATTGGCATTGAGATTTATTTGTAGGATGGTACTATATATGTTTGTTTCCTGAATCCATAATGGTTGATAGTGACTGGTGTTCATAATAAGGTAGTGACCTAAACATTAAAGGAGACTCTGTTTGAAAACTAGTCCAGCGAAAAGGTGCCTCAAATACAGCTACTGAAATCGTCTCACTTATTAATAACTGGGATATTTTCTGATTAGATTTAAAGTAATTTGTGGACCCTTCATGGGGTTGGTGCCTTCCTATTTACATGCTTTGGCGTTATACAACATTTTCTATAAAATACACTATTTGTGTTTCTAGATAATAATGAATGAAGTTAAAGCCTTTAAGAAAAACCTTTGAGTCTCTTCAAGCGCAAGTACTGTCCTCAGCTTCCATTGTTGATGAAATGTGCCTGTCAGAAGTAAGAAGTGAAGACAGCTGAATGTAATAAAGGTAGGTTTGACTGGAGTAATCAATAGGCTTCAAGTAATATCATGAATTACCTAAATGACATTCAGTATGTATTTACTCTATGTATTTCCCATGTGTAAGCTAAATTCAGCAGCATTTTGCAGTTTTAATTATGGTTTTAGTGTCAGTCGTTGGGAGTGATACTGTGAAGTGAGAACGCTGAGAATATGATGTAGTATGATATTATGTATTATAAGCAAAGCCGGATTGCCGAAACAGTGGAAAAACTCTTAAAACAGACGGGACCCCAGAAAGCTTATTTGATTAAACTCTCCAAAGATTCTTGCAGGAAGACACATCCGGTTAATGTGTAATTGATGTGAACTACCAAACTAAAGCCACGTAAAGACGTGCAATGTGGTGCACCGGCACCCAATCTAACGAGCATTGGCGCGCATCAACGCCCATTCTGACAATAAATTTGCATTGCGGGTGTTGGGTGTGGAGCGAATATCATGACCCGGCTATGTTAATAACATGCTTTATGATTGTTATGTTAGCAAAGTGGACAAATCAGTATGTACAAGATGGAAACTCACCATTATAGCATTTACCTGAGAGAAATTAGAAGTTTTAGAGCATGGTAGTAGAAACATCGGTGATTGAACATTGTGATGAGGAAACCTAAAATTTAGCTAGAAAAAATAATAAAGAACAAATTCCTGCAAACTCCAAAACACTACAGTTGCTAAAGACAGACAACAAATATGTGACCTGAATTGCCTTAACATATGTGATTACAAGCAACAGCTGTTTTTGGTCTCAGTGAATTGTTGCTGATATTGAGCATTATGAATGAGGAGGCTTTACCCTCCCGCTTGAGATTCATCCCTGAAGATGTTGCTTAAACTTAAAATCGCTTTGGGCAAAAACAGCTGAGACTGCGCTGGAGAATGAGGTTGATTCATCTCGATACACTTGATCTCTTTTTGAGACTTTTTTCTTTTCTTGTGTGAAATTGTTATGAGTGTTTTTTCATGGTTTTAAACAATTACATATTTATTTTTTAGTGAATTTATATGGATGGGTCAATGGGGAGTCAAAAATGAGTGCATTGGCGTTAGATTAACTACCCCTTCCGGGAAAAAAAAGGTTTCTTTACTTGAGCAGGCGACATACAGTACCAATTGTCGAAAGATTACGACAGAATCTTCAAAGATGTGGCTACACACATTCACAAGCATTCTCCAAATAAAGAATAGGTAGGAAGATCAGATGTTAGCGCCGCACACCTAGTCGCAGACGATTCTCTATAATACAGTCACGGGATTCACCACGACTAAGGGAAATTTTTCAACCATAATGAATGTTTCCGATGCTGAAGTGCTTTTTCATTGCGCATATTACTGAAAAAAGGATCAATCCTGTTGTACAGGATTGTCCCTTCATTTGGGAACACGTGTACCCAAGTTTAGGGGAGTAGTGTAAGTGAAGATACGGCATTAAGTGTGTATTCTTCTTCAAGTTTACATTTAGTCACTGATTTGATTATCGCAATATCACATATTTATGTGTATGTGGATAATATCCTTTGTTGTTGAGTAATATGTAGGATGTAAGATAGATGCTCTCTCGTAAGTTGCATTTTATACATGTAAGAAGTATATCTGAAACTAAGAAGGCTTTCATGTTGTTGCCAGTACAGTAACAAAAACACTAATAGAGTAGACCAAGTAGATAGATAAAGGACCTTGATAAATAACTATATCATACTAGGTAGGGGAGGTGCAGGATCATGGATAGAAAAGAACAGGTTCCCTAACAAATCCACCACACTCTAAAGTACGGTATAAAAATCCTTTATTTATCCATACGGGCAAAAAAGACCTAAATACACTATAATTAAATACAGTTTAAAAAATCAATTATGTACAAAAAATGTGCCTACAGTACACATAGGTGGAACCATATCTGAAAACTCAGTATTAAAATTAGCAGTTAGATATAATGGTACCTCTATTCGTCTCTGTATTCCCTAGAAGGTCCAATATACCTTTTACCCAGTAGACCTGTCGTGTCTGCAGTCAAAACAGTATCGGGCACAAACAAATGAAGGTGGAAAACCTCTAAGTAAACGTTTGAACCGAGGATTACAGTAAATTGCAAATCAATCGTGTAGGACACAATGGAACATTGTACGCCTTCGCCGATGACGGCTTCTGGAAGCGCATGCCAGTGCCAGTACAGCTCACAGGCCCTGTAGTCTTAAAGGGCCTGTGGAGCATGTAGACCTATTGGCACCCTGACCACAGGTTGCCCAACCAGGGACAGATGGTGGCCACAATAAGTGGCATTCTGTGGCAGACACCGTGCATGGTCGCTGGGCCTCGCCAATATCCACCAGAAACCACAACTACCAAAGCTGCAAGGTCGCCTCATATCACACCCAACAAATAGGTCCAGTATCTGCAATGAGTTCTAATGCTGGTGTAGCATAAAGTTGTCTTACTGTTTTTACATGTTAAAATAAGCAGACACAGTGCTAGTTTTATATTTAGGCACAGTAGTATTATTATCAAAAGGAAGATAGTGTGTTGTCGACATTTGTAAGGTCGGTGATAAACGTGGACACTTTCTCAGTGCAAAACACCATTGTAAAGTTGAGCTGCGTACAGGTTAGTCACCTTTTCTTGGAGGGGGGGGGGGGTTGATGGGAGCTGGGTGGATCCGTCAGTAACATCTGTGGTTTTTATGGCCTGTCAGTTCTTTCATCTCTTTTAACACTCAATCAGGGACTTTAAAGGGGAATGACATCACAGACACCCAGCCAGGTTAATGGATGGCAATTTGTACAAGACTCCAGCCCAGTGGTGGAGAACAGGTTAACAGGGAGAAAACCTTTTCATTTCCAACTTGCCCTTTGCTGTAAGATAAACCATTACCAAGGCCATTCTCTTACCTGTCTCTATATTGTTCCATACACTGACCAGACCTGACCTCTTGTCTGAAGAGCTTGCAGTCTGTACGTACACGTGTACGTGAAATAGTCCAGAAAACATAATCAGTAAAGGGAACTTTATTTCAGAACTAGCTTATTGACTCCCATCACCCCCATTTCCTCTAGACTGTAAGCTCTTTGGGCAGGGTCCTGTCTCCTATTGTATCACGGTAGAAACTGATCACTGCGTGCTTATATTATGTATTACCTGTGTATATAATATGTATGACTTTATATAACATGTGTTACCCTGTATGTAATGTATGACTATGTAATTGTAAAGCGCCACGGAAGATGTTGGCGCTATATAAATCCATAATATAGCCTGTTATATGGATCCAGTGCACAACTATGAGAAATGAAAAAGTTTGCTAATGGTAATTGAAGTAAAAGGTTTGACGTTAGGACCTTCCAGACTGGGGTTACCTTGACGTGGTTGGAAGGCTTTTCATTCATGTGATCACAGTAATGTATATTAAAACCCCTTTGTTTATAATGTATGCCAGTGTGCAGATATGATATTGTATGGGGCCTAGGAATGTGCATTGATTATCTTTTCTATGTTTATATATATAGATATACTGTATATACAGATAATATGCTTACACACTGGATCCATATAACAGGCTCTCTCCCTTCCCCCTCAGCTTGACCAAGTGGTCAAGCCTCCATGTGGTAATAGCACCCCAACACGCCCCTTTAATGGAGGTCCTATGCCTTTATATAAAGCACTGGATGGCCTCTTCCCTCATTTTAAAAGCCAAAGGGCTGAGGGGGAAGGGAGAGCCTGTTAATGGATCCAGTGTGTAACATGAAAATGCAAAGTTTGCTAATCGTAATTGAAGTAAAAGAAATTGAAAGGTTAGACGTTAGACCTTCCAGACTGGGGTTACCTTGACGTGGTTGGAAGGCTTTTCATTCATGTGATCACAGTATGTATACTAAAACCCCTTTGTTTATAAAGTATGCCAGTGTGCAGATAATATGATATTGTATGGGGCCTAGGAATGTGCATTGATTATCCTTTCTATGTTTGTATAAATGTTTGACCAGATCAGTAGCACTTCCGCTAAATGTAGTTGTAAATTAGCCTAATTGGAGTGCTTCCACAATTCTTGTATTGTATATTATATATATATATATATAAACATATGAAAAGATAATCAATGCACATTCCTAGGCCCCTACAATATCATATTATCTCACACTGGCATACATTAAAACAAAGGGGTTTTAGTATACATTACTGTGGTCACATGAAAGAAAGCCTTCCAACCACGTCAAGGTAACCCCAGTCTCGAAGGTCCTAACTCTAACGTTTTTAAATGTAAATTTAAAGTAAAAGCATTTAAAAAGGTTAGAAGTTAGGACCTTCCAGACTGGAGTTGCCTGACATGGTGGAAGGCTTTTCATTCATGTGATCACAAATGTATACTAAAACCCCTTTGTTTATAAAGTATGCCAGTGTGCAGATAATATGATATTGTATGGGGCTAGGAATGTGCATTGATATCTTTTCTATGTTTGTATAAATGTTTGACCAGATCAGAGCACTTCCGCTAAATGTATTTGTAAATTAGCATAATTGGAGTGCTTCCACATTCTTGTATTGTATATGCAAAAGTGGAACGGCAATTATACATTACACAAAAGTCTCCAGCACTCAACTACACATACAATTATAATGAATAGGGTAAAATAATTAGACATGTATGCAAGCAATGAAGGCAAATCACCCTGCACTTCAAATGGATACCTTTAGTTACATTGTTTGTACAAACATGCTTCCATTGTAACTAAAGGTATCCATTTGAACTTAAGTGCAGGGATTTGCGTTCATTGCTTGCATACATGTCTAATTCTTTTACCCTATTCATTTAAAATTGTATCTGTACCTGCGCCATTCACTACTGACAAAGACGTAAAGTTTACTAAAACTTTACTTAGAATGTCTTGCACCGCCCGTGCCTCACTATTTCAGAATATTGGCACAAGCAACGCAGACTCAGTGTAAAACCATACTAATCCAATAATACATTGGATATCGTAGTTTTACACTGACTTGGCCATTTATCACCCAACATTGCATGGCCCCCAAATATCTTTGTCATGTTTATGGTTTGTGGGCGAGATATACTGTAGTTTAGTGTATTCTCAAACGACTTCTATTATTTCCATGTCTTTAATCTCTGTTAAAGCCTAGTCCCATTCCTAAAGATCTTGAATCTTACCTACACATTTGAAGAGATTTTTGAATATGAGAAAGAGAGTTTTGAGCATTTTCTTCATCAACAGCTTTCTTGGTTTCTGTTTGTTCCACTCCAAGCATCAACTCATAAATAGCTTCTTGAGACGGGAACTTTTCCATCAAAAGCTGTAAGAGAATGAAATATTGCTTCTGGCTTTGCTGACAAAATGGTCATAGGCAGATCTAATATTAAAACCAAAGTCCTCTCCCATTGTTTGGTGAGGAGGAAAAATTATCCTCTTTCACACAGCACATCATAATTTCTAGGGACACATGTGAAGATTCAGAACTCATCGTCCATATCTCAAAATCACAAAGATTACTGTAATATGACAAACGTCTCACTGAATGTAGTAAAAATACAATTGCAGATGCTTCTCTAGGTTAATGGAAATCTTTTAGCAGATATGGCAGACATTCTCTAAATTCCATAGAAAAAACATAGATTGGGCTATAGCTGGATTACATATAAAAATCAGATCATTTTATTTTCTCATTTTAAATAGATGATAAAGTATAAAGAGCATATTAAAGGAGAACTATAGTGCATAAGAAAAAACAGGTAAAATGCAAAGCAGCAACTGGAGGGTAGGATTGGTAATTGCTTCTTCCAATTGTTTATGTGAGGAGCATGAAAAAACCGAATTTGACAAGATTCCCAGTGCTTTAGACAATGATTATTCCTACCTCCCAAAGATATTGGGAGGTATAGATTCAATCCTTCCTCCCTGCCCAATGTACATTAATTTGCAAAAGTTGCCCTTTAACATATGCACAGTCTAATTTTTTTATCATATATATGTATGGGAGCCCCATATAACTTTCATTAGGCCTACTTACCTGTTGTAGCTTTTCTTGGATCATGGCCCCTGTTATGAGCTGCCCCATTTCTCCTCGTATTTTGCCAAGCTGACTTTCAATAATGCAGTATCTGATTCTTTCAGCCGAAGAAGCTGGAAACCAGTGTTTAGTACTGAAGTTTTTAGAGAAGATTTTTGATCAACGTCATTTGTAAACTCCTTTAAAAATAAGACAAGCTTGGATGCTTAGTTATCACTGATTACTGACACTGTTACTGCTTATTCTGTCATGAACTGTCCATTATGGGTCTAAGAGTAATTCAGTATTTGCTTGCCAGAAATGTAATACCAGAAAGTTCTGTGGGGTAACAACATTTAAATTAATTATTACATATTACATATACCAAGGCTTTCTACAAAAGCTCTTCACTTGAAACATATATAGAGGCCCTGCAGAAGAAAGTCATTATTTTGGAATCATCTATTTATGCACACAGAGATTGCTGGATGGGCAGATTAAAATTAGTGGTAAAAGAAAACGTCACTTTATTCTTAATAATTTAAACATTCTGTTTTTTAATAACATTCAGAGATGGATTAAGATCATATGGGGCCCAAGGCAGTGCCATCATTTAGGGCCCCTTTTTTGCTACATAATATGTATAGACTGTTTTTTGTTACTGCTTCTGAAGCTGGCCCCCTAGAAGTTTTCTGGGCCCTAGGCAGGTGCCTAGGTTGGCCTTGTAGATAATCCTGCTCTGTGAACATAACTTTTGTTCATGATATATAAAAAAAAACCTTGTCCAGGCTTGAAATATTTTGTGCTCCTTTTGACAAGTGGCTTGGCTGTTTATTCTTGGACGAAGCTTAACTATCTACCTCACAAATTCTGTGTCATGCCAATTAAAGTTCGAAGTGTTATGACATAGGAATGAAAGAAAATAACCTTCCTAAATCCCTTACAAAGAACTTGTGAGATTGTTTCTGACAGTTTCCAAATCCTGAGAGGCACCAGGGACTGCATTTTCCAATGTGTTAACCTCTGATCAGCTGATTCTACCCACTTCCCCCCAATTCTGCTGAATCCCTGTGGTAACTGTGGAAACAAAGTAAAATAACATTAGCAAAGTTTAATCTACCTCGCATGGCAATAACAATTAATAAAAACAAAGCAACAGGACTCAGAATATAATCCAATTACTAAACTTTGATTTATATTACCTAGAAAAAGTTTGAAAACATTTTAAGATGATTTGCAGCAGAATGTTGAAGTAATTTCATTCCTAATTATAAAAGCATGCCCAAAGCCCCAGTATTTCATAATATGTCAGATAAACCATAAAGCTCCTAATACAGGAACTGTTTTTTTTTTAAAGTTTTGTGTCTGTTTCTTAGTACACCTTAGGTTTTTTAGTACAAAGTGTAAGCAACAGCTGGTTATGCCACAAGACTATGTTTAATGTTGGTCCAAGAGAACTACAATATCGCAATTTATAAGAAAACTTGTAAAAAAGCTGTTCAGGCCATTTCAAAACAAACGATTCCTTACCAGAATAGATCATATAGTCATCAACAAATGGACAAACTCCATAACTACTTGACATAGACCACTCACACCAGGTATATCAGACCACTTACCCCTTTTGTTAATGCTAGACAATTCTATGCAATGACACACCACACTTACAATGCTTATCCACGCTCTTTCCACCTTTGGCAAATTATATCTATTATATCAATATATATATATATATATATATATATATATAATCTACAAGACTACAGGAAGCAGAATCCACTTAAATCACAGATCCTTCTCCACAAAACAATCCGCATGGCAGATTGCGCAATCATTGTATAATAACCTGATCACGATAAAGCATCACACTCATTAAAGAATTCTTTGCAAAGCAGCGGTATTTTGAACTGGACACCAATCAGCCAAAATACTAGAATGTTTTGCACTTGGCCCAATTGATCAAACTTATAATAGCAATTCAATATTCACTATTCACAAACTCACTGACACCCCTCAAATATTAAATACTCTTGCACAATATTACAAAAACTAATATGTGACCCAATTCACAGCATCCTCAACACACCTGTCAAATACCCAGAAAAAGTCCATTCCCCAGACTCACCAGAATCATCTCCATAAGCTTCTTTATCACTAGAGGAACCCATCACACTCTCCGATTTACTACAGATTTAGGCAATATGACAAATAGAATACCCCAGGCCCAGACGGAATACCAGTGGAAATATATAAAAAATATCATGGCCCTATAATACTCCACTTACTTAATATGTTCCACCAAGCAATTATAGATCACCCCTTACCACCTTCTATATGCGATGGACAATTATCCTTAATCCTAAAACCTGGTAAAGACCCAACAACTGCAGCTTATACAGACCAATATCCCTACTCAAAATGGATTATAAAATATTGGCCAAAATACTAGCATATAGACTCAGAAATGACATCACAACTATAATACATCCATGAAATTCGGTACAGGACGTGCGGGGCTTAGGGAGAAGTGTGATATATTCTAGCTAAGGAACGGCGGAGGAAGCGTTCGGCGGATCGGCGAATTTCCAGGACATTTTGTACCATAGACTATAATGGTAAAAATCCTCAACTGTGGATATTTTCAAACAGTTTGTTTCATGGTCATAAACACAACGGTTGATACCACAACCCCACAAAGACCCAGGTACACCACCTACTGAAAGACCTTCCATTCCCATGGAAGCCTATTTAAAGGGTAACTAAAGTCAAAAAAAACTAATTTTGATCAAATCATCAATGAAAGTAGTTAATGGTTATACACGCAGAGAGAAGAAAGAAACATATACCCCTAAACTCAAATGAACAGAGAAAAAGATAATAATGCACATTCCTAGGCCCATACCCAATCATCATTATCTGTACTACAGTATATTTATCTATATATACTAGAAACAGATATCAATGCTAACATTCCTAGGCCCATAAATAATCATATTATCTGTATATTACAGTATACTCTATATATATAAACATGCAAGTCATCAATGTACATTCCTCGGCCCCATACACATCATATTTATCATTCGATGTAACTGCATAGATAAACATAGAAAAGGATATCAATTCACATTCCTAGGACCCTCTACATCATCATATTAATCTGTATATACAGATTCATATATAATGATAGAAACATTAGAAAAGATAATCAATGTACATTCCTAGTCCCCATACACTATCATCAAATTATCTGTATAGTACAGTTATATAATATATATAAACATAGAAAAGATAAATCATGCACCTCCTAGGTCCCAATTACATATCACTATGATCTGACTCTTAACAGTATAAATCTATATATTATATAAACATAGAAAGATAATCAATGCACGCCGAGGCCCCATACAATTCAATTTCTGTATATAACAGTAATCTCGATATTATAAACATCAGAAAAGATAATCAATGCACATTCCTAGGCCCCTTAACAATCTCATATATCTGTATATACAGTATATCATATATATAATAAACATCGAAAAGATAATCAATGCTGATTCCTAGGAGCCCCATACAATATCATATTATCGTATATACAGTATATATTAGATATAAACATAGAAAAGATAATCAATGTAGCATCATGGGCCCCTACATATCTATTATCTGACACTAGCATACATTTATAGAAACATAGGAAAAAGATAATCAATGTTACATTTCCTCTAGGCCCCCATACAATATCAATTACTGTTAATACAGCTATATCATATATATATAAACATAGAAAAGATAATACAAATGCTACATCCTGGGCCCATACAATATCATATTATCTGCACACTGGCTACATATCTATATATATAAACATAGTAAAAGATAATCAATGCCATTCCTGGGCCCCATGAAATATCATATTATCTGTACTATACAGATAATCTATTATAAAACATAGAAAATAATTCAATGCACATTCCAGGTCCATCAATATCATATTATTCTGTTATCAGTACTGATATATATAATAAACATCGAAAAATAATCAATGTCATCCTAGGCCCCATACCAATATCATTATCTGTATATCAGTTCTAATATATATATAACATAGAGAAAGATAATCATGCACATTTTCCTAGGCCCCTCAACATTCATATTCATCTGTATATACGAGTATCAATCTATCATATATTAAAACCATAGAAAAGAGTAACAAGCACATTTCCTAGGCCCCATATCAATATTCAATTATCTTACATGGACTATACATATCTAAACATAGAAAAGATAATCATGCTACAATCATAGGCCCCCATACAAATCATCATGATTCTGTTTACACGTATCATATAAATTAAACAGAAAAGAATCTAATGCACATTCTGGGCCCCATACAATAGCATATATTACCCATTGGTAATAGTATAATCTTATAAGATACACAGAGAACAAGATATTCAATGTTTCACATTCCTAGGCCCCATTACAAATATCTATTATCTGCACAAGCGGCATAACATTGATAAAACGATGAAAAAGATAATCATGCAAATCTCCTAGGCCCCATACAATTATCATATATGATCTGAACCTATGGCATACATTTACAACATAGAAAGAGATAATCGAATGCCACATTCCTGGGCCCCATACTAAATCATATTATCTCTACCCTGCAATTACACAGTATATTAATATAAACATAAAAACATAATCAATGCACAGTATCCTGGGCCCCATACATATCATATTAATCTGCAAACACTTGGCAACAGTTATCAAACAATAAAAAAGATAACATGCACATTCCTGGGCCCCATACAATATCAATTCTGCAACTGGTCTATAATTATAAACATAGAAAAGAATCAATTGCACATCCTAGCCCCATACAATATCATATTATCTGCACACTGGCATACATTCTAAAACTGAAAAGATAATCAATGCACATCTAGGCCCCATACAAGTATCAATCTGCAAATGAGTATACTTATAAACATGAAAAGATAATCAATGCACATTCCTAGGCCCCATACAATATCATATTATCTGCACACTGGCATACATTATAAACATAAGAAAAAGGTATAATGCCATGCAATTCCTAGGGGGCCCCATACAATATACATAATTAATCTGACCACGGCATACATTATAAACAAGACAAAAGATGATCAATGCACATCCTAGGCCCGCATACAAGATCATATTATCTCACACTGGATATAATTATAAAACATAGAAAAGATAATAATGCACATTCCTAGGGCCCCATACAAATCATATTATCTGCACACGGCATACATATGATAACATAGAAAAGAAATCAATGTAATTCCTAGGCCCCCAGACAATATCATATTATCTGCACTATATACAGTTTTAATATATCTAACATAGAAAAGAAATCAATGCACATCCTGGCGCCCCATAACAATATCTATTATTATCTGTTATACAGTATATATATATATAAACATAAGAAAGAGAATCAGTGCACATTCCTGGGCCCATACAATATCATATTATCTGCAACTGAATACGACTTTAATAACATAGAAAGATAATCAATTGCACATTCTTAGAGGCCCCATACAATATCTATGTATCTGCTATATGCGTATATCTATATATAAACATAGAAAAGATAATCACATGCACATTACTAGCCTAGGCCCCATACATATCTATATTCGTATAACTGGTATACTATATAAACCATAGAACAAGATAACAATGCACATGTCCTAGGCCCATACATATCATATTATCTGACAACTCGTCATACATGATAAAACGTAGTAAAAAGGTTAATTTTTTTTTCAATGCTACATTCCTGGGCCCCATACATATCAATTAATCTGCTACAGTTAGCTATACATTCATATAACATAGAAAGATAATGCAATGCAACATTCCCTAGGGCCGAGATACAATATTTCTTCTGCACACTGGCATACATTATAAAACATAGAAAAGATATCAATGCACATTCCTAGGCCCCATACAATATCATATTATCTGCACACTGGATACTTTATAAACAAAGGGGTATAGTATCACATTACTGGCCATACAATAAAATTATTGCACATTGGCATACATTTAAACATAGAAAAGATAATCAATGCACATTCCTGGGCCCAATCAATATCAAATTATCTGCACATCTGGCATACATTATAAACATAGAAAAGATAATCAATGCACATTCCTGGGCCCCATACAATATATATTATCTGCACACTGGGCATTACATTATAAAATGAAAAAATAATCAATGCACATTCCTGATGCCATGACAATATCATATTATCTGCACACTTGCATACATATAACATAGAAAAGATAATCAATGCCCAAATCTCTGGGTGTCCCCATACAAATATCAAATTATCCTGCACAACTGCATTACATTATAAACATAGAAAAGATAAGTCAATGCACCATTCCTGGATCCCAGCAATATCAGATTATCTGCACCTGGCATACATTATAAACATAGAAAAGATAATCAATGACAACTCCTAGGGTCCGCCATACAATATCATATTATCTCGCTACACTGAACAGATACTATTATAAACATTAGAAAAGATAATCAAATGCACATTCCTAGGCCCCATACAATATCATTATTGAACACTGGCATACATTATAAAATAGACAAAGATATCAATGCACATTTCCTGGCCCCAGACAAATCATATTATCTGGCACACTGGCTACATTATAAACATAGAAAAAATCAATCATGCACATTCCTGCCCCATACAATATCATATTATCTGCACACTGGATACATTATAAACATAGAAAAGTAATCAATTGCCATTCCTGGCATCCCATGCAATATCATATTATCTGCAAACTGGCATACATGTTTTAATAACATAGGAAAAAGATAATCAATGCCATCCGATGGTCCCATCATCTACGTATCATATATCTGCACACCGTTGCATACATTAAACATAGAAAAGATAGATCAATGCACCATTCCTAGGGCCCCATACAATATCATATATGCACATCTGGATAACTATATCTATCATAAAACATAGAAAAGTAATCAATGCACATTACTAGGCCCCATACAATATCTAGTAGATTGCACACTGGCATACATTATAAACATACGTAAAGATAATCAATGCACATTCCTGGCGACATACATATCATATTATCTGACCTATGAAGTTATCATTATAAACCATAGAAAAATAATCATGCACATTCTAGGCCCCATACAATATATATTATATGTATATACAGTATAATATATATAATAAACATAGAAAGATAATCAGCACTTCCTGGCCCCCTACATATCAATTATCGGCCTAACTACGCGACTATCTGATATATAAAAAGTAGAAAAGATAATCAATGCACATTCCTGGGTCCCAGCAATATCATATTTCTGTATATACAGTTTATATATATATATAAACATAGAAAAGATAATCAATGCACATTCCTGGGCCCCATACATATATTTATCTGCCATGGTATACTTATAAACATAGAAAGATTAATCAATGCCATTCCTGGGGTCCCATGCAATATCATATTATTGCACACTGGCATTACATTATAAAAATAGAAAAGATAATCAATGCACATTCCTGGGACCCATACAAACTCATATATCCGTTATATACAGTTATCCTATACTATATAACATAGAAAAGATAATCAATGCACTCCTAGGTCCCCATACAAATTCATATTATCTGTATATACGTATACATTACATATAAACATAGAAAAGATAACAATGCAATTCTAGGCCCCATACAATATCATATTATTGCACATGCATACATTATAAACATAGAAAAGATAATCAATGCACATTCCTAGGCCCCTCACACAAATGATATTATATGTATATACAGTATATTATATATATATAAACATAGAAAAGATAATCAATGCACATTCGGCCCATACAATATCATTTATCTGTATATACAGTTTATATCTATATAAAAACATAGAAAGATAATCAATGTACATTCCTAGGCCCCATACAATATCAATTATCTGTATGTATACGGTTATATCTATATATATAAACATAGAAAAGATAATATGTCAATTCTAGGTCCCATACAATATCAAATTATCTGTATATACGTATATCTATATATATATATAAACAGAGAAAGATAATCAATGTACATTCCTAGGCCCCATACAATACATATTATCTGTATATACAGTTATTATCTATATATATATAAACATAGAAAAGATAATCAATGACATTCCTAGGCCCCATACAATTCATATAATCTGCACACTGGGCATACATATTAAACATAGAAAGATAATCAATGCACATTCCTAGGCCCCATACAATTCATATTATCTGCACCACTGGCATACTATTATAAACAGAGAAAGATAATCAATGCACATTCCTAGGCCCCATACAATATCATATTATCTGCACACTGGCATAATTATAAACATAGAAAAGATATCAATGCACATTCCTGGGCCCCATACAATATCATATTATCTGCCACTGGCATACATATAAACATAGAAAGATAATCAATGTACATTCCTAGCCCATACAATTATCATATTATCTGCACCAGGCATGTACATTTATTAAATATAGAAAAGATAATCAATGCACATTCCCTGGGCCCATACAATATCATAATCTGTATATACAGATATCTATAATATATAAACATAGAAAGATAATCAATGCACATTCCTAGGCCCCATACAATATCATATATCTGCACACTGGCATACATTATAACATAAAAAAGTAATCATAGTACATTCCTAGGTCCCATACAATATCACATTATCTGTATATAACAGCATACATATATTAAACATAGAAAAGATAATCAATGACATTCCTAGGTCCCATACAATATCATATTATCTGTATATACAGTATATCATATATATAAACATAGAAAAGATATCAATGCACATTCTAGGCCCCATTACAATATCATAAAAAGATAATCAATGCACATTCCTAGTCCATACAATATTCATATTATCTGTATATACAGTATATCTATATATATAAACATAGAAAAGATAATCAATATACATTCCTGGGCCCCATACAATATCATATTATCTGTAATACAGTATATCTAATATATATATAACATAGAAAAGAAATCAATGACATTCCTAGGTCCCATACAATATATATTATCTGTCTATAACAAGTGTATCTATATAGTATAAAACATAGAAAAGATAATCAAATGCATTCCTAGGCCCCATACAATATCATATTATCTGTATATACAGTATATCTATTATATATATAACATAGAAAAAGATAACAATGTACATTCCTACGGCCCCATACAATATCATATTATCGAGTATTACAGTATATCTATATATATAAACATAGAAAAGATAATCAATGTACATTCTAGGCCCCATACAATATCATATATCTGTATATACAGTTATATATATATATATAAACATAGAAAAGATAACAATGCACTCCTAGGCCCCATACAATATCATATATCGTATATATACAGTATATTAGTATATATATAAACTAAGAAAAGTAATCAATGACATTCCTAGGGTCCCATACAATATATATTATCTTAATACCGTATCATATATATATAAACTGATAGAAAGATAATCAATGACATCTAGGTCCCATACAATATCATATTATCTGTATATACAGTTATATCTATATATATAAACATAGAAAGATAATCAATGCACATTCCTAGGATATACAAATATCATATTTCTGTATATACAGATATATATTTATAAACATAGAAAAGATAATCAATTACATCCTAGGTCCCATACAAATATATATATGTATATACAGATATCTATATATATTATTAAACATAGAAAAGATAATCAATGTACATTCCTGGGCCCCATACAATATCAATTATCTGTATATACAGTATATCTCTATATTCTAAACATAGAAAAGATAATCAAGGTACATTCCTGCCCGGGCCATACAATATCATTATCTGTATATACAGTATATCTATATATATAAACATAGAAAATAATCAATGCACATTCCTAGGCCCCATACAATATCAATTATATGTATATACAGAATCTATATATATATAAAACATTAGAAAGATAATCAATGGACATTCCTAGGTTCCCATACAATATCATATTATCTGTATATACCAAGTATATCTATACTATATAAATCATAGAAAAGATAATCAATGTACATTCCTAGGCCATACAATATCATATTATCTGTATATACAGTATATCTATATATTATAACATAGAAAAGATAATCAATGTACATTCCTAGGCCCCATACAATATCATATCTATCGTATATACAGTAATCTATATATATAAACATAGAAACTAGAAAAGATAATCAATGTACATTCTAGGCCCCATACAATATCATATATCTGTATATACAGTATTATATATATTAAACATAGAAAAGATAATCAAGTCCATTCCTAGGCCCCATACAATATCATATTATCTGTATATACAGTATATCTATATATATAACATAAGAAAAGATAATCAATGCACATTCCTAGGCCATTACAATATCATATATCTGTAGTACAGATTATCTATATATATAAAATAGAAAAGATAATCAATGCACATTCTAGGCCCCATATACAATATCTATTATCTGCTAACAGTATATCTCTAATAATAAACATAGAAAAGTAATCAATGTACATCCTAGGCCCATACAATATCATATTATCGTATACTACAGGATATCTATATATATAAACATAGAAAAGATAATCAATGTACATTCCTAGGCCATACAATATCATATTATCTGTAATACAGTATATCATATATATAACATAGAAAAGATAATCAATGTACATTCCTAGGCCATACAATATCATATATCTGTATAACAGGATATCTTATATATATAAACATAGAAAAGATAATCAATGCACATTCCTAGGCCCACATATCATATATCTGTAAAAAGTATATCTACTATCCTATATAAACATAGAAAGAAAAAGATAATCAATGACTTCCTAGGCCCCAACAATATCAATAGTATCAATGAGAAATGCAAAAGTTTGCTAATCGTAATTGAAGTAAAAGAAATTGAAAAGGTTAGACGTTAGGACCTTCCAGACTGGGGTTACCTTGACGTGGTTGGAAGGCTTTTCATTCATGTGATCACAGTAATGTATACTAAAACCCCTTTGTTTATAAAGTATGCCAGTGTGCAGATAATATGATATTGTATGGGGCCTAGGAATGTGCATTGATTATCTTTTCTATGTTTGTATATATATATAATTCTATGTTTATAGGAGATTGCATAAGATGGGGGTTATATTTTATTTATAGGATAGGGTGCATATTTATGCGTGTCATTTGTCAGCATGTATATGAGCATAAATCCGTGTATATAAAGTATAGTAGTGAGTTATATTTGCTATAAAAACTATATAAACTTGTAAAACTACTTACTGAGCTGTAACCCATATTTTTAATGGAATAGCCAAAATGGAAGGGCTTAGCCCCAACCTCCTGTATATGAAAACCACTGTATGTGTTCTAACTAATTATCATGTTAGGAAACTTAACCTTCTATTTGGTTTCATCATTAAACTCAGTTATGTCCTTTCTTTAAAACAAGTGGCAGTTTAAGCCATGTTATTAAAAAAAAAGTACTATATGCTAAGCAGAGAAGTAATGCCATTTATAAACCCAGATCTCACAGGTTAGTTAAGATACAGAACTTTCCATCAGGTTAGACCAATCTGACCCACCCATAACATAGTACACATCATCACAATACAAAATATAAAGTAGGGATATATATGTAATTGGAGTGCGGTGTACTGTTTACAGCAAGCTGCTGAAATTTCAGCAAGACTATAGAATTACAGATGTTATATTATTTGTTCCAATAGAATTTAATATTTTTATACTTTGCAGGACTTTAGAAGAGAAATGAACCACAAACAGTGGATAGTTGATTTTGTAAACCAGTCAGTACTTCAGCTAAGTGCTGGGGATGTAGAAAGTAAAAGATACGAGAAAACTGAGTTTGCAGAATGCTTGGGAACCATGAACCTTCAGTGGCACCAACTGCAAGGAGATGTCAACAAAAAGGTAAGATCACCACCCCCAGGAACTGCATTACTTATTAAACACACTCACACACATCAGATTTGCACCACAAACCAGGGGAGAAGTAATACACACAGACCTCATATAAGTTTATTAGTAGCACCAATGGTAGTGATGCAGTGATTAAAATCAGTATCAAGACCATGTTTAAATAAGCATAAGGACTGACATAAGATGGGTAAAAGGAGCCATGTGTTATATTGTATAGGAGCAACCAATGTCATTGTAGGGTGTGAGTAGCAATTGTGAAGTTAGTACTAAAAGATTAAAGAGCTGACAAATGCACTAACACTGTATTACTGTATCAAGTAATATGAAAATGTATATAGAACTATATTACCAGTCTGGCTGTGAATAAGATGCACAAGCTCAGAGCACTGTATTACATAGAATAGACTGGGATTAATATGTACAATCCCATTTTATTGGTGCATACAATAAATCATGTGATGTAACTTTAACTCTTTTTGGCTAAAACCTTGTGCAAAGACAGCCTTTTGGTTCTGTTTCTCAAGCTGTATTGGTGAAATATTTTTGCAGCAATGATCCAATATAAGTTTCATAAAGTTCGCACAGTTTGAAATATGGCACCTAGCACCATCTGCCAAAATGTCTGGATTATCTGAGGAACAGCTGATGGGTTACATTCTGATGCATGATTCACAATTTCCTGGCTCAACTTAGATGTTTGGTTTTTCATTAATTTCCAGATTCAACACTTAGAACAGACAACTGAAGTCATGACAGAAAATGAGAACAAGATTCACGCAATAAGTAACTGGTTTGATGTTCAACTGCAACGACTAGAAAAATCAAAAAGACCATTTTGCATGTCAGCAGCTGAGTTTATATTGGCAAATTGCAAGGTAAGGATATTAACTCATCCCTGTACTACTGAACATTTCCTAACTAGCTTGTATCATTTCCTATGCTGATTTGGATATCCTTTATTTTATATAAATATATTTATATCTTCATTTGAGATTGCATTGAGTTTTCAGGAGGGACCAATGGGGTGGGGGGATGTATGATATTACATATAGGAAAGATGTATAGGTATGTGGGTCTCACTTTTACCATTTAAAAGACCATCAATAAAATATATATAAAGTATAGCACTGACTTATATTAGGAAAAAGACAAAATATACAACTTATACAAAATATACAACTCACTTACAGAGCTGAGATACCTATTTTAATATGGGATAGTCAAAATCGGAGGTTAAACCACACCCCTGTGACTGCTAAGGGGTCTCCATGTGGATACAGAAAGGAAGTGGTAATGTTAGTGTAACATCCAATGATGTGATGTTTGTAAAACATGTGACAGTCTTAGCCAATCAAAAGAAACTTTCTGTATGCTACAAAGGAAGTGATGTGTATGTAGGAAAGAGGATATAAAGGATGATACATGATTCATGTCCCTGCCCATTTCTCTAGAAGCTAAGAGTGAGAAATATGTGTTTATGTGTTAGATTATTAGGGCAATGCTATTAATAACATGAGGCTGTGAGGTACCTTCTGAAGGCTCTATTTCATTTTATACTCTGTGGGGAGTTTTTTGCTCCATTAACCGCAACTCACCTTAACCTATAAAGGTAATCAGTATCCTGTGCTCCCAAGTCCCAACCCCATAGCAACCGTAAATATGGAGCTTGCTGTGGTAAATTCTAATAAGTGAACCTAACATCTTCTGGATCCTGTTTAGGGTCTCAGTTTGCCCATTGGTCGTTTGAACTACACATTGTGGCAGGATTGCTTGGTTTATTCTCAGGCTTGCTGGTTTATTCTACTCAGTCCCTCTGGATACTAGCTGGCAGGAAGGTGGAATAGGAGAGAGAGAGCAAATTTGGTAAGGTTAATGACTTCTACTGCCTAAAGTGACTTATATATAATCCTTCCCTAATCCAATAGTGTAATAGCTAGGGATGTAGGGATGTAAGGGAAGGGCAGAAAGATCACTTGCATACAAATGGGATGTATGCAATGGTTTTCCAGATGTATAAAAAAAATCCCAGCATTCTGTGCAGCCAGGGAATGCTGGGAGTTGTAGTTGTTAAACATGTAAACAGTTCAAGACCCATGCTTTATATCATTAGGCTGTATTTCATCTTTATAAATTCATTAGCCAAGAAGAAACTTACTGTTAACAGAGAATGCTGGAAGTTGTAGTTTTCAAAACATGTGAAAGGTCACAAGTTCAACACCCCTGCTCTATACTATCAGGCTGTAATGCATCTGGACACATTCCATAGCTGCATGACATGAAGAAGAAACTTACTGCAAAAAGAGAATGCTGGGATTTGTAGTTTTTAAATGTAAAAGGACACAAGTTTAACACCCCTGCTCTCTACCATTAGGCTGGATTGCATCTGGACACATGAATTAGCTACAGGACACTAAGAAGAAACTTACTACATACAGAGAATGTTCTGAGCTTTCAAACTACATTGCATGATCCCGCAAATTACTCTAGGAAAGCTGAAAGGGAGAAATATATGTTTATATGTTAAATTATTAGGGCAGTGCTCTTGCCCATTTCACTATAGCTGGGAGTGAGAAATGTGTGTTTATATGTTAGATTATTAGGGCAATGCTATTAATAACATAAGGCTGTGAGGTACCTTCTGTTATAAGAAGGCTCTATTTCATTTTATACTCTGTGGGGAGCTTTTTGCTCCTTTAACCCCACCTCACCTTAACCTATAAAGCTAATCAGTATCCAGTGCTCCTAACATAAGCAGCTATAAATGTGGAACTTGCTGTGGAGAATACTAGTTAGTATGAACATAGCATGGTTATCTGGATTCTATTTTGGGTCTCAGGTCACCCAATGGTGCTGTTTAATTTGAATACACATTATGGCAGATTTGCCAGGGTCTATTCTCAGACCTGCAGGTATATATTGTTTGGGTCCCCTGGATTCTGATGACTGTTTGAGTAACAATATAAAATATATCCCTGTGTAAAGATTTTATATCCACTGTATCAGCACATACCAAAACAAAAACACACACACACACACATAATTTCCATTGTGCACCAATGGGCACACTTTTGCTAGTATCTTCTATATCTTTTAAAAAGGAATGCTTTTCAAAGGAATATTTCTAACTATGTACAGTCTCCCACAATTCCTGACTGGAACATGTTTTGGATTTCTAAGGCTGGGTACACACACTACAGATTTTTGAAACATGACAGACAGGATCTGTCATCTTTCAAAAATCTGTCATTTTCAAAGATCTGCATACACACAGCCCTGAGCGTTCTCCCTATGCACATCTTAGGGAGAATGCTCAGGACTCTTTGTTTCCCTCGGCTGTGGCAGACTCCTCTATAGGGAGACTACCGTGGCCTAGAAAAATCTGCTCTTTTCCGAACGAGCGTTCGGCCGACCCGATCATTCGGCGGCCGCACGCTCGTTTGGAAAAGTAAGGTACAGACAGTACCAATAAAGCCCCAATACTGTCGGATCTCATATAAAATCTTGCTATGGGGCCCTGGGATATCTAGCTATGCCACTGCTTTCATAGTAATTTTTTTGAGCTGGAGGTTCGCAGACACTTCAGCAAAAATACAGTCAATGCAACTTTCTGTATTTTTTTATCTGTACTTTTAATTTAAGCACATTTTTTTGATTAATACTGTACATGCAGCCACAATGTATACCCCAAACATGTATTTTGTGTCTAGCTCTGTAAAGGTCATTGTAGTTTTAATGACAAGATCATATTTCTATAAAACCTGGGCAGGCATGACCCTCAGTCCTGCAGAGTAACACAAGTTGATTTGTTTAAATGTCTTTCTTTAAATAAAAACCCAGTAGTACAGTACACTACTTACTGATTTTAGAGGCATGTTAGAAAATGTTTTTTTGTGGCACATTCAGCAATTTCTTCAAATACAAATATTGCTCATATGGGAAATCTTTCACAACTAAATCAAAAAATATGAAAATGTGTCTGTGAATGTTTATTTTCAGGGAGATATTTATGTAAAGAGAAATTAATATGATCTGATCTGACTCTCCAAAAGATACACTTTAATGGGGATGTATTGGGTTTTCTCCAAAATAGTTAAGTTTATTCATTTGGATAAATCAAAAGGACTTTCCATGTCTGGGTTCTAAGGTTATTCCGGATATAGAATCCTACTGCTGCATTTCAGTTTAACCACCAGTGACACCCCTCCCCACCCCCTTTTTTTTTTTACTTTCTTGTCCCCCCCCCCCCCCCCATCCTGTTCAGCCCTTAGATAGAAAATTAAAAGGAAAGGCAATTCACAGCAACATTTACAAAACTGAACATGTTTTTACTATAATAAGCTATTAGTATGCACCATTTCTTAAAATAAAATAAAATCTAATTTCTATCCTTATTCTATAGTCAGTGGGACGCATTTTTATTCCTGTAAAAATCTACTGCACCTTTAAGATCCAAATGTAAAATGATAATACAGTTATAACACAATGTTCACACTTTTTTAGCCCTGGACTGATGTCCTTTGGTTCAAGCAGTACACCCATAAAGCCACAGTATTAACATATTCCAATTTGTCCCATTGAAGGATCTGGAGAATCAGCTTATTACAAAATCTACTGCTATTGAAGACCTGAAGAAGGACTTTGCGCAGACCAGAAAAGAAGGAAGCGCTGTGACAGAGAATCTGTTTAAGAAGAGAGACATTGTTGTCAGTCAGGTTTGTATTTATGTTGCTGTGCAGTGTTGGAATCTTAAAGTGTTTTAATAGATGTGTTATTTAGTGTTTGAAATTTATATTTAAATACATGGTTTAGAGAGAGAAACATCTCTTCTTCAGTTTATAGAAAACAAGGCGACCCAAGGAAAGTAGCCACTAAAGTAAACAGTGAACCATGTTCCCTTAAGTGTTTATTTGTACTTTTTGCATATTGGTTTCCCATTTGAACTATTAACAATAAACCACATTGGGGAACAGAAACTCTGATAAAACACAAGAATGTCTCTGGATTGGATGCAGTTAATTTGGTTATTTCTCTTTAAAATCAGCACATAGCTGGTGTTAATTTCGCACTGCTGGGTAGACCAAACTGAAATTTACCCAGAAGCACAAACATAATAGTGAATCCACATATAGGGAGCGTTTGTGGCTTTCCCTTATTAGGGGCCAATGTTTTAAGTTAATCTAATGCCAGTGTAGTACAGATGCATTACATGTCTGTCCGGTATGGGATTGTAAAACTGTTTTGCAATATTGTTTAACAGGTTGCAGAAATTAAATCTCATATGGATGCGGTGTTACAGAACTGGAAAGCATATGAAGAAAATTATGAAGATGTTAACAAGATGACCGTCAAGCTATTATATGTTCTAGGTCAAAGCAAACCATCCGAGTCGTCTCTGCCTGTTCTACAGAAACGGTTAAAGAAATTGCAGGTAAGTAGCCCAGCAGATTAGAGAAAACTGGTAATAAGGGCAGCACAAGAATTAGATTATTGTGGAGTTAATGCAGTTGATCCAGTAGTTAACCCCAGTACTATATATAGTAAATTGAGCATGTTTAACCCCTGTATTTACTCATGTATGTATAGTAAACTAGCAGTTGTACCCGGCGTTGCCCATGTACACATGTGGGTATAGTATTTTACACACAGGTGTGTGTTTGGCTTAGTTGGAAGAGACAGGGTCATTTATTTAATAGTTATGAGTTGAGGGGGTGACATTGCTTGAGGGACGTATAGCACATATGTTTATAGCAAAACTTTATTTACAACGTTATCAGTTTTTCCACTTGGAGCATAAATATACAAATGTTGTGGTGAACATGCTACATGCAATTTGTCGTAAATACATGCAATTTGCTAAATACCGCAGCACTAGAGTGACTGACGGGCATCATGCTGTTCCTGTGTCTCTAAAGTGACGTGCGACTCTTTGTCTGTGTTGTTAAAGTCTGAGCTCTATCTGTGTTTTTTTTATGTATTAAGCGTGCTCTGTTTTTTGCACATTAGTTAGCTGTATGTCAGTTTCAGGGTTATTCAATAATAGTTCTTATTGTTAAAAATGGTGCTAATTTTGCCCCAACCAATCGGATGTTAGCTTCAAATTTTAAATAATATCTGATTGGTTGGGACAAAATTAGCACCATTTTTAACGTTAACAATTTTTATTGAATCTCTTGTTTGCACTTTAACACTTTATCCTTGCACAAGGACCACTTTATATCGACTATTAGATCCCAATCAATAAAGTTACTTTCTGGTTCGAATTGAAAGTGACATGATGTCTTTGTTCTTTTAGTTGTAACTACTGTGTGGGGGCACGGCGTTCAAGGGTGTGGACGGTCTGGGGGCATGTCTGTGATACAGTGGTGTCCAGGAGGCATGGACGTAACATTTGGTGTTGTGGTCGTGATGTTTGGGGGCATGACCATGGTGTTTGAAAGCGTGGGCATGCCAATTAGGGGCATGGGTATGATATTTTGGAGTGTGGGTGTCAAGTTTGGGGGTGTGGGTATGGTGGTGTGCCTGTGATGTTTGGGGCATAGACAGGATGTTTGCAGATATAGGCATGATTCGGGGGCATACCTGTGATGTTTGGGTGTGTTATCATGATGTATGGTGCGGGCTGTAATGTTTTTTTTTTGAGGGGGGAGGTGACCACAATATCTGGTGCCGTCGTCACACCATTTGGGGGCACGGTTGCAATGTTTGGGGAATAGCAGTTTTATTTGAGGGCGTGGCCTTGACGGTTGGGGTATGGCCGTGACCGTGACTTTTGTGGGCGTGGGCATGACCATGACATTTTGGGACGTGTCCGTAATGTTTGGTGATGTGGTCATGCCTTTGGGGTGTGGTCATGATGTCTTGGGTCATTTTCATTGCTACATTACATTCCAGGAGGATCTGCTTTAATATTCTTAGCATAAGCTTAATCACAAATGTGAATCATATCACCATTAACAACATACTGTAGTCTTTCCAGGGTTTATATTTGTATATAAATGTGATTCATATCACCAATAGTAACATAGTCTTTCCAGGGTTTATATTTATATATAAATGTCATTTATATCACCAATAGCAACATAGTCTTTCCAGGGTTTATATTTGAAACCTTCCAGGAGCAAATTGTGATGTCTTATAGACCTTAAGGGAAATGTCTGGTTCCCTCTGTTATAGAAGCTGTTGTTCTGTGTGTGCAGCTCTCTGAGTTGTGTAGCCGTACATTACGCTGTTGTTGTGTCACTGAAGCGGACTCTTTGTTGTTGAAGTCGGGCAGTGCACAGAGCCCAGGCCCTTCACCTGAGTTACTGCATTGGGGAATCACACTTTGCAAGTGACGTGCAGGCTTTTTATTGGTCAAACTGGACTTCACAGGCGTCGGCCCTTTCAGAGGGCGTCGCAGTTATGTGGATGTATTCAGGGGTGTAGCTGTGAGGTGAGCACATACATACATACATACAAGATTTCTACTTTATATAGTAGATAGAATATACCAGTACTAATTTCAAGATACAAACCTGCCTACAGCTCTCTATGCCCCAAATGCCTTACTGCTACAGGTACCACCTCATATGGTCCTGACTGTGTATCCAAGGCTATTGGCAACAGATTAATTTTCTCCATGACCACATGGAGTCCTCTGTAGGTCTAGACCTTAACGCATGCCATCTAGGCATGGAACTACTGACAAATACGTAAAAACCTGGGCAGTTGGGGAGGATTCCCCCCAAAAATGCAGCAAATTAGCTATATTAGTCCCATTGTAGTTAAAGGACACCCACTCCCTTAAACCAGAATGTATATTCTTGTCTCTTCTATAAGCCAAGTACCACACGGTCACATGAACTACCATTAATGAATGCCATGCGTTATCTGGGTTTCCTTCTCTGGTGTTCCCCTTTGGATTATCACTTCCTTTATATTATATCTTTAAATACAATATAGTTGAGTATTATGTGAAGGATAATTACATTTTTATTTATGTCTGTTGGTAAAATCACACCTGTTGTTGTTTTCTAATTTTGAAGTTCCTCCATGTGGAGGGAATTTAAAAAAAAACTAAAGCTTGGTAGATTGGGACTAGATGGATTTCCTACCTATTCCCCCTACCAATCTCTTCTACCTAACCCCCTACTTATTTCATCTACCTCTCCCCCCTACCTATACCTTCTAGCTAACCCTCCTTCCATCATTCTTACCTATCCACCTACTTATCACTCCTACCTATCCTCCTATCTATCCCTCCTACCTAACATTCTACCCATCCCTTCTACCTAACCCCCTACCTATCCCTCTTACCTATCCACTGACTATCACTCCTACCCATCTCCCATCTATCCCTTCTACCTATCCCCCCTACTATCTATCCCTCCTAACTATATCCCATATTGTCCCTCATACAGGAACCTACCTCCTAACTGTTCCTCCTACCTATCCTTTCTCAGCTCCTATTCTTAGATATGAACACAGACATACTGCAAATGGATGTTCGGTATCAGCTATTATACTGTTGGGATGTGTGTGCATGTGGGATTGATTGTCTCATCTTCCCATATGCTCATAAGTCTAATTTTCTAGCCTTTAGTTGAAACCCCCCAAACTCTGCCTTAGCTGTTCCATTTGAACTGAATAAGTGGAAGTTTATATTAACAGCCTGCATTGATTTTATAGGCAGTTTTTATTCAGCATAAAATCATTATCTACAGGGAGTGCGATATCCATAGAGATTTTAAGTGAAATATTATTTTGTAGTCCTTATGTCCCTATTCCTAGGACATAGTTTACTTTATCTTTGTGTAGTTTCAAATTATGAGGTTTAATTATCTATGCCCCACATTAATTACATTTTTTTTAAGCTTATTTTATTTAGAATATCCAGGAAGTGTGTTCAGTGTTTATAGCGCATAGAGTGATGTAGAACCGTTGTTGTAAATAGCACAATTGACAATAAATACAATTCTTATGTAAACTAATAATTGAGACAACTCGGTTTGTTATTTTAATTCAGCGTTTCCTGTGTTTCTTTCTTTTAGTCTCTTGTGCAGGAAGTGGAGCAGAAGGAAGAGAGATGGAAAAAACTCAAAGATTCTCTGGATAGACTGACAGATTCCTGCAGCCCATCAGCTGCCACTCTTCTGCAACAGAATTACTTAGAGGCTCATACAAGGTGAGCCAGTGTTTGTTTGCATGCAAAGTATTTCCAGCCTATAAACATTAAGGGTTAAAGTCTCTGCTGTCTCATTTTCTGAATTTCTGCTTGGGTATAACCCTAAAACCACTGGTCCCACTGTCCATAGGTGGCATAATTTATTTTACATTAACTTTGGATGCTATTGCAGCTCTCACAATATCTAGAAATAAATAGAAATACCAGTAGTGTAAGGAGCACCAAATAATTGCCACTTCTTATACAGAGATATGGGTGTGCATTCCTGAATTGCAGCATATTACTGAAAGATTAGCATTATAAAACGGTGAGTGAGTTTAAGGGGGATTATAGGGTCCCTGAAATCCACACTTTCTGCTAACTTAAAGGGTAACTGTGGTCTCGAATTCTTCCAAACTAGTAAGAATATTATAAAAAAACCTTCCATCATTATCTCTAGATAAAATTTGTGAGAAGTCATTGCTGGAAAGGTTCAGCAATATCACTTCCTGCTTGAACACTTCCTGTTTTCAGCCATGTGACCAGCTTGTAGTCATGTAGCAAGCCTCAGCCTGCATTAATAGGCTCTCCTTCTCAACTGCCAATTTTTTCTCCAGGTACTTCCTGAT